>VZSR01003049.1:10712449-10814949 GCA_013398615.1 Brachypodius melanocephalos
AAAAAAAATTAAAAATCAAAAATAAACAAAAAACCCTAAAAACAAAAAAACCCCAAAGGGTCTGTAAAAAATTAACAATTCCTATACAGGAAATTACCTAAGAGATAGACAGACAGATAGATAAGATACCAAAAATGTTTCCTTCAGCCTTGATATTTCTTTATTTAGTCTTTCAAGAGAGAGCCTTGCAGAGCTCTATTTAAGTCTCAATCAGTGCAATTGTGAGCTGAAGTGCACGTGCAACTCTAAATAAGTGGCATCAGTATATCCAACATTCACCATGCATTTCAATTAAACAGACTCTCAGAACTACCAGAACCACAAGCAGGCTGCATCTCTTCACCCGTATCACCCTCAGAGCTGTAAGCTTCTTGACAATGCAGCAAAGTAGTAACTGCTTGATCTATTTGAGTTTTCTAAGACATAAAAGAAACAAAAATTTAGACCTTTACAAGCTAGTATAACAAATATACTAGAAAAAGGTATCTACTTTTAAAATACCAAACAAACAAACAAACAAATTTGCATAAATCCCAGAAAGCACAACGAAAAATAGAAACAGTGAACAAAGCCAAACCCAAAATTTCCACAGCTCCTATTTTATCTAGATAAATCAGCAAGTTTTATAAATCATTTCAACTAATGTTTATGGGGCATAAATCCTGTCATTTATACATGCCACAGTTACCTCTTTTAGGAAAAAGCATTTGACATGTCACATTAGTAACAGAGGCAAAGAACTTATGAAAGGCTTATAAACTGTGGTGTAACCATATCAGCCCCAGGATGTCCTAATGCTTATTATGGTGTCAAGGTTACAATCGTTAATAGGAAACCCAAACTTCCCACACTGAAGCTTGAACATAAATGGTGAGCTTTAGACCTGGTGCTACCCATGGGTTGAATTTAATAATATGCTCACGTCTTGGTTTTTCATGACTAATTTGCTCTCAGCACTTTCATACATAGCTGTTCCCACTGCAATAAATCTCTACAGCTTCATACTAATCCCCTTGATACACTTTTCCAGAGGCTGACTGTGATAACCAGCTCTTAGTACTTCTGGTTTCTGGCAACTGGAATTATAAAAAAAAGAGACCTGTGGGAGGTGTTTAGTTGCTATCCAGACAACTTGGATACATCTGTAGAATTAACCAAGTTAAATCTCAAGTGTTAAGACTCTCTTTGCATCAGTCTGCTCTTGATCAGTTTGTGGTGGCACCACCTTTTATTTTTACTATCTTATCACAATTCACACTGTAATCACAAAAAAAATTGAAGTTATATACCCTATACATGCCAAGGTATTCACCTGGGCCAAGAAAATGAAGAGTTGTTTTCTCTCCTTACCCTGTCTGTAAAGCACAGAAAACAAAAGGAACATTACCAAAACATGTATGATGAAAACTTTAATCCCCAAACAGCTTACCATACTGATCACTCAAGCAGCCATTTCCCCACAACACATTTTCCCCCACACATTTTCCAAGAGCATTGAGCTCTTAACTATAGGTTCTGAATCAGCACTGGTAGCAGCCTGCAGACCCCAAGATTTATTTTGCTGAGTCATAACTTATGATGCAAGTCTGGGCACAAACACATGTAAAAACACTTCAGCATATCCCAACAGATGCTGTGTAGCAGATAACTGCCCAGAAGCAGCCTGAGATACCATATATTCATGTTTGCAGAAACCAATTCTTCCTCTGTCTCTGGGGTCAAAGGTGCTCTAGCTGTAGGTTAAACACAGAACACTCAAAACCAAAAGATACAGGGAAAAATTAAAATTTAAAAATTAAAATACTACTACTAATAAAAATAAAACCAATGTCAGTTGACCTCTTATTGCTGGGGTTTGTTCAAAAAGGGGGTTCAAGACACAAGGATTAACTATCTTCCAATCCCACATACCTACTCTGCTGTTTTTCTCTGGGGTTATTTTCTTTCCAATGGCTGGCATGAGGCAGTATTTTGGATTTGTGCTGAACACAGGTTGATAATATAGAGATGGTTTAGTTATTGCTGAACAGCACTTGGACAGCATCAAGGCCCTTTTCTGCTTCTTGAGTCACCCCACTGCTGGGGGTGCACAAGGAGTTGGAAAGAGACAGCCAGGACAGCTGACTCCAGCAGACCAAAGGGATATCCTAGGCCATGTGGCATCATCATGCTCAGTATATAAAGCTGGGGGAAGAAGGAGGAAGGGGATGATGTTAGGAGTGATAGTGTTTGTCTTCCCAAGTCTACATGTGATGGGGCTCTGCTCTCCTGGAGATGGCTTGAACACCTGCCTGCCCATGGAAAGGAGTGAATGAATTACTTGTTTTCCTCTTTGTGCAGCTTTTGCTTTATCCATTAAACTGTCTTTATCTCAACCCACAAGTTTTCTCACTTTTAACCCACAAGTTCCTGCATTTTCCAGATCTCTCTGAGCATGCTGGTGAGGCAGTGATTGAGTGGTTTGTGCAGGGCTGTTGCTGGTTGAGGTTAAACCCTGACACCTACTTATCTAATCCAGACAAATCTTATTTTATCTACCCAGTAAAAAAATAGGGGTTTATTCATCAAATGTTAATAGTTCTGTAAATATTTAGAGCAGTTATTCTTAGCCCAAAGGAAAGGGCAAGCCCTCTTCCTTTCACGTGGACAGCTTCACAGAAAGACACTATTTGTCTGCATCTTGCTTAAGTCCTTCCGGTACTGGCTGAGCATTTCATCCAGAAGAATAGCTGCTTCTAGCTTTCAACAAACATATCATGCTACCAGAGGGAGTCTGCATTCCTGGGACCAGATAATTCCAGCCCCCAAAAAGCACACTGCCACCACAGACACCACTGCATCCACATACCAACATGACCATTTCCATCATTATACACCACCTTACTCAGCTCACAGTCCGTCCTTGAGCACATAAAATGGTATTGCCAGTATTCAGCTGACTTATATTCTAGCTAAAGAAATAAAGGAAAGACTCTTGAACAAGAGATGAAGGAATGAAGGAATAAAAGGTGCTATGAAACATGAATGGCTGAATAACAACCTCTTTACCCTTGCAGGATGCACTTGGCTAATCCTGTTATAAATGCACTTCTGATCCTGCACATACGGGAAAAGAGCAGTGGCTTCTAAAAATAAATCCAGTTCTGACTTCTCCTCCATGTCTGAAATTCATAAACTAGCTAATGCTGGACACAAGAAATTATCATATTCCATTTGTATACACCAAACTAATACTAGAAATTAAATGATTTCCTAATGAATATCTAAATTATTCAAAATGCCACAGATTTTCTCACTGAAAAGTAAGACTTTCCTTTGAAACCCAAACTGAACCTCAAAGACTAAGTGGCTCAGGTGGCACCCCCTCCAGAGACAGTATTAGAGGCATTTAAAACTTCATAAGCTGCCACACAATAGACAAAATGCCCTTTGCCATCATGCTGCAGTATAAACTCCGTGGCGGAAACAATGGAGCACTCCAAGTGGTATCACAAGAGGAAAGCTACCTCTCTCTAATCACAGCTTCTGTTCCACAATATTTATCATCCAAAACTAACTGGATTCATTATGAGATACAGAGGGAAATGTGAATGCCAATTTACATTTATTACTGTCTTTAAAACTTTAACAGAAAGCAAAGCAGATCAAGAAGATCTGCGTTTCCTGCCTTAGGAACATGATTTTTTTGTGTTTGAACTGTGGCAATTCAACAGTGATTCAACCCAGCAGACAGCTGTACATCACACATTTTCACTCACTCCCTCACCCTCCCACAGTGGGATCAGGGAGAGAACAAGAAAAAAAAGGTAAAATTCCTGACTTTAGGTGACCTAATTGCAGCCTTCAGGCACCTGAAGGGAGCCGAAAAGAGAGGTGAAGAGAGGCTGCTCACAAGAGCTTGTAGTGACAGGACCAGGGGCAATGGCTTCAAACTGAAAGAAAGTAGGTTTAGATTAGGTATTAGGAAGAAATTCTTCCCAGTGATGGTGGTGAGGCGCTGGAACAGGTTTCCTAGACAAGTCGTGGATGCCCCATCCCTGGAACTGTTCAAGGCCAGGTTGGATGGGGCATTGAGCAATCTGGTCTAATGAAAGGTGTCCCTTCCCACAGCAGGAGTTTAGCACTAGATGACCTTTAAGGTCTCTTCCAACCCAAGCCATTTTATGACTTGAGACAGAGAAAGTTTATTAGAACAGAAAAGGCAGGGAAATTAATAATTAGAATAGAATTAGAATATATAAAAAAGTGATGCACAAATGCAAATGCTCAACACTTGCTGGCTGAAGCCCAGCCAGCTCCAGAGCAGCATCTTCCAGACAGCTTTTTGCCTAATTTATATACTGAACATGACACCCCATCCCTTTGGCCAGCTGGGGTCTGCTGTCCTGGCTTTGTCACTACCCAGCTTCTTGTGTTGACCACGCCCTCAGCCTCCTCACTGGCAGGGCAGTATGAGAAGCTAAAGTCCTTGACTTAGCATAACACTGCTTAGGAACAATTAGAACACCACTGTTACCAACATTATTCTCAACCTAAATCTGTAATACAGCACCATTTTCAGCTACTAGGAAGAAAACTAACTCTATCCCAGTTGAAAACTACAACAGCAATATAGAAAATAATTAAAGGCTTCCAAGCTAGAAGTGATACTTCTTTACCTTTTAGTTCTCAGTCTATAGCTTAAAATGTCAGCAGGTTCTAGTACAGTAAACTCCATAGCAGTAAGCGATTTGTACAAAACTCAAATTCTTGTTAAAACTACAAATTCTCTTAAATCGAAAACACTATCAGAATATTTGCTGTGCTTTCAGGTTTATTACATGCATGCTCACATCGCTCAGCAGCACAAATTCCACCTGTAGTGTATGAGCACAATGTCACCTTTCTGCTGACTTTGCAATAGCCTGCACATAGCATTTAAGCTGTCTCTCCATCTGCTAAGAAATGGTGAGCCCTGTGCAATTTCTATACAGCTCCCTGGACTTTTTGAGTGAGTTTGGATGAGCAGCATGAGGATATTCTACTGCTTTACAACTTGCATCACACAGCTGATCTGTCAAGCACATTAAAACCAGATCTTTCTCCTTGTGAATTCACAGCCTTGCAGACTGCAAAAAAGTCATTGAGTCTAGTTCCAGCTTCTATAAATTGTTCAGTTAGAGCTGTTGGGTTGGTTTGCTGAGTTTTTTCCTATCCTGCTACTACACTAATTCTTGATAGGATTGTTTTCATTCCCATATTAATGCAGCCTGTCTTATCCAGAGATAAGGTGCATTTACTACCTGCAAGTGCAAAATTCATCAGAAAATAACTGAAAGAATTTAATTTAGTTCTACATAGCGGAAATAACAATCCAACAAAGACTAGATGAAGTGGTCATAACTCTCAGCAGATAAGAAATCTCACCAACAATCAGCATTAATAATACTTAATTCTGCAATTCTAGGTACTACAACCCCAGCTTCAAACAGAAAAAACATTCAGATTAAAAAAACAACAACAACTCAACTTCCTCATTCTTTAACTCTTCAAATCAAATCCTTCCCAAAAGGAAGCACTTTTTTTCTGATAAAGGACATGTGCAAGCATGATACTTAAAAATCAAAGAGCACACTGAGTAGTTTTATCTGACCAAGAGATTTCTACCTCATTGCAGAGCTAAAAGAAAGTTGTACCTAGAACCCACTGCAAGATCTACTGCAAAGTACATACACCTTAATTTCTTGTTTTCTTGAATGTAACCAGCCTTTAGTGTCTTTTCATTTTCTACGCATTAGCTTACATAAAAAATTAGCTAGGATCTACCACAAATACATTAACAATGTATTCTAATACAGAAGAGGAAGAATTGTCAATAGCAACAGATTGATCAGTGACAGAGCAAACTGTTCTTTTTTGTCTGAAGGGGTGTCAAAAATACATGGATCTAACTGTAGGTAAAAAACAACTTCACAGAATAAAATGTAGTCGAAATCTGAATGACCAAAGCATATTCCAATTAGAATAACCAAAATGCAGGTAAGTGCAGATAAAAGACCAAATTCCATGCACAATTAGACAAATTGTGCATTCAGATGTGGGAACTGCATAGGCTAAGAGATGCCATTTGCAATTATAATTTGGGTGGAACTCTAGTGTTCAGGAGAAAGCTGGCTTTTTCAAGGATCTTTCAAAGAGATCCTTTCCAAAGAGGAAATTCATTAAATTAGCAAGATAACTTAAGCAGAGAAAGAAAATACAGCCAACAATTTTTCCACTAGAAAAATCTTATTACTGCAGGACAGGCCACCTGCAGAAATCACAAGGCTTTGCCTCCCAGGGCTAGAAGAAATGGAAAACTGAATGGAATTACTCCTGGTACTATTCTGGGAAAGGTGCAAATAACTATCTTCATGTCTGTTGACTGTACTGACACAGTGGCCCTTCTTTCCCCTGCATCTTCACTGTAGAAACTGCTTGCACAGCCCACTTCCTACGGTGAACAAAGGATTCATGGATTAAACTGAAAAGAGTAGTGAATCCAAACTCTTCAAAAAAGGAGTCCAAGTGTTTCCTTACAGATGTCCTGAAGCCCACTTGACCTCTAAAATATAAGTAATAAGCTTGAACTATTTTATCAGTTTCTTACAAAAGCATTATGCACAGTCTTCATCACTTTGACTTAGCACATCTGTAAGTAAAGAGAGCAGCAGAAAATTCCACTGAAATGCAGTTTTGTTTTTACCTGGCATTGGCTCCTTTAAGGTCACAGAAGTGCGAGAGTAAAGCTTTCACTACATCGTTGCAGACGACTTTAACTACATCAATGTGACTCAGCCTCTGTCGCAGCTGCTTGGCAATCTCCCAAAAGTCTTCAGAGAGCAGCTGGTACAGCTGCCCCTCATCTCTGCTGAGTTGCCCATACCAGGACAGGATGTAATCTCTATAGCTGTAGTCGAACACTGAAAAGAGAAACAAAACAATAAATAGCAAAAACTGCAGAAGGACAAGGCACACCAAGATAGGAAGAAATGTAATCCTCCACCCTTCTCAAAATCGGTATGGGTAATAGGCTTCACATCTACTTCTTGCCAAAGAAAGTCAGATTGGCAAGGTTACAGCAATCTGCACCTAACAGGTTACTGCAGGTCACTTTGCAAAGCAAAACCTTTAAGTGGATTTGCCCAGACAGTCAGGCTACCAGCTACACACAAACCTCAGACTAATACCTGTCTCTCAGCAGTGCCTTTGGTTATATGAACTATCATATAATCTGACTGTGCCTAAAATGTTGCAGACTGAAGCCAGCTTTCTTTGCATAGGAACCCAATAGTCTCCATTCCAAAGTCATGGCTAAAAAGGCGAGGTGGTAAGATTTTTGAATCTCCAAAGACATATACAGCACAGAACGCCACCACAGAAAGTACCTTATAGGATCAGAAGAGCTAAGAGAGAACAAGGGGATTAGTGAGATCACATGAACTTCAAAAATGACGAACATTCCAAACCATACCGACGGGCAATAACCACTGTAATTGCAAATCCCATGGCAACACTGTCTTCCACCATTCCAACTTTGCCCTTTGACATTTGTGTGTCACCGGTTTTACTGGTGTTTCACTCCAGCAAATGTCCCTGGAGGTCTAAGAGGGAGCAGGAGGTGCTCAGGTAAAACATATTAACTATTTAGCAGTTGCAACAAGATGGTGGAAAAGCTGGGGTCGTAAGAGTCAATTTGCATCTACCAGAGGGATAACAAAGAGGGGTAATAAAGTCACATGCCTGGTAATTTGAGCAACTTCTTTACTAAACAAGCTGGTTTCAAATGTTCATATCAAAAGTCCATCTCATTTTTCAGTGTAAGTCCACGGTGCAAAGTAATCATAAGACCAAAATTTCTTACCTTCCACTTGGATAGAAGCTGTTTGCTTGGTAAATTATGTAAATTATGAAAATCTCACTGGCACTGGCAACAGTGAACTAATAGCATATTAATAGGACAACAACTTAAATATTTTCACCTGTCTTTTCAGGGAAAACTAGCAAACCTCATAAATGATAAAAACATTTCCAGAGAAAACTGCTAAAACTGTTAAAAGTTTCTAGTCAAATGCTTCACAAACTAGTTTCCTCAAGTTTATAAAAAAAGAAACTGAGTCACTTCAATGAGTATGCTGAAATATATAGTTAAAAGGTTTTTGCTAAGTAATTTCAAGACTTTTTAATTAATAATTCAGAAAAAAATCCAGTTCTTTAAACAAATACATAACAGGTCTGAAGAATTTTTTTCCTAATCCAGGAGAGAAAACAGTATGCAGAGCCATAAAGCAGGATAAGAACTTCCAAAATACTTTTCAAAAATAGATTACATCTTTCACTGAACTCTCACCCACAAAGAGTACAGAGTGATAGTAACAGCTATAAAAATGAGTGGTCTTTTGATAAGCAAGCAGAGGAATAATCTGTCAAGACACCACAGAACAGAGGAAATAGCATTTTAAAATCTGAAGTTTTATTACTTATCTCAAGTCTTCCAAAAATACACACTTTAAGAATCTATTTTTCCACAGCTGTCCCTATGTCCTTTTGCAGCCACCTTTTGCTTACAGCTTAGTTACTCTCTTCTTTTGCAAGGTCTGAAATGCTGTGGAAAGCTGATCACAGCGCAGATTCTTCCTTTTCAACTAATCCATAAGAGACCAATAATTTCTCAAGTGCACTTGAAACACACTGCATTGTGGTTTTTTTTTAATCAGCATCACTGGCAGGTAGTGACTTTTCAGAGTTTCTTATATACACCCTCTCTATCCTTTGCAAGGGTGCAAAGTAGCTATTTCTTCAGCATCTTTTGCCCAAGACAAGCCAGTGTATGGAGTGAAGGGTCCTACAGGAGTCTACTCAACAGAACTCTACAAAGCAAGAGCACAAGAGCAGAACTTGCATCCTGATCCCTTAAGGATATATTGTCTTTCAGATAAAATCTATTTCTAGTGACCATTAATTTATAACTGTTTTTAAGCATCTCCACTCCAAAATTAGCTCAGTTTCCAGCCCATCACAAAATACATTCTTTTTGATTCCTTTTAGCCACTCGTGAATTCTGTCACAGTCAATGCGAAAGACCCACAAAATCTATTGGCAATATCAAGCTAGAGACAAAAGATGATCAATCACTAGCAAAAATCAACCACACAATTATGAAATATTTCATTTGTGTTTAACTCTGCCAGCTACATACTTTCAACACCTTAAAAGGATTACATTGCTTTAAACCCTATTTTCCTGCATCTGTGTTTTACAACTCTCATACTTTAAATGTCTTCTGTAGTTTCCTTGTCGCCTTTCCTGCATCACAACAGTGCTGTTCTCTATAAAATTCAGAGTTCTTTAGAGCCCAGGATATATGCCCAAGTGAGCAGTGAGACAGCTTTTAAACAAATAAAATTTAAAGAGGACACCAGCCACAGACACTAACAGCAGCCAGTTTAAGACTGGGTAAGACACTGCCTTGTGTCATCCTGGCCATGGTGTGCAGCTGCTGCTTTAGTTTCACGCCCATTGATGCAGCTGGTGCCTTTTCAGCACTCTAAAGAAAAACAGAAAACAAATGTAACAATTTTATAGAGAGCAGCTTGCTCGGAGAAATCTGCTCATGCATCTATTCTCATTATTTTTATACTACGTGTTCTCTGAAACACTGAAAACAACAGTCAGAAGACAAGGAAGGAATAAAAAAAGAAGCAGAACACATTCAGGACAGAATCTTACTACCACTAACTCATCCACTACAAACATAAAACAAAATTCTTCTGATCAAATCAAATGCAGTGACCACAATGAGTCTGGTGCAAAACTGTAGAAATTTCCACTGAGTTTTCTAAATTAGTTCAGAAGATCCAACTCCCAAGTTATTAAAATGTGATTAAATGCCATTCCCATGTGAAATTGAAGTTGAGCCTGTTCAACTACTCTTTTTAAACACTGTAAACTCAAGAGTGTTGGCAGTAGAGAGCCAGAACCTTGCATGGAGGTTTAGTGAGGACACCCCTCTAGACCCTCCCTTCATTCCTACTCCTGCACAAGTCCTATAGTAACTGCTATCCCTTTTTCCATATTCATTCATTCAGAAGTTCAGTGGTACCACCAGGGTCTGCAGGTCAGACTGGCTTCAAATCTGTAATTTGCACAGCTTCACACTAGACAGTTTTAATATTGCTAATATTCATTATCCAACTTCATTAAAAAATAACAAAAATCTGAAGAACAAGGATTAAATGCCTACTCTTTTTCTCAAAGCAATATTAAAAATCAGAGCATAAATATTCTATGCAAATGCAGTTATATTCCATGCAAATGCACAGAATGCATAAATATTTTTATGTATTCTATGCAAATGCATTAATATTATATGCAAACTCCAAGTTTAAACAAGAAGTAACTGTCCTTTCCTGAAAACCCTGGAGAAGCCACAACCACATTAATTTATAGTCAAATCCAAAACTCTCCTGTGACTATATGAACAAATGAAGAAAAGGTATGGCTACAACGTTGCCTTGAGTTATTCTAGGGCAACAAGCTTTGCAACCTGTAAAAGAGAAATACAAGGGTAATGTGAATTGTGTTAGGATGCTGCAGGAGGAAACCACCATCAAAAAGACAAGAATCA
The DNA here is from genome assembly GCA_013398615.1 of Brachypodius melanocephalos. Classification (NCBI taxonomy): domain Eukaryota; kingdom Metazoa; phylum Chordata; class Aves; order Passeriformes; family Pycnonotidae; genus Brachypodius; species Brachypodius melanocephalos. Next base: position 10,723,095 of record VZSR01003049.1, read on the forward strand.
TTACCAGAATTCTACAACGCTACATTTAACATGCATGATGAGGTTAAATAAGCTATACTTTTAGAAAAATATTTTCAATAAAAATTAACAGAAAAAGATGACAGACTATGCCACAGCTAAGTACCTGTCAAAGTGCTGTTCTAGAGAAGTAAATGCTAAATGATTATTTACTTCTTACAACCACTAACTTTTCCCCTTACCAATTCAGACAAAAAAACCCCAAACAACAAAAAACACTGACAACAAAAATTGTGTGAAAGAAAATTTAAAACCCCTACATTAAAGATGGGTTTACAATTACTAATAAAATTACTAAGAAATACTCTGAATATTCAGTTTTATAATTTCCAAGACATTAACATCTAAATCAAAAGATATTAAGGCCATTATTCACTTATTTTATTTTAGATTTTGTTATGTTTTAGATATATAAGTTAAGAGGACGAGGTTTTATGCTTAATATTAGCTTTACTGAAGTTTCTCATGGCCACTAAATCTTTACTAAGACCATGGTGTAGAAGTCTGACAAAATGATGTCTAAATGCCAACATTTCAGTGACTGTGAACTAGCAACAGTGGTTTAAAGATTTCAGTGCTCTTCTAAAGTTTGTTTTTGGAAAACCTCTCGCATTTTCTGGTTTACTTCCATATTCAAATTCTATGAAACTGCCAGGTTTGGCAGGCTAGACTATCATTGTGCATGGATGGATCGTCCCTGTGCAAAAGGAATCTCTGACAGTCTCCCAATTCTCCAGTCTTTGGTTCATTTTTATTAAAATTTTCCTGGCATTTGTGTCTTTACTGATTCTTTATGCAGAAAAAACCCATGAAAGTATATAAGCAATAGGAAAAAAAAAATGTGTTACCATATCTAGAAAATGTGGTAAAATAAAAAAATCAGACAAATTTATGTCCAAATTTTCCACATGTACCCTTTGCCAAGAGTCCTTGGCTTCAAGTGCTTGAATCCCAATAGCAGAGAGAACATAAATTCAAACTGGTTTGCTGATATTTTGGACCAAAAAAAATTTTTGAAGGTTGTTTTTTGAAATAATTAAAAAAAAAACCAAAACAAACGAAAAAACCCCACAGCTTTTCAAACAGAGAGTAGCAGGAGTTACTACCAATTCTTTTTCCAAATGTCAACGTGCACATTTTAAGTTGGGAAGTGAGATAGAGTTTTTACCAGTCTTTCTGTAAGGAAAGTACAACCTTACATCCCTAACAGAGTAAGATCCTAAGGGATCAACACAGACAGGCAAGATCTAATCCACAGAAAGAATCTAATTAAATACCCAAAATACTTCCAAAAAGATCACCTCAAGGCAGGGTTGAAGGAAGATAACCCACTCCAAAAGAAGAGACAGCTCTCTGGCAGGGTATATTTTAAGATCAAAGAAAGAACTGAATTTTCACAGCAGAACAATTCCACCAGTGGAGCTCTGCTGGAAATTGAGCTATGGCCTGTACTGTTTTACTTACTCATAAATGGCGCAGTAAAGCAGCTAAGTGATATGAAGACCATTCTTCTTGGCACTACTAAAATTGTAGAGACAAAGACTGACTGTGAAAAACAAGAAAAAGACCACAGGCTTTGGAGCAATAAAACTGGAAAATGAAATTCAGTTCCTGGGAGGCCAGCTGCAGCCTCCACCCAAGCAGTACACGCTGTGCACAGCGGCATGAGTGTGACTGGACACTCTCCTTCAGGAGACAACTTACCACACTACTGTGGGGATGGGATTCACACTACCAACAGGGAGCACTAAAGGGTATTTGTAGAAGTGGCTTATCTTCTCTTTTTGTAAGATAAAGGAAGGTCAAACAAAAATCAAATCAATCTCTCAAGAGAAAGCATGAAAAGTACTGAAAAAACATATTTCAGTGTTAGTTACTCAAGTACTACCAGCTGAAAAGGAGACTTGGGGATGACAACTAAAGGCCTTTTCTTTCTGCCATCTTCAACAAGGAAAATCTCTTTGTAACCTTACACTTGCTCTGATTTTGAACACTTAGATTTCATAAAACACAACACACAGTGGCAGGGCTAATTCACAGCTTTCCCCCACCTTGTATCTACACCCAAGGCAAGTATCCTATAATTAATAACGAAGCAGCACTCTAAAGCACCATCCTGTTACACTACTCTGCTCTTAATGGAAAATAACAAAGACATCTAGGGCAGAGCTGTAAACCAACATATACAGAGATTCCTTCTTGGTGGTGTTTAGTGAGAGGCACATTGTAAACGAATGAGTCCCAACAATTTTATTACATGAGCTGCAGCAAGACAAGAAGCTATATAAGACACAGGCAACTATGATCAGCCAGTGACCATCACAGGAAAGCTATCTAAACATCTAATAGTTATTGGAATAAGACTGATGGTTGAAACACAAACACGGATGACTCCTTCTGTTAAACCAAGGATATGAGGGCTATCTATCTCTCCAACTGCATTAGCAGACTATGATGGGAACAGCAGGAAAAATGCAGTAAAGCAAGTGGCAGCTTGAAGCGACACAACCTCAGGTGAACCACACTAACTCTGTGAGAAAAGTCCCCACTGACTGGCTGTAACACCAGCAAAAGCATGGCATGACTAAGACAACAGGCAGTTCTGGAGGAGCACAAGGGAGTTAGCAACTAACAGTAAACCCCAGGCAAACTTAATTACACAATGATGAAAAACAGCTGAAGAAATCAGAATTAACCAAAAGGCTGTCTCTTCATACCCAGCAACAGCATTTGTGAAATCAGATAGCATCATCCATGCATCTCCAAGGTAATGTAAAGAGAAATAAAATCTGTTTCAAAAAAAACCCAAAAAAAACAACAAAAAAACCCAAAAAAACCAAAAAAAAAACCAACAAAAAACCAACCAAACAAAAATAAACACCAAACCAATCAACCAAAAAAAAGAAACACCACATCCCAAAACCTCAAGAGGCACTAGGAGTCCAAACTGGTCCCCAAGATTAAAACTTCATTACAACTGAATGCCTCCTAGCTAAATGAATAAGGCTCTATGAAGCACTTTGTTGAGTAGCACATTACATCTAGACAGCAAAAAGTTGTAAAAAATTCCTGGAATTTACAAACACTTTAATCCCAATCAGTGCAAGATTGGAAACAAAAATATAGACAGTATTTTTTGTATCACTAGTAATAAACTTTTATTTAACCACAAACTTGTGGGAGGAAAAAAAAAATCAAAAAACTAAACCAAAAAAAACCAAACCCCAAAACACCATTCACATCAAGACAACTACAAATGTCAGAACTGTCACTTTTCACAGAGACTGATCATTTTGTGCTAATAAAAAAATAAACTATTGCTTTTGGGATTGCATTCAGTATTTCAAACTGATTGCAGTCAGTATCTCAAACTTAAGATGACTCAGTCACCTTTCAAACCCAAAACACTGTGTACAGTAGTGCAAAAAGCAGAGTCTCATCTTTGTCAAGCTGCAAAACAGAGAATTTGGCTTCATCATTTAGGCCTGGAAGAAATAAAACAAAATCTGACAAGTTCGCTCTCCAAATTTCAGCGTGAGAATGGAAGGTAAAAGCTACTCTGAAAAAAATAGCAGAAAGGCATGAGCTGTCACAGCATAAGGTATTTAACTGTTAAAAATGAATCATTTAAGTGTTAGTAACTTTCTTTCAGCCTTACTGAGTAGGGATGGCCTCATGCATCCAACTCAACGATGACAAAGGTAGGCAGTGTTCTAATTTTATAATTTTGCTACATATCCTGCTAATAGCTATTCACAAAAATAACTTTAAAAACATAACACATACCAAGATGTCATAAGACAATCAATCCATTCAAAGCAATGATAATTTTCAAAGATATTCTCCATTTATGAGAATGGTAGGAAAAAGTGCTGCAAGGAAATCTTAAAGGAAAAAGCATTCAAAATGAGATAAAATATTTACAAAAGGCTGATATACTGTATCAGCCAGAAATACAAATGCTGATTTTTAGATTCAGCTTAAATGGCAAGAATTGCACTAAATGGGAAGACTGTATGCAAGAGTCTACAGGATTTCTCAATTCAGGAAAACCCAGCCAAGAATATTTTAAGTGTTACCCCCACTTTGCTTTGTGCATAAGTATTAAGGACTGTATTTCAATGTTAAAAAACAGCCACTCCGACAACAAGGTATCAGTTGAACAGCAAAAACAACATCATATTACTAACTACAGTGGATTTCTTAGAATCTAAGACCTCGCCATTGTGTTTTGTATCATGGAAGAAACCAGGGTCATATTCTGAAATCTTGAAATATTGTGCAGTTATGGTTTGCTAAAAGGATAAGAGATATTCAGACTCTAATGCACCTAAGACTCACCTTCTTTCAGCGCTTTATCCATATTGTGAGAAATAACCACTCTCCTTGATTGGATTGAATCATGAGAGCTTCCAGACCAATTACTCTGAAATTCAAACAGAACATACATCATGAGAGGAAGAAATAAACCAAAAGTTACAGAATGAATAAAACTGGAATTCAAGGCAGTAGTACTGTATCATTTGGTCTTTGCACAAATAGTATCACCTCATATGCTTAAAACAGAGTGCCAATTGCCTATGAGGTTATTATACATTGTTCATTAAGCACATATTAAGACTTGTGTATCATACATTGTACAACTTGCAAAGTTATCTTAAGTGAAGGTTTTTGGTAAAAAGGAGATTTATTCATTTGCAAGACAGTGCACTGAGAATAGGTCATGCACGTAACAAAACAACTGGAACTCTTTTATTCAGTATTTTCACAGCAAATACAACATTTTTATAGCCTACTGTGACAATGGACTTAATTTAGCCTCGTAAACTTTTTTTAAAAAAGAGAAGCCTTTAGATCTCTTGCAGTAATTTAGGTTCACATTCTTTTGGGCTTCTTTCTTCAAAGATACTTCTAGCCCTCTGCATTTTAAGCTGCTGTGCTATACAAATATTTGTCTTTATTGGAATATTCACTTTCACAGTGTCCAAACAGGTGGGCAGATGGAAAAACATTTTTCAGGGTATAGACAAAGAACAGTGACTCATGATGTATTTATATAGAAAGGAGTATAATTCAAAACAGAAATAGAAATTGCTCCCACTGTCAATCAGCTTGAAGCTCACTCTCCTTCATAAGGAGAAAGCACTTCCCATCCCTCCAACATTCACCACACAGAATAGGAAAGCAGTATAAGCGTAAAGTAAAAACACTGTTTAATATTCTTTAAAGTAATACACCATTATTTCAACTAATTTGCAGGCTAATACTCTGTATTTTTGTTTAATGTTTTTCATCTACTTCAGATACATGCATATAGAATCTAACAAAGTTCATCTAATAGGACCTAGATAAAGGAGTCTATGCACTACTTTGAACAGCAAAATAAAGCTTTTCAGGCTCTCTCACACCTAACACAGCAAAGTGACAGGTATTTTCCATGTCTTGAGTGCCCCCTGCCCACAGTTGATTTGTTCACCTTTTGGATGAATGCAGCAACAAACCCTAGACTTCTTCCAGTCACTATTCCGAGACCACGATTGTGGTCTTTCAGCTGATTTCTTCCCCTCTTCACAACACCACCAATTGCAGGAGCAGCAAGACTTTAGCACATTTGCCTCCATCTGCAGCCCCCCTCACTATCAAGACCATAGTTAGTGAGGTGTAAGAATAGTGTATTTCGTGAACCACTATAGATTTCCAAGCCCCTTTTTGACCTGGACAGTGGTAAAAGCTTCAGCCATACCCAGTTAAACAGCAGAAGAAAGTATTTTTTCTCTTTGTAAAGACACCTAGCACTACTTGTAAGGCTCCAATACATCATCTCTGGCTGCTAATGTTATCACACTTCCTTCAACACAAAGCTGTGTTAAATGCCAGTCACACAATTACTTCAGGATTTTTCTGCTTTATTTGCAGCAGGAAGCTGCATGATTTAAAAAAATTAAAAAGAGAGGACTCACAGAGACATTAAATGCCACAAGTACCTTAGGAGAAGGGATTCAGAAAACCCAATTAAAAAAACTCACTCAGATCTGTGAAGAAAGAGCTCCTAAACATGAGCCCACAATCCTGACTCAAGCTCCATGCTCAACACACTCCATCTTCCTTAACACTCACACCAGCCTGGGTATCCTACAAGGCTAATCCTTCTGCTGAACTGAGTCCTACCTGCATGGCAGGCAGTGACCTCAAGCTAACTTAGGCATCAACAGTTGAATCACATACATTGCAGGAGGCGTTTTTTATGGACTAAAGCATCAGTAAGTGCTCCAATGCAGTGCTCACCAAATTACTCCTTTCAAAACTAGTTTAAACACAAATTTTTAAAAAAGGAAAAAAAAAGAAAGCAACCTTCAGAGGGGATCTATACTTCCAAGAAGGTAAGTAGCTTGTTCTACATTACCACATTATGATCCAATCTTTGCAATTCCAAAAAGCAAGAACTGATAATTTTATGCTTCAAACTTGAATACTCATTTTAAGAAAAAGGCAGACTACTACTGCCTCAGCAAAATGCTGCCTCTTGAACACCAGACACCAACTCACATTTCAGCTTGCAAGAACACATTCCATTGAGAGTATCCTCTACAGCTGGTACATTTGACTTTTAAAAGGCACCATCTATTCATGTTAAAAACAAAAGAAGTTGTTCAAGACATGATAAATAATGTAAAAAGTAAAAATGAATATCACCAGTAGCAATAGTGATTCTGCTGCTGCATGAATGTAGTTACTGAAGGGCAAAGGAAGAGGCACAGTGTACTGGACTTTCTGAGAACTTTTCCATATGCAGATATTACATACAACCATGAACTGTGGAAAAGAAAAGCAGAGAGCAAAACAAACCACCTTGGTTTAAAGCAAGGTTTCAACTTCGTTAAAAAACAAATTTTCAAGAACAGATGAGAATCTAACATTTGAATAAACAGCAATGTTCAAATATATAGAGTGATCATAGAATTGTCTAGGTTGGAAAATATCTCTAAGCTCATTGAGTTCAACCATTAACCTAAGATACTGGTTGGCTTAGTTCAGGTTTAAGAAAAAAAACTTCACGGAGACCTTACTGCTGTCTCCAACTACTGAATGACAGGATACAGAGAAAAGGGAGCCAGACTCTTCTTGCAGATGCACAGGACATTAGGAAACATTGCAACACAGGAAATTTCCATCACAAGGCAAAACTATTTTAATCATGAGGCTTCTCAAGTATCAAATTAGGGGTGCTGACAGGCTGTGGAGTCGCCATCTCTCAATCTTCCTCACTCTGAGCAAAAGGGTGAACTAGATGCTCTCCAGATATTCCTTCCAGCCTGAACTATTCATGATTCTTGATGACCCTTCAGAGAGCAGTTAATTTCATGATTGATAATACATCAGATCTAAAGGTGCCTTGTCTGAAACAGCTGATCAAACTCATTTTTTCTTCCCATTTCATGCACTGCATTTCTTGCATTTAGCAGAACCAAGACTTAAGTCTTGCTAGTTTAGTCCTCCTTTTCAAAAGTACTGTTTTTGTGACAATAATAATGATGAATTAATTAAATAAGCAGGCACCCCCAAGTTAGATGACATATGGCAACAAATACCTTAAAAACAACAGGAAACAACCTGGTAAGGCAGATAACCAACATCGGTGATAACAGAAGGATTCAGAACATTCACAGAGCAAGCTCAGCTCTAACAGCTGAGATAATGAAAAATACAGCATATTTGACTGAAAAACTTGCTTCCCACCCCTGACTCAAGTCAGATGTAGGGCATATGTAGAAAACAGGTTCAGCTAGAAAATCTAGATTTGAATGTTTTCACATTTTTCTTCCTGTCATTCATCTAAAGAAAAATAGTGCTAGGTTTCATGAAATAGTTGGCATAACCCTGACTGTGCCAAAGACACTTGTAAATGGATTTAACACAGTCAAAGCTCTAGCTTAGATGCTCTTTTATGCTGATTAAAATCTGGCATGCTCCTATAAGTCTTGACTTGCATTATGACAGTCCTTAATTTTTTTTTAAATTAATGTCAAGACAATTGGATTCCAGTCTGTAGATTTTATTGGTAAATAATGACAGAAACCAGACTGAAACATAAATAAAACTCAACAAAAGGACTTGAAGGGGTAGGGGTGGAGCACATTTTGAAAGTACATGCTGAGAATGAGGTTGCTAACAAACTAGGAGGCCTGTTTCCTGGAACAGTTCAAGTTTTCCTCAGTTCTGACTTTGCTTACAGGCTGAAAAAAAGGATGTGTGCATTTCCTGTAGACTTCTGAACAACACACATTGTTTGATACTTTTGAAAACTATTTTAGATGAAGAAAACAACAGTCTGAATGGGCCAAGAAAAAAAAAAAAAAAAAAAAAAGCCTGACATTGAACCTAAAATTGTGTCTTAGGTTCAGTCTCCTACAGATACAAAAATTAAATAAATGTCATTTATTGGTTTAAAGTATATAAGTAATTTTAAATTAGCTCTGAAGACAACAATAAATGTTGTTGGTATTTCAGCAACAGCAAGGTATTTCAGCAACAACACTCAATAAATGGCAAAGTGCAGAGAATATGGGAGTACCTTCCGCTATCAAGAAATTAATTTTCAACACTTGGCGTCAAATGCAATTTTTAAAACACAGCAGCAGAAAGCTAGGTACCTGCTACAGGCACACCACATGCAGCTTTACCCTGCCATGGAATTAAGGCCAGAAGCAGAGAAAAATTATCAGTTATTCCTATTACATTAAGTTAATTACAACAAAACTAGAACAGAGATCATGAGAGAGGCCACAATATAAATTGGCATTGTGGATGAGACAGTTTAATCACTGATCTGAAAGGCAAGGACTGCATCTAACTCAGCACACACAAACCAACCAGTTACTCATAATCACTTGTTCCTCTCACTGCTGGCCTATTAACTTTCCTCTTATCTTTGTAAAACATATATTAATACCAGACTGGACCTTGATAACAAAGAGTCACAACCTCAAACAATACTTCACTGAACTCTCCATAAATTCATATTTAACAGAAGTGGGTAGATGAGTTCATACCCACATAATACTTCTTATCCAAACACTATTTCAACTCATGATGCAAAAATAAATTTCTATTTCACAAGAGTTAATATTTTTTAATTTATACTTGTACTCGTGTTTAAGATTACAAGGCAAGTATGTATCTATCACATTCAGCATTAAGGGATACCATAATTACCAATTTAAAAGTCTTAATGCATGTTAATCCTATTATCTTAAGCATTATTATCTCAATAATTATTTTATTATATCATATCATTATTTCTACTAATATAGTAGCTCCTAGAATGTGTAAACAGTGTTTATCAGATTGGGATATTCCATCTTAAACTGTACCATGTTTAGAACTGATAAAACTGTAGCAGTGTAAAAACTTTATAATCAGGGCAGAACTTTCTTCACTTGAGATTTCATAGAATACCAGACAGAGAAGAATATGAAAATGAAACATTTCTCAGGTATTACTTTCATTCTCACTAGTACAGCCAAGAAATAATTGGTAAGTTAATATTCAAATTGCTGCTCCAAGAAATACGGCATTATCCTGTGCTGGAATTTTTAATATTGACATCAAAAAAGAGTCTTAAATGAATTCTCAAGGTACAGGCATAGCCCCAGTTCACTGAACATTTCCACACTCTCCTCCTCTGTAAAAAGAGACAACAAGAACCTATGATCTATACTTCAAGGCCAAAAGAGACATATGGCATGAAAACTAAACTGCTGGCAAGCCAGAAAAAACAGCACAAAATCATGCTTGAGCTGCAGAGTCTCAGCTTAGCAACCAGAGACAAACTCCTGAGAGGTCTATTGCTACACCCTCCCTGCACGTGACTTTTCACCAAACACACATTTTATAGGGTGTTCTGTCTCTTCAAGAGTGCCACAAAACATGCCAAATGAACCATCATCATTCATTTTATTGCCATTAACTGGTTCTGTTTCACTGTGCATATTTAATAGGGGAAAAAATGGTATAGAATGACTGGTCACAAAAACCTCCCTTAAGCGCAACACAAATCTGTTCCCTTCATGACTACATAATATCTTTATCTTTGTAACCACTTGAGGTAACAGCTTGGGAAAGGATATAGTACTCTATGTAACTGGCTCTTTCCTTGGGTAAATTCTGCTGCTCTCCTTTGCAGAGAGCAAGAAACCAAGACTTGGCAACACAAGAGAGCTTTATGTGATTTTATTTTCAGAATGTTTCTAATACATATCTGTACTATTTTGAATGTCAAAGAGTACCTTGAATGCAGGATGTCTTCACTCTTGACCTTATTACAGAGGTTTCATAGCCACCCTTGGAATTTCCCTGCAAGAGACTTGGACAGTAAGATCTCTATCTCAGCCCACCACCCATCCTTACTGACTTGGCAGAGCTTGGTTACCAGGAGGAATGAACTGGCTCCCTAGTTATGTTTACAATCATTAAACACTGTTCGGGTGAGCAGCAGTCCCCTAGGTAAAAGGTAAACAGCCTAATTCACAGCAAAATATGAGATGCCAATCTAACACAAAGTTGAGAAAATTAAATGTCAAGCACAGTAAAGAGCTGACAACAACATAGGATCCAATGAAAGGAATCGGAAAGGACTGCATGACAAGACAAGAAATCTCTAAATACACATGATAAATAAAAGAAATGTCTAAATACACATGATGATGAAAAACGTGTGGAAAACTAAGTCTGCTCACTGCTAAGGAGTTATGGGACAAAGAAGTGAGAGACAGAGTCTGAAAAACATCTAATTTCCTGAGGTCAGTCTCCTGTAATAATAGAGTTATCACTTCAAAGTTACACCTGCAGGTAATCAACACATGCAATCCTAACAAAGTTCCAATTTTGAAAAAGCCTATAAATCCCAAATTATAACAGATATTCCAGAGATCCCTAAAAATAAACTGTACCAGGAATGTCCAAACCACAGACCCCTGCTGAACTATAACAGAACACTTGCAATTCATGCAACATTCTCTTAACATTTTAAAATATTCATGGAACTGGTAGAAATTGCTAAAAAATATTTTTGTTATTTTAATTTCAGGACTGAAAACTCAATCAGATTATCAAAGGCTCACCTGCCTATAAATGAGACAGAACTAAGAACAAAAGTACTCATACTTTTTTACTCTGAGTTCTGTTAAAAACACACCAAACATATCTTCTCCTTGCAATCCAGAAACGACCCATCAATTAAAAGACTGGCAGTAGATCAGAATATCTGTGTGCAAGCCCAAAACAGTATCAAGTGTGACAAAATTGTCACAACCAGAGAATGCTATTGCTTTTACAAAAATCCTGCAATATCAGAGATCTAAATATTCCCTGCACAGCCAGAGAATGGGCCAAACCATAGAACACGTTTGGCTTTAGGTTTAGAAAAAACCACAAATACTTTTGAAGTCTTACTAAGGCATAAAGATCAAAACTGGAAGGAGTTAGGAAGCTTCTTCTCTTCCTCACAGTTCCTCCAAACTACTTATTACCTCAAGAACTCTTTTGCATCCCACTTGAAATTTATGCCAACAGATGACAAACCTTCCACTTCCCACTGCTGCTGGGGCTCCTGCAAGCTTACCTTCACAAGCTTCATCTCATGGTAAAAGTCCAACAGTGAAGGAAAATAAAACTCTGCGCCCTTTCTCTCTGCTTTCCTTAGGTTCTTCATGAAGGGCAGAGCACTCAGCTTGGATACCAGGACAGATACTCAACTTTGGTTAAGTTGCCATTCCATTTGAAACACTGGGACCGTTTCCATTTCACTGTGCATCCTCCTATGGCTTGGATAAAAAGCAGTACTATGTTCCAGCATCCAGACAGTTCAACAACGACATGATCCAATGAAAAAAGCTTTACCCATGCCCCCTCCACTAATGGCAAATGCACAAAAATCCCCGTTGAAGGATGGACAAGCCTTTAGGAACATAAAACATGATCACATGCAGTGTGATCTGGCTTCAGGGCCAGAAAGCAAGAGTAAACTAACACTAAAAATTGAGAGCTATTAAACTGTAGTAAACAATAGCGACCATATATGCCAGGAGATGAGTTTTAAAGAAATACTAAAAATAATTGACAACTGTTAATTGTAGGAAACTAAAGATAGAATATTAGAATCCATGTACCCTTTTCACTGGGAAAAAAAAAGCCCAGTTATTATCCTTCTGTTAGTGTTGCAGTCAGACTAGGTAGATACTTCTCTATATAGAATATCACTCACTTAATCTGAATTTAAAATGAAGCACTGAAATCTAATAAACTAATCATGGTGTTCTGCATTATTTAAATGATGTTGATAAACCAACTCTGTTACTCGGAGCTTTTGCTTTGAATCAGAGTCAAAACATTATGCTGAAAAGAAAACCCCATCTCTGCCAGGTTTTTTTGGCAGAGAAACAACTCACACAAACGTGGGAAAAAGTGTTTTCCTTCCCCTTCCCACTAACTTTGTTAACATGGTTCTTCACATGAGTCAAAGTCATCTCGCTCTACAACCACACAAGGTAGAAGGAGTTTCAGGAGCAAACTCAAATTCTAAAGGGTTATACATGTTCTAACCCAGGGCTATCTTTGCTATGAGCAAGTTCACTGGTACTTGAGAAGTGAAAATCCCCTTTAAAATAGACATTCTCACTAAAGTACAATTGGGTCATCATGCCTTTTTTCTGTCTTGCATTTTGCTGTTCTCCTCCACCACAAATAATCCTGTCCTAAAACAGCTCCTGCAAAGTGCTGAAAAATACCTGACAATAACACAATGTACAATTTCAAGGACTCATTCAACTCTTACTATTTCAATATCAATAGAAACTATTTACCAATATTATCTGTACTACCTGCAAGTACTTTAAGTAAGACATTATTATGGGTTGCCTGTACACCTTTCTTCCAATGAAACACAGATCTTTATGTGGAAGCCAGGAGACTGCCCTGATAGTTTTTGTGAACAGAGCTGTCACCTATGGAGAAACTACATTGAAAGTATAATTCATCATGGGGATATAAATCGCACAGCTTGCTTTGTAATTCTCAGCAGATTTCAAATGTTCTTGCTGAGGTACCTGACCTGAGGAGCAAGTCCTTACTTTTCAAATCCCAAAGGAGTTACACAAAAAAATGGACAAAGCACCACTTTACATTCGAGAAGATGGCTACTCTAGTTGCAAGTTCAAGCAAAATGAAAAAAGACATGTACCTTGCTCTTCTGAAACCTGCAACACTGCACTTCCTCACTCATATTCCTCACTTGCATGAACAGGCCCATGAAAATCAACAGCACTGAACTCTCATATGTCAAGTGGTCGCTGAATTGAGAACATACAAAAAACTCCCTTTATTCAGCACAGCACAAAGGACTCCATCCAACTTCCCTTTGAAGTTGGTCAATAGCACTCCCACTAACTTTCCAAGAGCTGAGTCTGACTACCACTAGAGTAAATACTTATTCCTGAATACTTACTGTTTCCTCATTTGTTAACCCCAATGTGAAAAATCACATAAAGAATGAGAAGCGAATTCTCTAAATTTTGTACATAAAACACATGAAGAGTGAGATGCCAGTCATAATAAGGTTTTTATGTTACATTTTTTCCTAATTACCAGGCCAATAAGTAGTTCTTCCTTTTTCTTGAGGAAAAGAAAAAGCAAGGCTGATTATAGCTTTACAGTCATCCTGCTACTTGCAAAAGGATCATAAGGCTCTATGAAAAAGATGAGAGTAGCAACGGAACGATAAAAAAGCAGTGTAAATGCAAAAGGATGTAAAATGAAAAGACCAATTAAAGCAGGAAGTTTTAGTGAATGGCCTACACTTCTATGTGCTGCCTATCTAGACAATTTTGTTTTCTTCACCGACATGTTGCTGAAGCCCCAGTTAGAAACTCTGCTATACATATACAAAATCATATTCAGAAAAACTCTTCAAGAAGCTTTGCAGTCCTGAAGCCACTTTGTACCAGGAAGAAATCAACAAAACTATAAATTGAAGGTAAGAGAAACCCAATTAAGATGCCTGGAATTACATCTTCTAAACAGAAAGGGTAAAATACCTCACTCCTTTTTGGGACATCTCTTTCATGTAAGTAAACTTTTGAGAACAGTGCAGAGGGAGAAAAGAAAAACGTTAATAGAGTCAGGGAGAAGGTAATGAAACAATCCTGGGAAAACAGTTTTGGCAGGTGTTGCTGCCTTACCAGTGAATTTTAAATACCAAATTTCAATTCCCTTCTGAAACAACAAACACATCCCATAGAGCTACAATAAATGCAATCACTACAAATTAGACCACACGCTGCAACAACATGTGTGCACTATCTACATGTACAAATCCAAGGATGGATACAACAGGAGAACATCTTCAAGAGAAATGTGCAGTAACCCACCACAAAAAGAAAGTGCAGATAGCACACTAACAGAAGTGACTATTTACCTCTGGACATTTCTAGTTTCACTGTTGTTCAGTAGGCTTGTGCTATTCAGAAGGCTTAATTTTTTCACAAAGGAGAAGACAAAGAAAGCAATAATTTTTTTTTTCTTCAAATCTTGGCTTCCCAAATTAAATTGATTTTTATGGTTCAGCTGTTTCACAGATCTGAAAGTTGCTCCTCATTGAGGCAGCAGGGAGATTATGATTGCTAAGTTTATGTACAGATCTTTTTGGTACTATGTAAAAGTATGTTAACTCACACAGATGTTCAGATAAATATAAAAGTACCTAAATGCCACTGGAGCCATGGCATTAACACTGAAACATTTATTCTTGTAAATCTGAAAGCAACATGAATTGCTGTTCTGATGATCAATTGATCCATTTACATATTTTTTTCTGTTTGGTGTAACACAGATGTATAGTTGTGTAGCCATAGTTGTATGGCAAAAACCAAAAGCACATAGTCCTTTACTAGAAGGTGCTTATGCACTTAACACACATTTGTTACCTAGAACTCTTATGATAAAAAACAGCTGGACAATCCCTAGCTATACCCACTTTTTCTTATCACTTTGTGTGTTTCAGCTTCTTACTTCCCACCTTAATGCTCATACACATTACTTATTCTTCACTCCCTTCAAAAAGCTGAGTATGATGTTGAGTGTTCAAAGCAAAGAGGATATTTTAAAAAATTCTACCAATAAGATAAAATGAATATCACTCAGGGACACACATAGATCCTGAATGCACCTTTGCAAGTTGTATTATTCACTAAATTCAACAACCTCTGACCAAATGATCCTTACTGGCAACAATACTCTACCAGCTTCCATTAAATGCAGACCAGGAAAAGCATATTGCTCCAAAACACAGGACCCTTCAATCTCTAGGTCAAAGAATGAAGGAATAAACCATTACTACAAGTTGCTAGCAATTTGACTGAAAAGGCAGAAAGACAACTGTATCAGCTAGTGATTTGTAATAGGTTCTCTGCCCTGCCAGCACCCTCTGTGTTCTGCAAACTCAGCTGCATCGACTGCAGCCCCAGAAACACGTGACAGCCTTACTTACTGCTACCAAGAAGCGTACGTGTACTAAATGTAACAAACTGGGTTATCAGATCAGCTAGGCTGCACACCCAGGTGAAAAATTTCCTGCCTTTTTCTTTTTAGAGTGCTCTCAGGTATCCTGACACTACTGAAGGGAAATAGCGCTTACACAGTACAGTCTATTTATTGCTGCAGCAGTTCTTGTGCTAACACATCTACAACTCACCGTGAGGGGCCAAGGGCTCCTCGTTGGAGCCGCCAGCTGTAACATTAAACATCACGTCCCTGTAACCCATGGCAAAGCAGGAATGTGGGCAGATTCTCAATTTTCAGCATTCGTTTTCCAGGCTCACCTACGATCAGCTCCCAAGCACTGGATGATGGGGAACATCGTTGTGGAATGGAGGAAAGTTTCCAAATGCCTCGTGCGATCAGTCCAATTCAGAAGAACCCGGAAAGTACTAAGCTCGTGAACTAGTACATTTTGGAATATCTACAGAAAATGAAAATGCTTCACTTTTGCACAGAGCTCTGCAATGGCTCGAGTACAAAAATGGCACTATGATAACACTATCTGAAGCTGTTCAACTTCAGATAATGCATTAAAGCAACATCAAGCTGCCTCTTCGACCAGGTCTCTCTCTTTCACCAGTGACATTTCAAAGGAAGGAGCAGAAAGGGATTTGAGCCACCGGGGAGCGAACCACCGTGCGAGCATTCTCGCAATCTGGAGGTCTCTCTCGGAGCAAAGTGTTGATTTTTTTTGCGCTACCGTCCAACACAACTTTTGCCATTTAAAGCCCCGTCGAGCGGCAGAGTGCAGGCAGGCTCCTGCGGCCGCGGTAGGAAAGCAGGACACCGGGTTCGGGTGGCGCCGCGTTCCACGGCGGAGCGAGGGCCGCGCCACCTCCGCCTCGCCGCCGGGCAGGGAGGGCGCGCCGCGGCCACCGCCCGCTCTGCTCCCCTCCCGCTACTCACCCCCGCGACCGGCCGGACCGGAGCGACGGCGGCGAAGTCCGGCGGCGGCAGGCGGCGGCGGCCGCGGCACATCAGGACGATCAGGGTGCCCAACGCGGCGGCAGCGGCGGCGCAGCCCGCGTAGAGGACGAGGCGGAGCAGCAGCAGCGCCAGGCACGGCGGCCCGCCGCCCCCTGCCTCGGCCCGTTCCTGCCCCAGGTGGACGACGGACACGGCCAGAAGCCCCAGTCCCGCCGCCAGCACGAAGCGGGATGAGCCGGGATCCTCATCCTCCTCGTCTTCCGCCGCCTCCTCCTCTCCGCCGCCGACCACAGCGGCGGCCGCCGGGGCGCTGCGGCGGCGCGCCTCGCCGCCGGGGCCGTGCGAGCCCAGCGGGCCGGGGGCGGCGGCCCCCGCCGCCTCGGGCTGCCCGGCCGTGCTGCTAGCGCTGTCAGCACCGGGGAACATGCTGCTCCTGGCGCCGCTAGGAGCAAGCGCATCTCCCGCCGCGGCAGCCCCCTGCGAAGGTCGCCGCTCCCGGGCCCCCCGCTCTCCTCCGCCGCCGCCGCCTCCTCCGCCGCCCGCCGCCGCCACTGGCACCGCTGCGGCCGCCGGGGGAGCCGGAGCTCATGCCCAGCGGCAGGAGGGTGCGCGGCGGCCGGGCCGCTTTCTGGCAGCAGCGCTGCCCCGCGCTGGGCGGCGGGAGCCAAGCACCGTGGCAGCAGCCGCGGAGGCCCCGCCGCGCCGCTCGGTGTCCGGCCGGGGAGGGGGCGGAGGCGGGGGCGGTGCCTGCTGGGCGGGCGGGCCCGGGACATGTGCGCCCGCCGCACCGCCCCACGGCGGGGTCAGGCTGGGCTGTCTTGTGCCGTGTCGTGTTCCGGGGGCTTCGCAGTGGCGGGGTTGGAGGTATCCTCACGCACAGGCCAGGAAACGGGTACGCTCGGACGAAGCGAGGGGAATCGCCGCCGGCTGCAGTGCGGAGCTTGGCTCCGCGGAAAGCTACGGAATGCCTCTCCGCCAGGAGGCTGTAGCACGGAGAACGGCCAGGCTCAGAGGAACTAGGCTAGGCAAGATCAGACTGGGTCATCAGGCTCTGTCCAGAGCTTAGGACAAAAGCTTTGGCGTGGGGCATCTCAGAGATCCAGAAACCCTCCTGAGTGTGGGCAGTATTCAACCCTCTTCCTGCTCCCCACCGATCAGCCAAAGCAAGCCATAAATAACTCGACTTCAGAAATAAAAAGTTGATAGAACAGCGATGAAAATGGTACAACGGTGATTCTAAAAAAGCACAGCCTCACCACCCCTACAGAAACCGGCCAGGCCTCCTGTCACTACCCTCCCTCCATTGTATATTTTATATCTGTTTATGGTAGGTCTGAGAACAAATTCCTGGAAAAGAACAAGGCTTGCCCTATTTCAGCTGTCCTTGGGACACATGTTCATCTTACCATAGGTGTGGCACAGATACAGCTCCACCAAATTTGTCGAGTTCATAGCAGCTACTGAGCACAGATGAACTGGGAGGCCTTCATCTCTTCAGAGTGTTGTCTGCAAAAATCAGCTTCATTACCCAGTGTGCAACAAGTCAATAATTACACACTCAAGAGAGATACTGACTACTTATTTGAGTTGTACAAGCCTGGGTGCTCAGTGGTATTCCACAAATCAAGCACACCAAATATCAAAACGTTTTACTATTTATACGTTTTAGCAAACAAAAGAACTAGTGTTCATTGTCTACAAGTTCCATAGTTCTCTGATTAATTAGTATTTTATCCTCTATTGATTAATGATTCTCTTGTTTCCCATGCTAATCAGTCTGCATGCTCAGCCTTCTTTTGATTTGGTGGATTTCTTGGGTCAGTGGTCCTCGAGTCAATGGTTGTGATCTCCCTCTGCTGGAATTACCTTTTATCGAGTTGGAACTGATTTCAGCACAATTGTTGAGTTGGTTTAATTGGTTTCTTTCTTATCTAGGGAGTTCTGCCAAATGTCCTTGTGTCACATAAATTCTTCATTCTTTGTGTCCACTATCAGTGGTACATCCTTTTCCCCAAGGTTTGTTAACCTCCCCCCAGGTCTGAGATCACTGAAACATGTCAAGCCCTAAACATTAACAGTGCAATTCCCCCAACAAGCAATTTGTTTTTCTGACATATGGACATGACTTAGAGCTTGCTCTTCAGCTACTATCTGTTTCGGGGATTACATCTCCCTTCTCTTTGATTAGTCTTGAAAGTATACAAAGATCAAACATGAAAAAGCATCCTTTTTAAAGAGAATTTTCACATATTTCACATTTTGCAATAAGAGTAGGAGTAAATGGCAATGTCTTTCCTTACAGAAGCTACACTACGCAAAAGTAGATTTACAAGCATTTACTCACAGCTTCATTTTAAGAACAGATACCTATATATTTTATAGAAGTGTTTAGAGGTAGAAGTGTACTGGTAAGCAGCTGGTAAGAATACCACTGCTGTGTCTGTTGAGGTGTAAAAAAAAAAAAAAAAAGCCCTCAATTTTACTTTTTAAACACAGTTATTGTTGCAGAGGTTGGAGTAGTGATTTATTTATTCGTGCCCTCTAAAAAAGTTACTTCTGTCAAATGAACTTTATTAGCCAGATGGAGAAAAGAAACAATACCAATGCTCTGATCTTGTGAATGCTTACATTTCCTTATAACTTCTAGAGTGCAATAGAAAAGCATTTATAAAACCAGACACCAAACTTCCCTGAGCTTCTGCAATGCTAAGCAAGCCAGGACACTGAGCATGAATAATGCAGGTGTCCAAAAGCCTGTTGCAGCCCTGGAAGAGCACTTGTAATAGGGAATTGCATGTCAGCTCATGGTGCAGAATTGTAATGGAAACAGGCACAGAACAGCATGAAGCTAGTCAGGATTCTGAGTTACAACAAATGTTTTACTCCATCACAGTATTTTCTAAGCTGTTTCTAACCTAACTCACAGTGTCTGATGGCTGGTCTCCATATATACCTGCCTGTGTGTATTAGAGGTTTACATAACAATGTATTTCCTCTCAAAATCACAAGTGGTGATCACAAGAACAGGTCCCCTGTTGCTCACTTATCAAAGAAGACACAGCTACTTAATTTGATCCAAAGTCCTCACAGTAACTTAGTCCTTAGTAAGACAAAATACATAATTCTATTACAGTTTGTTCTATTTAGTGGATATTAAATTGCACAAAAGCCTTTTAAATGCTAGTTCTAAACATTCACAGAGTATCCAGAATTGATTATTTAAGTAACATGTCTAATGTGATTAAAGGTAAAAATCATTATACCATAATAGTGAAAATACTATTGCAGTGGCAGTCTTTTCCCATGTGAGTTACTATGTGGTAAAACATCCTGATGATTCACTGAAGGGCTTTGGGACCAGGGTTTTTTTCAATACAAATGACCATTAAAACCAGCAGCAATTCTTGCAGACTCTGAGAGCTTTTGGATAAGGCCCAACATGCCAGAAGGCTTCTTATAAAGTTATTTTATTCTCATCAGGTAGAAAATAGAAAGCAAATATCCATCTCCCAGCACACACTTTACTCATCAAAGATTTCAGAATATACAGAACTTTGGACTGAGTTCAAGATCTACTCTGGGATCTTTATTAAGATCCACACAAGGAACCAGACAGAGACTTTCTACTGCAAATGCTTTCAGGAAACTGCCTGGGCCTCTGTCAAAACTACTTAAGGGAATTGAATTTTTAAATTAACCTGAAGCAGAGCATGTAATGTTGTTAGTCCTGTGTAAACAGAGAGTATTTTCTTACAGTATTAATTCTCAGAAGTGGAGAGGAAGATAAAAAACCCAAATCTACCTGCAATAACAATCTAGTCCTGCAGTGCCTATGCAGAAAACCACTTCTTGTCTGAATGAGTAATCCCACCTATTTTAGCTAGGATTTACACATCATACCTTGAATTAGATATGTCTAAATCAACTCAAGTGTGTATCCATAGAGCTAGAAAAAGATTTGATTCTTTTTCTTTTAGCTCTTAGTAAGTTTCTATGACTTTTCGACCTGAGGTACAATTCCTAATATTTTAGTTTATATCCTAGCTCCACTGAAATTAATAGTAGTTTTCAAGTTTACCTCAGTGTTATTTGAACTTCCCCTTTTGTACTTTAAAAATTACTTTTCTATACAAGACAAAAGGACTTCAATGAGGTCAATTTTCTGAACTGGGGATTACTATAGGCTCTTTCTGTAACTCTTTACTCAGTTGTGGAGCTAGTTTATGAGAAAAGAAATTCAAATTCTACCTTATCCAAACATTACAGCAAATATCTTTCCTACAGAGATAAGACAATTACTTCTTTTAAAAGATAAATGATGTCTGATTTGAGGAAGGATTCCGCATCTTCACTATTTTCCTTTGAGCTAGAAGTATCATTTATCTTTGTAACACACCCTAGGAAAAAACCCCACTGATATGAACAGTTTTGCAGCTGCCTTTAGTGACAATTTTTCAACTTGCACCTTCGTAATACTGCAAACTTTAAACTTCAATGAATTTGCACTTCAAATGTTTAGGCAAGATTAAAATGAAAACTTTTCCTGTAAGCTTTTTCACATTTGATTTCTGTTCTGTCAGCCTTTCCAGCTCAGATCCCATTGCTATAAAAGGACTAAAACAAGTTACCACTCCTCAATTAAAACAAAAAAAAATACATTATAGGCAAAAAAAGTCTGTATAGTGCATACACAGTTTATATTCTTAGCATACTTACAACTTTGAATTAATTACATGCTTTTTTATAACTGCTGTGGTGTTGCATTGCAATTACAGTCATACTAGGAGTTTATAGAAATTTCTAAGGTTCAGGGCACAAAACCCAGAAGTGCTTGTGAACTTGTAAACCTGGTGATAAACCAGGTAAACCTGGAAAACTAACACTGTTAGAAGCAATCATAGGAATCCTAGGAAAATGGATGTTATACTTCTCAGTATCTTAAAAGTACAAAATATGTAAGTTACACTAATATTAACTGATTTTATTTTTGCTACACCTTTTAGAGCAGTGGCATTGTATTTTGCATATTTGTAGTCAGGAACATCAGGAACTTGACACACAGGAAAAAATGACAAAAGCAGCCATTCAATGTCCAATCTAAGGAACCTAAGACCTCACATGGCAAGGTCAGCAAGGCTCACATTTTTAGCACATTTTCCAAATACAGTTTCCAGTGATTTTAACACAGTTGTCCATTCAACATTTCAACAGTGAACTGAGAGAGGTGCCAGAAAAATAAGAAGGAAACACATGGCAAGCATAAAAATTTAGTCAATGTAATTTGCAGAACCTCCATTAAAGACTGTGTAGCACAAGTAGGACTTGACTCCGGCTAACTTAGACATGTTCAGTTGTATTACTCAAGAGATTTGTTTCTTTTCTTGAGGCGTTCTGACACATTTGCTACATGTATTTTAAAAAATGTGTGTGTCTCTGTGTGTATGCACACATCCATCCATCCATCCATCCATCCATCCATCCATCCATTCATCCATATGTGCCTATGTGTGTGTGCCAAGTGAAATAGGACAATATACACAATAGTTGGTTTGGCTGCACAACCCTGATTTAATTCAAAATTCAGTACGCTCAGCAAAAAATGTAATCATGTCATTAAATATCTTTCCTGATGAACAGTGGGGGCAAAGTAAAGCTGAATTTTGTATTTTGAATACATAGATCAGTAATCTGTCTTTCTTTTCACATAATTCTTTCATCTGTTGTTAAAAAGTAACTTTGCTATTATTAAGATATCATATTGCAACTGATCTCTTAGAAAGAGCTGTAACTTTCCCCATCCTTACACAGGAAACTAAGTCTTCTCAGGGGCAGATCACCAGTAGGTAATCACCACTTACCTACTCAGTGCCAGAAGTAGTGAAACTGCCTGAAGGTTTTATCCATATTTCTATAACAATTATACTGAAATTCAAGGTAGCTTGGGGAAAGGTCCAGATCCAACCTCAAATATTTGGATGAGGCTTCCCTAGAAGTCCTCCAGATAAGTTGTCCATTTCCTCAGGATACATCACCCAGTGCTGCAATCCTGGCACTATAATGTAGAGTCCCATCACATCCACCTCTGGTCCTGTTGCCTTAATATGGGACACCATCACCTTAAGGTGGCTCGCAGTCACCTCAGCCTGGGGCACGCTCCAGTCCTTATGGGCTGCCAACACATCCACCAGGAATGCCATCATCCCAACCTGACACACCACCACCACAATCTGGGGCACCATCAACTTGATAATGGGGCACTGTCACCCCAACATGGAAAACGATCACCTCAGCATGAAGCCTCATTGCCTTAACCTGGGGCACCATAACCTCAACCTGTGATTCTATTCACTCACCCTGGAACCCCATGATCAAAATCTAAAGGCAATCACATCAACTAGGGGCACTATTTGTTCAGCTTGGAGCCCCACTGCTCTCAATCTGGAGACCATGACTTAAATTGGGAGCACTATCACCTTGGGGGCCCATTGCTTCCACCCAGCATACCATTGTCTCAACCCAGATCCCCACTGCCTCAGCTTGAGGCACAATCACCTGAGCACACAGCTCCATCACCTCAGCCTGGAGCAACATCGCTGCAACCTGGGGACCATCACCCCAACCTGGGGCATAATTGCCTTGTCTGGGGGCTTCATGGCCTTAGTAAGAGTCCCAGTTCTGTGCCCCATTCCCACAGAGCAAAGAAGGGCAGGAGGGGATGGATGGCTGTATCAGAAATAGCTGGCCAGCAAGACTAGGAAAGTGATTCTTCCCCTGTAGTTGGCACTAGTAAGGCCACTACCTGAGAACTGTGTCCGGTTCTGGACCTCTTAATTCAGGTAGGACATTGAAGCACTGGAGCAAGTTCAGAGAAGGGAAATGAACCTGGAACCTGATGAAAGGTCTGGAGCACAGGTCTTAAGAGGAAGAGCTGAGGGAGCTGGGGTTGTTTAGCCTGGAAAAGAGGAGGTTCAGGGGAGACCTTACAACTATATATACATATATATATAACTCTATACAACTACCTGAAAGAAGGCCGCAGCCAGGTAGGGATCGTCCTCTTCTCCAAGACAACCAGTGACAGGATTAAAGGATTCAGTCTTAAACTGCGCCAGGGGACGCTTAGGTTGGACATTGGGAGGAATTTCTTTACAGAAAGAGTGATCGGACACTGGAACAGGCTGCTCAGGGAGGTGGTGGAGCCACGGTCCCTGGAGGTGTTTGAGGGAAGACTGGACGTGGCACTTAGTCCGGTGGTTTGGTTGACACGGTGGGGTTTGGCCAGAGGTTGGAGTCGATTATTTCAGCCGTCTCTTCCCACCTCGTTTCCGTGATTGTGTGGAGACCCCGTGCCTGAGGAGCCCCTCCCACGGGCGGTCCCGGCGCCCGGCTGCCTTCCCGCCCCGCTGAGGCACCGCCTCTCCCCGCCCGGCGGCGCGCGGGGCCGACCGGGGTTGCGCAGGAGCGGGGCGGCAGCGAGGGAGCGGCCTCAGCGCGGCGCAGCTCCCGCCTCCCCGGCTCTCCTCGCGCTCTCTCTCTCTCTCTCTCTCCTCCCGTGCCTGTGAGTATCCGCCCGGCTGCCTGTGCGGTTACCACAACAAAGCCGGGAGAAGCGGGGGGGCCAGGGGGGACACGGCGGCGGCCGCTGCTGCTGCTTCTTCCCGGGGGGTGCTGGCCGGGTGGTGGGGCCTGCGGTGCCTCCTCGCCGCGGAAGGTGCCTGGAGGGCCGTTGGGGGCGGTTGGGAACGACGGGCATGTTCCTCCCCCGGAACATTGTCTGCGGCAATTTTTTCCCGAAACAAGGTGGGAGATATGTTTCGTTCGTGTGTACATATGCGTTATTATTTACCATTATATAATTTAAAAAATAATTTTGTTTTAATTAGCTGTCTTCCTACTCGCGCCCCTGCCTGAGCGACGCGCACGTAGGTGTTCCTCGAGCGCGTCGTGCGCGCTGCCTTTGCAGCGCTGGCGTTGAGCGGCCAGGGTTTGGTTGTGCCGCCTTGAGACGGCTGTGCTGCCCCACATCAGTGCCCTGCCTGCCCGCTTTGCTCCTCGGCGAGGTTGGAAAAGAGGTGGGAGACTCCGTTCTGAGACACCGTTGTCGCCATGGTGGTTCAACTTTGGGAGAGAGTTACGGTGTCGGGTGTGCTATGCTTAAAATTACCGGACTTTCAGAGACACGTTGTAGTGATGCCCGAATAGAGTTCCGAGGGGTGTTTTGGTTGAGCTTAATTAGAGTGAATTAAGTCAGCTAGAACGATTATTGCAAACAGCTTGCCTCGAGCGTGTTAATCATCGCAAGTCACGTTCCACACTTTCCTCAGGACACACGTGTAACTCCCCCTGCCCAGCACAGGACTGTGTTCTGCAGTAATGGCTCCCTAAGTGGGGCTGTAGTTTTGAAAAATACCTAGCCAGCAAATCTCTTGGCCCCTCCGGATTAGGTTGGAAATGACAGATAAGGTAGTTCTGAAACCTACGCCTCTGCAGCAGAGCAGAGTACTGAATTAATTTGAGGGAGACCCATGAGATGCTATGCTACAACAAAATGCAATATATGTTGTCTTTGTCAAACATTGGGTTTTTTCCTGGAGTTTTCACAGCATTTTAAAATGTAGCTCAGCATGGTTTATGGCAGAACTTAATTTAAAGTCATATAATCTTTATGCCTGGCTGAAATTTTTCCCTTTCAAACATTTTTTTTTTTTTTAACTGGTTTAATTATAATATGCCAACACTTGCACTTTTATATTTGTACTATATAACAGAAATAAAAAAACCCTAGTGTTTGCATTTGGACATGTACATATTTTAAAATTGTGTGGGTAAAATTTCTACGCAGCATTCACAGAAACACCAGAACAACAATGTAGGATGGAATGAATGTAATAGAAATAGCAGTGCTAAATTTCTCTTGTATCCCTGCTTTTGTCTGTAGTGAGGTGCTCAATATAGTGCATAGAATGCACTGTACATTTTTGCTTCTTTGAAAAAATAGTTAATCTCCCTTTTTTTGGATAGGAGGTGATTGGTGGAATTGTCAGTGGAGAGAGAAGAAAGTTCCACAAAGTTAAAATCTTCAGTGGAATTATTAGAAGACTAAAATGAAGTTGTCATTGCTAAAAAAATAAGTAAGCTTAAGAATGGCTTTGTGAAAATAATTGGCATTTAAGAATATAGTTCTCAGAGCTTTGGGCTTTGCTTCTGGAATGCTTCAAGCTCTTCCAACACTTCTTGCTTTGGTTTGGTTTTTTTTTTCTTTTGTAGTGCATATGTTGTTCTTTTGATTTTCTGAACCTAGATAAGACTTTAACAGTTTGGAACAGAAACCAGAGAAAAAGACAAGTAGTTTGGGGGCATTCTGTTCCTTTTCTGGAACTTAAAGCTGTTATGACCTACTGGGATTTTTTTTCTGGTTTTGTGTTTGCCTGCATTTAGAAGGGCATTCAGAGGGCCCTGCGTTTCTTTGTGAGACTTACATGGGCTCAGAGGGCCATTAGGACTGCTAAGCCCAGGGAGACTTCAAATGCAATTGGCCAATTCCTTGAAAGACTCAACCCAGGAACATATAAGTGCAAATTTTGTAGGATGGGTGGCATAGGTGACAGGATCATCTATAAACTTTTAAAATTCTGCCTTTTCAGATGATATAATGTTACACCCAAAGCTCAAGTGTAAGAATCTGAAAATAAGCTGGATCCTAGGTGAGCCTAGGTACTCCCTAAATTCATGGGAGATAGGCAGACTGTTAGCTTACTGCTTCCACCAGAGCTGTTTCTTAAAGCTGTTTCATTCTTTGCTTCCTAATGTTATGTTTGACCAAGACTGGTGATAGTAATGGTCTAAAACACAATCTATGTTCCTTGGCTGGGTTATTTTCCATCCAATAATTTCAACTGATGTTTAAGTCACAATTCAGTAATGAGTATTTGTCATTCTCAAAGTGTTTCATTGTCATAATAAACACTGAAACTCCAGGAAACCCATATTATGAGTTTAATAGACCCGTTTGTTTCAACATCTTACCTGCTTTTCCATGCTTGATATTTTCTCATCTGAAGAAAGGAACTAGTCACAAAAGTATAGTGCAAGAGATTATTTCAAGAGGCTTTTACCTCATTTGCCCTTTACACACATTCTGAGGAAAGAGAAATATATTTAGATTCTTCCTAAGTGATATTTTTTGAAGCTGCTCTTTGTAGACTGATTTAGTGATCAAATTTCTATGCTTTCTCCTGCTCATCTGTACCAGGCAGAGCTTCTTCCTCTTACATAGAAATATATTCACTAAAAGTTAAGAATTGCATCTTTTTTTCAGTGGTTGTGAAGCATGTAATTATTACATCTGTAAAACTGTATGTGTGAGTTTTAAACTGTGATAACAAGCTCATCCTGTGATGGAGGGCCTTATGAAGGAAATTCTCCCAGAAACTCAGGTCTATTTGATGTGTGTTAAAGCACATCTGTGCAAACAGTTAAAGGAAATGCTGATGACACACCTATTTGTCTAGTCAGGTCACTAAGCACACTAAACTTGTAATGTTAGAAGTGTGAAAACACTTGTAGTTCAGTGGGGGAGACAGTTCATGTGTTGTGCCACTTGGTAGAGATGGCCTGATACTCAGAAATATGCTGTGATTTGTCTGCTGCTGGACTCCATCAGTAGTTTGTGAAATGGTGTACTTGATTCCTTTATGGTCCTGCTATCTGTTTCAGGACTGGCAAATATAATTCCAGCCTTCATATGGCAGATATGCTGAAACTTTGCTACAATAAAAGGAGTTGTTTTCCTTTTTCTTGCATGCAGTTTTGAACTGCTGTGCCAGACTCTCCCCCTTTAGTTGTGGATAGCCTGGTTGAACACATGTTGCCCCCAAATTTAAATCCTGATATTGGACAGAAATACTCTTCACAGATATATACCACTATAGAAGAAGTGGGAAAACAAGCTGGACCTTTACTTTGCTCCTCACCATCAATACCTGGCAGTAGAGTCTGTCCTTTTCTGGGCTTTTTACACCTGTTCTGTATTATTGGAAGACTGTGGCTATGGGTCACTTTTGGGAAAGATGAACACCAGTGACCAGTTTTCCCCTAGCAGCTTGCTGCCTTTTAGTCTCTGAGGTAACTGGAGCTGGGACTCTTCTAGGTAGTGAGAAATTGTATGGCAGCAGCCCCATGAGACTAGAGTGTGGATGGTGTCACTTATGCTTGTAGAAGTAGAAGGCCTTCCAGAAGCTGCTGCTACTTTTGTCAACCAATATGCGATTCATCGTCTTCATTTTTGATTGTAATTGTAAGTTACTTCTTTTCTTCCTGGGTTTAGAGGGTTTGCGAGTTATTTTCTTGGGATTCTCAGCAATGAGTGAGTAGCCATGGTCTGTTTGGACAGACCTGATGGCTATCATCACTCCCATCATTTAACCTCCATGTTCTCTGACCCAGCCTTTCTGCTTAAGAGATCACAAGGTGATCTTTACTGAAAAGCCTGAGGAACAAATATTTAATGTGTTTATATGAATGAAGTCCTGGAGCTACAGATACACACCTGTCAGCATAATGTATTGCAGCTTTTTGCAGTAGGGGAATAGCTTATTTTTGGCTCAAGAGGAAATATTTTTTCTTTCTTCCCCATGCCCTGTTTTTGCCTGTTCTTTCTCCTCCCTGCCTTGTACATTAACTTGAAAGCTTTTGCCCAGCAGCTGTCTAGGTCTCTTTGGTGGTCTTGTGCTTTCATTTGCTCTAATCATGATGGCAACTGACTGTGTTCCAGGATTTTCTAGTGCCCATTGGCTGAACTGAATTCTTACTTGAAGTAGCCGTGAGACTCAGGACTTTCTGTTGCAACTCTTTTTAAAAGACTCAAGAGTACTTTGAAGCATCTCCAGTCAGCCTACCTGTTGGAGACAGAACTGCTGTTCTAAGGGCTAATCTGCCATAGGTTTGGGAGTTAATAAACTGTATCTTAGAGCATACAGGGGAAAATCCTTCCATTGTGTTCAGTAGAGAGAACCAAGGATGCAGAACAGCTGTAGCAGGTATTCTGCTCTGAGCTTGGAAAATCAGAATATCTGCTGAAGAGACTAGTTGTTTCATTCGTTGGGGGTTTCACTTATGAGAAGTAGTTTCCTAAGAGCTGTATTTCTTCCCTTGCATCCTTGGTGGTTCTTAGTAACAAATATGAAAGCTTTAATTTAAGAGGAGGTAAATAGGGCTGAATATGTGTTGTCACACAGACAACACAGGTTTTAAGACTTGTGTTTTCTCATGTTTTTCTTCTTTTGAACTAACAAACCCCCCCAAAGTAGAACTTCTCTCATCCTAACATTTTTATTGCTCTCTTCTAGACGTTTTCAAATTTGTCTTTTTTGTTTGCTGAGGTTTTTTTAAGCTTCAGCCAAAAATGAGGAGGGCACGAAGAAGGAGCCAGATGTGGTTCCTTTAGCATTTTCAACCTCTCCCAAGTTCACCATACAAGAGGCAATTTGGCAGTCAGCAGGTTTAGGGGGGCAGGATGCCCAGAGGGGAAATAATGAGAATGTAGAATCAGAAGATTTTGGAGTGCCATAAAGAACATGTGCCATTGGTAGTATAAGTCTTTTATTTAAAACACTTTGAACCTAAAACACTTTCAGCCTTAAGACA
The DNA here is from genome assembly GCA_013398615.1 of Brachypodius melanocephalos. Lineage (NCBI taxonomy): Eukaryota > Metazoa > Chordata > Aves > Passeriformes > Pycnonotidae > Brachypodius > Brachypodius melanocephalos. The sequence goes on from VZSR01003049.1 coordinate 10,752,276, forward strand.
GAAGGTGCCCTGTTGGAGCTAAATACAATATTATACTGCTTTTGGTATTTTACATGTTTTTTAATACATCCTTAAATGATGTCTGTTCTTTTTTTGTTTTTGTAAGTATACTATTGACTCATCTTGGGTGCACTGTAGCTGTGCTGTATTATGGCCTTTGTAGTGATGTACAGGATGCACACAAAAACATTTCTGATTCAGCCCCTAGGATGTGTAATGGTCTTGTTTTCCCCTTCTATTAAATACCAGGATCTTATGATGTCATGAAAGCATTTGGGCCCTTCAGAGAATGCCTAACATGCAAACTTAGAGTGTGGTGTCCTACATGCTAGGAATCTGTATGTTACCAGATAGGGAAAAAGCCCAGCTTTCCTTGGAGCATGGTAGTCTGCATGCTAGGAATTTTTATGTCACAAGATAAGGAAAAAAACCCAGTTGTCCTCTCTATATAAATCATCCTCTTCCTTGATTATGAAAGTAGAATGCATAGAAGAAAGTTGATCACTGCTTGTACAAGAGTGTTGATTTTTGTCTTTTCTTCTGTGATTTTTTCAGTACTCTTAGATGCACAGCTTTCAGATGGTGTGCATTATAGAAAGTGAAAGATTTAGTGGATAACTTCAAGGTTTAACCAAGTTTAAAGCACCTCAAATCTTTCACTGGGTACTTAATGTACTTCATAAGTGTTAGTATCTGACATTCGAAAATGTTTTCAAAAGGCAGTATATGTTGAAACATAAACCCACATCTAAGTCTGTATCCTCATTACATGACTGTTTATGTACCATCCTACATTTGTAGAAGATACTTCAAATTGCAGTCATGCCTAATGGCCTGCTCTTAGGCATTGCCTACAAAAAAATTTCAGGTGGTGCTGTAGCTGGCAGGTTTGCAGCTGGCAGGGGAAAAACACTCAGTACGCTTGGTGTGACTGGGGTCTTGATCTGTTCTTTGATATGGTCTGGGTAGGTAGTCACACTCTCAGTGTGTCAACACTCTGATGAGGAAGTGTGGGTCTCTAAAGCCCTGACAATCAGACTGCATATTCACCTTGGTGCTTGGCCACTGCTTTCTGATCTTAAATGGGTCAAGCTCAAAGGGATTAAGAAGTGGTATAAACTAGTTCTTCCTAAACTAGGAAGAGCTGCAGTGAGGAAGAGACAAAGACAAAAGGGTGTGCTTGGCGGTGGTAATGAGTGATTGTTACAGTTACAAGAAAAATGGGATGAGAGGTAGAGAATTGCATGGTGATAAGAAATATTATAGTAAAAAAAGATCTGGCAAATAATTAATGGCCAGCCTGCTCTTTGGAGTTGGTCATGCTTTTGTTAGTAGATTTCATGGCAGAAGGCCACAAAAAGCATGTGTTTTTTTGTAAATAAATACAGCAGTCACTAAAATTAGCAGTAAATGGTAAGTATTTGACTGTAATGACAGGTATTTCTGAGATTTCAGAGTATCGCTTGTTGACTCTGTTTCAAAAACAGGCAACATAGCAGAACTCAGTATTTCTCCCAGAAGTAAAATTATACTCTGTGTTGTATATAAATGGGTATGACATTGTAAACAGAGCCAATTTATTGATTTAGGCATGCTGCTTTATCAGCAAAATTACCTCTTCTGTATTGTATCATCTTGGCAAATTTCAGCTCTGTTGCAGACACTCTTGATGCAAGAGTGGAATAGAATCCAGGAATACCATCTCTTTGTTTATTTCCTCTTTTTTAAATGTAATTGACAGAATTAATTAATCTTTAGTTTGTGAATGATTGAGTGAGAGACGTGGCATATTGGTTTCTCATTAAGATGAAGGCTAAAGGTGTTAGGGACTTGTACCAGAGGAGATGAATATGCATTTGGTGGTGGAATGACTGCTGCTTCTTGGGCAGGGCCAAACTGCTAAATTATCTCTCCTGTACTGGTGGTTGCTGTCTGTGAAGCAGTTATGTCTCAGTCTTCTAGGAAACAGCCCACTGAGAGATGAGCTATTCCTGAATCATGTAGAGTGGGAAGATGTGTGTTCCCTGGCTGAGATTAATGGTGGAAAGGAATGTACAAGCTTGTTGCTATCTTTTATCACCTTTTGCTAGCTCTACACTGCCCTTTTGTCTTGAGTTAAACCCCATCCTCACTTCAGAGACCGTGTTCAGAGAAGTCATCTGAGAAGCCGTGGTGTGACTGACTACACATTATAGCTGATGAGATACTGTTAGTTCAGTCTCCTTTGCAGGTGTAGCATTACATAAACTAAAAATACATGGATGTGATTACACTCAATAAAACATTTTATTTTAGGCTGAAGTTTTGAGCTGTATTAAGCTATCTTAGTTCGTCTGCATCCACCTGTAAACTTTTTTGCCTTAGCCCCTTATGCTCTTATGTATTCAGTAGTGTTAACAGTATTTCAAACCTGTGTTTGAGAAAAGTGAAGTACACCACATGCCTGCTTTTACCAATCAGTCATAATATTTCCAGTTATGACTTGGAGACGTGCTGGTTGCTTCAGTAGTAATAGCTTCTGATCATGGAGAAGAAAGGGTTTTATTTCAAACTCTACTTCCTATATTAATTTTCTTCATAGAATTGGCTTTGTTCAAGTTGTACTTGCTAAATAAATAATTAATGGTCTATACTTTACAGGTTTTGTTCCCTTCTGGTTTAGATTACATGAGGTAGAAAATTAAATTTAAATGATGTGTTACTCTTCCGATTGTTTTTTTATTTTTCTGTTATGCATGTTTTTATATATTAAATATATTATCCTTTTAGGAAGCTGCTCTAGAAAAACTTTCAGGAATTCACATGATAGTTGCACATTGCAGGCTGTGCAAGCTCCCTGAAGCCAGGTATCACAAGAAGTGACACAAAGGGTGGAAACAATAGCCCAGCTGAAGTGCATCTGCACCAATGCACACAAGATGGGTAAAAACCAGGAGGAGACATGGTGCTGTGTGAAAACCATGATGTTGTCACCATCATGGAAATATGGTGGGGTGATTGTCATGGCTGAAGTGGTGCAATGGATGGTTATAAGCTCCTCAGAAGGGATATGCAAGGAAGGAGAGGTGGTGGGATGGCCTCTACATTAGGGAGTATTTCAGCTGTGTAGAGCTCAAGGATGGTGATGATAAGGCTGAGTGCCTGTGAGTAAGAACCAGGGACATGACCAACAAGGCAGTCATCCTGAGAGATATCTCTTATGGACCATCCTGCCAGGATGAAGAGGCGGATGAAGTATTCTGTAAGCCACAGGGTGATGTTTCACGATGGCTAGTGCCTGTTCTTGTGCAAGACTTTAACTTGCTGAATATCTGCATTTCCAAAAGTGTATTCCTTTTTGAAGAGCTAGATGCTTTAGAGAGTTATCTTTGAGGTCCTGAAAATTAGTCTCTGCTTCTGTTGCATAATAGTGTTTTCAGCTTTATACAACATCTAACCATATTAAGTCTCTTTTTAGTTCTTTGGCTTTGCGATTCTTAAAACCATAGGAGGTTCCAGACTTTTTGGTTTTATGTTGTGATTTGAGGAGCATATTTTCAATTCCTCTAGACTATTCAATTCCTCTGCCACTATTATTTGAGAAGTGACAGACTATCCAAGTGACTTTTAAAAATTCTGTATTTTGAAGTAATTTTTAGCTAGAACCTTTCCTGGAAATTCCTTTTTTCCACCTTTATTTGCCATGGCAACAAATTGTGGTTTGAGGGAGACTATCCATCTTGTAAAATATTCTGGTTCTGCAGCCTTGTATAGTTGCTTCCACTGTCTTGACGTTTGGTTTCCTTGGGTTAGGAAGGAAATTCTTGGCTAAAGAACATTATGTATTTTTTTTATTGTAGCTTACTAAATTTATGTGAAATCTGTTGTAAAGAGTAGGAGAAAAGTGCCTCTGGCTAGATGGGGCTGGTAGTTTTTGATACTGGCTAATTTTGTTTGGTTGTGGGATGTTCAGATTTTTAAAATTTGACTGCTACATATATATACTGATAATGAGTGAAAACTTTCCTATCCTCCTGCCACATGCATGAGGTAAAACACCATAAAATTCTGTAAGAAGTAGGACATAATAGGAGCAGATTTGTAGAACATAATGTTAAACCTTGAGGTCCTGATGTCTGCGGTATTATGTATTTGGGCTTAGCCATGATCTGGTTCCATGGACTGAGTGGTGACTTCTGGTTTAAATGTACTGGTTTCATGCCTGGATCATGCTTTTTGAAGTCTAGGTTCATCTGAAAGAATTACGTTTCCTTTCTGTACTGTGGAGTGTGAGTTACAGAGGACTGTTACGAAAAGCAGGCTCCTTGTCCAAACTAACACATGAACACTGACACACCCTACATCTGTCACAATTTAACCTTGGAGCCACGGATCTTTCGATGTAAATTGAACTTTCTCCTAATTTTAAGTGCTGGAAGTCTGCAGTGTGTATGGCTGTGTCAGCCAAGATGGTGACCACTGTATACACACAAGGTTTACAATATAAAATTCCAGCTAATAATAGCTTATAAGTGGTTCTAGCTTCAAATGGCTCTACTTAAAGGGAAAAAATAAGACACTTTAATTGCTTGTTTGTAATAGTTAAGACATTTTAGCAAGCTTCAGTGTTTGAAAGATTTACTTAGAAGTAGTAGTTTTGAAATTGTGATGGCTTGGCTTAAAGTAAAGCTTTCTGGTCTAACATCTAAGCTGTGTGCAATAAGGTGGCACTAAATTTTTTTACTGAGCTTGCTAGGGAATTGTCTCTAGCAACTTCATGTAATTAATTATAAGATTATAAATTACTAGCGCTAAAACAGTGAAGAGCAAAGCTATTATACTCAAAGTGTACTTGGATCTGTTTTCTCACAAATCTTTGGAAATGTTTTCTGATGCTTGCAGGTGGCACTTCATAGTTCATTATGGACCGTTTTGAAGACATATCAGATGGTGAAGTGGATCATACATTCTTTGACAGTGACTTTGAGGAAGAGAAGAAGAAAGCTGAAGAAAATGGTGAATATATAGAGAAAGGAAGTACAAAGGCATCTCTTGCAGACACTGATTTGGTTTCTGATTCAAAGGATGAAAAGTGTTGTGAGGAGGAAAGTGAAGAAAAGCAGATAGATTTGCAAAAGGATCAGTCTCTAGAAAATAGCAAAGATCCTATTGAAGATGCTTCATCTTTGATAGTTCCTCCAGTTGCAGAGAATGCAGGTACATCTGGAGCAATACCTGTAGGAAATAGAGGAACAGACGAGATTGTTCCTGCTGAAATTCCTAAAATAGTTAAAGAAGGTGAAGAAGATTACTATACAGATGAAGAAGATAGTAGTGATGATGGCAAAAAACAGAAGGTTAGACCAAAGTCAGCTAAGCAACCAAACAACATAAAAAAGACTACCAAAAAATATACTGTCAGCTCCTCTTCTTCTTCCTCCTCCTCCTCCTCATCTTCCTCCTCATCATCCTCAAGCTCAGATACAGATTGTTCTGACACAGATTCTGATAGCTGTTTATCAGATTCTTCTCCAAAAAGGAATGTTTGTAGAAATGCTCTTCTGTCTCCAAAACAAAAATTCAAGTCAGCAATGAAATTAGCAGAAGGAAAACCAAAGCTCAGTGATGACCTGGAGGAGTCTGAAGACACAGTGACTGATGTAACCCCTCTGTCAACTCCAGACATCAGTCCTATCCAGTCTTTTGAATTTGTAGCATCAAATGATAAGAAACTAAAAGTAAAGAGACAGGAAAATGTGAACCAAGAATTATACGGTAATTTTGAGAGTTCAAGTACAACACTAAATGTGCAAAACCTATGGGGCTGGGAAATCCAATCTTATATCTGTATTTTTTTCGTTAGATTCCGAGTTTGATCGCAGATATAGTCGTAAAGTCTTGCATGATGCCATGGACCTGAATCAGCTTCTGAAAGGTGATTTTTAAATTTTCTTTTTACAGAATACAACATCTTGAGAAAAACTGTGTTCTAATAGAGGAGAATGGGGTTTTCATATGCCATGAGTATTTTTAAAACTGGTTGCTTTTTAAGTGATTTCATCTGTTTCTTTGAATTCTTCTCTGTGTAATAGTACTGATTCTGCAATAGAGAAAAGAAGCATGCATGTATTGGTTTGCATATATGTAGAAGTAAGATACACAAGATAGGGTGAACCTAAAAAATATTTGATATATTAATAAATTGGGTAATAAAACTGCCACATGCATTTTAAGGTGTACTGGACTATGGCACAATTTAATATCTAAATTAAAACATCAGCCTTTCTGTTGAAAGGCTGGATTATCAACTTCTAAAATTGAAATACAATCCAAAATTTCATTGCATTATAAATGATATTCATATACTTAAACTTATAGTACCTTTTCTGATAATTAAACAGAAGTATTTGAAATTATTTTCTGAACTAGGTGTCTACCTTCCAAAAGACCATAGGTTGAGTAAAGGTATTTTAAAAAGAAAAATAGCAGATAGTATTTACTAAAACTCAAGTGGTTGCTTCTGGCTAATAGACTTTAAAAATCTTAATAATGGAGCCTAAGAAAATTTGTAATCTCTTTTTCTGCATTCATTGTACACCTTCATTATGTTGGGTGAAAATGCCCTGGATGATCTCTCTTGCATATTTTAAGGTCTACACGGTGCTTTTGCATTTGTTTTCATGGCCCAGTGTTTTCAGTACTAAAATCTGTGGCATCAAAAAGGCTTGACTCAAGAAGTCTGCTGATCTCAGGTGAGGAAAGGCTCTTGTAGTTTAAGTCTGGTACGTTCCAAGCCAGGTTTGCTGTGTTGAAGTAAGCCTGGCATGACTAAAACTGCATGTGTTGTGTTTCTTCACTTTGCACCTTGCCAGACTGAGCTTCTAGTGAATAAGGACTTAGAATATATTGTATCCATGGTTTAACTTGCCTGTAAGTAAAAAAAATGAGGATTTTACTTGTATGGAAATTCTTCTGATGTTAAGAAAAGCAATGCTAGCCATCAAGAAAGATAGAGCTTTTTCTCATCCCTGACAGTCCTTGTGCTTCAGCCATTCTTTCATACTAGAAACCATTCCAACCAGTTGTCAAAACATGGTGTCAGAAGAGTTGTTGCTAGATGGATGATGGATGATGATGGAATGATGATGTCCTATGTCCTTATTTGTTCCCTGTTATCAAGAAGCTGTTTAATAACCAGTGATTACCAATAGATTCATCTCATCCCTAAACCAAATGAGTATTACTGCTCAGAGTAGGTATTCTCAGAGATGAATCTCTGTTGGGGAGAGAAACTTTTTTTCTCAAAACTGAAAACCAATTCTAAATACCAAAAATAAAGATAGAGTAATGAGAAGTACAATTCATAGGGTCTAGCAGCTAATGTTCCTGATTAATGTGTATATTACTCCCAAATGCCTCTCTAAATTGGCAAGCACAACATAGCTTAATTAGTTTGAGCATTTTGAAGTTTAAATGGGGAAGAATTATTAATGGTGGAAAGTACCTAATCTGGGAAAATAGGAGCTAATCTTATTCTGAGTTATTGCTTACAGATTTTTTTGTACACATTAGGGGGGAAAAAAATGCAAATAATTTTCCCCCATCCACCAGTCTCCATTAAATGTTCATCAGAGTTGCATAGGCATAAACATTGCTTCAAGTGAGAACACTGCAAGCCCAGACTTGACTGCATAAAAAAATCTAAGTAATCATAATTGGTTTTTAAAATATAATATTCTTCCAGTACTTTACACTGATGAACTATTTTATTTAAACTTTTTGTCAAATATGCTTGCAATATGGCTGGATGTAAGCATTTACAGCAGTTACACAAGTTTAATTTCCCAAGGTCCCCAGACACTTGCAAGATTTCTATGTGATCTGTTACTGTAGGGCACACAGTAATTAATTTTGTATGATTATTTGCATTACCAGTGCATACATTTGGGAAGACTGGAATCCCTTGTATTAAAAAAAAAATTGCAAGAACAAAGAAAGGAAAGAAATTTGTTCAAAGAACAAGTTTTGGACTAGCACAAGAGTCTGGTTATTAGAGGCAGCAAAGTAGTTTGTGTATCTTAAAGCAGAATTAATTTGAAGCATTTAGGAATTGTTGCAGTTAAATTTAAGAGTAATTGAAAAAAGTTTTCCCTTTATATGTCATTTACCTATTTGTGTTAATATTGAAAAATATTCATTTGTAAACATTTTAAAAATTGTATTAGACTAAAATTTATCATGCCCTTATGACTCCTAAAGCTATACTTGTTCTTGATAAAAGCCAAATTTTCCATTATGCATTTCTTAATAAGGTAATTTCTCACAAATAAGTTCTAAGAAATCTCAGTGTCCCTGCTCTATATTGCACTTTGATTGTTTTTAGATGGGTAGTGCTGATAGCAGGTGTGATTATAAATTTTCAGATAGAAATGTTGTTTTTCAGTTGTTTCATGATGTTATGTAGATCTTTGTATGTAATTGTTTTGTGATTTAATGATGTTTCCACCTTGAAGATATTTCAGAAAATTAATAACTGAAAGCAATAATCTAAACCCATATTAATAAAAAATGTCAGAGTTATTTCTTCTGCTGTACTCTTGAGTAATCTGAACACAGAAAGGGAATTAATTATGGCAATCCATAGAAATAGATTGTAAAAGATTGTTTTTGAAGGTAATTTCATAAATCACCATGTTAGAAAGCTAGGAATAAAATAAATTGGAAAATTTTCTGCTGCTATTTTGCTTTATCCTATGTCTTGATTATTATGCAGATAAAGAGATGGATTAAGTATATGAGTGTGAACTGAGCACTCATCTATCTCAGCCCATTATGCTACAGATTTGCTCTCTGTCTTTAGACAAATCTCATGATTTCTGTAGTTCAGAACACAGTTGTCTGCTAGAATTGTTCTGTATCTCTTTATTTAAATTTGTTTGGTATTAATACAGTGGAATAGCACAAGGCATATACAGTGCTAAAAAATTCAGTACTTCGTGTTTTCTTCTCTGTAAAATGGGGTTGATACCTGCTTATTTTACAGAAGTGTCTGTGAGAATTAGTCTGTAAATCCATGGTATTAGCTATTATTAACTTGAGGAGGTGGTGTGGTAAGTAGGGCAATTGGCCACAGACTGAAGTTCTATCCTTGAAGCTTTCACTGACCTCAATGCTGATAAATCTTTTTGCTTCTTCTATGCCTTAGATTTTTAAAATAGAGCTTCCTCTGTCAAACTCTGTAATATAAATATAATTGCTATGAAAGTAAAAGCTCCGTGTTTCTGAGTAAAATCTGTTGTAGAAAATTAAATAGCAGCTTCAACTGAACATGAAGAAATTACTTTAACTTTTTTTTTCCATATAATTCATCACTCAGGAGATAGAACAAGTTTTTGATAACTGAAACTTTGATCTCTTTAGAGATATGTTAAATGTGCTCGTTCATGCTGAACTAGTGTATTTGTAGAAAAGCTGCTAAGCAGAATCTAAATTTAAAGTAGATTCTACCATATACCCAAACTGTAGAGTGGAACTAAATATATATGGCTTTTCTGCAGCATTCCGTTTAGTGTGTATGTTTAGAGTTTGAACTAATTTTCCTTATGTATGTCTATTCATGTGCTTGGTTTTCACAGGCCTAGAAACTCATGTCGAGGTAGAAGAGCAACTGCTATCTTACTTTTATATTTAGAGTTTGAAAAGAGATTGAAAATCTGTGAGATTATGGAGAGAAACAGGCTTCCCCAACATCCATGAGAAACTTTGTAATTATGGGGAAAAAAATCCAGCACCTGTAAGATATCTTTCTCATGATATCAAGAGATAACTAGCAGCCCTATTTAAGCATGTTTAAATAGGGAAATTTTTTACCTGAAAGGGCATTCTCCTTTTCTTAAAAAACACCAAATCTTGAATCCTCCAAGATCCCTTTTAAAGGGCTCTGTGGCCTGCAATAATGGATGGTCTAGGAAGTGTTTGTTTAGAGATACCACAGGGAAATAGTTACACTCTTAAGCTACTATATATTGATGAAGAACTGTGATTTATTTAATCCTTTGTTACTTTTCAAATGTGACATGCATGTGGTAGTGTAGCAGTATAAAATAAAATATCAGTCAAATGTAAGCATTGAAGCAATTTATACTGGAATTGCAAAAGATGCTCTGAAACATGCATGATTTTGATTTTATCCTTAATGTCATTAGGACAGCTGTATTGTCCTGTCTTAATGCATTTGACTTGCTAATTATAAGTTGTACTTTATGTAAGGTTTGGCCTTTCTCATTCTGCAAGGTTATTTCAATGCTTGGAAATTGAAAGCAATAAACAGCTTGTTTATGGCTTAAAAAAAAAGTCAGGTGTCTTTCCATGGAAACCAGCTTCCATGGAAATCCTGTGAATCCTTGCACAATGTGCAAGTTGTTACGCAAATGCTGCTGCTTATTTATCATCTACCCCAAATTATATTTAAGGTCTGACTGACAATGAAAGTAACTAGTGGTTTAATTAAATTATGTACTACCCACTGATAGAATATATATATGATAGGTAGATCATATTTCATTGTTCCAAGACTTACAAACTTTAGAAACTTAAATCATAACCTTAAACTGCAGTGTTATCTCTGTCGGTGGCCACTGCAAAAATAGCCAGGTAAACCATTCAGAGGTTTAGGCTTTGTGATTAAAGAGTAGTGTGGGTGCCTTGATGAATAAATTGAAATAACTGTGAAACTCCAACACCTGAGTTACATAATGTGAACTGTGCTACCAGTATTTAATAGCATTTGGAATTCTACTCTTTTTTAGCCTATTGATGGTGAATTGTCCCTGGTTTTGTGGGCATGTGCTGACCTCACTTAGACACCTACTGTCTTTGCCATGAAAGCAATGTTGCCAGTGGGTGGTAGCATGCATTGGACACACATTCCTGCTGACGATTACCTAATTTTCTGTCATAGCAAATGTGTGATGCTGTATTGAAAGTATGCTTTGCAGAGGCGGGTTGGACAGATTTTCAGTCAGGTTACTGGAAGCAGTGGCAACTATTACTGCTGATTTGAAATTCAGGGGTCAGAAGTGTCTTCCTGAACCATTGAAAGAATGTCATCTCTGCTTCAGGAAGACCTACAGAAGTTTTTCCCTATTGCCTTCTGGATTGCTTCTTGTGGCTTATTTAAGGAGTGGTGACTTCTTCTGCATGATTTGTTAGGAACATGCATGCTGTAATATTAGTGATGTTCTTTTGCTAAAATGACACAGTACACATTAGTGTCTCTTTTCTCTGCTAAACTTTAGACACTCCTGTGACGCAGTTCCTATGGAAATCAGTGTTGTAGTTGTATGGTTTAAAAAAGATTATCTATGGATAGGGTTCAGTAAGTTATGGTGTGCTTTGCTGTGGTGTTTGCAGATTAAATTCTTCCTGACTATAGATCTTAACCAAGTAAAACATAACTCCAATTAATTAACAGCTTGAAGAACAGCAAATCAGGTGCTTTTACTGTGTTACCTGATCCAATGCTTTGTTGTGTTGTAATTGTGTAGTTTCACACACAAAGCTAGTTGTGAAGTTTTCAAATGGGCTCTTGGGTCATATAGAAGGCTAATAATAAAAAAAAATCATTTGAGGAACTGGGGAATTTTAGATTGGTGTTTTCATTCCATCCCCTTGAAAAAACACTTGATGCTGCATGTGTTGTATTGGGTTTGAACTTCTGATGAAAAATTAATGAGTCTTCTGTAATTCAGACCTCTGTCAATAGATTACTTACTGGGTTTTGACAGTTGTCTGCTAAGGCTTCACTGAATAACTTCACAACAGAAACTTTGTGGTGTTCTTAGTTCATTCACAGTATTAGTATATTTCTCTTGAGTTGTGATAAATTCAATATTATGACTGTTAGCAAACTCTCAACCTCAAAAGTTGTCAGAAAGCTGTTGGCAGTAGTAAAGTCAGTTTTTACATTAAGAATAAATAAATAATAATGAGGCTAAGAATGAGCAACATACAGAAGAAAGAGTCTCTTTCTGCCTGACACAAGTGGGAAAGGCTATCTTTGTGGTGAGGTGATAAAAGGTGTGGATGAAGCACTGTAAAGTGATATGTATTCAAAGCAAAAAGGCTAAGGAAAGGAAGAAGAGATGAATGAAAAAGGAAAAGTCTGTGCATTGAGCGGAGATGTGACTGAAGAAGCTGGAAGATGAGAGTAAAGTTAGTAAAATTTTGTCCTTGCATATGTAAGAAATAGTATCCAGTAGAGCAATGCATGGATATGTACATAGATAAGTATTCACTATAATTGCCTGAGAGCTTCTGGTAAGACTGGGAGTGTTTAATGCTACAGAAGTTGCATACCACTACCCCCAGGAGATCTGAGTGATGAGGTAAGACAAGTGCCTGTTAAGCTCTGTGTGTAGCAATCGCTTCAGGGTTCCTTGAATCATTGTTTCTAGTAGCATTTACTGAGCAATTTTGGGGTAAAAGGGAAAGACCTTTGTTCCATGTCATTGCTCTGGTTTTATTTTTTCATCACACCTAATAGCGGTTTACCAAAAAAGTCAGAAAACAGGTAATAATTGCCTTGAAGCATTTACAATCTCTTTACAGGCTATAATCAAAAGTACATATAGTCTCTGCCAAAGTATATCCTGCTATCTTATAGTCAGGTCATTGACCTCTGAAGGCATGAAACCTGTATTTCTCATTGAAAAAGTCTTTATCCAGAATGCCATTGCTTTAATTTGATTTTGACTAGTTGGCACTTTCCACAGAAGCGAAAGAATTGTTGGAAATTTGTGCTGACAAATTCGTGAATCTAAATGTCTCATCATTCATCATCAATAGCATTGATGCCACAGGGCTAGGTTAAGACTTGAGTTTAACAACAATTCTTTGTCATAACCGGATTTCCACTTTTGCATATGATGTGCAGTCCTCTTTAATCTGTGAGATGTTATAGATATGAGGCAAAAGGTAAAATTGCCATTCATAGCTCCATAATAATACAATTATTGATTATGTAATGTGATATCTTCTTCAGGTAGTTGTTCAATTTACTTTCTTCTAGCGGTGTTCTGCATTGCTGGTTTTGTTTGTTCCAATAAAGACATTCCAAAATACTTTTCATACATATTAAAATATGTATGCTGCAGCTTGATGTGAATTGTGCAGCTCTAGTTATTTTCTTTGCATTTCTCTTTGTCCCTTGTAGGCTTATCCAGATGAGTGTCATTCCAGGTTTGTCTCCTCCAATGGTGTTGATGGCTGTACTAATTTTACCTTGAGAATAACTTACTAAACTGTAGAGATGTTTTTCAAGACGTTTATATTGTATTAACCTGTTGGTTGGCACACTTCATCTGCGCTAGTTTGCATTGTGTCTTGATTTTAAGGTGATTTGCATCTTCTCTTGACAAACAAAAGCAGAATTTTCTAATGTGGGCAACCTCACAGAGCTGCCTAGGGACAGTTCTTGCCTATGTTGGCTAGCACGCTGGTAGTGCAAGTTTACTAATTTCCAGATGAATGCTGAAATTCATGAAGTGTTTGGATTTTCCATTTTGAATACTGTTCTTAAATTTCTCAAAGACAGTAGCAATATTTACTTGCATCAATTCTGAAATAAAATCAGTTGAGATACTGCAAGAAAGATTTCATTTCATTTTGAAGTAAGAAAATGCTCTTCATTCTTTGTTTTTTTGTTTTTCACTGTCAGGCTGCCAGGCTGCCTCAGACATCTCTTGCAAACTGATTGCTAATGTGGAAGTATTTGCTGAGGAAATATTACTGCCTGCCTGGGTTTTTTTGGTGTGAGGTTTTTTTCCCCTTTTCTTCTTTGGATGCTTGTTTTGCCTGTGTGGGACCTTTAGGAATAAGAGTAAGGGATGTCTTCTGAAGGCACTGTGATATTGGAAGAGTGTGGGGAATTGCACAAGTGAGTCTTTTTTTGTCTGTGTCTCAGCTCCAAAAATCTAATCTAACCTGGTACTGCCTTTCCTGTACCACAGATAATGCAGTGGTTTGACGGGGTAACACCAAGACAGCAAAACTCTTACTCAGCAGTTGCCAGAAGACCTGCTGCAGAGCTTTAGAAAGCAAAGGCTTAGAAATAGGTCAACAGCAAAGGTCCAGTGGAACTGTAATAAATATAGCTGGCTCTGGCTAAGAGTGAACTTTTCTAGTTATCTTGCCATTGTGCACGTCAATTTGCTGTGTATTTTTAAGATGTCTTGAAACCTTATTAACATGGTTTCATTGTTGTTTGCTTACTCTTTTAAATTTCCATGCCCCAGTAATTTTTCTTTGGTTATATATGCACACTCATTTTTCTCCATCCATCAAATCTACTGTTCTTCATTTCCTTTGCATTTCCTCCACCAATGTGGTGCTTTAGAATTGCCTTTGGATTTAAGTATCAAAATCACCTCAAGGAGTACACTTTGTGTCTCTGAGTCAGGTTTCCCCATTGTCACTTTTCTGTCTGAAACATTGTTTCTATTCTGCCTTTCAGCCGAGATGGATGCTTTATATTAACTTGGGAGCATTGGGAGCAAAGTTTGAATCTTTTTTTATGTCCAAGCATCTAATTTATGTTTTAATTCTTGGTTCTAGTTTATATTTAGTACTGGGCTCCTGAAGCTGTGTTTTCTAATCTGTTTGTTCATTTCACTTTTTCCTATTTTAAAGCTTTCTTACAGTTGGATAAAAAAGAACAAAAACTAACCATCGATCAGCCGTCTGGAGGAATAAGGAAAAATTACTCTTTCACAAATGAAGAAGTAAGACAGATTGATCGAGAAAACCAGAGGTTGCTGAAAGAACTGTCCAGACAGTCTGCAAGGCCAAGGAGAAGCAGCACATTGAAGACATCTGTACCGCTGCCTAGATTGTACCACAGTGCCCTCAACAGGCAAAAAGAGCAGCAAAGAATTGAAAGAGAAAACCTGGTAAGTTTTGAGTGTGGATGTGGATCAGTAAGTTGAGAAGAACTATTTCTTGTCAGATGAGCTGTTGCTAAATACTTAGAAAATAGATGAGGCAGCATATGGACCTTTACTGCAGTAAATCTTCAATAAATTTCCATTACTATGATGTTGGCATAATTGTTCATACAAGTGAGTTTCTTGGACTTTTGGGAGAGAGGTAGGAATAATGATGGGGTTTTTTCAGATGGAAGTAGATTTTAGTTTACATGCATTTGCTCTACTTTGGTGACGTTTAATTTAAGAGGAACAGCTGTTACTGTTAACACACTCAAAACACTAGACAGCAGTCTGACTCTTCATTCTGCTTCGTGCATTGTGACTGCTAGTCTCAAAAACAGGCTTGCATAAAATAAAACAATCAATATGATAGCATCAAACCCTTTATATTTGAAATACAGAGGATACAAAGTCAATGTCCTTTTTGGTTTTCAGCTCATGGCTATCTCTGTCTTAGAATATTTGTAACACTCTGCCACAGTGTAGTGACAATTACAATAGCTTTCTTTACTAGAAAACAAAAATTCAGACTCATTTGTAGGAATATTGCCAGAGTTCTCAAGTAATAGAAGTAAAACTCACTTGAATAAGTACCTTTAGTAATCGACTTGTAATACATATATGTAGTGACATTTTTGTAGCTCCCATGTCTATCAGTTTGTTTGAAAAAGACATACAATTATAGTTAAAATAATTGGAAAATGTATACTTGAAGTAATTTATTACTTTTTACCTTCTGTGTAAGTATAGGTTACAATTTCCTTTTCTGTAGAGATTCAACATGGAGAAAATCTGCCTTATTTGGGAAAATCTATTAGGTTTTCATTCTTCCAGCTTTCAGACATCTAGATTGTTAAATTTAGCAGATTAGGAAACTTTCTCCCCAGCTCCACTAGACTGCAGTTTACATTCTGAAAGAATTTAGTGCAGAATTTTGTTAAAGATGTGATACTTGTCATTGGCTGGGGAAGAAATGTTTTTAGGCTTTGGTGTGTTTATGTTGGTAGGAGGATGTTGATAATTTTTATTTCAGATGTTGAAACCAGATCTTGCTCTACCACGTGGACCTTGTTAATAAGAATGTATTCTTAGATGATGAGGAGGAGGTGCTGTGCCATGGTGCCTCAGGATGTAACAGTTATATGCTGTACTGCATAACAATTGATGATTACAGTAAATGAATGTATAGAATATTTAAAAATAGACTTCTGTTTACTCAAAGCCACAACCCCTTTCTCTTATGATACACTGCAGTGTTTGTTCAAGACTGTCTTGCCTTAGCAACTTCTGGATCAAAAATGCAGCAGACCTAAACGCGTAGAGTCATTTCACATAGTGCTGCTTTAGTACACGTTAGAGATGAATGGTGGTTGCATGAAGTCCAAGAAATAGTATTGTTCTTTTAGTGACTTGTATATAGTTTAGTTATTGTTGTCAGCAGTGTGGGTGGACATGTTTGATATGAGAATTAACATTAGCACATTACACTAGTTTAGACAATAAAAACTTCTGGTTTATTCTTTTCCCCAAACTCAGGATGATATATTCTGTTCTTCTTTTTGCATCTGTGATTCATCAGTGTTGCTCTTCTGTTTTTTTTTAAACTTTGCTGTAATTTTTTATCAATTTTGTTTGTTTTTTATTCTGTTTGAAATGTATGTACACCTAGAGCATCACAGTTTGAACATACTGATTTTTGTAGCACTACCTTTTGAGATTACAGTTGTGACATACTTTTCTCTGAGACTAAATGAAAGAGCAACCCTGCCCTGCTTACTGATGATGTTTTATTTCTTTGTATTGATAAAAGTATGTTCTTTATGAACCTGTTTTCTTCTGGTCAGCAGCTTTCCTCACCTTCATAAATTTAAAGAGATGGAAGTCTGTGGAACTTTCATATCAATCTTTTTTCTCTTACTTCTTGAGAATCTTTTTTGATACAAGGCCTGAGGGTACTGCATACAGGATATGGCGTTTGATACACCTTTGCGAATTGTTTATTGGAGGAGGTTAAAGAATTTTCATGCAGAGGTTTTATTTTGCTAGTGCTGGTACTGCTTTTATAATTTCTTGTCCTGGGGTTAACAACTTTTCTATGGAAAATGTTCATTTGTACCACCAGAACATTCTTGGAGTAGTATTTGTACTTACTGTTATCAGAAAGTTTGATTTCTTTTGCAGGCATTTAGTATCAGAGATGATGCAGGAAAGTAAGTAAAATTTTAGGAAATTAGAGAGGAATCTGACTAATTTCATGCTGCCTAGCTTAGTGAAGGGGTACCAAGAGATACAGGAAAAAGATGTTGTTCTCACAGATTGTTAGAAAGAGCAATGACAGAATAAAAAGATGCATTGCTCTGATGAACGGTAGTTTTAAAGTAGTGATTAATAATTTATGGAAAAAGCACAATTAGCAAAACAGATGACTGATAAAATTAATGCCAGAATTTTGTACTTGCTGATTTTGACAGTGCTTTCATAAATGGAACCTACTTTTGTGTGCTTTTCAGAGCTAGCAAGATCAGAGTGTGTCTCTTGCCTATAGAGGATGCTGTTGTTTCAGAAAACATTCTACTCTTGTGTTTGAAAATAATTCCAATCCCTCTTCTTCAGTGGAAAGGAACTTGTGTGTGACCAATGTGTTACTTTGTTCCCATGTCTGCGTATATGTGTGTCTATCTGTATTGATACAGTAATAATTTTCACCAGTGAAATAAAATACCGAACTTCACAGACTATCTGCCGTTGAAACTTTAAGTGGTTTATTGTGTAATGCCTGGCATATACAGGTAAGTGTTTGGGGTCTTTGAGATACTGATTTGTAGTCATCACATCATACTTCAGTCACTTCATCAGAACTCAGAAGACATGAATATCTCTGTGTTGTTTTCTAGTGGTTTGTTTCATAATTTTTATTAATTCTGACTAGGATTTTAGGTGTTAGATGATCTCAGTGAGCTAAGCTGCTGTGTTCAGTCAAGTTCCTAGGGAATAGTGACCTTTTGACTTCACATTGGAATTTCATTGGAAGATCTTAGCAGCTGTGGTCAGGGCAGTTCTCAAACCTTAGCTCAGGAGGGATAAGGATGTTCCTTTTTTGTGGATATTTAGTCTTTCCATGCATTCTTCTGCATTCTTCCTATACCTCATGCTGTTATGGCTCACTGCACATGAGACTCCATGTTCTTCATTCCCTCACTTCTTATTCCCACAGAATGTACCCTAAGCCCTAATAGATCTAGCTCTGATCCCAATTCCAGTATACTGACCCTTCCACACATTTTTTTTTTTTTAATCACTTACTGTGTTTCTCTGCAAGGGCTTTCTCTTTTCACTTACTTGGTTTTCTGAGTCCTCTGTGCTGCAGATTCATTATTGCTTCTGGCCACCACTTGCTGCAGTCAGTTGCCTCTACCAGCACAAGGATTCTTTAGGGAGACTTTCCCTTCTCTTGCAGTCAGAGCTGGCTTTGTCCTGCTGGATATCCTGATTCTCCTTTAGAAATGCATTTATTATACTGCCATAAATGATTGTGTTCATTTGTCTCCATTTGATTTAATGGTGCAGATGTGCTGTCATAGTTGGGTGGGGAGTAAAGGGCAAGGGAGGGGTGGTGCTTTTGGCCATCCCCCTACCTGGCTGACACCATATACAAAGAATATTCCTTTGATGCTGTGCTGCAACAAGGGAAATAATTTCTCAGCATGGAAAGAATTAGGAGTATTCCCACATAGGAGGAGGGCCACTGGTTCATCAGGGTTGCACCTGAGCACCTCCCTAGAAGTATTCCACAATGCTTTTTCTCTGCCTTCCCTGTCCTGTCCCCAAGGACTAGCCACAGAGTTAGAGAGCATCACCAGGCCTTGGATACTGCACACTTAGGTGGTTGTGGAAAGAATACCAAGTTTGTTCAGTCTCACTGATGTCAGTCTGGAGGAGAAAGCTATACAGAATGCAGTTGTGAAAGACAATGTAGTCTCATGTGTGGCCTTAGGAGCTCAGAAATACTCCTGTTGCATTCCTGAGTCCTCAGAAACTCAAGAGCACAGAATTTTTATGATACTTTCACTTACTGAGTTCAAAGGTGGTGTATGCCAAGCCAAAAGACAAAATGTTTGTAGCTCCCGAGACTAAAAAATGCAATGCCAAAAGATTTCCGTAGCCTTCATAATTGGAAGCTGTAAGGATGTGGGATTGGCACACAGATGTGCATGGCTAAAATATTCTAGAGTACAGTACAAATATAGTATAATTCTGTGATGATAGTATTTAGGCTATAGGCTCTCCATGGTCTGATTTTTATGGTCTTCAGATTCCTGACCCAGACTTGAGATTACCATAGCACTGCTATGGTAATTACAGTAAAGACTGATTAATTGGCATGTTCAAGGAAAGTTTTAAACACTTGGCAAACTGCTCAATTTTGTGGGATTTTCTTTTCTGTACTCTTAGCCTACTTTCCTTGTGGTGTTGCCAGCCACATATAAACTTGATAGCTATTCAGTTAAAAAGACTTTCCTGTAAATTGAGGACTTTTAAGAGTTTTCTGACTGCAACTGGCAATTAAAGAAACTGACAAATACTTGTATACATGAGAATAGAAAGCTGTCCTTAAATGCAGTTATCTGTTTCCCCCTAGACTCTGCAAAGGGACAGTGTGATCACTAACATCAGTGACATTAGAGGAGGTGTAATATAAATAAATTTGAACAGCTGTCAAGGCACACTAGTCAGCTGATTCGGATGCACAGGAGGTGAAACTGAAGCCTTTATACTTTCTAAAAACAAAGTAAACCAAGGAAAAGTAAAAATTTTAACCTTCTATCTGAACTCAGTTTAAGAGTGCTGCATTTTCAGTGTTTTTTTTCCTTTTTCGACATAGCTGGAGAAGAGTCTCTACTAATTATGCTTGGGGTTCTTTTTCTGACAGAGAGCTTTAGAATTACCTTCAGTGCTCTCCTGATGTGTCCAATACTGAATTAGCAGATTTTCTTTTGGCCTACTGTATAGCAGTGTTTTTTTGATTGTGTTGGGTTTCTTTGTTCTCAAATTATTGGCATTTCTGACATTTCCATCATTGACAATATGTGTTTTAGTATCTTTATAGATACTAATCTATGTCCAGGTGCCTAAATTTATGAAGGATTATCCTATTCCTAGAAAGTAATCATGCAGGAACTTATGTGACTTTTCTTTTTTGAATATTCTACTTTTACTGTAAACTCAGTATTAAAGAAGATGGGGGAAATATGATCCAGGGAAGTTTTTTGCCAAGATGAGAGGTCATCAATGATACGATACTATCTGTATATGTTCTGAGCTTGAATTGAGAGCTCTGAGCACTACAATGTAATTTAGAGCCACTATTAACATTCCTGCTGTTAGTGTCTGTTCCTAATCTTTTTTAGTCCTTAAAATTTGATTGGGAATATGTATTTGGTTCCAAACACCTGAGTTATGTTCTGTAATCTGATTCTTTGATTGTTGAGATCAGTGATAAAATTTCTATTTACTTCAGTGATGCAGGATTAAGGCTCCAGAGATTTAGTACTTCAGAAGAACAAGGCAGGTGTCAGCTTTCTTCTGTTCATTTCTCAGAAGGAGAACATAAAGAATTAGTAGATTTTATGTATGATTGAAAAGCATTTGCTCAAGGTAGTTGTACTGTTGTACCAGGTAGTTCCTCAGTTAAGGACCTCAAGGCTATAGGGTTGGTAATGAAATCATAAGAATCAGATTAGTTCCCCGTTACAGATTTAGTAGGTCAGGACTGCCATTTCACTGTGTCAGTGTGTTCATTTCTGCATGCAGCAGGCTGTTTTCCAAACTGCAGAATTCACAACTGAAAATAGTATGGAAGTTAACATGGCCTTGGTGCAATCCATAGAAGAAGGCAAGGAAACCACAGGAGCTCTTTTCTCATTCTCTAGAAAAGCTTTCGATTAGACACTGCTGCACCACAGAATTTTTATCTGCTTTTTTCATAGCTCTTTTTTTTTCCCCCTTCATTAATGGTGCCTTGATACTTTTCAGAATACAAGCATAAAAGCAAAAGCAGACAGTTTTGTTTAAACTAGAATGAAGTGGGCATATATGTATGTATGTATGTATAAAAAGCCAATATGTTCAGAATCAAGCTTGAAATTACTGCAGTGTTAAGGTATGCAAATTCTATGAGGCTGTTACAATTGAGTGCAGACTTGAAACATGCTTGTCTCACAGGAAAGCCACTTCTACAATTTGCCTGATCTATTTGTGGTGGAACTGAATGTATTGAGAGCTTCCACTTTTAATACTGAAGGTAAAATAAGCGATCTCTGCAAGTCTGCAAACATAAAGTTGTATGAGGAGATGTGGATGAAGTTGTGAGAAAAATGTTGGCTATAACATTTAGAGACAAGTCTACCATTTCATGTTCTGTAACGGGCTTTAGTGAAGAGCTATTTCTAGCTGAAGTCCTTCCTTTGACTTTTGCTTACTTAGGTATTCCTGCTTGACGATGAAGTGGCTGGCACTTGATGCAAGCACTTGTGACATGTTGCATCTGAGCCAAAGTCACTTGTCCTTTCTCTCTTGTGCACTCTGTGCAGGTTTCCAGTGCCCATGCATAAACTACTAAGAGTTTGTAGGTTCGTGTTATAGTTAGACAATGACAACTGACATCCTGTGAGTAATATACTATTTCCTAAGTCACTTCTTGTAAATTTTTTTATTCTTATTTTAAAAAATCAGTACATGATTAGGTGTGCAGTTTAATAGTGATACAGTTTCTTGACCATACAAGTATATATGTAGATGATGCATCTTATAAAGAGTGTTATCTTTAGTACTTTTGAGACTTACTGTAAGCACAGTTTTCATTCTCTTGTTGATAGGATGCATGTCAGAACCCAGACCAGCAAAGGCTGTGTCATTGCCTAATGTTTGCAAGCAATCAAATGAATTGAAATTAGTTGGAAGAGGAATAAGTAGATCTATGTGAGGCAACTACTAAAGGTGCAATATATTAAAAATGTGAAGTCCATAATTGGAAGTTGCATGTAGCTGGGTATTTCCCAATTTGTCCTCCTGTCAGGTCCTTTTTTTAATTATTGAAATGTCTTAACCAATAAAATCTGTTTCAAGTAGAAATAATTATGCAGAATAGGAAATTGTATCTTTAAAATACTATGAAAGTAATTATTCCAATATATCACTTGCCACATGATTTCAAGGGCTAATTTCAACAAGAGGAAATGATGTATGTATCAGTAATTTCAAATAGAAACTCTTAAAATTAGATTATGGGTAAAATGAAGTCTCACAGATGTTTGTACTTTCCTTTTGAAATTAGTTTCACAGAATTTGGGTCAGTAATACTCTCTGGGCTTCATATAGGGCAATATAAAATGTTTGCAAAGCAAAGATTAAAAAAAAAACAAACCCAAACTTCTCATTCTACTGGAAATTTAGAAGGGAGGACTAACCAAAGGTAGGATTAGAATAGTGGACCCCATTTCTTCACTACCTTTGCTGATAGTTACCAAATAGACATATTGTTTCAAATCACCGTAAAGCACATAGAACTATGAGGTACTAAAGATCTACTCAATGTAGAACTGATGATGTGCAATGGATGGTTATAATTTGTGTTCCAACATTGAGAAAAGAACTGAATAGCAGAGTAGCCTATGCTGGGCACCAGTGGAGGAGTTCCTGTTGTGTACTCCTAAAAATTTTTGAGCTTTTTGCAGTTCAAATAAAAATCAATTTGTGACTGTTTGTTTTGTGGCATCTTGTTCATTCTTGGTCTTTCTTGATGACATTTTTCCTCAATATTAAGGCTTTCCTGAAAAAACTGGAAGCAGTGAAGCCAACAGCTGGTATGAGGCGTTCTGAACAACTGAGGGACTATCACCGCCACATGAGCTATGTGAGTTCTTCACCTTCTGTAAGAAGGGCTAAATCTCCTTTCAGCCAGCTTAGTCCTCCAAGTAAGTACTTTGAAGCTGCAGATTATTGCGTTTCTTTGCATATGTTTATCTTTTTATAATTCAGAATTGTGAAGCACTTACTGTTAAGAATAGCAAATATGTTGTCATCTTTAGATTGATCGTTTATCAGTGGAAGTCATGAAAATTATTTTTCTAGTCACCAAAAGTGATTACTATAAGCATTGTTTTGTTGCCTTCCTAAATTTCTAATAAATGATTGTGTCAATCATCTTTTCCAAGAAGAAAAAAATCCCTGTAGTAATGTGTTTCTCATTTTGCCAGTACCCTTTATTGAAAGAACCCAACCAAAATCCTCAAAATAACATCAATGAATGTTCAAATTCTCATTCACAAAATTTAGATCTACTGATAATAGCCTTGTTTTTTCTCAGAAACTCAGTGTGTAAGATTTGGAAGTAGACAATGTGTCTCTATGGAACCATATGTGTCAGGTTAAAGAACCAAAGGCTTGAATTTTTTCCTGATCATTTGTAAACAACTCATAATCAGCTCTTCTGGGGTTTTATTCAATTTACTGTGATTTGATTTGGTTTATTTGATTTATTCTGAGAGCTGAGGTAATGAGTGTTGCAGTACTAACATAGCATGAAGTTTTCTGTTGTGCTGAGCATAAGTATTCTCCCTTTGTGTGTTAACAGGAGTAACTTCAAGACCATCCACTGTACAAAGTACACAGAGGAATGAAAAGCCCATGTCTGATTCAGCCAGTGGGGCATTACAGAGACCTAAATCCACTAATGTTCATGCTGCTTGGTTATAAGTGTGTTCTTTGCCTCACGTACTGAGATGATCTTCAAACTTCTATTTTTAGTGCTTTTGTAAATTCTATGTGCAAAGATATTTTCTGCATTGTTCAGTGATTAAAATGCATTGCATTTAGAGTAATTGCTTATAAAATGGTCTTAAACTGGTATAAAACACTTCTGTCAGTGTTTTCTGTGACAGGAAGAACTTATGAAAGAGAAAGATATTTAAATGGACAAGTTAAATAGAAATTTAACTATTATTTTAGTCTCAGATCATAAGTGGAATTTGTATCCATAACATGGAAGGACAGAATTGCTGCACTACAGGTGCAAAATGTAAATAAAATTTTAAAAATATTAATAATACTTTAAAATAATACATTAAACTTATAAGCATATGCTTAATTCCTGGATTGTCCTTGCTTTACATCCTGGCTTTATGTACCAGCCCTTTGAATTTTGTGGGTCATGTTCTTGTGACTGAAAGAATCTTTAACAGCAGTGTGGAGAGGTGAAAAGCAGATTGTGTATTCCTCCATGGTGAGCTATAATACTGAGGTGCAGAAGATAATGTTTTGCCACTGTTAAACGTTCAGCACCCTAGAGTATGTTTTGTATGCAAGCATGTGTCTCTTCCAGATTAAAAGGATTTTGGAAGTTGTACTCATGTTTGGAACATGTACTGGAATCTTTGTGTAGGAAAGAAGCATCTCAAAGTGTCTGAACAACAATAAAGACTGAAGTAGACAGCAGTTTCAGATCTAGTGTAAACAAGAGTAAGCTCTGGTTACTTCTCAAACTAGAGTATACTGTTAAGTAAGGGAAATAGTTCATGGCCCTGCTTTGCAGATGTGTGCTTTTCTCAGTGGAGATATGTAAACTTGAGCTGCAGGAAACATCTTGTACAGTGATTTTGGTTGAGTACTAACCAGGATTTAGGGGGGAAAAAAAAACGTAGAAAACAAAGTCTTGTTATTTTTCTTGACCTGTTTTTAAATGTCATGTTCATATCTAATATTTGTACTAATTTCAGATAAGCTCCAACAGCAACATCCATTTACAAGAGGAGTAAAATTTAATGGTATTTAATGGTATCACAATAGTAGGTGGTGTGGTTTATTTCTGTACAGAAAGGCAAACTTTCAGTGAGCTTGTTTTGTAGGACTGTAGCCTTCTAAAGAGCACAAATTGTGATGCCACTATCTGTGGATATTGCTGAAACTTTGCTTGCTTGCCCAGCTTCTTCCCAGGAAGGAAATCACTGTATTATGAATAAAGAAAAAAAAACCTGTGTTTGGTAATGCTGGGTCTTTGACATGAAAAGTGTATTACTCTTTGCTAGTGCTTGCATGAGGGCTTAGGCTTTCAGGTATTCCGCATTGTAACACACTTTTTACTCGGTCCTTGTGATAGTTTGGCAGAGCGTCTTCACTTGGTGACTTGCAGATCCAATTTAGCTGTTTGACAATACTTCAGACTTTTAACTTTAAGCAGCATTGTGGCAAACAGATTTATATTGCACTTATTATTCATGGTTAGCAACTGTTAACAATTTCTTTGTATTGTGCTGCTGTATTTATTTTGATTATTGTGCTAATTAAAATTATTCTCTATTTAAAGATTTTTGTTCTTGAATGTGACTATCAGAGTAACAGTTTAAATACTTCTGAATATTCATACTATAATTTTTTTCTGTGAAGAAACTCACACAATGGATTACTTTTAAATGCTTCATCTTATTTAACTTTGGTATGAAAGAGTGTCAATTTTGTATGTCATTTGTAAATCATAAGAAATAAAATATTTAACATGAATTGTCATTGAAGTGGCTTTTTACAGATTTTTATGATTGGTATTAAGGTACAAAGAAGGTTGAATAGCTTGGTGCATAGAAAAACAGAAAAAAATGCAGGTTTTCCATTTTTCAAGTGTTAGATATAAGGGAATAATGGTTTTGTCACTGGCTTTAGTTTGCCTGTGACCAGCTCTTGCAAAGGTACAAGAGAAACCATCAATTGACTGTGACAATGGGAGTTCAAGTAGAAATTGCAAACCATCTGCAAAGTCATCTTGTCTCCAACCTCTCAGAGCTGAAGGCTGCATTATAGGTTACACTTTCAGCAAGTGCTATGCTGAGTGCCAGAGAGTCAGGGCAGAGCTGCTTTCAGAAGAATGGTTACTTCATTGACAGTTTTGAACTCCAAGCACAGTATCTTTATGGAGAGCACTGCCTGCAATCTCCCACACTGTGTGCATTGGCTTTTAAGCAGAAACGAGCCATTTACCTGTGTTTTCCATATGCTTTATTTCATGCACTTTCTCTTAGCCCAGTGACATTTTCCTGCATTGACACTCCTTACTTCCCTTTTTAGTAGTCCTTAGTCTCTCTATTTTGCTTTCTTCTCTGGAATGTAACTCCTTTCATTTACACTTATATGAAGTTTCTTTGCTTCTTCTTAATTATCCTATTCAGATATACATTTTCCCCAAGGTTTTGTACCTCTGCCTATTACAGTGTCTCTTTGTAGCCAACTTAGATCTTCCCTAGCACATCCAAATACCACTTGCAGCCTTATTAGTGAGCTAAATGAGAGCTGGGTAGCTGGATTGTGTTAGCACGCTTCTCATAAGGAACCATTAGAGATGTGCAGAGGAAGGAGAAAAAGAAGAGGAGCAGAAACTGGCAGAGTTTTTAAAGAAAATTAATACACTTTGAAAACCAATAGAAGTATCTTCAGAAACTTATGGTTTTGTAGATTGCAACCCTGGTTATTTACTATGGGAAAGAAAACAGACCAGGTATCTAGAAAAACAAGTATTTAAGATAGCAACCATGAAAAAGAGATGAAATGATCAGGCCAGGTTTTGTCATGGGACTGAAAAAAAAAATCTGTATTTGGTTAATTTAAAAACATAATTTTTTGACTAGTGTTTCCCAAATGCTTCTTTTTGTCAAGTGGATAGATGTTGCTTCCAGACACTGGTTAGTGGTGGGTACCTGCCCTCAGGGATAACAGAGGTGCTGGTCTGAATCTGTGGCAGGCAACCAGAGCCTCTCACACCAAGTGCCAGTGAGCTAGGACTTACCTGCATCTGACAAATGTTTCAAATATAGGAAAAGGATAGATAACTGGAAGCCATACATATGAAGTATTAAAAGAGGAAGGTGAGATAAAAGATTATTTATTACTTGCTTAGTCCTACCCCTTTACCCAGGTTGCCCAGAGAAGTTGTGGACACCCTCACCATGGAGGTGTCCAAGGCCAGGATCTGAGTCTAGCAGACAGTGTCCCTGGCCATAGCAGGGGCACTGGATCTAGATGGACTCTAAGGTCTCTTCCAATGCAAACTGAGTATGCTCTGATTCTATAAGTTTTGTCCTAGGTGGATACATAGCAAATGCTATGAACAACTGCAATGGCCACACCTCACTTTCCCTCCTTTGCCTAATCAGACAGCCTGTTCTGTGCGTTCACAACCCTGCAGCACCTAAAGTTTAAAGTGTATTGAGCATGTTCTGACCTCACTGGTAATTAATAGTGCAATGTGTTCATAATGGTTCAATGTGTAGTTACTTTAGTAACTCTTGAGCATTTAATTCTAGAATAATTTTTCAAGTAAAATAAGCAGTAATGACTTCACTATTCAATGAAGAGAAAGGTCTCTGGCTGCAGTACCCTTAAACTGAATCCACTTGGTTTTGCAGTTGTAGAATTATCAATAACCTCTAATTGCCTGCCTAAAGCTCTGTTGAAAAAACTTTCAAGAGACAGCCATTAACAGTAGCACATCACCTTGGAGGACATGCTTGTAATGTGTTCAGTGTACTGAAAACAACAGGAAAAAGTTCATTAATATATTAATTTATTTCATTTCAGTTTTAGTTCAATTGAACATCAGAACAGACAACTTTTTCCTTTGTGACAATATGGGGAATTTTTGAAACATTGTATTTAAATAAATAAAATCCATATTTTACAAAGTATGTCTGAAAAATCAGATTATGGTTTCAAGCATATTACTGTATAGTTTGTCAGGGAAGAGGCTGCAGTTAGGAACTCAGCCTGGTGCTTTAGTATACTTTATTATTTCAGACATACTTCTCACTTAATATAACATTAAAAATAGAGCTGTAGAAGAAAACATGATTTTGATTCATGTTATGTCATCACAGTGTTGGGTAGCTAGAGACATTATTTAGTATAATAAATATTTATGACAATCTAGTAAGAATTCACAATATTAGGTTTTAGACTAGGTATAAACCACTTAGATTTTGTCTTTAGACAAAATCTATTACCTGCAATTTGAAGTATAATATATACACAGGTTCCAATACAAATGGTGGAGAAATTCTCATAGAAAATATAACTGTGATGTTGTGGACAATTTTTAAATTAATGCATCCTTATCTCTGCCAGATATGCTACTCAAATTTCATTCTGTTTCCCTAGGAAATATCTTGTTGTCCATTACATCACAAGTTCATATTTTTAAAAAAGCTGATTGAGAACAATTGAACTACTGCATTATGATGTTACGTTTTAGACATACTTCTTGATTTCATCATAAAGTACTAATACAAAAGCTCCGCCCATGCCTCTCAACACATTCGACCAGGCACCTTTGAAGAACGCTTTGGATCCTTCATCTTTAGCTATCTTCCTCCAGCAATCAATTGTGCCCTTATACATAATATCAGCTGTGGAAACAAACATAGAGGTTAGAAGGTTTGAAGTTACAAAGTAAGTATGTTTCAACTGTTGTATCTCTAAAACAACAAGGAATATGAAAAGTACAGCTGAATATTTAAAATTTAGTAGTCGATTAAGGAAAATTATTTCTCCACAGGAAATCAAGTATTTTTTCAGTCCTTTAGAGCAATGTGATAGAAATAACTAGCAATGTGTTCCCTGTAGGTTAATGAGGTTATTTATTTTCCGTAAGACAAAAATAATACCCAGTATCTCCTATCTTATCTTGATGCAGAGAAACTTTTTGCAGCCAGAACACCACAGGAGCACTTATTCTTACCTCCCTTTCGGCCAGACTGCATCATCATCCTACGTCGCACAGTATCAAAAGGATAAGAAACCAGCCCTGCCACTGCAGTGACACTCTGGGCAATCATCCAGCTCACTACGATGTGCACATTCTTTGGATCAGGCAACATACCTGTCATCAAGAACAAATGAACGGAATCAGTACAGAGGGAAAGGGCTGTGGAAGGAATAATCACCCACCAACCCCGGAGTTAATCCAAACCCAAGGGCATTTCAGAGCAGCAAGTAGGGGAAGGCAGGAGTGCATGTCAGAAACACCTGCGCACATTTCTAGCACTCCACTCAACTGGTGCTGAGCCAAGCCCTGCTTGTCCTTGTATTGCCAAGTGCCCTAGAGTGCCTTTACTGAATGGATCTTCCCCTGCAGTCACTCCTCCATGCACTTCTTACCCTTGGCCGTGTCGTATACCCCAAAATAGGCTGCTCTGTAGATGATGATGCCCTGGACAGACACACTAAATCCTTGGTACAGGCCCTTCAAGCCATCAGACTTAAAGATCTTGACAATGCAGTCGCCTAGGCCAGAGAACTCCCTCTCAGTGGCTCCTTTGCCCACATCAGCCGCCAGCCGGGTCCTGGCGAAATCCAGCGGGTAGACGAAGCAGAGGGAGGTGGCTCCCGCGGCACCCCCGGACGCAAGGTTCC
The DNA here is from genome assembly GCA_013398615.1 of Brachypodius melanocephalos. Classification (NCBI taxonomy): domain Eukaryota; kingdom Metazoa; phylum Chordata; class Aves; order Passeriformes; family Pycnonotidae; genus Brachypodius; species Brachypodius melanocephalos. Next base: position 10,781,687 of record VZSR01003049.1, read on the forward strand.
CTGCGAAGTAGCGCCAGAACTGCTTGTGCCTGTCCACTCCGCCCAGGAAGATCTGCTTGTACTTGTCCTTGAAGGCGAAGTTAAGGGCCTGGGTGGGGAAGTATCGGATGACATTGGCCAAGTTGCCTCTCCAGAAGGAGGCGATGCCCTGCTCCTTGGGGATGCGGACTATGCAGTCCACGATGCCCTTGTACTGCTTATCGGCCGTGATCTGTTTGCTGGCATGCTGGACCTGCAGGGAAGAGAAGGAGGAGGACGGCACGGTGAGAGAGGGGCACCGCAGGGGTGACCCCACACGCTGAAGGGCACGGACGGGGCCGGCCCTGCTCCCGCCACCCCGAGGCGGTGCTGAATGTCCCGGGCAGCTCCCGCGTAACCGGAGCCGGCCGAGCTCCTTCCCATATTTAGTCACGCCGGGTAGCGCCCGCCGCGCCGCCCCCCGTCGCCCCCCGTCGCCCCCTCACCTGCAGCAGCAACTTCACTCTCTCGATGGGGGCGACAGCCGTCTTGGAGACGGCGGCGGCGATCCCGCCGGCCAGAAAGTCCTTTACGAAGCTGAGCGCTTGATCACCCATGCCGCGATCCGGTCCGACAGCCCCACCCGGAGAGAGGCAACAAGAGGACACTTCCCCACCCCGCCGGACAAATGTCCCCACGCCCCGCGCCGCCCCGCTTATAGCCCGCGGCCTCTCGCGATAGGAGGAGGCGCCCCTCCGAGCTGCAGGCATTGGCTGCGGCCCGCCGGGCCCGCCCCGCCATATTCCCCCGAGCGGCGGCCGTGAGGGACGCGGGGCCCGGGACGTTTAAAGGGCAAATTAAAGTTATCTGGTGCCTGCTGGGAAACGCGGTGTCAGAGCATGTGCCCGCTGTATTTATAGCTCCCGGGAGGCACCGGAGGAAACACAGGGAGCTGGCAGGAGCGCTCAGGCAGTGTTAACCGTTCCGTGCAGGCGAGAGGCAGTGGCTGAGGGCTAAAAGCCTGCCCGGAACGGTCTGAGCGTGCGACCAGCCAGCTGAGAGTGCTTTAAGCCTTGCCCCCATCTGCGTGGATTCACGCAGAGAGGGGCGGCATGCATGTCATGCCCAACAGCGAAGCTCCCCAGGGATGCACTGCCAGCCTGGAAGGTGGTGCTGTGTTCACAGGCATCAGTGACCAGGACTGGACTGGACCTCTCTCGAGTCAAGGGCAGAGAGCTGCTTCATGCTGTACGCACTGTGCAGAACTTGCAGGCAGCGAGGTCTTTAAATACCCCAGCATGCTTTGGGACTCGGCTTTCCCGAGGAGGAGACAGCATGCCTTTCTGCATTTCATGCCCTCATTTCACCCCTGCAAGGTCAGACCCTCGCAAGACCCACAGGCAATCCCCTCTTCGGAGAGAGAGGGAGGGAAGGGAGGAGACCGTGGGAAGCACATGCCGGGGCACGCTAAAGTTGCTTGACTCGCACCAAGTGAGAAAGAAGAGTAAAGTCTGTAGTGAACGTCTCCCTTCATGCAGCACCTGGTTCTTAGAAAAATGTTTGAGTCTCAAATGAAGATTAAATGGCTCCCCCATTAGTTTCTCATCCCCATCTCTTTCTCATCTGTTCTTTCTGGCTGACCCCCATAAGAAAGCAAGAGATTATGATTCATGGTTTGGTGACTTAATTGTGTGGAATAGTTATGTAAAAGGCAATGCAGCAAGGTATAGATGCATACCAAGAGGTTTGCCCTAAAGAGCTGTTAAGAACAGAAAAATGTTCTACCGAGGAACTTGTAAGGGTCTCTTTCGATTTGGTAATATGGTATCAGTAATGAAAATATAATTTATCTTAATGTAGGTGGTAAATCTTGGCTGCCCCACAAAGAGACATTCTTGACAGGGCAGTGCATCTCTTCTCACCAATGCGTTTGTTAGCATGAGTCAATGGGATGGTACATTTGATCCCATCTCTCTTGCCCTCTACTGCTCTTAGGTCTGTTGAGGTCTCTTCTCATGAGCTTCAAGCATGAGAAGTGGATGTCAGCTGTGATTTCCAGAAGCACCCTTTGTACCTTGGCCTCCTGAGAAGATGGAGCCTTTCCCCAGTTTCTAAGAAAGGGGAAGAGAGCCATGCCCCCCCCCGCCCGAGAGAAATTTCCCCAAGCAAGGACCAAAAGCAGGTGCATAGGGGATCCCTAGAATTAGACTGGGTTGAAGGCAGTTTTGTTTAACGTATGTGGCTGCCTGTTACCTTTGACCTTTCCTTTTTTTTCCCTCGTATTTTACTCACCAGGTCTGGTGTGTCTTCTTTTCACAGGAAATCAAACACCCCTCTAACATCTCGAGGCTTTTGCTGCTGGTTTCACACAGATCCCTGGGATAGTGATGCTCACAGCTGCTGCCTGACTACCCAGACTGGTAAGGTCCCCTCAGGGTGTGCACTCAGGTGTCAACCCTGCTGACTGGTGTATGGTGAGTGGGAGATGGGAGAGTGGCAGTGAAATGCTGCTGGGGAGGAAAGGCAATGGGGAAAGACAAAGTAAGACTGGAGTGGGGGTCTAGCCTAAAAGGATTGTTTGCCAGTGCCTTCCCCACCATCTTTGATTTAGATTGGTGGGAGTTTTTAATTATGTTTTTTAGGTAATTTAAATTGTTGGGAGTTTTAAAATGACATTTTAGTAAAGTCTTTATCACAAGAATTCTAGTTAGTTTTTGAAGTTATTGCTGGGGATCATCACCACATCCACAGAGATTGTTTGATCTCATATTTCTGTAGCACTACTATTGTTTACCCATAACTCCCAGTATTTAAAGAAAGGATTGCATAGCAAGTGAGTTGCCACTTTTTCTGCTTCTACTCTCCCTTCTCTGAGCCCAGATGTTTATTTCCAGGAGAAACTTTGCTTGCAAACAGTTTTAATAGAAGCAGGGCTGGACCAAGACATGTGTTGGCTACTTTGAGAGTTATTCTTAATTTTTTTTTATTTTTGTTCCAAAAGTCTGTTTTGGATCTTTCCTATGTATGATGATGAGGGACAGTTCGCTACTTAGTGTAGAAGTTCAAACATCATGTAAGGAATTTACTGCTAACTCCATCAGTACCTTGAGCATAAGCATTTCCAGCACTAGCTGGAAATGTAATTAATAAAAGCTAAAAACCCTTTGGCTTTTCATACAGTTAATTGGTGTTTGTTACTCAATATTCTGATACTTTCCTAGAGAAATGGTTAAAACAGTTCTGAAAATGCAATCTTTCTGAATTATTGAAAGCAGTCTTTCAAGCTTCATCTTCCTTAGATCTTTGCAGCTTTGGATGGATTATTTTTCTTTCTAGGCTGAGTTAGTGGTGCTCTGCACTGCTGATATAGCATAAAGACACTGCATTTTGTTCTTAAAATTCTGAGCTAAAAATAACCTAGATCTACATTTTTGAGAGAGATTAGTGACTGACTGCATTGTGCTTTGGTATGTGAATAGCCAGCTTGAAACACTACAGGAGATAAACTTTTCCAAAGTAGTGCATGGCCTTGTTTACTTACATATCCAAGAAACTGGAAACCTTAGCACTGAGGCTATGCCAGACACAAAATAAAAAAGCTTTTCATCCAAAGTCAACAGTCCGAGCCTGATGACAGACACAAGGGGGAGCACAAGGAATCAGGCAGAACATCCTGACTCTCAGCCTAGACAATGGTGAGTAGACAGTGTATTGGGAAGATGCCGAGTAGAAATATGTTGGTTTTTCACAGGAACGATTTGTGGGGTTGTAGTAAGTTCTCATTTTAAAGATTGATGTATATTTGAAGCCAGGAAGAGGAGAGTTAGAGAGCCAGAACAGAGCTAATTGAGGATAAGCGTTGAAGAGGAATAATGAGGTTGGTGATGACAAAGATGATCAAAAAGGACGAAGTAGTGTGAACTTCGAGTTTGTTTTGGGCAGGTATTAGCAAGGGTTATTTTAGCTGGGTTGTTGGTGTTACCTGTCTTAGGAGCCTACATTGAGCTGGAGAGGGGAAAAATTGGACAGTAAGTGTAAGCAACACAATGAGAAATGTTAGTACTGGAAATAGCAGTAAAAGTAAACATAAGGTGTGTTTATTTATTAGAGCATGTCTGTAATGTGAGGATGAGGAGTTGGAGGAGGGTCAACATTTTGGAAGAAAGAGGAAGTGGATAAAAAATAATATGAAATGGATTAGGAGTTCTGTTGTAACAGGACAAGCATGGGACATAGAAATAGGAGGGAAAAAATACCCAACCTGTGACACAAGGAATAAACTTGTAGGAAGTGAGCATATTAATATTTCCTTTGGCAAGAATTTGTACAGGAAGAGAGCACTTGAAAAATGCAGGTCTTCATTTAAGTTGGAAAAGTAGGAAAAAAATTTATAAGGATGGCACAACTGGAACAGGAGACAATTAAATGGTTGTGGATGAAGTAAACCTGATCACAGATCAGCCAGGAATTTGAAGCTGAAGGCAGACTGAATTATGTGCTATGAATCATACTTCATAATTCATGAGATAGGAGTGGAGAGTAAGAAACAGAACAAGTCTACAATCAATTCGTGCTAGAAAAGAAAGATAAAGAAGGAGGAAATGGGCTGACATTAGATGGGATATTCTCAATCTGATGAGGTGAAAATAATGGAAAGAGCAAGTGAGAGGATATGAGGAAGGACATGGCAGTCAAGGGAAAAGATCAGAGAGGAAGGGTGGGATAACAGAGATCGGGGGGAAAGCAATTGTTGCTGCAGACCATGTCAAAAGAATGGCTCTTTCAGGGAGCAGAACGCTGAGTGAGAGGTGCAGGGGATATGGGGGCAAGGCAAGGAGACATACAGGTGTTTGCTACAGAGTGCCACCAAGGACATCAGTGTGAAGCTTGGAAGCTTCCTGAGCATGAGTGTGAGAAATTGTGAAGAAGGGAAGAAAGTCAGTTGAAATCACAGAAAGCTGATCAGGAGGAGTTGGCTGGCTGGCTGGCAGTCCTTCAGAGGGAAAAAGAGCTGAGATATTGCTCAAAAGCAAACAAAATGTGATGGAGATGGTGAGGGTAGCCTCAGTGTGAGAGTAAGGGGTGGGATGGGATGGAGAGAATGAAGGTGTCTGTAACAGAGTGAATCTGCAGAAAGTCAGGCAAGGGCATCCTGAATGTGTGGATGCTGGGATTTAATAGGCCTGTGGGAAGTATTTAAAGTATATCTCGTAGCTGCAGCAAGTGAAGAGAAGAAAGAGGAGTGGACCAGGCAGAAGGATAGAACAGGAATACAAGACGGGCCAACTGAACAATGGTAAAGTCTTGAGAGTGGGGATAGAGAAGTGTAGGTGTGGAAAATAGCACCAAGGAGGCAGAGTAAGGGGTAGGGCTCATTGCCTCAGGTAGATTATTTAAGAAACAAGAAGCAGCAGCTGAAGGAATAAATAGGGAGAGAAGAAACCAGTCTAGGTGGGGAGGGAAAACTAGAAGAGTACAGAAATAAGTTGCAGCAAGAGAGCACGTGAGAGATGTGGAGAAATAGCCCACAAACAAGCTTAACCAAGATAGAGAGACTCTCCCTAGTCTGCAGTGACTGGTTTCCTCATGTACATGTGTGTGATCAGGCATGTTATACTTTTGCTATTCCCCGTTGACTGAACTAATAATGAAAGTGTATGTGTTAACTGAATGTCTTCTACCACATTAAAAATTGTCCTGGTGAAGTCAACTAACCTAAGGTTAATATGTTTTTTCAATTTTCAATGTTTCATTGACTTTGCTAGTGGCCACTCTGAGGTACTGAAGAAGGCAAAGGTCACTGGGAAAGAGTGGGGTGTGAGGAGTCAGGGAGAAGGGAAACAAATCAAGCACCAATACTGCAGGATTTGGTTCCTCATCAGAGATTTGTTTATTTCACACAGGTGTCAGATCCTTAGAGCAACAGAACTAAACCAGAAACTATCTGGTACTTGAATCAGACAAGCACTAATTTCTGCTACTCTTATTGTTAGAAGAATTGAAATCACAGCCTTTATTCTGAAATTAATTTTGCTTCTCTGTAGGACTGTACAGTAGATACTTGGTATGCTGTAGACAGAATGACAGTATTGTTAAGATTCAGAACTCCAGGGTGTTTTCCTCATAGATCTCAACATACTGTGAGAACAAAAATCATCTTTTACGTCCCAGGTGTGCACTACAGTGGATAATTAATGGATCCTACAGGCTGTCATAAACATTTACAGTACTGTAGAATATCTATTAATTGTTTGATTATTAATGCAGTCATTAAACAAATATAATAGTACACATTACAGATTTTGGTAAACTCATAAAGCAGAGGTATTGTGGACAGTTTGCAAGCCATGTATATAAGCAAATTAATTACTCCATAATTGTTATTTACTATTTACTAGATTTTCTTTGGTAAATATATTTTGATATAAAGCATAATTCACTATCCTCATTTGGATTTGAATTTTGGAAGAAAAGACAAAGAAAAGTGAAATTACTTCCTCAAGGTCATTTTGTCAGTGTGTGGTAGAGCAAGGCATGAACAGAGATTTCCAAGTTTTGCCAGGTCTCTTTTGCGCATGCCATTTTATATATATGCAGTAATATTCAAAGTCAAGATTATATTTGTTCTAATAATATCATTAAAGCTTGTTCAGAACAAGAACAAAGCAAAATTTGAAAGCCTACTTTGCAGCTGAAAAGAATGTTGTACTTTTTCTTTTGGTGTAGATCTCTGCAGAAAATAATTTCTTTCATTTCCAAACATGTTTCATTACCTGGTGGAATGTATATGCCTTCTTGGGTTCAGTAATTTTCAGGTTTTATGCTTCCAGGAAAAAAAAATACATGCTGAGAGGATTTCTGATGTTTACATATTCATTATTTTTTAAATTCTAGTTTAAACAAATTTTGCATGGAAGAAATGAGATCTGGAGAGTGTTGTGTTCTTTGCAAAAACTGTGACCTTCAGGGCAAGATTTGCCTTTCAAGAAAAGTCTATACTTCCAGGGTCCTAATTGTTATGTTTGATAGATACTTGAAGCTTCGTTTTCCTACTTGCTACCTTGAAATATTCTATTGCTATTTTTTGTCTTATTTTACTGAGATAAAAGTTGTGCTAAGAGGTAATGAGCACTGTGCTTTGCTTTTCTACATATTCCAGTTCATTGCCAGAGATATGCTTCTCATGGTGTTCACCAGATCTCTTGGAAGGTGTGACAGCTGCCAACAGTATCAGCAATGCCTGGGCAAGTGTGTGATCAGAGCAAAGCCAACCTATGGCTGAAGCCCTCTGTATTTTCCATAAGACACGATTTTCTCTTGCTGCTAGTGAGTAAACCATCTTAGCAGTAACATTTCAAATGTGTTTTATGCCCTGATCAGGAAATGAAGTTCTTTACCAAGTTCTCCTGCTTACCTAGTGGGATTTTTAAAATGTTTGTTTGTTTTCAAATTGCAGAAATAGTGGGTTGTGTGAATGCAGAATTCAGATGGACCTGCTTAAGTTCCATGACCTAGAAAATAGCTCTGATTTGTTTTCAGAGCTTGGCAAACAAAGCTATTAAAAAGTGAAAGTATTAATCTAGACTTTTCTGACCTGAAGTTTACAACATACTCTTCTACAGAAAATCTTCTGGGTTGGAAGGATGTCTAGTATGACACCCAGCCCTCTTTGCGTAGTGCTACATTCCTTACATCACTCGTGCAGTACCCTGTGTGATGACGCTCGTGTTCAGCTTTCCATAGCTCTGGTGACTCTTGCATAGTTTTCAATTGCCTGCCTCTTCTTTGAGTTGTAGGCACTTGTTCTTTTGTCTTAGGTCCACATAAACCAGTAATTACCATTTAAAATAATTGATACAACATTGGTGCAAGTCAGAGTATATGAGGAAATCTCATGTAGCATTTTAAGTAGGGTTTTATTTCCTATTTTGCTCAAGCTTACTCTTCTAAATATTGTCTTAGTATAAATCTTAATGGGATAGTGCAAATCTTTGCACTATTCAATTCAAGCTGGTCTTTGCTCTTTTCAATATATCTTTTTATCATCCTTCATATTGCAGTAATTGTGGAGTGTCAAAAATTATTTATGTTGATCTTTTTGTGTTATGTTTGTTTTGTTAATCTTCTGCTTTCCATTTTCTAACTGGTTTCTGTGTATGATTTCACTGTTCTAAGTATTTTTAAAATCCATTGTTTCAAGCAGACAGATTTGAATTGCTAAATTATTTAAGTGATTTGTTTTCCATCTGCTATTTCTGAAAACATACCTGGTTATAATATAATAATTTTCTTTTTAATAAAAGTGTCAATATTGTTAGCCCTTGCTCAAGTTGTTACCTCTTCATTTTCAGATATTTTGTAGAGTTTCTCATGCTGTGATTTTATTTTAGACCAGCCTTTTTTCTGTGAAATAGTTTATAACCATTATAATTTTCTTGCTGACAGTAATTTTATTTTCATATGTTGTAGGAAAAACTGAAATGATTTCTGGCAGTTGTATATATTTAACAGAATCACAGCTTTGTGCACAGTCCAATAACTGCACTGCAATAGCAAAACAAGATAATCATATTTTTATAATACAGAAACAATTTCATGTGTTAAATGTAGATGTAATTTTTATGCATACTTGCAATAGCTATTAGCACAACAGTTTTAATAGAATTTCAAGCTTATTTTCAAGTAAGTGAGAAATGAATAAATTGTATTACTTAGTGAATGAATCATCAATTTTTGTCACCCTACCTACTGGTTGAATAGGCCACAATTGTTGTTATAATTCAAATTGTACTGATTATAATGCCAGAAATTTTTAAAAATAAATTGAAATGATTAGTCTTTCTATATTTTGCAATAAAATGGCAAATTAAGGTCAAATCCATGCCACACATTATTAAAATGCATGAAGAAAGGTATATTGAAAAGCTAAAATCCCAGCAAATGGGATGCTGATATTGAAGATGACAACTGCCCTGCTAAAGAGTGAGAAAATTGGGTGAGAAAGACTTTAGATGACAGAGTTTTTGGTTTTTACCTCATGTCCCTTCATGGGGTATTTCAGTGCTTCAGAACTCACTGTGGAAAAAAATGAAGTTTGAGTCCCAGGTCCAAAAATTACTTTGAATTTGAATTTTCCCAGCTGAGCTGATATGCAGAATATGAAAGGGAACAAATTATGGGGACAGAAGCAGAAGACAGGAAGCAATTAGATTATGTGGTATATTACCTCAACTTGATTAAAAAAAAAAAAACAAAAAAACAAAAGCTGATCTGTATTTCATTCATTCCTGGAGAATGACTGCCACTTTCTGATTCATTGAGAATTCAGTTGAATACTTTCTTATAAATCTTAAGAAATAAATGAAGATACTGTATTAATATACATTCTTAAATGTTGCTGTATTATTTGAAATCGACATATATGTACGTACAGCATATGTTATAGGTAGGTATGAATGAATATATGCTGTAAAAGTGGCCTGCAGGTCAACACTGTAAAAGGAATTGTCCTATTGCTCCATTTAATTTCTTTTCCTTTGTAGTAATATACAGTCATGGAAGAAGTTGAGATTGAGCTATTTTCTGTTTTCCAGACACCTATAAAGGGATGAAAGGCAGGGGATATTCTGAGTACATATAGTGAGGAAAATTGAAATGTTAGCAACAATGGCGCAGACATGAAACAGTCTTGAAATAGTCAGCCAGGGATAAATTATCTGGACTTTGTAACTTCCACGATCATAGTGATGGAGGGGTGGAGGGGTCACCCAGAAGCTGTGCCAGTCTGCTGCTTGTTTGTGATTTGCCTTTCAGATGTACACTGTTGTAGGCCGGCACTCTTTTTTTTCTACATAGAGCTAGACCAGCAACTCAGGTCAGAAGAAACAGTTCAAACAAAATAGATCTTTATGCAATTTAAAATATCTCTGTGGCTTCCATGTATTTCCAGCAATGCCATGCTTCATTTTTTTGAGATGTTTTTGAAGTTGCAGACCTTCTTGTTCACTGGTAATAATCCAGTGTCAGACAAAGAACTAAACGAGTGAAAATTGGTGGGACAGCGGTGTTGCAGGAGCCCAGCAGCTTATTCTATGCTTTTGCCTCCTGTTCTGCCCCTCACCTCAAGATTAAAAAACTCAAATCACCACAAGCAGAGCACTTCTCTTCCCTTATTCCTCCACTTCTGAAACATCCTCAGTTTGAGAGCAGAGACCCCATTGATGTAGTTCTGGGAAAGCTATCATAGAGCCGTGCACTTTCTCCTACTGGGCACAGCTCAGCAGGGGAGGTTGTTCTCAGTTTTGAGCAGCAGTGATGTGGATGGGAGGAGATTGATTATAGCAAGGGATGAGAAGCATGCATTTACATAGTCTCCTTTCCCCTGCCACCTCTCTCCTCTCCAGCAAGCATGGGTTTATTTTAGCATTGGCCTTCTGAAGTAGGATTAATTTTCCCCTGAATAGGTCAGGCTGGGGCAGAGCCAGGAAACATGGCCTTTCATAGCTGGGGTGACTCAGGAAGGCAGAGCTACCTACTAAGTAGACAGGGCCTATAACTGCTGGGCCAATGCCCGGTGCGAGAGAAGTATCCTGGAATAACCTTTCTAATAAACACCAGAAAAGCCCGTATGGAGTCTTTCTCCAGAAGCTGATGCCAGGGTAAACCAGGCTGTAGTGCTGCCCTCTGCTGTTTGGATTCGGGGAAAAAAGTTAAATCAGTGATGAAATCCCGCAAATCCGTCACAAAGCGTAACCAGGAAAGCAGTAGCAGGTGAACACGTGTTTCAGCCTTGTATTTCAGGCAGTGCTTCAGCCAGTTGAAATGTGTATCTTTGTATCTTTACTAGCAGTTCTGTTCATAGCAACAGAACATAGCTAATAGTTTTCTTGGGCCTTAGCACTGGTAGGGGCCCTTCTGGATCTGCAAAGCAACTTGTGACAGAAATCACGCTTTTTGATGTACTTATTTGTGTTTCAGTGTGCAGGGGAGATGCAGAATAAGGAATTTCAATCAGTAATTCAGAAGTTAAAAACTTCGCTATACTTATTATTGTTATGTAGAATTATTAAATTCCCTATTTACACATATTTGATACAGAGTTGTGTAGAAAGCTACAGCCATCTTGTCTAAGTACATGACACCTGGAGATGTCTAGAACCTTTTTGCCATAGATAATCCATCAGGCAGCATGGAAGCAAAATGGAAGTAATCTGATATTTCATCAGAACTAAAGGGAATTGCCATTAAGGGGTATTTCCTGGCCCTGATGCAGTATGCTCCTGATAGACTTGGAGGTTGTGTAGCCCTGAATGCTTGCACATTTTCAGATATCCCAGCAGCTGTAAGAGCTGTGTTTAGAGTTCTGCTCTGGAACGTAACAGCTGGGCTGATTTCATGGTCCTAATGAAGTAAATGAGCTTGTGGTGTATGATTCTGGAAACTCACTACTTTGCTGCTCAAAACAGGTTTTATTGTTAAGATTTGATTCCATCTTAATGCTTGTACTTTAAATGTGATATGCATGTTTCGCTTTTTGATACTTATTTTAAAGCACTTGCCTTCAATTTCTTGAAGGCAAACATCCTGTCCCGATGGCGTGGTATTTTGACTTAGCTATCCATGTGCCTGTGGCTCCCTTTCAAAGGAAAGAAACTTCTCATTTTCTGACTAATAAAAAAAATCTATAAATTCTAAGTAAACGCAGAACTGATCAGGACTTTGTGACTCAGCTAATGTTGTACAGTGATAAATAAAAGCAACTGTGGTCATGAATCCTGTCAGCAACTCAACAAATTGTTGTACAATGTGCAGAGGCTTGTGGTGGCTTGTTTACGCAGGCTGTTAATAAATAATAAAATAAATTAAAGCTTCTTTCAAAATATACCAGTTAATTAATGATTTTTAGAGGTGTGATTTCACTTTGGGAAGTGACTGTAACTGTGGAGATGTGAGGCTGTTTACTGGCTTCCCCTGCCTTCAGGACTGAATACTATAAATTTTGTTAGAGCAACTCTTTTCTAACATTCAAGCCTGCAACCTCAAACTGAACTTTAAAGGTGAGAAGTTTTCTGCTTGTGTTGTAAACCATAATCAGGCCATAACTCTGGGTGTGTTTGGGGGAAAACAGAGAACCGGTATAGCCAGCACCTTTAACTTTCCTTTCCACTTGGTATACTCTTCGTTTTTGCAATCATTTGGCTTCATTTCTCAGGCTCCCAATAGCAGAAGAGTGAGACTATACCATTGTCTGACTGGGATGCTGATTTGTGCAAGCAGTATTCACAGCCCAGCTTCTTGAGTAGAAGTGGTCATATTGCTTTTTACACAGCCCGGGTGTTTGGTTGGTTAGTATTTGATTCCATCACATTAGCATTTACAGCAGAAAATAATTCTAATGGAAGATAAAAACCAGATCAGTTTTATTTGTAGTCTCAGATCTTGAGGATATCGGTTGAAAAAAGTGGGAATGGGTAAAATCTGATTGTGTCTTTTCTTTCACATATTTCACAGGGAAATGGGACATGGGAAAATCAGTCCAGCATCTGGTGTGACTGCAGTTGAAGCAAAGTTGGAAAATTTGGTTCAGTCTGATTTTATTTCACTCTTGGTCACATTCTGGTAAACATCTGTCCAGTCACATTTATTTAATTTAATTTGTGACTTCTTTGTGAGTGTAAACTGCTGAAGTTGCAGAAGTCAAAGAAATCTGTGACATTTGAAACAAAGAAAAATCACCTGTGATAGAAGAGAGAGATCCACAATTTGATGCTACCATGTGAGCACCTTCTGAGATGTGTCATGAAGTCATGCATTAAACATGTGTATCCTTCACATTATAGTTAGTGAGTTGACATGTAGATACAGGCTCTATGAATATCTGCATTGGGACAGTTGAATTCCAGCCTGCACCAATCCTGCAGTGAAAGATTTGCTGAGGAATTTTGGGCTCCATTGCTTGGAAAGTGGCAGCATCACTAAGTCCATTTCAGGAAGGGACGTTTGCACAGACTTGCAAAGACCATCATCCTTCTTTCATTAGGTGGCTTTTATAGTTCCCAGGTATTTCCAGGTATTTGGCTACTGCAGTGAATTTTTTTGTTGTTATTTTTGGTTTTGTGGGTTTTTGGGGTGTTTTCTGTTTTTGTTGTTGGTTTGGTTTGGTTTTTGTTACTTTCAGTAGCTGTGCAGAACTGTGCTCTCAGTCCCTTACAGAGGCAGGCAAACCACAAGCAGTGACCAATGGAGAAATCCTCAGTCTTGAGCACCTTTGCACTCCTCTTGAAGCTGCTGGATAAATGGTTTAAGGAACCAGTTTGGGTAACCAGGTGGAAATATCCCTGTGCTTGGGGTTTGACAGCATCTTTAACAGCATCAGCAAAAACTGTATGAGGCTCTCAGGATGTTTTAACTTTTTAAAAAATTCTTCTCAACTGGACTTCTGTGTTTCTCAGTGCAGTAGGCTTTGTTCTGGAGGAGTACTGGTCACAGAGGACCAGTTCAGAAGTAATTGTTTATTGTAAATATGCAAAGTGTCCTAAATAATCCATTGCTGTGCTCAGTTGGTTGTTTGAGATCTCTGATATGCTGTTTATGTAAGGCAGTGTTTTGGTAAATTCCATTAAATCCTGTGCCATTCCTACACAGTGTAGGCTGAACCTGCATGCCCAGAGGGGGAAGGAAGACCATTTTTCACTTACCATATAGGGTGGGCAACTTTCTTGGAATGGAATTGGACCCTTTCTCCAAGGGGAAGATGGACTCTCTGGTATAAGTAGTTAAATCTTTTCACTAACCTAGGCCTCATTTGTTTTCAATGTGTATGAAAGTATGATTTCTTTTTTTGTCTTTTTTACATTTTTCTCAAGAATAAGTGACAGATTAAAGAAAAAGGTGAATAATGAGCAGGAAATTCAGAAAGCAATTGAATGATGGTGAGAATGATTTTCTTTATCCAAAACAATCTTTCTGTGGGGACACAGAATTTTAACTTCCTAGGAATGTTTCCTTCAGCACACTTTTTCATAGTGCCTGCAGCTGAATGCATTCAGGGCATTTGTGTTTCTGTATAAGGGAAACTGTGTTAAGTAACTTAATTATTTGAGGGGCAAGGGAAATAATTTAATTTTCAGTTGATTTTTCATTTTCAAGCCATTTTCAATGGACAATCCTCTGCCACTTTGCCATCCTCACTGTGCCCAGCATACTGATGACCTGAAGACTAAAAATCTGAAAATCATTTCATTATACTTAGTTCAGTCATGCTGGAGATTCTTTTTCTTTGTTCAGGATGCTGTCGTAGCTGTAGCTTCAAATATCCTGTATCTGTAAGGGGAATATTGCATTACCACATTTTATTTGTACTTCATTCTGAGTAGAGAGAGCAGTTTCTTTCAGCTGTCTCTAAGAGGGAGATCTCAACACTGTGGGAATGAGTTTGACAACTCCTGATTATGCTTTGGTTGCAGTCTGTCTGAACATGTGGAGGCATCTGCTTCATGGTGGTTATTAGTCACCAGCTGATATTGCTTCAGCACACATTTCCTTCTTTTTCAGCACTTTCCTGTAAGTTGCATTTATTTCAGATATGGAGGGGTTTATTGCTGTCAGTGTTTTCACAGCAACAGATAGCTTTACACCAGGATCCTCTTAATCCTTTCAGCTGGAAGTCCAGCTTCTGTTTTTTCTAGCCAAGGTATGCCTGTGGATGGCTCGCACTAAGTGTCTGAGATTCTTTAGTCATTTCACTCATTTCACTAGTGGGCATTTCTGGGTGTTGTCCTGAGCAGAGGGGAGTCACTCTGAGTGGAAAGTAACAGATGATGATTGGAAGAGATGCACTTCCTGCTACCACAGATATAACTGAAGTTTCTTGAAGACTGTGAAGCTATCCTGTCAAACAGCTTAGAAACTGGTGTTCACAAAGAGCTTTCTTCTGTGTTCACCTCTGCAAATAACTTCCTCTTCTTGCATTTCTTATTCCAGGCTGGGAACAGGAGTCTCTGCTGCACCTCCTACAGTCCACTTTCCACAAGGAAATAACAGCTGTCTTGGTTGTCACCAGTAGCTATAATTCTTCATTGCTTCCTTCGCCCTCACTTTTCCTTTGGTGTATTTAAAGACCTGCTTGTCTTGGAGGTGCCTTTTCAGTACATTGTTGCATTATCAGTGGAGTGAAAGTGGCACTGGACTGTCTGTTCTGAAATGTCTGTCTGGAATCTGCTATGATAAGCTACTTGGATGGATCTGGTGGGTTGGCCCTGGCCAGCATCTAAATATTCACACAGCCACTCAGTCATTCCCTGGCAGGCTAGGGGAGAGAACAGGAAGAGCAAAAGTTATAAAATGCTTGGGTTTAAATAAGGATTCTAATAACTAAGAGAAAATGCAAAGGGATGTAAAGCCAATCACTCACCACCTTCCACAAGCTGTCTCTGAGAAACAGCTACAATGGCTACCTTGGGAGGCAACTCCACACCCAAATTTTCATGCTAAGCATGGTATTATATGATATGGAATAATCCTTTGGCCAATTTGAGTCAGCTGTTCCAGCACTGTTCCCTCCCATCTTCTTGAAACGACAAGATGTAATAGCTTTAAATTGAAAGAGGGTGGGTTTACATTAGATATTGGGAAGAAATTCTTTACGGTGAGGGTGGTGAGGCACTGGCAGAGGTTGCCCAGAGAAGTTGTGGATTCCCCATCCCTGGCAATGTTCAAGGCCAAGTTGGATGGGGCTTTAAGTAATCTAGTCTCGTGGCAGGTGTCCCTACCCCTGCCAGCAAGGTTGGAACTGGATGATCTTTAAACCTCTCCCAACCCAAACTATTCTATGATTCTTGTGCCTGCCCTCCCCAGGCTATTCATTGGAGGGGGTCAGTGTGAGAAAAAGAGAAAGCCTTAATTCTGTGCTGTTTAGCAATAGCCAGGACTGGTGTGTTATCAGCAACACTGTTTTAGTCACAAATCCAAAACACATATGGGCTTTCATGAAGTTAATTCCAGCCAGACCTGGTAGAACACAGCCTCTTTACACTAGCTCATAGTAGATCAGGATAGTTTCAGGGATGGCATAAGGATTCTGATGACTCAATTACAGGTCAACTCTTTCTCCCTTCCCATCATATGTTCTCCATCTCCTCTCATGTCAGCAGTAGCAATCGTGTAGTCTTACAAAAACTGAGTTTTCAGCATGTCCTCAATAGTGAGTCAAAGCTGTTATGTAGGCAGGGAGCTGAGAAAAGTGACAAAAGTGACCTTTCAGGAATAGACGTGTCAGTTTGTGACATTGCTGGGTGATTGTTATAAAGTGGTTGTACTTCTTCATTTTTATATAGCCCTAATTAATCTCGCCCACCTTCACTTTGCTCCTATCACCATAAGGTCTGTAGCTCTTACTTCAGCTTTAGAGCATTTAGCTAGAGAAAACTACATATACAAGAAAGGATCCGATGATTTGATTCTCTGAAGCTATGACACATAGAGCTCTCATTAGCAGTTAACTAGAAAAAGAAAAGTAGTATTTAATGTATGGTATAGAACTAGATATAGAAGTCACTCATACATTATGTATGCCAGTGCAAGATAGAGGAGATAAGTGTTTAACTTTGTGTGTTTTTTCTTAGGGGCTCTCTACACAGGTCATTAGAATAGATATGAAGTATTACCATGTTTTTCAACTTTTTCTCCCTTTAAATCTGAAACATGTGCAACGTGTGTGGAAGGGTTTCCGTATAAAGTTCCTCTGCTGAAAAAGCAGTGGTATTTCCGCGAATGTCCTGGCCACTAGATGGCAGGGTGCCCTTTGGATAAAGGAAGCACTGGGCTGTGTTGGACACAGTTTGCTCTCTGTGTCCAAACCTCTTATTGAGGTTATTGAGAGTTTTGCTGGAGTGAGGAGTGCCTGCAGCTTTGGAGAGAATTCTAGTTATGTTATGGCCCTTTGACAGCACTAGCATGCATTTTTAAATTTTCACCGGTAAAATAGAGACCTTAATTTAATTCTGCCAAGCTTGACACAATAAAATAATAAAGAGAAGCTGTGATTTAACCACAGTTAAACCATATGTTAGTGTGTGTGTTGGAGAAATCTCTGCCTCTTGTGCACGTGCTGTTTTTACTGTGCCAAGTTTTGAAGTACTCAGTCCTTGAAGTGAATTCAAAAGACAAGACTAGCCCAAGTTGTGACCTTGCAACATGGGTTTAAATAGTTTAGACTGACAGTTTGCTGCAGATAGAGGATCCAGTTAGCATTTAGAAAAGTTAAGGGCTTTAGTTTTCACTTTTTCACACCAGTTTCATCTTGGATTAGATCTTCATCTAATAAACTCAACTGAATGAAACTTGTGTAATGGTGCTAAGAAACCATAAGGATACTTATGTTTAGAGTGGAATTATTATAGTATTCAGAATATTAAGATGAGGAATTTGTACACATTTACTATCCCAAATATATATCTACATCTGGGGAAGTTGTCTGTAAAACCCCTCTATTCTGAAATGGAGCCCTAAACATTGCTAAATTGAGATGACCACACTAAGATCAGGTCCACGTCACTGAGTCTGTGACTTAATGAAGGGTGAAGGTAAAAGATATACCAACCTGGGTGCTTCATCATGGTTTTTGTAGCATTATTTTCTTCTTTACTAACACATCTAGAAAACTTATAGGGAAATTCTAAAAATTTTGAACCTCTATCTTTTTAGTTGATAAATAGCTAATTTTTTAATTAGTTGACTCATTTAATAAGTATAATGACAAGTTAATGTTGATTTTATCAGGGTATATGATCCTATTAACAAAGTTCCTAAAACGAAGTAAGCTATTTAACAAAAATGAGAGCATTTTCAAGTTTATATTTTGTGGTGTTTGAAATTGATTGACTTTTCTTTTTCTGGATTATTTTATTTATACTTTTTTTTTAAAGTGAAAAATATTTTAAATTAGTTAAATTATAAAAGAAATATGGTTGACAAAAAGTGTAAGTTCAGGGAAACAAATATTTTGTGAAAAGATGTTTCAGACAGGACACTTCAAGTTGTGCAAAAGATATTTTCAAGTCATGTATGGTGTGACATATTTAAATCACATTTTCAGAAGTTACTTACTTCTAGTACTTGCCACTGACTAAGCTTTGTTACAAATGACACTTCTTAAGCCTGTTGAGTCTTGACTAAGATTCTTTGGCTATAATGAAATACAGGAAATTTTTTTTGCCAAGTTTTGCCCACATTCAGTTTGGGAGCAATCTACATCTGTTTTCACAGGAAAAAAGGTATTCCTAGTCTGTTACACAAGAGTATCTCTCGAGGCTGCCTGCAGTGCACACACACTATTCATACACTACTAGGCTTGCACTTAGCCTTTTTACCTGTCTTATCTGCATGCAAGGGCAGATTCAGAGCAGGGTGACCTAACTGGTGGGCTTCCAACACATCTGAACTGGACCTGAACATGTATTTTTGCAGGGTATCAGACATGAGGTATCTCTTGTGCTCCAGTGGGAGATGCTATATTTTCAGCGTCCTTGTGGGTGTGAGGGAGCAGCTGCAGTGTGCAGATCCCAGCTGTGAGAAGAGCAGGCGGTGCTGGCAAAGCTGCAGCTGGTGCACTGCTTCTTGCTAAGAGGTGCCTGGTGGAATTGCCCAGGCAGCCTCAGTTACAATGAATGGAGTAGCAACTCCTTTATTCCATAATGTAAGATTTCTGCCTTGCTGTACCAAAAATGCCTCCAAGTTATCTGGGACATTTTTAAAGTCTTTTTTGAGAGAAAACATCCTGTATGGGTGAAAAGCTCTTCTTCTTTTAAATATCGTCTTTTTTGGGGTTTGGTTGGTTGGTTTTTTTAATAATAAAAAGTCTCTTTTGCCACCTGCACTGTCTGAATGGCTTCCTGTTGCTGTGTCTACATTTCACTTGAGAAATCTGCTGTAGCATCCCCATCTGTTCAAACTTCAGAGCTGGGAAATGGCAACTTTTGTACCCCCCAGGCACCAAACACTGTAGTTCTTGTATCAGGTATCTGCCTCTGAAGAAAGTTCGTTTCAGTGAGGAATAATCCTTTGTTTTGTCTGGTAGCCTGTTACCCAACCTCGATTTTTCACCCATGCTTTACAGTGCTGTATGGTGTCCCTGCTTATGGCACCATCTCTGAGCTTAGCACTAGAGAAAGATAACTCTGATAATGCTTGATCAGATGTTTTGGCAGAATCTCCATGAGGCCTCTCAAGATATTTTTCCACTTTTTACCTGCTGTTGAAGCAATGGTAAGGCAATGCGAAGGTCTTGTACTTGCCATAACTGATAAGAAATGCTTGCAGCAACAGCAGATCCTTACGATGATGTTGTGGATGTCTGTTTTACTATGGAAAGGTATTTAGTAGTCTAGCACAATTACTTTTTTCCATTTGAATTTTCTCCCACATCCTGTTGTTTCTACTGGTGCCTTGAGAGGCTACCTAGAACAGAGGCTAGACAGTGTTAAAGGAATAAAATAGCTATTTATTTTATTAAATAGGCTTTCAAAGGACACAGCTTGGGCAGTACAAGAGCTCTGCCATGGCTACACCCAAGATGGGTGATGGGTCACGAGTTTTCACACTTTTATAAGTTATGGTCCGTTTACATATTTAGGTTAATTGTCCAGTTACAGCTTCAGGTTATGCAGTGCCATCCTCCCAGATTGCTCTCCTCAATTCACTGTTGTTTATACTTTTTGGGCCTGAAGCTGCAATGGTTAGCTAGTGAAGAGAACTAGCTAACACTTACATGAAGTTCAGAGTTATATACCAATGCAGTACAGAATCTGGAAAATATGAAAGATAAAACTTAAGGCATCACTACTGCTAACTCAGCAGCGAGATGCTGCTGTGGCGCATTTAGTATCAACAGGTGGTGACAGCTTGCAGCCTTTTAACAACTACTTTGCTTAAGCCACCTCTAAGTGTGAGTTTTACAGTAATACAAAAAATATATGGTATCATTGAAATAGCTTTGCCTGAGGGGAAGACACATGGAGCTGGGATATGGGGGATTCCTTTGGTAAGGGTAGAAAAGTGTTTGGACAATGCATCCCTTGTCCCTTCTATGGCAGGCAGAAGTCAGTAACTATAAAAACTATCATTTTGTGAAGGGCACAGGTGTTGGGGATGACAGAAAATCATCTAGACATGCTGAGCAACCTGGTTAATGCTTATAAGGAGTAGAAGAATCCAAAATACAGGAGGAAAAGACACACAACACACTGGACAATTCAACAAAATACTGTACTCATGCCACATGCTGCATTGCTAGCTCTTAATAATAGTCAATTTGGCATGGTATGGACTTCCTTACAGTTTCTCACAATATATGTGGGGATTATAACAGGGGGAGTATTTTCTCTTTGCTTTTTGGTTTTTTACACTAGCAACAGGAGAGCTTTTTCTTTGAGATATTACTGACAGGGTGGATAAGAGAGTTGCAGTGATAGTAAGACTCTAGGGATCTTTGCTTACCAGTGATCCAGAGCCTAACACATCGTGGTCTGTGTTAACCCCCTTGCCAAACTCTGTCTCCTCCCATCAGCACCCTGGTGCTCTTGTGTGCTTACTGAAATGTTTGACCTCTTTAGTTTTTTATAGGGAAACAAAAGGGAGACAGACACTCCTGGTGCTACCTTTGCTTTTCACACTGCTCCCATGGAACAAATTTTTGTTGCTTTGATTGTATTTAAATAATAAGAGACTTTGGGGCCAAATTTTGGAAGGCATTTAAGTATCTCACTCCAGTTAGGACATCAGCCTCTGAATAGCCTGTAGTGTGATCCAGTAACTCTGGCAGATTGTTGCCTACCAGCCAGACAGATCTGAATGGCAAGATAAAATGTGGCTGTAGGAGCACCATGTTGTCTGGAGCACTAGGTTAAACCCTACTTTGCTGCCGATGGGTGCAAGATCCTGGCTGCTGCTTTGATGGAGAAATTGTGATTAAATGGGAAAACATTTGTGTTGTGCTGCTGCTTGCCTAAGTGGCTGAAGGATCTGGCTTTTGAATTAAGCATTCTCTGAAACAGCATTCTAGTATGTCAGTATAAATGCCAAGAATAGAGAGGCCTACTTAATGTTAAATGTGGGGGATTAGTTGAAAAAATGTCCTGCAAGAAAGATATTGTTGCAATATCGTGAACTAATGATGACTTGGAGTTGAATTGCAGTAGCTGGGTTATTTGGAGCACTACAAACCAAAGGGGCAACAGCATGTAAGCAAAGAATTGATAACAAGCTGGTTAAATTTCCTTTCTCTGCTTCTAAATCTTGCATGTCAGTTTTCCCAGACAGTGTTTTCTGCAGAGGTTACAGTGGTTCAGCTTTCCAAGCCTAGTTTTTGTACATCAGGTGTCTCCCCTTCAAGAAAATCGCCTGACAGGTGAAGACTACTGAGTTACATTTGGTGTTTTCCTTGAGATCTATGAGAGGATTGAAATGCCAAATAGACATCCAACACCACTGATAAGGACATGCCAATACTTTCAGTGTTTGTGTCATGAGAGGTGGGAAAAAGGAAGGTTTTCTGGAGGGAAGTAGAACTACTGATTTATGCCAATAAATTTCAATATAATTTCAAAATTTTTAAAGTCCATTGTTAAAATCACTTTTCATAAATGTTTAAGTACATGCCCAAATCGTTGTTGCAGATTCCTTAAAAATTGCCAGACAAGAGAGCTTGCTTCTGGTTCCTTTGTGACTCTGATTTGTTAATGTTGCTTTCACAGGCAAAATACATAGTGATCCCTTAATAAATGCACAAGAGGTGCTGACAGAGGCCATGTTTTCTGTAAGCAAATGCAGCATGTAGTTAATTAATGCTCTGCCTGCCAGCAGAAGCCATGGTTTCTGTGCACATGTTTGCACATGGGAACTGTAGGGTTGTGCACCCCACAACTGCCTGCAGTTTCTCAACAACTGCAAGTCTCTCTGCCTTGCCCTTGTTCCTGGGACAGATCTGAGGTCACACTGCTGGAATAATCCCCTTAGCTTATCTTTCTGGGTATATCATGCCCTGTTTGAAAATTCCTCCCACTTACTTCTTCTTACAATCAGATCAGTATAAATGCCTCATTCTTGCTTCAAATGCCCATCAGTATTTTAGACTGCTTATCCCTCTGACATGGTCTGCAGTCATATTTGCCTTGCCATCTCTGCATCTGTAGCATGCTAGTCTTGACACCTATTAAGTTCTTCACCACTGCTTTCTGTGCTTCTTCCAATTGCTTTCTTGCAGAGGATGTGTTTTTGCATGTCCTCTTTCTGATAATGACCTTTTAAAAACATGCTCTTGCATAGGTACCCAGTAGTAGTGTTTTCATAAATGATTAAAAGACACTTCAGTAACTGACTGAAACAGTTGCTGAATTTCCCAACGTACCTTAACTTACTCTGTCTCTTGGTTGTAAGATATGAGAGGTAAGAACTTCTATTTGGGGATATTGCCGATATTAAACATAGGCTAAAATGGAAATAAAAATTTCTTAGTTTGCATGTGCAAATGTAGGTATTGGTACGATAAACCACATGTGACTTTTTGCAGGTGTTCCCTTTGCCAGGGTTCTGGGCTTCTTGCCAAAGCATTTTCTCTCAACCTCACTGTTAACCAGTCCCTTGTGTTTTGCATCAGCTTCTGCCTAAATAGGCTTAGCCCTCCAGTTAATATCTTTTTCTCAAGCCCTGCCCATTGCACCTGCTTTTGAAAATGTGCCCCGGAGAACCCAGTGATTCATCTGTTGTATGCTGTTGTTGTTTGATTAAATCATTGCTTAGTTTCAGGTGGCTGCATTTGTGTGCTGGAACACTTGATTCTCCTGTTTACTGCTTTTGTACATCGTGGAAGTGTTTGTAAAGCTTGAGGGGAAGTTCAGAATGA
Organism: Brachypodius melanocephalos; assembly: GCA_013398615.1. Lineage (NCBI taxonomy): Eukaryota > Metazoa > Chordata > Aves > Passeriformes > Pycnonotidae > Brachypodius > Brachypodius melanocephalos. The sequence continues at coordinate 10,804,542 of VZSR01003049.1, forward strand.
GAGGTATAATATCAGTGTTTGGTATAACAAATGGTATAGGCCATACGCTCTGTTCATTCAATGCTTTTTCTGTTTCCACACCAGTGAGCACGATGGATGTAATGTAGTCACAGCATGTTTCCAGAAATCCTGAGATCAGTGATGTAAAATAGGTCTTTGGAATTTTAATAATGGAGAAAATGTCAGTATGCAAAGTTGGTGCCACCTTATTCCTCCCTTCCCCCAGCTTCACTCCTTTAGACCAGCCTATGTATTTTCTGACCTTGCAGACACAATATATGGCAGGGAGAGGAAACCCTCAAGGACCTTATATTGATTCCTCTCCTATATCGGTGGGATTGACCACCCTAAAAGGTAAATATGTACAGACATGCTTTCAGATCACACCTTCAGGGTCAGCTTCTGTCTCCTGGATGCATTTGGGAAGCTTGGGGACCTTCAACACTGAAATTACTTTTGACATCTTGTAAGAGGGACTGTGGCACCTGGAAATCACTGGGTGCTCTCCAGGCTGCTGTTTTCCCCAGCCATGTACAGGCATGGGTTGTGCGTCAGTAGCAATGCTTCAGTTATAACTGTTTGAAGGCAGATGAACAACGAAGTGTTGAAAAGAACATTATAGAAATTACATTTATTTTAGACATTATTTGTTTAGCTTTTTAAATGATTGTGCTATTTTCCTCATAAAATGTATTGTACATTGTCAAGTGTATGTCTGGGGTTTCAGAGATCATCTGTCCTGATTGGATACTACAGATCACAGTTGTAGGCTAATGCTGGGAATGGGAAATTATTTACAGGAAAGAGATTTCCATGTGAGTATAAATATATCCATATTGGCAGTTTACAGTTCATTAACGTTCATGAGCATTAAACATAGACAAACCTTTTATTTTGTGGTGTCCTAATCTGGCTGGATATGGACAGCAGTTTGAGACATTCTTCTTATGAAAGCAGCCTGATCAGAAGCCCTTGTTGTCATTGCTTCAGTGGCCTGGTTCACTCCAGGTCAGAGCGCCTCTAGTTCAGGCTACCAGCTAATAATGAATTGTCATTATTTCTTCCTTAAGTGAAATTAAATGAGCAGCTATTCAGAGCTATACTGAACCTATAGAATAAGAAATATTCTCAGTAACATATGGTCAGGTTGAGTCCAATACCAAGAAAATCCTTACTCTTTTGCCTGTTAAGGCACTTTGTTGTTTTGCAGGGGGGGGTGGGGGGGGTGGGGGGCGGGTCCATTTTATTACCAAAAGATTTTTCTCTCGTTTTGCATCAAAAATACCATTTGGGAAAAAACAAACAAACAAAAAACAACAACAAAAACACAAAAACCAAAACAACCCCCCCAAAAAAACCCAAACAAAATCAAACCAAAACAAAAAACCCAAACAAACAAAAAAACAAAAACAAAAAACAAAAAGCAAACCCACCAAAATCAACAACAACGACAACAAAATAAATCACAATTGCTGTGGGTTTTTTTCTTAGACTTATATTGGAACTTTTATAAGAGGACTTATCTTTTACTATGGAGAGGAAAAACTAAGATAAACCAGAGCCTGAAGATGACTGGACCGAACTAATGATTGAAAGATTGTTTCTTTGCAACTAGAGGTGCTAAATCATCTGTGTGTGAATTTCTCTCTACTTCTATGCTTTACAAAAATTGTTCTCAGGCAAAAGACATTGTGAGAGAAGTAGGGCCTCCCTTTGGTAATTATTTAGTCTTAATCTAAGAGAGGACAAGCTGGGTAAATAAACATTAAACTTCAAATCTTACGAGCCTATGTTCCTCTCATTCCCATTTTTTAGATCACAGCAATTCTTTGTCTTTAAATCCAGAACACTGTTCAAAGAGCTTCATTTTGCTTTTTGAACAGTTTGTGGCTTTGTTGCTCCCCTTCCTTTTTGAAGACACTAATGATGAGTATGAAAAGACATTTTCTTTAAATGTTGCAGTAAGTGCTATTTTTTTTCTTTCATGGATCTCATGTATTACTTTATGTGGAACCTTTTTAGCTTTCTTTGTGATTATGGTTACACACAGAGAAGTAATATAATGGGTAAACTATCTATCTGTTCTAGTTTCAGAGCTAGAAGTTGGCCAATTTACCTAACTTTTTACTTTTTAACATAGATTCCCACTTCTTATGCCTTATATACAACCTAAGCTCCTTTCTGATATGATACCCCTTGATGCAAATAATGGAGGGAAGGATTAGGAGATAGCAAGAATCTGGAGATTTTGTTTAACTGATCATGTAAGCAAATAGATTTTGCCCATTGATCACACGTGCAAGTAGCTAGTCTTCAAATGACCTGTGCATCAGTGTGGAACCCCAAAATAGTTATGGATTCCTGGAAAATTGTTCTCACTGACACTCTTTGACCAAGTTAGGTTTTATGCTCTTCAACAGGTAAAAAATGCTGCAGGCATGCATTATTTCTATGTAGGTTTATATGTGTTGACTGAACTAAAGCTTCTCTAAATGCACGTGTCTAAATGATAAGTGAGTGTAGATCAGTGAAGTTGAAAGCTATTAAAGTAAGGTACTGTCAGCTGAGGGCAAATGCAAAAGCAGTTGTATCTGCCCTCCTCAGCAGACTTCCTCAGAAATAAAGCAGAGTAAAGGATTCTACAGAATGAGCAGTTCTCCATGCCTCAAGCCTATGAATCAGAAATCCCCAAAAGGAGTTAAGGACAAATTACACTCTCACAGGAAAATTTCTTGAGTTACATAAAATGGGGAAACATGATAATGAAATAAAACAACAAATAAATACTTTATCTTGTATACATTTCAATTGCCTTGTCAAAGAGAAAATATATCCCTCCAAAAGTCAGCTGAGTTTATCGGCTTTGCAAAATGATGAATGAATGCCTTGTTCTTTATTATTGCTTAAGTCATTCCTGTTTATGTCAGTATTTCAAGGATTATGTTTTGATTGTTCTGAAGAGGTGAAAACACTTTCTTGCTGATGAATAAACACTGCCACTTTTAAATATTTGTATGCAAAATGTCTTTAATGCCATTATGAAATGCTTTCCATAAGCACTAAGAAGCTGTTTCCCAAAAAGACAGTTTTTCTCTACATTTTCTTTCATGCTAAATAGTCCAAATGAAAAGCCTTTCAGAGTTAACTAGTTAAAGCAATACCAGTGTTTTAGTGTAATGAATAACTTTTTATAGAAGACAATTGCACACAGTTCAATATGCTAGTATTTCTATTTCTGTGCCCCACCAATGCCGGGATTCTAGGGTAGAATTTCTTTCTTTGAGAAAGCTGAAGCGATCAAAACCCTGATTAACCTCTGATATTCACGTGGTGCTCTTGATCTTGAGGGCCAAAGCAGTAACAAAGAGTTAATGGCAGCCATATGCTCAGGATATTGTGGGTACTGTTGACCCAAATGTGAACTCCGCAAGCAAGTGCTGCTAACTCCTGTTTGTTTCAGGTTTGGTGTGGAGATTACTGATGAAGAGTTTGAGCTGCTACTTGACAGAATCCCACTTGATGAAGATGGAAATGTCAGATACCCCCTGTTCATGCTCAGGTTTGATTTCTGGTATACAGTGTATGCATTTTATTTCTCATTTGTGAGTAGAATTATTTTTAGTCTAAAAGGTTCACATTTCCAGACTGAATCTCATTTCTTAACTCTGCTTCTTTATGTTATATTTCTTGCACAGAGGGTGCTGATTATATTTAAAATTAGCCGATGTTGTGGGTGTATGCTGTTTGTAATTTAGTTGTTCTTTACATGCTATTTACATATTTTAGAAGAAAGACTTCAGTTATATAACAAACCTTTGTGTTTTCTGAAGGCTGGGAAACATATCAGACTTCTAAATAAAAGCTAATTATTTCCAGAAAATGGTAACAAATGTACTCAGTATATCTCTGAGAACTTGAAGCATTTACAGACCCTATGTATAGTCTGAAGTACTTCTGAGATGCTGATATTGGTTAATAGAATCTTTATACACCCTCCAAGGCCTAGGTGTGAATTAGCTTGATTAAAATAAAAAAGTACTGGACCAGATAAAGATATTCTATTGTTTCCCAAAAATTAAAATTCTATCCCCAAAACTGTCATGCCAGTAGCAGGGTAGAAGCCAGTGTACTTTCTGAGGTCAATGAAAGGCTTGTGGAATCTGGGAATGGAGAAAGTCATTCCACCCATGAAATCCAGAGAATTCCAGCATTTTCTCACACATTTTTATGTGCACATAAGAGTTAGACTCCTCAGTTATTTATTTTGACTTATTTAGCAGGTAAGGGTATATCTAGTCTGCATACACACAAGGGTATGTAGAAGGGTAGGTACCTTCTACCTACAAGGGTAGGTTCACTGTACAGAAGCCATGTGGGGTATCTTCCTGAACTTCAGGTAGCAAACCAATTAGGTACTGCAGACCTGATAGGATTGCATCTCCCTTCTCATTCCATTCCATCCTGTTTCACTCTTTCTTCTCCTCTGTCCTTGTCTTCCTGCTTCAGGAAGCTTTGGGAATTCATCTGTCCACACATCTGAACATGAGGTGGTTGGATATGACACGGGATTAATGAAAGATACGTGACCTTCTGAATGGTGTCTCCAAGGTGATCTCCAAACATGTTCCAAATAACCCTTGAATGAATTTGGGAGGGCTCTTGTTCCTCACGTGCTTCTATGCCAACACCTCCACTCTGTTTCTTTACTTTATAGCCCTCTGACTGGGTTGCAGTTATCATGGGTTCAGTAGTGCATGAATTTCTGTGGCATGTCTTAGCTCCAGGAGTATTCTCTGATTGTCCTATGGTAAGGATGTAAAGAGGAGACACAGAGGATAAAGGCCGTCTGGCAAAGCACATGAACCTTTGAGAAACAGAAAGAATAAAAAATAAAACACACAGAGATGCACAACACTGGACCCTACCTCATTCCTCTTGCTGTACACTCAGCTGTGCTCTATCTTAATTGAAGGAAAAAGAGATTAATCTGCTCAGAAACTCAGAATAAGGGAGGAGGGGGTTTTAAGAACTAAAGTATGGCCTGGCTTTTGTCACAATAGAAAGAATAGAGCATGATCATCCTGTGGTGAAACGCTTTCTTTATAGCCTTTTTTTTTTTTACTGAAGTCAACCTTCGGAATTCACTAAATCTTCAATTTCTAAGACTATTATCAAGTTTACACCTGTTGTATAGAAGTAATTAATGTTTATACAGTGCCAGAATTGTGTACTTGAATGTGATCCAAACAAATAATTATATAGCACTATATATATCAACTACTTTTTCCCAGGTTAACTGGGAGGGAGTCCATAGGCCTCATAGCATAGCTTAGGTAACAGTCCTTTATTTGTCTTATCATGAGAACCAGACGCCAGGTGCTTCTCTTGAATTACTTCTATATTAATATGGGGTAATTTTGTTTACTCTAGTGCAAAACTAGAGTGTAAGTGGGAACGCAGTGTAGGACTGAGATATAGTTTTCACTGTCATTAGCCACTTCCCTGTCTTTCCTCCCATAAAACCAAATCTTGCTTGCAGGCATTGTCCAAGATTCCTGGCTGTATGTAATGGGTTGGCCCCAGCCAGCAGCCAAACTTTCATCCAAATACTCACTCAGAGGGATGCCAGGAGAAAGTAGGAGGAATACGGAAGAGAAAGCCTGTGGGCTGAACTAAACACAGGGAGATCACTTATCAGTTTCAATTGTGGGTGAAACAAGCTTGGCTTGGGGAAATTCAATGTAATTTATTGCATACATACATATATATATATATATATATATATATATATATATATATATATAATATACTTGTTTAGGAAGAAAAAAGACAAACATTAAGATACATAGGGAAAAGAACTCTGTTCCCCAACTTTCCCAGGATCAACTTCACTTCTCCACTCCACACTCCTCTCTTGCCACCACCACCACTTATACTAAGTCCCTTCAGCAAGGAAGCCACTGGAGCAGTGTGCAGTGGGGAGGGGGCTATGCTTAGGTTGTAATGTTTTCTCTCTGCTGTTCCTTCCATCTTGCTGTTTTCTTCTGTTATGTCATGAGCCTTCCATGGGCTGCTGTCCCCTTTCAGGGTGGAGAGGGGCCTGTTCTGGAAGGCAGCAGGGTAGGAATGTGTCTGCAGTAGCTGAATTGATTTATGTCCTGGAACTCTGTTGCTTAATGAGCTGGCAGGACCTGACCAGAGACAGCCACCATGCACTCCTGCAGAGTTAGTCTTGTGGGTGTGCCTGCCTACACATGGAGAGAGGGTTCCTTCTCAATTGAGTTTTGGCATCTAGTTTACCTGGAAAGAAATCAAGAAACCTCCACTGGGATAAGTTGAGGCCACATCTAAATCACAGAGTTTGCAGGAGTTTCAGCATGCCCTGCAGTCACATTTCCAGCTTCTCCATATCAAGCATGAGTCTGGAATATGCTGTTGTTCCTTTCTGGTCTTCCTGCTGACAGCACAGTGTGCAGGAAGGAGATGCATTGATAGACCTATTGACATATGATGTAACCTCAAGTACACAACCAGGCCAGGAGTCTGGACCTGCACCTGGGTGTCTCAGTTTAGACATAATTTCAGAGTGTTTCTAACTTTCCTGGACCTTTTTCATCCATTTTTTCTTAGGAAAGGAAAAATCTTGCTTCTTCATTTTGTTTTACATACTGGTTCACCTTTAAATAATGCCTACAGAAATGGAAGTTAAAAGAAGCATTTAGGCAAATCTATGATCTGCCATTAGAACGGCAATGAAGAAGTTTCATTTACTGAATTATCTTTTTAATTGAGACTTCGTTGAACTATAAATTAAATATATTCTATGTCTTCAAATATGATGTTACTTTGGTTGGAAAGGAGTGTTCTTGAAGGTCTAAACCTAGCTGAAAATAGCTCTGCATTGGCTTGCGATGGTTTTCTCTTTTCCACAGCCCTATGTCTCCCTCATCTCTCATGCATTATCCAGCCAGATAGGACTGAGACGGATCATAAAAGTACAGGAGACTCAGCATCAAGTGTTCATTCCCAGTCCCATAAATACTAACCAGAGGATTACATAATGTCCTGGTTTCAGCTGGGATGGAGTTAATTTGTTTGCTGGTAGCTAGTGCAGTGCTGTATTTTGGATTCAATACGAGAATGATGTTGATAACACACCAATGTTTGGTTGTTGCCAAACAGTGCTTACCCTAAGTCAAGGACTTTTCAGTGTCTCTGATGCCTTTTCAGGCTTACCTAAAAACAGAGGCCAGACAAAATTAAGGGAATAAAAAATGGGTATATTTCAGGCAGATGAAGCCCTTCCAGGGACTACACCCAAAATGGACAAGTCACGAGTTTTCACACTTTTATAAGTTTGGTCTTTTTGCATATTGGGGATTAATACTCCAATCACAGCTTTAGCTAATGAAGTCATTAATTTTATCCCAAGTTTACTCCCTCCAACTCGCTTTTGTTTACACTTCTGAGGGCCTGAGACAGTAAGATGTCCTTGATTCCCAGACCTGGAGAGGAATTGTTAATTCTGACCAAAATGTGAAGACATTTGTAGTAAGCTAGCACTGTATATGGAGTTTAGACCTATACACTAAAGAATTACAGGATTACAAATATATTAAAAAGATACAAGCTAAAATCCTAAAGCATCACCCAGGCTCTGCCAGTGAGGAAGTGACCAAGAAGCTATGAGGGAGAATAGCCAGGAGAGCTGACCTGGACTGGCCAAAGGGATTCCATACCATGGAATGTCATGCTCAGGACATAAACTGGGGGAAGTTGGCCAGGACCTTCTGATGGCTGGTCGGGGACAGACTAGGCATTGGTCAGCAGATGGGGTTTATTCCTCTCCTTCTCTTTTTATTGCCTCCCTTTTCACTGCAATTATAGTTTATTGTTACTGTTATTAGATGAGTTTTATTTTATTTCATTTATTAAACTGTTCTTATCTCACAAGTTTTACTTTTTTTTTCTTCTCCCCCTCCTAATGTGGTGTTGATGGGTATGGTACTTACTTGCTGGCTGGGCTTAAACTGGGATACTTAAAGAATTGCATTGACTAGAAGCAGAAGATAGTTTGTGAAGCTGAGGGAATATAACCAGTAAGAATAATGGGAACTTTTGTCCACTTTCAAAGATAAACCATACAGAGGTTTAGTGTAGCAGGAAGGGTAAAATCTAGTTTGATATTCTATAATGGCATTTCATATTAGCAAGGATGGTAAGTGAATTAATAAAAAAAAGTTATTAAGAATTTTCCACAGGGATATTAGCCATAAGTGAGACAAGGTTTCTAGGAAAAGCTAGTATTCTATACATTAGTTTTGAAAGGACAGAACAGATGTTTGTGCTGAAAGCTGTTCTGTTATCTCCAGTTTTATCAGCTGACCTAATGAGAGATGTCCACAGACTGTATCATGGTTACCTTCATGCTGTAATATGTGTGCATCTGATATTAATCATTTAGACTTTAATTAGCCATGCTATAGTGGCATTTATTGCTCATAGACTCCAAAAGGAGGAAGCTACTCAGAAAGGTCCATCAGTTCCTCAGTAGCTTGGCTCCTACTGCACAGTCTACAAATTTCTGACTCTTGTGGGCTGACAAATTTCTGACTTTAGTGTAGGCTGTTTACATACACTGGATAGAGAGATGTTATGGCAGATTTAAGGCACTGGTTACAATGTTTCTGCCTGCAACTTCTTTTCCCTCACAGTATATTCATAGAAGGAAAAGTTTAGACCAGTAGAGTTTTCTTGATTTATTTTTAATGATGGTACTTTACATCCCTAGCCTCTTACAGTGGAACTTTGTTGTTACTCTCGTCTTGTGAGTGGCAGAACTGGAACTGACTCCTTCAGTATTTGAAAGAATATTATGCTGTGCTCATTCATTGTACAGTACATGTAGGAATAAATTGTATATGCCAATTGTAGGATAGGGTTTGAGAAGTGTTCAATATATATCCTAATGTAAGTGAAATATGTAGTTAAACCCTCTCCCAAACTTCATCTTCTCAGTTTGAGCACTACATAAGAATTGTTTTTGAAAATCTTAAGTAACTTGCCTTGGCGAATTTGTTTACTGCTGCTTTGTAAAAAGAGGAAATTAGAGTGCTAAAATACTGCATGAGCTGTTGTCCCAGCTGACAGCTTCATTGGTGATCACTAACGTCAAGTCACTTGGGTGAAAAATGACATCCATATGACTCTGCAGAGCAGTTATTTTGTCTCGCACACAACCTTTTTACCAGCTGTATGTTTTTGGTGATGCTGATTGGAAAGTATAGTGTCACCTACAGAAAAGTGATCAGGGCATGTTTCAAACCAACAAGTTTAGTAGTCCTTACTGCAGAGCAAATACATGTTAGCTATGCCCATTTAGTTTACTGTATCATTTATAGAGTTACACTGATAGCTACAACCTAGGCTTGATTTCAGAGACAATTTGTGACAACAGACAGGACTGACTAGGATGAAAGATTAATGTCACCTTTCAGTGCTGCATCTGACAAGAAGCTTAGATAAGAGGTCAGCTACAAGTTGAAACATCTTTCCAAACCCCTATGTGCTTTTCAATCTCCCATCCTTTAAAAATAACTTTGCTTTTCCCTGTTGTCTCCTCAAATCCAAGCTATATGTAGGAGGAGACTCTCCCATCCTTTAAAAATAACCTTATTTTCCCTGTTGTCTCCTCAAATCCAAACTGTATGTAGGAGATGAGTGTTCTGATCTTCTGATTGCCAGTCATTCTCACACACAGATTTTTCATTCCTGACCAGCTGTCAGATATAGTCCCCTAACACAGTACCCAGTGGGTTGCTATGCCCTCCTGCACTTCTTGCTGGATCTATAGGTCAACCAGATTCAATATAGCCTCATTTTGTTTCTTATTTTTTTTAGCTTTAGGGCCCTTTATTCACAATAATTGGCTGCCAACAGTCTTGGAAAATAAGTACTATAGTCACATGTTAATTTGGAAACAAAAGTTGGAGAAGGAAAAGGAATATTTAAAGAGCTACTTTTTCAGATGTAATTTGAATCTTGTGAAGCTTCAATAGAGCAGAAAAGGTCTGGCAGAAAGCCAGATAGCAAGGAGGCTCTCCTACTCACAGGAGAGATTAGCTAGAAGGAATAGGAGAGAAAAATGGCAGGTGATGTGAAGAACAGAGAGGTAGGTAGAAAGGCTAGGTCAGAGCAATGCTGTGTTACTGTCCAAGAAGAGTTTTTATTAGAACCTTAAAGCTGAGGCATTTTGGGATGAACCACCGCATTTTGGGATGATACACCCACAGGTCTTTATTGCCATCAGTTTGAACAGCAGCTCACTCACCAGTTAGTAGTTCAGTCATGTCTTATCCAGGTCCATCCCTAAATGGCACAAAGCTTTTCTTTAGTGTGAGAAGTACAG
>VZSR01003049.1:10819949-10842133 GCA_013398615.1 Brachypodius melanocephalos
CTGGGGTCCACCAGGCCCAGCATCACCAGCCAGGCAAGGGAGGGGATCGTCCCCTCTGCTCTGCACTGGGGCAGCCTCACCTTGAGTGCTGTGTGCAGTTTTGGGTGCCACAATATAAGAAGGATATAAAGCTGTTAAAGAGTGTCACTTGATCTGTTCAGCCTGGAAAACAGGAGATTGGAAAGTGTTGCAATAGGACATGAAAGGACAAGGGAGAATGAGGTCCGAGGTCAGCAGGGATGTTCTTTTTTATTTTAAAATCTGACTCCAATATATATATACAACTGTACAGAAGGACCAGAGATTGGTCCAAGGTGTCGCCACCTTTTCAATCTCATTGGTGAACACCATCATCACTCAAGAAACTCCTCCTAGAGGAGAAATGTGTAACATCTCATTATTCACATTAAAAGTGTGAGAACTCAGCTCCAAGTTCTGTAAACATCAGAAGGGATAAATGAAAACATGAAGGCAAAGTAAAAACATGGAAAACCAAAGGCAACAGGGGGGTGGCTCATTGAGGTCTTCAACATCCTTGTGAGGGGAAGAGGGGCCGGCACTGATCTCTTCTCTGTGGTGACCAGTGACAGGACCCAAGGGAATGAAGCTGTGTCAGGGGAAGTTTACATTGAATATTAGGAAAAGATTCTTCACCAGAGGGTAGTCAGGCTCTGGAGTGGGCTCCCCAGGGCAGCAGTCATGGCACAAAGCCTGTCTAAGTTCAAGAAGCAATACTCAGGCACATGGTGTGATTTTGGGGTTGTCCTGTGCAGAGTCAGGAGTTGAACTTTGATGATCCTTACAGGTCCCTTCCAACTCAGGATATTCTATGATTCTATGTCTTACACAGTAATGATTCGTATAACCAGGCTCTACAAAAGGCATGGTCTTCAGCTCCTGCAGATAACTTCCTGAGACACCAAGTACTTGAAACCAAGAGATTTCAAGTAGCAGAATTGTCCCAAATACAGCTCAATCCCAGGCATTAGACTACTTATTTAGTGGCCCCTGGGGTTTTTCAATGCATATACATTTACCATCTGACAATTTATAAACTGACTGTGGAGAGATTTAGCAACATTTTAATTTGTTGTAAACAAACCAGAAGTGTGCTGGTAATGTTCGTCACTTGATTCTTGCAAGTTGTATGTGATTTAACATGATATTTATTGCTATGGTAGTAATATCTTGGGGTCTAATTTTTTAATATTGTTGTGGACCATTTATGAAGCAAGATATTATGCAAAGTAAGAAAATATGGCAAAATCTGAAGGCACTATGGGAGTATTTTTTTGCCTCAAAGGAACATGTTGATGGGGTAGCATCAGGAAACAGCAATGGCACAGGAAGTCATGCTTGTTTAATTGGAACATGTAAAACTTGTAGATTATATACTTACCACCTAAAGTCCCTTTGCAGTTTACAAAGGAACTAAAATAAAACCCCATCACTGTAACCCCATCACAACTCCTGAGTATCAGTGCAAAACTTAGATAGGAAAAAAAAAGTTGCCGGATTTTGGGAAAAAGTCTTTGAAAACCAAAGGAGGAAAAAAAAAATCTTCCCAGCTTTATCTTTGCTTTTTTTTCCCCCAGGTTTTGCTCACAGAATCAGCACATTAGTTGCATTCCTTCACCATTCTAAACTTCTACACTCCTTCTAAACCTCAAGCAAGTTTCCAGTAGGACCTGAGCCATTTGTGGGCCTTGTGACTTTTTTTTTTCTGAATAGTTGGAATATTTCTTTCCTATTAAGATGAAAATAATAAAGGAGTGCTGTTGTGTATTTTATTTTACTTGAAAGTAATGAAGTCATGTTTACTGACTTGCACATGCAAGATTTCTAGAAGCAAATTTCTGTTATTTTGATGACATTAGCAAAGAAATATGGTAAGATCACAGCATTAGGTGTTTTTTCTGTGTTGTGTGTAACTGAATGACCATTTCAAACACACTTTTATTTATTACAAAAAAAAAAAGATATACTGAAAGCAATAGCTATCAAGCAAGACAGAGAAAGTTATATTCAAGTTACTTTGTGTCCTCTGTCCCTGTGACCTTATTGTGCTGAGCCACTAGTATCCTGACCATTTTATTTACTGCTGAAGGATAAAAACCCAAATACTTTCATGTTCTTGGAGTGGTTCCAAAACAGAGCACATATTGCCTCCTGAAGGTGATCTGTTTTAGGGGTGTTTACCCTTGATAGATTCTGGTTTTCCATTATTAAAATGCCACAGTGAAGCATTTACTAGCTTTGTCCCTATATTTACAATACCTTTTGACAGAGATGTCTAAGAGCTTTAAACATATGCTTTAAACAGTGGATGGTTGGCTCTGACATTTGTTACAAATCTTTTCAGAGAGCCGTGTGGAACTGTTCTAATCCGGGAAGAGCCACTGACTCGTTGTGTGATCTGACAGAGTGACATATCACTTGACCCCAGTCACAGCAGCTGTAAAATGGAGTGGAAATACAGGGGAAAAAACGGAGGATGCCTTTCGGCAGAGCTTTCTTGAGCAAATAGGGTTCAGACCCGTGGCTTGGCTTCTTTCTTATTCCTCCAGAAGTTAGTAATTAGTTTTAGGTCAGAATTAGGTTTTCCAACATTTATTTGTAATTCTTTTTGGCAGTGGCAGGATGCCTTCTGTAGTCACCTCATCCTGGTTACTCGGGGTGGGAAGAAAAGCTGAAGCCTGGGCTGTAGAGATGGTCTAATAAAGGTCTCTCGCGGTCGGCCAGTTTTGCAGAGCGGAAGCAGAAACGTTTCAGACAAGAATGTTCCTCCCTTCCTGCCGCTCTCCGAGCCGGGGCACAGCGGCAAGGCGGGGCGCGGTGACCGCCACCGGCGCCTCGGGACGGCAGCGCCGCGGCCGGAGCGCCCGCGCCGTGGCCTGCAGGGGGCGCAGCGGCGCCGCTCCGCGGGCACGGCACGGCACGGCCCGGCCCGGCCCTGCGGGGACAGCGGAGCGCTCCGCACCCGGAGCCGCCGAAACCCCGGGATCCTGCACCCCCGGGACACGCCACCCACAGCCCTCGCACTCTCGGGAGCCCGGAATCACCGACGTCCGCAGCCCGAATCCCCGACTCCCGCACCGCCGGGACCCCGCACCTCCGGATCCCCGGGACCCCTCTGTACCTCGGGGACTGAGGAGCGAGAGGAGGAAGGAAATCATTTTGCTGCCCGTGATAAGCTCTTCGTGAAATCAGAAGGAAACACTGCAGTTTCCCCCCTGCGTTTTGCGTGGGAATATAGCGTTTGGTTTCGGGGGTTTTGATTGTCTGTGGGAGTTACTTTGTGGGAGTTCTTGTTTGTTTGGATTTTGGATTGGTTCATATTCTTGTTTTTATTTCATGTTTTTGTTAGTTGGTTATTATGGGAGTGCTGAAAAAGTTTGAAAATCCCGCCAGATGCAGAAGGCCGTGTTCTCTGTGAGATAGCTGCGGATGCTCTAAACAGCAGCTGAAACTCGATCCCGTTCATACAACCCCAAGTATGGGTGTTCGGTAGAAATCACACACTTACGGCAACAAGGCTTTCTTTTCCCTAGCCAACTTCGTGACCAGCATTCAGATCTCGTCTAGCACTTCTGAGGATAACCTTAAACCCGAGTCTATGTTGCTGCCTGTTCAGTACCCTTACTTTTACACTTAGATTTGCTCCTATTTATTTGTATCAAATCCTCTCCATCATAGCTGTTCTTCCTACAGTTGTGTAGATCTTGAATTACCAAGCATCTGGAAAGCTACTCTAGTTGGCATCTGGATGCCCCTCCTCTGCAAAAAAATTGTTGGGGAGAATGCTCATGCTGGTGTAACTCTTCATTTCCCAGGGGGAACTGGACTCTAGTGAGCCTTGTTTTGGAGTGTGACCTGGCATAGTTGGGAGGTGGAAAAGGAGGAGGGATAGCTTTTCCAGAAGATGAAACTTTGAAACAGACTTACAGCTGCTGTCAAATCTTTTAAACCCCAAGCTGGTTTAAATCCCATTTTAATGGGAGGCTAAGGGGGAGACAGAAAGGTCCAGCTTCCATTCTCAGGCATGTTACATGCATAGATGACATGAGAGGAGCTAAACTGGAAATCAGTGCACCGAAGGAGCCTCATTGCAGGCCACAGCACAATTACTGTAGCACAGCCTCTGCTGGAGATGCTTGGCACAGCCACTGGAGCTGGCGTCCTGCTTGAGCTGTTCTATTCCACTTGCATTCCTGAGCCGTCAGACAACAGCACGTGAATGTGCAGGCAGCAGTCAGCAGTGCATGCCTAGCAAGTCTGTTACAAAAATAGGGACATAATAAATCTTTCCACTTGCCAGGGTGTCTTTCCCGTCCTTACCATTTTTTACTGCCAGTGAAATATAGAGGCACGTGGGATGCTGTGTCTCAGCTGGACCTGACCTGTGCACATCTCAGGGTGTTCTGATCTAGTTTTAGTCCAGGCAAAAGCCAAGCATTTTGGTTTGAGTCTACCCAAAGGTTAAAACAGTCATATTGTAAATGGGATGTTGGAATGGGCCATTTTCATAATTCTTCTATTCATAATTTGCTTCATCTTATTGTCATATAAATCAGACTAGATCAGTTTGAAAGGCTGAAGGAATTACAGACCAAGGAACCTTAGCATGGGAAGATAAGGCTTCTGCTTTGCCCAGCCATATTGTTACTGCTCTCGTTGCCGTGAGTGACCTGGCACACTCGGGTGCCTGATCTACTAATTTTACCTCCATCAGCAGTTGATGCATGACCACAAGGGTCTCCCTGGGCCAGGAGTACACAGTGTACATCGCTTGCGTAAGGCCATCACTCCCTTGGAATGGTTACACCAACTAATACAGTTTAAAATTTCATCTATAGGAATTGTTTCAATTTCTCTGTGACTGGTAATGATTAGGTGATTATTATTGGATGCTTCATCAGCAGACTGTAATTTAATGTGCCTTGTATGCAGAAATAAACTAGTTAATTTCTGGTTTTGATTTTCAGACACTTGCACAAGAATTGCCAATAGATCAAGAGCAGCTGAGGGCTATAAAATCTATTTTTCACTTTTAGCTCATAATTTTATGCTGCTTTTTAAATGTGACTTTGAATTATCACTGCAACCTCCTGCGTTTCTGTAAAGAAGGAGAAAGAACTGTTCTCCATCCCAGGGATATGTGATGTCATACTTGCTGTTTTCTTTTCCTTTTTTTTCCCTAGATCATCTAGATGAGATGTCTTATTAAAAAAAAAAAAAAAGGTAGAAGATTATAACAGTTCTAGGAGAAACTCTTGAATCATTTAGTTCAGTTGTCTGAATTGGACAAAGCACCTTGCTGTGTATTTACACTTGACTTTTAATTAAGTCTTGGATGTTTGCAACATCTTGGCAGTCAGGGAGACCTTGTGAAGTTGTTTCCCACCACTTAGTAGCCTCCTGTAAGGTGTGAAAAAAATTATCTGCAAATTTTTTGTGGGTTTTTTCCCCCTGATAGCTTCTAATCAGTACAAAATGTGAAAATGCCATTTCTTCTAAACAATATTGTGTTTGATTGCATATAAATTGTATTTTCATATGCTTATTCCAGATCATAGTATAAGAAACAACATACATGTTGTCTCTGGAAGAGGCACAGCTTCTCTGGAATAATACTACTTCTGTAAACTTTCTAAGGGGCTCTGTTCTGATGGTATCCAGAAAAATAATTTGCTTCTTTGATTTCTTTTCCTTCATGTCTTTGTTTCATATTAAACCAAAGAAAATTTTGCCAGACTGCTTCCCTTGAGAGGAAGGCTGCAATATGCATCTGTGTCAGCCAAACAGCTAATTCCCTGTTTCCTCTCCTGAAAACACCTAAATAGGGCTGAGCTGCTGGGTGTCTAGACTTCTCCCTGCTGTCTGTATTGTATATATTATGTCAGATACTGTTCAGAAGACTAAATAAAAGAGCAACTGCAGCTGTGACCAGCCACACAGTAAGTATATTAAAAGTTCGTCCTTCCTCCCACAAACATATTCAAATTTGTTTAATATTATAATATTTGAAAGAAGGACAGTCTTATTTAATATTGTAATATTTGAAAGAAATCCAGTTCGTATTTTTTTTATGACCAGAGTTTGAAGGAATGGATACGTTGCTAATTCAGAATGTTCCTAGGGTCTTGGACCCTTTGACTTTTGATGCTGGGCACTAATGTGGTGTTTCAGTTTCAGACCTTGCACATTTTGAGGGGTAGGGAAAATATAAAGGGGTCTTGAAAACACTTGTGTGGTAGCAGCCGTCATCATAGACGAGATCCCAAAGGGCAGATTTGCATTGCACTTGCCACCTTAGTCATTGTGCTGCTGAATGTCTGATCAGCCAAGTCAAAGTTCCTATTCTCTAAGAAGGGTTCTTTGGGTCACTTACTGATGTATTTATTAATGCAAACTATCTGTTGGGCTCTGACAGGAATTTTATAGTAATGTCTTTCTTAACATTGTTCTACTTTTACATGTCTTTTTATGATCTTGCACGTTTTTCCCTCTATATCTTAAGCCTTTATGCTGAAAAATGCTAAAACAATACTTATACATTTAAATGGACTTTGTGTGCTTCTTATTAAGAAGAAATCTTTGTTTTTCAGTAAAATCTGTGGATCTGTTTGGAAAAGTCTTTTTTCAAGGAGACAAAATTTTCACTGGTTTGTCTCACTTAGAAGTCACTTCTCCTTGAAGGCTTATCCAGCTCAGAAAATCTCTGGTATATCCTTTACATTCAGTGTTGTGAAAATGCAAGTCAACACCTTGGCTGCCTGAACTAGGATGGTACTGAGAAGGTCTAGGCAGAATGGCTCTGTGGGTCCACATCTTAAACCAATGGCAGAGTAAGAACAATAACAACAATAATAATAGAGCAACAACAACAATAATAGTTGATACATCTTAAATACAAAAGCAATAGTTGCTCAGGTCTCTCATTTACATAAATGAAAACAGAAGCAAAAACTGTGCCTGCACGCATCCTTCAGTGCCATGGACAGATGGTACTAGAGCACAGCCTTACTAACTCCGAGCTTAATATCCCATCCTTGTCCACAGCATCTCTGAGGAAAGAGTTCTTTTAAACACAAAATGTTAGAGAAGCCAAAATTTAATAAGAGTAAGCAATATAAGGTATTTCTATACTTCTCCTTCAGTCTTGTACTCTACATGAAAGGCTATAAAAACCTGTAATAATTTTATGTCCTATAATTTGCAACCACATCCAGTAGAACTTGGTAGTTAACAACAATGGCACTAGCTGATGGGATCCTATTCAATGCTAAGCTTCAGAGTCTGGTGGTTCCTAGAAGAATCTTCTTTTGGGGTTGGGTTGTGTGAACTCAGCTCCTTGCCCATTTAACTGTGCAGAGCTCCAGAAGCAGCAAGGTGTCCCTGTTTTAGGTTGCCCATATTTAATTTATTAGCCCTATGAATCTAGTGTCTTTGTAATCTACTGTACTGCTGCTCCATGAAGCAGTCTGGGCTACCAGCTACCAGAAAACATTAATGAATGGCAGCTGTGCATACAGCAGGGAATAGATAGAGCAAAGGGGAAGGTCTCCTGGGCCTCTCTGAGTGAAGTGTACTGCTGAGTGCCAGACACTTTAAGTCACCTTTTCCTTTGTCCTTCCTCTGGTCCTGCACAAGACCTGACTGCAGAAGGCCATATTTCCATTCTGGCTTGAGGCAGCTCTTTCTACTTATGTAGGTAGCCAGCATGTTTCTCCAACAGAAGAAGGACACACAGCTAGTTTGGCGCTTCTGTGTAAAACATCAGGAAGACATTAAGCAAAACACCTTAATTAGGAGCAAAAAAAGAATTTTTATTCTGCACAATTTGGGAAGTGAACATCATACCAAAAGTGGAAAAATTGGAACATAATACTGAAAGTACTATGAAAGTATTATCTACTTCCAATATTAATAGTACTCATGGAAATAGTAATATTTTATCTAATGACTGTGACACCAAAAATAGGCAGGTAGCAATGAAGTTTGCCTATGAGATAAAGCTGTGAAGCATTGTCAATGTAGCCAAAGTCAGAGACAGCACAAACAGTGAAATGGATATTCTTGGGGACAAGAATAACACTAGATCATGCCCTTGCACACTGATAGTAAGTATTTCTCTTATGAGCTGGGACTCAGTTCATTTGAAATGATGACCAAGAAGAGACCTGGCCTGTGCGTCTTGTTCCTGACACAGCTGAACTCTCAGTGCTATTTAACTCTGCTTTTGGCTCTTGCCATTTTAAAAGGCACCCTGACAGCTGATAGACTAAGAGCATAGGTCAGCAGGCTCCCTGCTTACTGTGTGTCACAGCTCTCAGTGGGCTGCAGTAGTCAAATGGCAGTGTATTAGTGACCTGCTGGCATTCATCATCACTGAATTCATCCTCACACATTACATTCAAGGGAGAAAGGAGGACTTCATCACTCCAAGGAGGAAGCAGACTTTCTACATGGCCCGTGTTGTTTCTATTTTGCATGGCTTGAGAAATTGGCTCATTGAACTTTTAATCTGAGGTAATGTTTCAAATTTACTAATATTAAAGATTTAATATTAAAATGTCCTTTAAAATGCCCTCTATTTTTTACTTACTAGCCCTTTCTCCAATATAACATGATGAAGACTGGTTTTGAGAAGAGGGTCTAAGTATGGCCAAGAGGAGGGAAATACCATATGCAAAGCAGAAGTGAATAAACCTGCCTGTCTGGTTCCAAGATGTGTCTTATGGAACAGTTTTATGATCCCTAGCATAGCTACTGATGCTGGTCCTGAAGGAAGATAATCCATTATGATCTTTCCTGACCAAATATCTACAATCCCTTTCTGGAGTTAGTCAAAAATCTTCCTTACTAGCCAATCTTCAAGTGTATCTCTGCAGAAGGACATAAACCCCAGCAGGACTCCCTTATCACATGGCATTAACTGATGTGATGCTGTCATTTTTGATATGTGTGACTTCTTGCCTCCAACCCCCATGCTGAGATCTTGTGTTCCTTTTTCCCCCAGGGTCATGTTGTACACAGAGTCCCCACTGTGGCTTTGCTCTGCTGGGTCAAGGGAAACATGAGATGACAATTTACCCTTTCCTATAAATGGTTAAATGTAAAGAAGGGAGAAATGGGAGGTGTTTGTGGATTTCATCTTCAGGGCAGAATTTATAAATCAGGGAATAATGTAAAGATGGACCACTTCCAGGGCTTTTGAAATCCTATACCTTTAAGAGAGGAGTAGCAGGGTAGCATCTTACAGGCTCTGTAACTGTCCCAGATTTTAACTCTTTTCTTCTGAATAGCAAATATGTGATTCAAAGAGTGCAAAAGATTCTTACATTTTTCCAGTAGCAGCACTGGAAAAATGTCATGTACATATAAGATCCAGCATCCATGTAGGTTGTTGGTGTTTTCTGCAACTTTTTCTAAGTTTGTAAGAAACTAATAAGTACAGTTTCTCTTTCTTTCTTTGATAAAGACAGGGAGAGAAAGCCTGCATTTTCTGCCATTTCCCAAGAGGCTTTTTATCTGTTTAAACCAACTAGGGATTTTTCACATATTGACATAAGCATTCATTTGCTAATTTGCTGGACATTAAACCGCACAGCATTCTTGAATGAGACTGGAATACTTGGATACTTAGTGCTGCTCAGACCCCGCATCATTCCCAGTACACATATGGTTTTCCTCCTCTATCTCCTAGATAAAAGTCACTGTTTGATCGCCTTAAGGAAAAGAATGAGTTAAATGGACCAATATTCTAGCCTTGGCTCTAAAACTGGGCCTTTTCAGAAACTCCTCAGCACCTGCAGCAGCTAGGTCATTTGCACATACATAAATAAATAAATTAACAATGAATAAATAATTTAATCCCACCACACAATGCCACCTTGCAGATCTGATCCTTTGCTCCCAGTGAATTTGTCCATTCCTAATTCTTTTTGATAAAGTCCTCAGATACTTGCTGACTGTCAGTCTAATTTTCTTATTGTTTTCGCTTGATTAGCTCTGTATGACCTAAGGTCGCCCTTAAAATCCACATCTCTCGTGAAGACTCCGAAAGGCCTTCTTTTTTTCAAAGGGATGGAAAGTGCCTGCCATTTCTCCGGACAAAAGCCTGGAAGGTTTTCAGTTATTAGCCTCCTGAAGCAGCCCTTTCGCTCACCCAAGCGCAAAAAAAACTCATTAGGGGGCACCTTTCTTTCTGGCTTCTTTATCTGACGCATGTAGGGTTTACGTGTTTCAAGATTTGCAGGTCTTGGATGAATTTGGATAGCCTCGCTTTTAACCCTGTTGGACTGTGCTTATGCCCACCACAGAGATTTGCCTCAGCTCCGTGCCCTTAACCACCTGGAGGTTCTTCATCTTTCTGAAAGCTGCTTAGCACCCGCTTTGTGGTGCTGCAGCACTGGGAAGGCACGCTCGTGCAGGGGGTGGGTGGAAGGGCAGGCACGCCTGCCAACACGTTATTTCTGGGCATCTTGCCCTTCAGAGGGCATGTGCAAAGCTGCCAGCTCCTGCACTCACTCGAGCTGCCAGAGTTTATAAATCAGAACAGCATCTGATCTGCCGTGCTTAAACAGTGCTGCTCAGCAACGTTACACCTGTGGTTACCTTTTAAGAATTAAAATCACTGGAAATTGTACTGGCAGGTATTACAGTGACAACATTTGCTCACTTGCCTAAGCTCTGGTATTTTGTTAAGGAGAGACCTCATGACTGAAGAAAGTGTTAGGAGCAAACTGATTGTTTCTCTTTCATTAAAGGGCTGCCTAGTGTCTTTGGTGAGAGACCTTAGTTTGGGCTGAGATCTGAGTCTAAAGAGGAGAATGATTCACAGAAATAGAATGAAAATAAGCAGATCTAAAAAATGTAGAAGCCAGGAAGATAAGGCAGGTCGGGTATAGAAAAACAGGTGTCTTGCTCCTGCAATGCTACTTTTGGTCCTCAAGAACAGCTTGTCTTCCCCTGGATTAGAGCTGATTGATCCCTCTGGGTTAAAATTGAGTAGAAAAGCTCAGGGCTGCAGCTGAGGTCCTACTTCCAAGTGTGCAGGTTGGCAGTTTTGTAGTTGTTAATCTTTGTCCTGCTCATTTTCAGGGACACAGTCCTTGTTAGGTTGAAAGAATGTACTTATGACCACTATTTTTTTCCAGACCTGCCAGCTCCTATGATATCTCTGCAGTATTGACTTTACTTCAATCTAGTTTTCCTCTGCAATCTGGTTCCTCTGAAATCTGAATGAGGCAGCACTCAGTAGAGTAAAGGAAGTCGTGCATAAGGCTGAGCTTATAAGAAAATCCTTGCAGGGCCAACACTGTATTATCAACAATGTGTAATAGGCATTATTTTTTCCACTGGCATAAATTTTCAGCAGTGATTAGTTGAATATAGTGTCAAATAGCATGGAAACTATGTGATCTACTCCAAAGTACAGAGTAATAGTTACATTATGGTCTGAAGAATGGCAGAAACAAGGAGAAATGACAATTCAGAGAAGAATTTGGGACTGGAACCTGGCAGTAATCATGGAATCATGAAATGGTTTAGTTTGAAAGGACATTAAAGGTCGTCTAGTTAATCTTGACTTGGAGTCCTCTGTCAGTAGGGTCCGGTTTGCTCTTTCTAATCTAAGACTAAACTGGTTAGTCTCATCCCATAGAAAACTTCAGGATGATAGTGGGTCCTGGAATATATCATTGAGACCACATGGGAACTGTGATACTGTGATATATTGAATCTGTAGAGGCCTCTGAAGGCACTAGAAAACAACCCACAAGGAGAAATTGTATCAGGATGATAAGAGGAAGAGCTTTCTATAATTTTTTGCATTGCCTTCTTTTTCTGCCTCAAGTTATGCAGGGGCATTTGAAGCTTACAGAAGAAACACAATGCAGTGATAGAGGAGTTTGGAGATTGAGATGAAGTTAACTCTCAGTGTCTACCTCAGGAGACCGTGTATCTTACACTGAAGTAGTAAGAGAATACAGCCTTGGAAATCATGGTGACAATAAAGCTGAGCCACGATGAGGGGTGACATCCCTGGAGATCCATTATTATCCCTCATTCATAGGATCTGAGCAAGAATTATTTAGCAGTCTGCTGTCTGTTAGTATGTTAACTGTGATCCTTAGAAAAAAGTCTGAAGTCATCAGTGGCTTTGCTGGGAATTTGCTGGATAAGTACACAGTTATTTGGCTAATAATTAGAATAACTTCCTGTTTTTCTTCAACAAGGTCATTATCCATTGTTGGGACTGTCCTGTGCAGGGCCAGGAGTTGGACTTGGATGATCCTTCTATGACCCTTCCAATTCAGGATATTTTATGGTTCTATAATTTAATGTCCTTACATTCTATTTTAAGTATAATTGTAATTATGACACATTCTTTTAGGATATGGAGGGAAGGTTTGACAACTAGTCTGAAATAGCCCTGGAAATCTAGTTATAGGGACAACACATTGGGTTTTCAGGACTTTGTGAGACATTTGGCTACTCCTTGAAGTCGGCATATTTTCCCAATGCCAGGCATTGTCCACTCTGAAAAGGACTTGATAATTTAAGATAATGAAGAGGCTCAGATGTGATTCTGGCATCCTGGTAGTCAGGCATGGGCAAATACAATTTCTTTCAGTAGGGAAAAAATGGTCGTTGTGAAAATGTGTTCTAACATGGTGCACTGTTCAATAAATAGAAAGAAACTGGATGAGTAAGGGGTTCAGCACCTTGTCTAAGCATAATCTTTCTCTTTAAAATGCACAAAGCACAAGCTTCAGCATTAAAACTGGTAGCTGAAGAATTCTTAATAATAAAAAATTCTTTTTGTAAAGATAGGTTTAAAGATTGGCTATGCCGTGATGTACCTATTTGTGATGAAATGCCAATTCTAAGTACACTTACAAGAACACAGCATTATTCACTTCACTCATGTTAGCAGCCAGAGCTGGTAAAATTTCAGTGACTGTGATTAAGGAAAGGAAAAGAGAGGAAATGAGAAAATAATTTATTTCCATTTGAAGCAATGGAAAGCAAAATTCTCCCCTAGTATGCATGTGGTTAATAATATAAATGTTCTTATTTTATATATAGATGTTTTATCCGTAGAGTCCTTGAAGCCCTTTGTTTCATGGTGGCAAAAGTGGCAGGGGAATAACATGGCTGTAATTATGCAGCCAATCTGGAGCTAAATCAGTGCTGTGGAGGGGCTCAAGCTTCTGAGCTTGACATTTTGTCAAGCAGATTACAGAGAATGGACACTGGCCTTCAGTGGATGGGTAACAATTTTGTCTGAAACAGTGCTTGTTGGAGGGAAATGGTAAATAACCCATTCTTCCCCATATAAAGTTCTTTTCAACTGCTCTGTAGTACATGCAACTAGTATGTTAAAAGTATCTGTCAACTGCACAACTGTTTCAGTCCAGTGGCTGGACTTGTTACACCTTCTGACTGTGTAACAGGCACACAAAACCCAGGATTTTTGTTTTTTAAATTAAATTCAATATCTTAGCATAGAGATGTCTAGCCCCTTTGAAATATCTGAGCAGATAAATTAGACTACTTGCCAGACAACAATGAGGGTGGGATTCAGCTGCCCTGATTTTTTACCCTACTTGTATATCTGAATCTGACCTATTGATCCCACATTCCCTCAGAATTCAAAGGGGAAAGATATATATTCCAAGGAAAAGGTAATTATTTTTTAGGGGAGAAAATAAAATCAGTCTGATAAATTATCCTCAGGAGCTGCCTGTTTATCCCTCTTGACTAGAAAGATTGCTTAGAATGATTAATTCATTCTCAG
This sequence comes from Brachypodius melanocephalos, assembly GCA_013398615.1. Taxonomy (NCBI): domain Eukaryota; kingdom Metazoa; phylum Chordata; class Aves; order Passeriformes; family Pycnonotidae; genus Brachypodius; species Brachypodius melanocephalos. Next base: position 10,833,757 of record VZSR01003049.1, read on the forward strand.
ACCTTTTCCTTTAAGACAGCTAACAGCTTTATGTCAGATGGTCATAAATTTCAATATGTTCTTCTATTATCACACCACTGAAAAGATTTTTCCTTTGTGATGTGGTCTTGTTTTATAACAAAGTAATTTTTCCAAGTACATGAGTGGAAAAGTCCAGTTGGTCCCATCCCATCCTTCTATTTTCATCTGGTAAAGAATGAAACCTGCCAGCACTTTGCCTCTGCATTTGTAGACCTATGTCCTCATCTTATGTCCTGGCCAGCTATGATTGGATGCTCAAAGGCATTCTGTGCCCTACGAAATTGTTGTCATTTTCCTGAAATAAAGAAATCTTTGGGTTTTTTCTGTTTGCAGTTACAATGCCTGGAAAACTTTTTGAAAGGCTTTTAGGAAGCTGGATGCTGGCAGCAAGAGTTACCTCTCTGTTTCAGTCTCAAAATCCTTGTAACTTCCTGCTAAAACAGGAAGAAGTTTAGCATTCTCTCTCTCTATTTGATCCTTATCTGAAAAGGCAAATTGATTATACATCTTCATAAAAATCTGGCCAAATACAGCCCCAAAACCCCTTTGCAAAACTGCTATAAATTAACATAGGATATTCCCATGACTAGCAGAACAGAACTTGTGTTCTCCCAGCTGCCTGTCCTTCTAGCTACTTCATACACTTCTCCTAGGGATGCACATCTTCTATCTACTTGTTTCTCGCATATCCAGTAGCGTAAGTTGCTTTATTGAAGGGGTGGTAGAAGCTCTTTCTGGGAGCATAGAGCAAAGTTGCCTGTAACAGTTGCTAACTCTGTGTAACATACAACAGACTAAGAAAATCAAGAAAATTCTGCCCCTCTGCTCTGGTGAGATACCACCTGAAGTGCTACATCCAGTTTTGGGGTCCTTAGCGCAGGAAGGAGATGAACCTGTTGCAGCAAGTCCAGAGTGGGGGACACCGAGTTAGTTAGAGAAATGGAGCACCTTTCCTATGGAGAAAGGCTGAGAATTGGGATTTTTCCCCCTGGGAAAGAGAAGGCTTTGGGGTGCCCTAATTGTGGCCTTCCAGTAGGGAGCCTACAAAATGGTGGAGAGAGACTATTTACAAGGGCATGTGATGACATGACAAGGAGGAATGGCTTCAAACTGAGTGTAAGTTTAGATTGGATATTTGGAAGAAACTCTTTACTGAGAGGGTGGTGAGGCACTGAAACAGATTGCCCAGAGAAGTTGTGGATGCCCCATCCCTGGAGGTCTTCAGCGCCAGGCTGGCTGGAGGTCTGAGCAGCCTGGTCCTCTAGTGGAAGGCGTCCCTGCCCATGACAGGGAGGTTGGAACTAGACGATCTTTAAGGTCCCTTCCAGCCCAAATCATTCTATGATTCTATATAAATTTTCTGGAAAGAACATGCAAAGCTGCAGCATGGAGAGTTGCAAATAGCTTTTGAGAAGATGTAATATTTGGTGAAGAACAGCATGCCATGTCACCACCTGGAACCTCCTCACCATGGAAAGATCATTTGACCTCACAGGGTTGGATTAGCTCCTCCATATGCACACAGATGGAGGCTGGCCTTTCCTTTAAGTGTAGATTGTTGTGCCCAGTTGGAGCATTTTTTTTCTTGGAGGAATATTTTATGCACTGAGCACCAGAGGCAGAAGGACCTGTTCTGTACATTACTTCACTTTCATAATCAGCATAATTGTCTGGTTAAGATAAGATTGGGTTATTTTCTTCCTATATGTCTTTATAAACATGTGACTGCATAGTTGAGCTAATAAAATGAGCATGAGGAGCCACTAGAATATGTATCCTTTACCTATTTCTCAAGCTCTCTGATGGTGCAACTCCACCATGCCCTCTTCTTGTGGAAGCAACTACAGCTTCATGGATGTCCAGAAAACTGCCACCTGCACTAGCTAAGGATATATGTACAGTATCTGCATATAGGTAACAAGCATGTAGGAATCTCTTGTTTGCTTTAACATGCTCTCTTTTCTCCAGATGGTGTCTTGTAAACAGTGGTACCTTTATCATAATTGTACTAGTTTTCCTAGATCTTTGTGTCTAGCAGGTTTTGACATTATGCAGTAAATTATGTACACTTGCTCATACTTTTTTTCCAATTACTTTATTGCCTTTTCGAGACATCCAAAGAGATGTCATCTCCAAAGAGAACTTAGAATAATAATTACAATTGCAATTATTACAATTATTTCAGTAATAAAACTCCAAGAGTAGGCTTTTTTCTCATTTCTTTAAGAGATGAGAAGGTACTGTATGAAAAAACTTGTGGCATAGGACAACTACCACTACATCCTATGGTAAAAAGACATTTTGTAATGGAATATGAAAGACTCAGGTTATATTGATTCCCTTAGAACATTCCAGTATATAATTGTGTTAGATGGGATACATACTGTCTCATACTGCTTCTGATGAAGCATAATGCACATTTCAGTTCCTGTAGCTTGAAGATGAATGTTAAGCAATCTCTTTCCTAAGTTTAATTTTTTTAAAAATTAATAAATTTCCTAATTTAATATTCTGAGTTTGAATCTTACAAACTACTCCTCTTTCTTCCCATGTGATGTTTCATCCAATACTCTTCAATGTTGCTTTTTCTCATCTTTTAAAATGAGGTTTTGTTTGGTTTTTTTTGTTTTTTTTTTTTAATATGCCACTCTATATGCAGTATGTTACGTGGATAGGTATCCGAGTTTTAACCTTACACACATGTTTAAATTACTTTTCTTGTATATCTTTCTGTAATCACTCTTCTCTTCAAGAGAATTCAGTGTTCTTTTCCTAAAACAGCCTTTATGCTCTGTGAAGGAAAGTTTGCTAGAAATAGACATGATGACGTGAGACTCACCCAAGGCAGGAGGCAAATCAGATCAGATGCTACATCTCAGCAAATATGAAACTGTTGGCTGGAGGATTTCTTTCCAAGTCTGCCTTTGCAAAAAGGGTTGCTGGACAAGCCTGCAGCTGCTTCAGTATCATGTGTCTTATATGCAGTCTGTTCCACAGGCAAACAAGTTTTCCTCCTCCTTACAATTGATTCAATTTGTAATGGAAAAACAATTCACCTGGACTTCTAGGCACTATTTAATTCTCTCCAAGAATATGGCAGAAGGCCAAGAAGCTGATATTCTGATTGGGGTGATCATTGTACCCTGGCACCTAAGACCCTCTGCTCTCCTAAGCGCTTCTGGCATGATCCTGGTGAAATCATGCAGACTACCCTGGAGTACCTTAGGGCCTGAGGAATAGCAGGAGCATTCCACAGAGCACTGAGACTACAAGACTTATAAACTGGCAGGATCTTCACCATGGGAAAGGGATCATATCCATACCACTAGGAAGCCAATTATTGTATGCATCTCTACTGGAACAGATCTGTAATTAAGAGCCTTGGTTGGTGCAGTTCCTCCTCTTTCCTCAGTTGCTTTTTTCAAAATGATGGCTCAGTCCCTATAGGTGTGCTGATGCAGCTCTTTGTGGTCCAGTGCTGCAAGCAGGGTCACAGACCCAAAGTACAGTAAAAATACTCTTTCCTAGTTAGCTACTGACGTGATTGATGAGATGCCCCAAGAATGACTGTGTTGTCCTGAATTTGGGGACTTTGTTCAGTGACATCAGCTCTGTTTTCAAGGCTGGAAACTCCACAATGTGGCACTACCAGCAAAGCCCCTAGGTCTTTGAATAATGCATTCAGACTGATGTAAAACCATGGGAAGAAAGAAGAGTTCTGATCTGTGTTATATATGCTCAAAGTCCATAAATATATTTTACTTATTTAAATAGTAAAAGTGAGATAGTAGAATTTCCTCCAGGCTTTTCCTGTTACCTATTGAAAACATAAAGCTTTAAGATGGAGAGTTTATACACAGGCTACTTATATCTCTTTGATTGAATTGGTGATGCTTTATTTAAATAATAATGCAGATAAATCCTTGGGATAAATTAGGGAGTTTGAGATATTTTCAATAATGCATTACAAAGATCAACATAAACTCTTCTACTGTCTGAGTAAATAGCAAGAGACAGTCAGTATCAGATGCAGAACTGTAAACTCACATTTTGCTGTCCTTTTATCCCAACATGATTATTTGCTGTCAACATAAAGAAATTACTGAGATGTGACCATGCTGTACAACTGTTTTCTAGGGCAAGAAGAATTGCAGTACATGTAGGACATGGAATGTGTGAGGAAAAGAGAGGAATTCTGATAGCAAGGAGAGGAGGTGGAAAAGAGGGCATGAAAGGCATGGGAAAGGAAGGAAAGGCAAACTGTGTCAAAAGAGATGTGAAAGTCTAAGAGAGAGAAAGATGCTAGCTGAAGGAAAGGAATAGGACATGATGGAGCCAATCATTGACCGTTAAGATTTTTAGCCAAGCAGGTGCATAATATAAAATCTAGAATTTTTGGGGCCTTGGGAATTAAAGTAGTTTATTTTCAGGAACAACTCCTCTCTGTTCATTTCCTGTGCTAGCTGCTGCCAGACACCAGTAAGCAGCACTCCTATGCCAGGCAATGAGCACTGCCAGCCCAGACAGGCACCCCACCTGGGACCAAGTACCGCCTTTAACAGGCTCAGCACAGGTGTCATCCAGTTCCTACCTGCTCCCACCAAAGTTGGAAGAGGACACTCATGGCAGAGCTAAAATAATTCCAAGGGGATAAAAGGCCAAAAATCTCTGTCCTATAGGCATAGAAATGCAAAATAAAAACAAGACAAATGAGCTGAACTTCTGTCAAAAGACAGGAGATGTCTGTCCCAAGGGAGCTCTGTACTCCACTGCTCATGCAGACCCACCTGTGTGCACAGAGCATGGTGCACAGGTGTGGATCTGAGCTGGGAATGCAGCTCAGCTCCCATGCCTGGTACAGCTGATTTTAGCAAATTCCAAAATAATATTGGGGCCAAAAACAGAGGTTGAGCTCAGAGTACTAAAGAGTGAAGGGAGGGGAGACTTTTATCCTAAAGTCATTGTTAAGCCAAAGAGGGGTTTATCCTCCACAGCTAAATGAAAATGAAAAGAAAAAAAAATCCAGGATAGCAACATTGGAGAGACAAAGACTGTCATGGACCAGTGCGAGTTTGCAAAATTACATGTAAATGACCCTAGTTTTGACCATGGTGGCCTTCTGCTAATCCCAGAGAGAAAATCTACTTAGCAAAGGCAAGTTTTGTTTAATTTGGTTAACAGGGACCAAAATGCTGAATATATTTGTATTTTCAGGAAAATGCCATATCCTTAATGCTTCAGTGACAAAGTGGGATCACAAGAGCTTAAAGCACATAGAATAAAAGTTATGTAGCATTTTGTCTATATTCTGCACCCAGTGCTGATAAAATTGGTGTTGAACATGTGTTTTCATAGTAGGCACCAGCCATCCCTGATGCTGAATGTGTTTGGCTGAGTCCATATCGTTTTGTGTACACTGACCAAAAGAGGTTCCCTCTGGATTTACTATCCTAGAGGTGTCCCGAGGAAATGAGGGTGCTTTTCTCTTCTCCCTCGCTGACACCATCATCCCGCCGTGTGACCTTTTCCCCACTAATCTGGGATAGGGGCCTTTCCCAGGTTAAATGGAAGATACACATTCCACTTTTTACTCATTGTAATAAAGATCTTTTTGTCTGTCTCCGAATAAAAGGTCGGGTTGGTTTACAAATTGCGGGTCAGCCCATTCCGCGACCTGGGCAAACAACCCAGGTCAAATCTCCTCAAAGCCTCCCCACCCAACTGGAATAAGTTAATTTACCCCTCGACGGCTCCGGTCCCGCCGGGCATGCCCGCGCTGCCCTGCTTCCAGAGGCTATGGAGACACCCGGGATGCTTGGTTCAGGTGGGGCTGGAGTTGCCCCGTCGGGAGGGTGCCGCCGTTCCGCGCCGGCGGCGAGGAAGGAAGGACTCGCTCCCGGAGCTTCCATCGGTTTTATTCTCGGCACCTCCGCAGCGGCCGCCTGCCCTCCCCGCCCGTTCTGCGCCTTCACTATTATTCATCTTCCTCTGAACAAGCTGCTCCGCAGAGAAATTCGCTGGCAAAGCACAAGGGAGATGCCGATGCCGTTCGGACACTTGCACCTGGAGCATCCCTCCACGGGCGCGTAGGAGGGCAGCACCCGCGGGGTTTGCGGGGGAGTGTGGCATCCGCCACTCCCGCCACTCCGGGGTACCCCGGGACTCCCTCCCAGCCCCCGTGACGGCCTTGGAGCAGAAGCCGGGCGGCACCGACACTCGGCCCGTCACGCCTGCCCCGCCTGCCCGAAGCGCCAGCCATGGCCGGTGCGTGCAGCAAGTTTCCTGGCCCTCGCTGACCACGTCTCGCTTGTGGGTTTTTTTGCCCTGGGTGGAAACGTGGGGAGACTCCCACCGCCACCCGAGGAAGTTCCCTCACGGAAACAAAAAGGAGCGGCGGGTATAAACCTTTATTCCAAGGCATCACTTGTACAGACACTGCACCCGGAGGCGGGAAGACGGGCGGATGGGGCAGTTTCAGGCCCTTGGAGAGGGCGGGCGAGGGCAGATCTGGGTCCCTGGAGGCTCCTCGCCCTCCGGGACCCCCGCGCATCTCCCTGCCCCCGGCAACCTCCCCGTGCGCTCGGGTGCAACCCGCAGTGTCCGCGGTCATAAATAGGTGGTTTTTTCAGGCGGGACGAGTCTCTATAGCATTGAGGGGTGCTGGCCCGGGGGCAGCCCGAAGGCGTTGGGGTGGGAATGGCCGAGGAGGTTGAGGTAGTGGCGGTCCAGCCCCTGCACGGATGAGAGGAAGGTGCTGCGCTGCTGGCCAGGGCTGGCGAGGGGTACGGCGGCGCTGGGCAAGTGGTAGGGCAGGGAGGGATTGCGAGAGGCGCCGTGCCAGGGGAATGCCCCCCCCGAGGGCGGCTGGAGCACGCCTTCGGCGGGACTGTGGACGTGCCCGGGGCACTCGGGCCCAGGATGCAGCTGGTAGGAAAAGTCCGGCTCCGGGAGGGAGCCCAGGGAGGTGAAGAGAGGCTCAGTAACGAATCGTGCTTTGGACTGGAGAAAGGCCAGGATGCGGGCGTACTTGGTGTCTTTGGTCTCCATCCTCTCCACCGTCGTCAGGTAGTGGACCAGGTTCTTCATGCACTCGTGGTAGCCGTAGTGGAAGTAATTGGCGAACTCGGAGAGCAGCTCTGTTGGAAAGGAAAGGGAAGAGAATCGAGCTCCTCAGGGTCTGGCCGGGAGAGGAGCGGGGAAAGCCGCCCCCACGCCGCGAGTGACGCGGAGGAGGCCGCGGGAGGTCGCTCCAGCCCACCTACCCTTCTCCCGGCCGCGGGGGAAGTCCGCCGAGTGCAGGGCCCTCAGGTACTGCACCGTCATCTCCAGGATCTCCGCTTTCTCCAGCTTCCCCGAGCTCTGCAATGGGCAGGGCAGGTGGGCATCACCTCTCCCCTAAGACTGCTCTGCGTTCCACTGGGCCACGCACTAACCCCGCCGTATCGGGGGGATATCGCGGCGCACCGGGGAGAAAAGGGCGTAGGGGCTGCTCCCCCCCGCCTACCTGCTTGGCCAGAGCCATGGGCACCGTCTTCCCCAGCTCGGTGAGGCAACGGTTGATGCGGTCCCTCCTCCGCTTCTCAATCACTTTGTGGGAAACCGGCGTCCTCTGCAAAACATACGGGGCGCGTTAGTGGGGGAGGACAAAGCAGATGGATCCAGTCTCGCCTTGGCAGCCGACCCCGGCCCCGGTCTCGACCCCTCCAGGGAAGCCAGTCCCCAACCCCGCTCCGAGCAGCGGTGCCGGGCGCGACGCGGCTGGGAAAGGATGATGCTGCGGTGGCCGGTCCTCTCCGCGCGACCCTGATGGCTCCCCGGCTACGCGGACGGCCCTGGCAAGGCAGCCTTGTTTTCGTGAGGGACGTGTGGTTGTTTTTTGTGGGGGGAGCTTTTTGAAGGAAAAGGAAAAGAAGGGCTCGGGGCCAGGCCGGCTTGGCGGCCCCGCAGACCCGTGCGCGCAAGGCAGGCGACGACTCACCCTCCGCTCCTTGAGCTTGGAGGCCATGGTGGGCTCTGCATCCCCTCTCTCTTCAGCCCCCTTATAAAGCCATCACTTCTTGGGGGGGACCCTGGGGGGCCTCCACGGGCCCGCTGATCCCATAGGATTAGGGGCGAGCGGCGCCGAGGGAATGTATGCATTAAAGATCAGGGTGGAAGGGGGCGAGGGGATGAGGGGCTTTTTTTCTTCTCTCTTCTTCCTTTCTCCCCCTCCTCGCCCCCGTCCACGCAGCCGGGGGCGGCCCAGCTGTGTCGCCCCACGTGGACCTCGGGGACACACGTGACTGTCCCACAATAGCGGCGGGGACGGGGATGCGGCGAGCGGGGCGCAGGGCGCGATACCGCGCCCTGCGCCCCG
>VZSR01003049.1:10842233-10953263 GCA_013398615.1 Brachypodius melanocephalos
CCGCGGAGCCGCCCTCCTTTCTTACCCCCCCGGCCCCGCCACTGCCCCCGGGCCCGGCGCTGCCGCGGGGCGCCGCCACCCCCGAGAGGGAGGGAAAACCCGAGAGCGACCGGGCCGGCGGCGGGGTCGCCCGGCGCTTGACTCTGCCCGCCCGGGCGACGCCGCCGAGCCCTGGGCAAGGCTGCGGAAACGGCGATATCCCCGCCATGTGAGCTCGGGCAGTTGTTCTCTCGGAAACTCTCACGTCCTGTCCCATATTCCGCTTTTTTCCACCCTTTTCCCTTTGCTGTTTAAAATGAGGAAACCATCCCCACCACATGTCCCCGGGTGAGAACGGCGAGTGGCACCGCCGCTGTCGCCCGTTCGTTTCCCCAGAAGCGGCCGGAGGACAGGCGTGGTGCCAGCCCTCACCCCAACAGCCCCGGGCTGGTCCCCATCTCTCCGGGCCGGCCGGGAGTGTCGAACGACCCCGCGGGAGGAGGCGGCGGTGGCTCCGGGGCGCGTTTACCCCGGTCGACAGGACGGAGTGGGCAAGGCCGGCTGCCCGTCTGGGCACCCCTGCGTGCCGTGCCGCCGGCCGTATTATTCTTCCAGGAGCCTTGTAGGTTTCGGTATATTCATTCTCGTACAATGGGATTAAACACTAACCGTTATCATCCAAATTAACTAAATTCTGAATAGCAAATGAGGGGGCTTTTATTTTTTTTCCTCCTCTTTTTGCTCCACTGGCGGAGATGGAGTTGATCCTCTTACTGTCTGTGTTAACCGCCAGCTGCAGGCACCTGCGAGGCAATTTCTTACACTAGAGAAGTTGTTTATTTGCTGGCTGGCTCTTCCCTCGTTGGTTCCCCCGCGGGCCGTCCTGCCCGGGTCAGCGGCGGGGGGCGCGGGGTGGCCGTGGCATCCCCGCGTGTACCGCCGCCTCGTCCTCGGAGGGCTTCGGCGGGGCTGAAGCCAGAGGGAGATCACCCGACACTGTCGCGGTCGGACTATCATCCTTGTAGGGAAGCCAGGAGAAGGCGGCTTTGAGTATTTTCTAGTATTTAATCCCCCTGGATCGATTGTTGGCTCTCCTTGCGGGACACGCGTGCATGGCTCTTTGGCAACCCACGGCGGACACTCGCGTCCCCATAACCCACCACCGTTTTTCTCGCCCCGCGGTCCGCAGCCCCCTCCGCAGTCAAGGAGCTGGCCGCCGGCCGGGGCGCAGAGCCCTGTCCGGTACGCACGGAGCGGGATGAGCCCTCTCTCCCCTCGGCGAGAGGGCGAGGGCTGCAGGGCGGGGGCAGGCAGCACCGTCCCGGCCGTCCCTCGCCCTCTCCCTGTGGCCAGCCCGGGGGTCCCCGCCAGGCGGGGCTGCGCCCCGAGGGAACGGCCCGGCTGGGCCCCCCGGTGCGCTGCCGGGATGCGCACTGGTGCCGCGTCTCACTGGCGTGTGGCTCCTGTCCCGTGGGCGCTGGCGCTGCCAACATGGGCCAGACATGGGCTCTGACAGGGAGGTGGAGATCCCCTGGGAGGTGTCAAGCTGCTTTGAATTGGCACCTAGGTTTGCCTTTTTGTGGAAACATATCATCTTCCCGCTGTTTCTTCACCCCATCTTTTCTTTTTTGCCTCCTATATAACGTTGGGGTTACACGCAATTATTTCACCAAGTAATTGAAACTGTGGATATTATGCTTGAAAATAATTGTCACTTGCTCTTGCAAGCAAGAAATTAGCTAACCAGTCTCCCATGGAAAGAGTTGTCCATGCAACTGGTGAATCAAGTGCAAAGTAAAGTGTCCCAGTGTGGCTAGGGCTGGGGTTGGCCCTGCCAGCATGGTTCAGTCCCATACTGGAGGTCCTGCTGTGTAATGTGGAGAGACATTCACACTTCTGGATGATCTCATGGCTGCTAGGGAATGGAAGAACTTACAAGGTGCAAAAGATCCTACTTGTAGAAATGATAGCTTTATTACTTGGCAATTCTGGATCTGCAGTGATCTCTTCACTCAAGAGAAGTCATTTCATTTAGGAGCTTAACCCTCAGCTGTACACACAGCATGGTGCCAACTTTTGCTGTGAGTTAGTTTACTCTTGCACTCTCAGTGAGGCTAGGCTAGGTTAGAAAATTTCCAGCCTTTTCATAGCTCCTAATGCACTCTGGCTCTGTGTATGATTCTGCTTGGTCCATGTCTTGTTCCTCAGCTGCAGAGGTACTCCTTATCTCGATGCTACTATTTGTTCCAGCTGTAGTCCTCTTCTGTGTCTTCCTTCCTAGTGGAAGGACCGTGCTCCTCTGTTTGCTCACCTGCCGCGAATAGAAGCATCAGCAGAAGGGGGTTGATAACATGGTAGGTCTTGGAACTCAATGCCAATATGGTCCTTCTCAGAAGAAGCCATGCTTGTAACTATGAGACTCTAGTATTGTTGGGTAGATTCAGAGTGCTCTCCTTAGATCCTAGAGTGCTCAAGGAGCTGCTGTTTGTGTTTCAGAAGATGATGATCTTCTCATTCTGTGAGATACAGTAATGCCCTTAAGCTAAACTTTGATCCTGAAAACTCTAAACTTTCATCTTTATCATAGGAAGTTGTGCTGGAAGACAGGACTTCTAGGTCAGTAGTGCTCCTGAGTGCTGCTATGTGCTTGTTAAATTCCACATCTGAGGAGGCACAGTTCACTGTAGGTATGTTTTATGGTGTAATTTCAAAATAACATACTCTGTTCTTCAAGATTAAAGGCTTTTCAGGAATGCAAACTCCGATATGGATTACTTTTAGATTACTCTTTGTATGAACTCTTTTGAGTATGGATTGCTTGAAAATCATTCTCATACGTTCCTGTAATTTCTAATATCTCCTTAGTTGACTTTTTTCTCAGATGTAAGATTTTAAGCTTATGTTTAGATTTACATGTAGTATAGCTAATGTATTCAGAATTACATAGGGTAAAATGTTTCACTGATCAAAATCAGGTGTAGTTATATATGTTATAGCCGTTTACAGGGGCTGATTTACATTGACAGAAGACCTGATATATCTTTTGTCCATCAAATGTGTATACATGGCAAAACTTGATGTCCACTGCATTTGCACAACACGAGCCTCCCAAGGCAGTGGATAGATGTTTGCAGTTTTCCCAATGACAGCTCTCTTCTCAGCCTCATCACTGTTGGCACAGAACATGTTGCTCTTTAAATGACAGCCTCTCAAAATGAGAACAGAGTGCTAAAATTGATTTCAGTGGGATTTAGGTAATCATGAATCACTGCGGAGGTATACATTAGAATGCTTGTGACCGAGGTGTTCTAAATAGCTAAATAGCTAAATAGCTAGCTTAGTGACTGTCTGGTACAAGTAAAGGCAGAAAGGTTCAGAAAGTACAATGGCTTTTTCTGTAATGACATCTAAGGCTGAAAAATGTCTAGCCCCTCTTCTCCAGTCTTAGTGAAAACTAAAAACATATAAAAGTAGAAACTTTTGCTCGGCATTTCTCCATAGAGGGGAAGTTATGCCTAATCCACCCAATAATCTTCAATGATCAAGTGACTGGCTTGGTGAATAAGAAAAGAGCATGCTGGATGGATGGTGGATGCTCTGAGAAGGCTTCAGGGTGACCTTGTCACAGCTTTTCAGTACCTGAAAAAAACCTACCAGGAAACTGGAGAGGGACTTTTTACAAGGGCACGTAATGACCATACAAGGGGTAGTGGCTTTAAACTGAAATAAAATAGGTTTAGATTAGTTATTTGAAAGGAATTCTTTGCTGTCATTGTGGCACTGGAACAGGCTGTCAGAGAATTTGTGGATGCCTCATTCCTGGAACTGTTCAAGGCCGGGTTGGATGAAGCTCTAGGCAACCTGGTCTAGTGGGAGGTGTCCCTGCCCACAACAGGAGGGTTGGAAAAATCTTTAGGATCCCTTCCAACCCAAGCTATTGTATGATTCTGTGATACCATCTACTTGGCTTTTGATATTGTCTCCTGTAACATCCTTGTAGAGAAGCCAATGATGTCCAGGCTGGATGAGCAGAACTTAAAACTGGCTGAATTGCCCAGTTCAGAGAGGGATGATCTGTGGCACAAAATCTAGCATCTAGTAACTACTGATGTACCCTGGCATTCAGTATTTGGTCTAGTCATGTGTAACATCCTCATTAAGGAGCTGGAACCTACCCTCAGCAAGTTCACAGATGATACAAAACTGTGATGAGAAGCTGATACACCAGAGAATCAATCTGCCAACCAGAAGGGTCTCAACAGGCTAATAAAACGGGCTCTCAGGAATGACATGAAATTCACCAAAGGGAAACACAAAGTCTTGCACCTGGGAAGAAAGAACCCCCTGCACCAGTACATGCTGGGGAACTGATTGACTGGAAAGCTGCTCTGTGGAAAGAGGCCTGGAGGTCCTCGTGGACGTCAAGTTGAACATGAGCCAACAGTGTGCCCTTGTGGCCAAAAAGGTCAATGGTATCCTGGGGTGCTTTAAGAGGATTATTGCCAGCAAGCTGTGGGAGGTAACCCTGCCCCTCTACTCGGCACTGGGGGAGTCCACATCTGGAGTTTGGGTGCAGTTCTGGGCTCTTTTGGTACAAGACAGAGATGGCCATGCTGAAGGGGCTCCAGAAAAGAGCCATGAGGATGATTAGGGGATTGGAGCACCTCATGTAGGAGGAGAGGCTGAAGGAGATGACACTGCCCGGTCCAAAGGAGAAAAGGCTCAGGAAAAGCTTACTAACCACTGTGTTCGAATACCTGAAGGAAGGATGCAAAGAAGTTGGAGGCGGGCTGTTTTCAATGGTTCTCAGTTATGGGAACAGAGGCAAAGTGCACAAACAGAAACACGGGAGTTTCTGTCTGTAATAGGAAACAACTCTTCTGCTGTGAGAATGGTTTATCACTGAAACAAGTTGTCCACAGAGGTTATGGGGTCTGGGGATGGTCCTGGGCAACTGACTCTAGGTGGCCATGCTTGAGCAGGGAGGTTGGATCAGATGACTTCCAGAGATGTCTGCCAACCTCAACCATATCATAGTTCTGTGCACTTCCTGTATGATCATTTAGTTTTGGAGTAATTCAGCCCCACTTTGGTTTGGCATAGAAGAAATGTATTTTAACTTTTTCTTACTCTACCCAGAGACTGAGCTCTTTTACTCTGTTCTGAACAGGACAATTCATTTAGATTCAGGGTTTCTACACCTCTGTCAAGCATAATAAATGGTAGGGAAGCACAATCTTTCTGTTAATTGTACTTCGCCATGTGTTGCATTGCAACTCAGCCCATTAAAGACTCATTAACATCCATTATACTTATGACTGCTTTGTAAACAATGCTAATTCAATAGGACTTCAGGACTTAATTCCCTCTAGAGTCCTTTGTAACTCCTAACCATGACTTTCTTTCTAGCTGAAGTGGAAAACAGGACCCCTGTGAGAGATTTATGGACTCTGCAAAGCCTGTTAATTTAGTGATGCCACAGTTCAAGCATCTTATTATTACGAACCCTCAGTACTGAGCTTATTGAGTGGACTGGGGACTTATAGGACTTATTTTCATCAAAGGAGTATTTTGTGGTTCAATACAGCTTTGCTCTGATTTCCCAGAGATTGGGTGGACCAAACACTAGTCCCTGCTACACTGGCTTCCAGAGAATTATTTCTGAAATGTGCCCTTGTTGCCAACTCAGAGAGTTAGGATGTGGCATTATGCACAGGCAGTGCCAAGCTTTTTAGGTTTAAGGCTCTCCTGTAGAACAGTGAGATGATAGCAATCGTCCTGCACACTGCACTGCTGGTTGGCTTTTGTGAGGTTAATCCAGTGTTAGCATGTGGCAAGCAGCACAAGCCTAAGATCTTAGAGACTTTGTGAAGGTAGACAATATAAAGTTGATACTGTGAAACAGAGAAGAGAGAGGGACTGATGCCTCAGCGTTCCTGCAGAGTCTGTCTGTCTTCTAGGCAAAAACTGCAGCCCCAACCAGTTGCCTTTTGCAGCTTGTGCAGGTGGGGTGGCCAGGCCTCCTGCTGGTTCTCTATCCTGGATACTGAGTGGTCTCTGTTGCTAAAGGCTGAGTTATCACTTGTTTCTCTGTATCCCATAGTAGCTTTGAGCTATCAGCTAGTGATTTCCTTGTCAACTTTATTCAAAGAGAGGAGATATAGATACAACCAGGAAGGGAGGATCATGCAGCTGGGAGGCACTGTTCTGTCTGCTACTGGGAAAAGGTATGTTTCAAGAGTTAAAGACTTTCCATTGCTACCTGACTTTTTGTTCTGTCAAAGTCTTACCCTTCTGATAGAGCGCTGAAAAATGTTCTGCTTCTAGAAAGTTTAGGTTGTTCTTTTTCAAGTCAAGTTCTTTGTCTTTCACACTGCCAATAGCCCTTGCCTGTTTCTGAGCTCATAGCCCAAAGGCAATCCAAAAGGTTATGCTAACATGTGAAGATCCCACAAATTCCTCAAAAATAAGTTTGAAATTTGCCTGCATGTAAATGATCACTTCTTGCATAAGGACATCTTTGGTGTCTCTTCTGCTAGACAAACAAAACATTACTATTAAATACAAACACTTTCTTTAAAAGCTGTCAAAGTATTCTCAGTAAGCATCATCCCCTGCTCACCCTGTTCTTTGATTTTCTTAGTGTACATCTATCTAATGTCAGAGAGAGAGTAACAGAGCCCTGATCATACCTTGTAGGGACATTCTTCTGCCAAAACTGTGTATATCTGACAGAGGGATAGCACATGGTGACCAAATATTTCTGCAATAACTCTCTCTTTCAGGGTAAAATTAAGAACATATTGAAATTCCAGCATTCATAAATCATGAGCCAAGTCCCCAAACTTTTAGCAATAATAACAGCCATCAGCAATAATAACAAGCCGTCAGAAGCGTGGTTATTTCAGTCGTTTTTCATTTGTGATTTTTCCTTCCTCAGCTTTTATGACTCAGGTTCTCAAGCATTCTGCATAACCATTAGAATAGAAAAGTAATTTTTATGAAATCCTTAGATCCTGAAGCAGAATTGTAAACCACCAAATATAATTAGATTTTCTAAATGAAAACATAATAGTTTTAGGAACACTAGAAAGGGTATCTGCTAGATATGGTGTCACCCATTTTTCATTTCATCTGGCTCATTTTTTAAACTAATTATAGCAGGCAGGGAAGAAGTACCCATGTCCCCTCTGGCTTTAATGCTATGTTCATTTTGATGGAAAGCTATCTTACATGTCATGAGCATGTATAACCACCTTGTGCATGGTCTGAGGTCCCATGCATCCTTCACATTCACATCCCACCCTCTTGACGGCTCAGATAGGAGTGTGTCTGGGCACCCAGCCTGTTGTGGTGCTTTGAACATTAGTTACTGCTTTTTCTAATAAATTTGGGTTGGTTATGGGATAGGGAAAATAGAACATGAAACTGTCAGTGCTAGAAAGGAGAACTTGGAAGAGTTTCTCAGTGACAAGCATTGGAATCACTTACTCCATTCTGCTGATCTGGCATTGCTTCACCCAATATATGTATGTACATGAAAATAATATATAAATGGCAGTGATAGAAAAAGCATTAACTTCTGCACTGTTATCTTATATGCTTATGTGAAGATTCATATACAATGCAGATTGGAATGTCACTGTGCCCCATGGCACATGTGGCTGACAAGCTAGGAGGAAGTGGTTAATAAGTCCCACAGTTCGGTCCCGACATTTGCAAGGTGGAAACATCCAAATTCTTCTTCCACAGCCCAGCTGTGGTACTGAAGACAGGCACTATTAGATAAAGAAACAACATTGCCTGTATTACTTGTCACCACGAACTTAAAAAAAAAATTACTTGATGTCGAACAGTATTAACACTCGTGGCAAACAGGCAGGCTTTTCTTCCAACACATGATCATCGTCACCGGGGAGGCTGCTCAGCTCCCTCCTCCCATGTGGAAGCCTACAAAGCTTTGTGGAAAACTGTGGAAACATTAGGGGTTGGCTACTGCCCTCTAGTGATCGTTACCAGCGCCTGAGGTTTTTAACTGCCTTCTATTTTCTAATCAAATTGCTAAGAATAAACTTTGTGTGTGATCTGATGCATGAAATTCAGTATTATGAAACAGAGCCTGATTCATCAGATCTCAGAATTTACACCAGATGATGAAATGTTTCTAGCATGGACACCAGCTGATACAGCTCTAAAAATACAGTTAATGAAATCCAAGCATGCTGTTACGCATTTATATTATCACCTAAGTTAATATTTTTCCAGTTCTCAAGAAACTGATATATCTTAGTTTGACTAAGCTTACTGATAGAATTTTTGCCTAAATAAAAACATTGCTGCATTTAAATACAGCCTTTCAATAATAAGCAAGTCACCTTTCTTTCAAAAAACCCCTCAACATAACAAAACAATGACTATGGGAAGCCTTATAGAATATAAATTATTGAGAAACAATATTTGGTTCAAGTCATGATGTAGCTGAATTTGTGAGTAGCACTAGACACCTCTTTCCCTTTTTCTCTTTTTTCCCCTCTGTGCTAAAATGATCAAATTTCTGCTAGTTAAGAAGTAGGATGTGTGGGGTTTTGCTCTAGTTATTGATGCAAAGTGCTCAGCTCCTCGATTAAGTTCTCATCAAATGTTACCTAATGGAAGGGCTGTTAGAGCAGATTTCTGCTGCTGGCATTAGAGGGCAGTCTTGAGGGATTTTTTTTGTTTTGATTATTTTTATTTTAAATTTTTTTTTAAAATATATCAGTCTGGCTAGGATCTAATTTAAAGCAGCTTAAGGCTATTTTTGCTCTAAACACAGTACAGTCATTTAAAACCCTCGTCTCATTAAGTCCAGCACCCAGCTGTGTTGCTCACTGATGAACATCAACAAGCGCGGGTTAGGGACAGCCGGATTGCTCTGCAGATAAAACAGCTGCAATTACGAGATCCTCAGAGCGACAAGTGTGTTGGTCTAATTGGCCTGTGTACAAAACACACCAGGCGAGAGAGTCACCTTTACTTTTATCCTGCAAGAGTAATTGAGTGGTTCACAGCTCCGACTTCTTTTCAGCAACACAGTTTAGTGAAATGAATGCGCGTAAGTTCTCTCCAGATTCTGCTCCAGGACTGCTCCAGGATTTGAGTCTTTACACATATGTACAGTGCAGCTTACTTGTTCTGCCGTGCCTTTTGTGCTCTTGCTTCTAGGCCCATGATCACTGCTTACCATCATCTGTAAGTACCGTGTCTTCTCATTTCATCACTTATCCTTTGGACTTATGTAGGGCAAAGGTTACAAAAGTTCTTGGCGTCTGCCATATCATGTAGGAGGAAAGCAGCATCAGCAGAGAGTGTCTTGTGTAATCTACTGATATTTTTGAGATATGTTTGGCTAATAAAATGTTTGCTTTGTCTGCTGATCAGACTGCCTCCTGTACAGTAAAAATTGTTAGTTGTAGAAAAATGTCTTTAAGGCAGTTTTATCAAATGAAACCTTACAAAGGCATGAGAATAATTTACAAAGCCCATATATATATTACTTATATAATTACTTTATATTACTTCCTTTATAAGGAAATGTTCTGGAGCAAATAGAAAGCAAATGATCTTTAATTAACATCGGTTTGTCAGAGGATAATGATTCATCCGTCAGCTGAGGGCAGGGGAAGGTTAAAAAAAAAGTGTGGAAAAAATTATGAGCTAGAGGAGAATGTGTTTCAGATCCTGAATCACCTCTGCATAAACCATGTTGTTAGCTACTCTGTTTCTTGATGATTGTTCCAAATTCAGCAATCACTTGTCTTGAAATGATCTTGAATCGTCCCAAAAATAGCTTGATACTGGAGATGCCAATTTTTCCAGTAATTTCCCTAAAATGTCATCAGAATTACTGGCTATTACAAACAATGCTCTGTCTTCATCTCCATAGGAAGATGATGTTTGTCTACTGCAATACAGTACTTTCCAAAAAAGCTTCCTCTCAATTTCTAGATTTTCAATGTGTCCCAGATACCTTTGAAGACAACCCCATTTATGGCTGACAACTGCAGAGACAGGAAAGCCTGATGTTCCCTAAGCTGGTAGCTGGGCTGTTCAAAAAGATGAACAGGGATCTCACCGGGTGCTTTGCAAACAGAGCAGATTCTTCCAGGTAGTGAGGTAAACCAGAAACTTTTAGGGTAGCTTCAGGTTCTCTAAAAACTGGCTAAACCTTAGTTAGGCTGGGGTTTTTTCTCTTGGTTTCCTGAAAACCTCTTTTCCCTGCTGCTGCATACAGCTGTGCAGAAGAAACCTGCTAGGAGTTTTTCTCACTCTTATCAGAGTCATGCTGATTCCAACAAAAGCCAGGAATCTGGAAAGACTTGATTTCCACTAAAATCAGCCCACAGCAATGCCTTTTGATACTAGATACAGAGGAATCTCTTAAGTATCATTAGGAATGCAGCATTTGAAATGTGAAAATTCCGATCATCTTGTATGGTTTGTTGCTCCAGGTGCCATCAGTCAGCCTGCAGTAAGTATGCTCTGAAAACAACCAGAAAGTCCATAAGAGGATGGTGCCAAATCTTTGAAAACCTAATATACATCAGCTCAATGAAACAATAGACTCTGCTGCATGAGCACATCCCACAATTGTTTCTGGGAAGGCACTTGCAGATGTTTGGCATACAAGTCAAACTTACATGACTAACATACTATAGCATAGAAGCAGAGAATATCCTGAGTTAGAAGGGACCCACAAGGATCATCAAGCCCAGCTCCTGATATTGCACAGGACACTGCAAGAGTCACACCAGGAGCCTCTTGAAAGGTACTCAGAGTGCTGGTCCAAACACATCTTGAACTCTGTTAGTGACCATGTCCCTGGGAAGCCTGTTCCAGTGCTCAGCTACCCTTTGGGTGAAGACCATTTTCCTCATATCCAACCTAAACCTCCCTGACACAGCATCAGGCCATTGCCTTGGGTCCTGTCACTGGGCACCACAGAGAAGGCATCAGTCTCTGCCCCTCCTCTTCCCCTCATGTGGAAGTTGAGACCACAATGAGGTCTCCCCTCAGTCTCCTCCAGGATAGACCAAGTGACCTCAACTGCTCCTCATATGGCTTCTCCTCATGGCCCTTCACCATCTTCCTTGCCCTCCCATGGATGGTCTCTAACAGCTTTATATCATTCTTACATTGTGGTGCCCAAAACTGCCCCCAGCACTCGAGGTGAGGCTGCCCCAGTGCAGAGCAGAGCAGGACAATCCCCTCCCTTGCCTGGCTGGTCATGCTGTGCCTGGTGCACCCCAGGACAGGGTTGTCCCTCCTGGCTGCCAGGGCACTGCTGGCTCATGTTCAACTTGCCATTGACCAGGACCCCCAGGGCCCTTTCCATGGCACTGCTTTCCATGGCACAGCATTCTCATTCCCTAGTCTGTATGTTCAGGGTTTCCCTGTCCCAGGTGCAGAATCCAGCACTTTTCCTTGTTGAACTTCATGCACTTCATGATTCCCCAGATTTCTAATTGGTCAAGGTCTCTCTGCAGGGACTCTCTGTCTTTGAGGGAGTCAACAGCTCCATAATTTAGTATTACCAGCAAATGTAGACTGTCTTTCAGTCTTGTGTTCAAGTTGTCTATGAAGATAATGAAGAGAACTGGTCCTAAAATGGAGCCCTGTGGAACCCTCTGCCCTGCTCCTGGTTGCCAGCATGCACAGCCTGGGAAGAGAAAACCCTATACATATTAGCAAGTGATAAAAATTGACTTTAATCCATGCACCTGGATCGTCACAAGTTATTCTATCTGTCTAGTTTGATGACTGGCAATCCCATGTGAAAAAACTCACGTGGGGACAGAGTCCTGTCACAGCAGATCTGACTTACAGGGCTGGGCTGGGTTGCACAAGGGAGGCCCAGGGAAGGTGCCAGCAGCCTACCCCACTGCTCTGCTCAGCTAACTGAATAACAAGGGAGGAGGATGATGAAAGATAAAAATTAAAGCTGAGGGAGTAATTGGTGTTTAAACATTGAAAGTTTTTCTCTGGTGTCTGCTGCTCAGGCCTGCATGAAGTTGTTTGTATGCAAATGATGAACTTGCCCAGGCCAACTGCTGCTGGGGTTCTCTTAGTACAAAGCCTCAATCTGAGGAAACTACCAAAACACTACAGATCAGCAGGAAGGAAATACAGCATTTTATTAATGAGGCATCCAGGAGAATTTTGACAACTATTTTTTATTGATGGAGTAAATCATGTTTAGCACCACTGACATATACATAGGATACTCAGTGGCAGTTGGATAAGTAGACTGGGAGGAGAGAATATCAAGTTTCTCATAAAGATTATTTTCCCAGAATTTTTCTGTCATCTTCCATTCTTTTTTTTTGTTCTCTCTTTTGTGCTTTGGAATCCCTTCCTCCACTATCCATCCGCTTACATGTGGCCAGAATGTACACAGTCTGTTTCCTGCATATTGCTATTTCCTCTTGTTAATGTTTTTGTGGAGGTGGAAGCCACGGCCTCCCCCATTTGTGTTGGACTCACGATCAAAAACCTATAGGAAACATTTATTTGCTTGACAATTTGGGATGAAGATCGTCCAAAGATAATCTCATAGAAACAGGTTATTAATTCAACAACTATACAGGTTGTTTTTACTTAGAGTATGTTGTGCTCTATCTGTTTGAAAGAATTTGGTTTGAAATAATTACAGAAAAAAGGTGGCTGTCTTGCTATGATGGTGCTCAAGAGCAAATGTGCAGTGAAGAGCACTGGCATGCAGCACATACAGCACTGCAAGAGATGCATTTCAGTGCATTTGTTGTATAAACACAAGCACCACTTGTGGCTTTAATCCTGTTTTTAATACTGCTAAACTAAACAGATTTACATAGAATCAGAAGGGGAATGTAAAGTGATGTTGATATGTTTATCTTTTTGTGATATTTCTGTGGCATGCATCAGCAAATTGTTTTCATAACACTTCAAACTGGCTTGAAAGCTAAAAGCACTAATGAATCTGGAAGTGAAATTAGAAGAGCGTAGGGCTATTTTTTTTGGATCTTCATTTTTTTTTAAAAGTATCTTTATTTAAAATGGCATATTAGTCAGATGAGATTGCTCTACAGGATGGGAAAGAGACTGTCAAGAAATATGTTGATGAACTAATAGACTGATGAATGTTAATTTTAGATTATCACCAAGGTAAGAAGTCTGAGCTGTCCTCTTGACCATCATGACAGGAATGGGGGACAGGAGAAGTTGGTCAAGGATATATATGAGAGGCTGGATGGACACAACAGTGCCTGATGGCACCTGGAACAGGATTGTTTAATTCCAAATTACAAGTATGCTATTTTTATTATGCAATTATTTTCATCGACAGTTTTGTAAGTCCCTGCATTGTGAGTTCTGTTACTTGGAACCTCACCTAACCTTGGCATATAGATATTTTCCTTTTTATATGATAAACAGAAATTACAGCTTTTCATTATGCCCTATGTGTAGACTATGCTGACAAAGTCATTCTGCTACTGATGTCAGCACTGGAGCCTTTAGGAACAGTTTCTGGTCTTCATTTCTGGTCTTTCTTTTTCTTTCCGTGTGAGCTGGCCTTGCTACTGCTTGCATCTCTAACCATTCCTATTCTGTCATGGAGGAGGTCTTGGAAATCCCCCTAGTCATGGCAATGTAAGTGTTTGTGGTATTGTTATATTATTAGTTTAGACTTTCTCCATTTGGTGGTGTTGCCTGGGTGCCTCGGCTGTGTGCTGAGGAGTGCTGAGCTCGGGAGCTGATACTGCAGGCACTGACTGCACAGTGCAGGGCAATGAGCAGAAGGAGGAAAGAGGCTATGGCTACTGTCACTCTTGGTCTTGGGTGTTCTCTTTCAGACCAAAATTAATTTTATTTCACAGCTGTTGGGCCTTTAAACTCCAAAACAGTCCATGTGAAACTATTGGAGTAATTTCATTAACATCAGAGGGCATTAAATTATGTCTCTAATGGCACTGGAAACTTCTATTTTCACTTTTTAACACTTTCAGCCTCCTTAATATTTTTCTTTCAACTTACATGTTCATCTTGTTAGTTTTCTAAACATGGAGTTAAAACACTGAAGTGTCAGTACATACTTTCTGTGGTAACAATACTACTAATTTTTGCACTGAATATTTATTTTCATGAAAAATACAACTTTATTTTTAAGGCAGGTAATGTCTGAAGAAGTCTGTGGTTTTTCAGATACATGTGGAATCAAAAGATTTAATTCACCTCTGCTGTATTGCTTCTGAACTCAGTGAATTTACATTGGTGTTGAATTTAAGCAAACCTTTCCAGGCAGCTGTCAATTTGCTCTAGTCTTTAATCTCACTGTTTGAAATACCCAGAAATAGGTTTTGGAGATCTGTTTGGTTAAGACACAGAGAGAGAGAGAGAGAGAGAGAGAGAGAGAGATTTCTTCTTTATTCACAAATACTGAATACATAAAAGAGCACTTGAGCTGCAAAAATATCTTGTAATGCTGATGTTCAAGCACGAGCAACTACCAGATGGGTACCAGGAGAGTAAAGATCTGTAAGGAAATGAAAAGCCCCAGAATGTATCCCATCCAGCAGGACATGGTGCAGGGAGCACACAATTAGCAAAATCCATGGGAGTCCAGAAAAAGGAAAAGGAAAAAAAATGCAGCTTTCATTCATAGTTTTTATATAGACTCTCTTTACTGGAAGTTGGGACACACCTTCTTTTTCATTCAAAGCACTTTTTAATGTGCTACTGTTGTGTTATCGAAGTGATAAGTTGTGGCCTCAGGCAAAACAGTTAAAGGGAGAAGGAGGGTAACGTTAAAAGAAAAACAGACTAATTTTCTTGATTTGATTTATTATACTAAGGCATAATCTTTCAAAGTTGCATTAGCAGTAATCTTTAAACGTCCTGGGCAGAAAGCTCAAGGGAGCACTGCAGGGAATTTTCCAGCCCTGGTAAAAGGGAGAAATAAATTGCTTAATAAGCTATTTTCCATTTGTAATCCTTATTACATTTCACCCTAATCACTGAGCATTAACAGCAGCGGTTGTGATAGCAGAAGTCGTACATTTTTTCTGATCAGACAGTTTTCCCTCTTTTTCTGAGAACTTCATTTTCCAGTACTATTTTGGGATTTTGGGGACCTTTATTTAGCAGTGCAAATTTTAGTTTCCAGAAGCACAGAAGCAGATTTTGTAATAACCTTGGTGAAGGCAAATTGCTGGTATTCAGTATCAATGAGATGTGTCAAGAAATTTAAGATTTTTAGAAATTTAAAGGGCCACATAAGCTCAGGTACTTTAAGTATTTTGCTAAACAAGATTGTATTTAAGATTGCTTCTGTTTCAGTGGAATTTGTACTCTTCAATCAGTGTGAAAGGTTTGTCAATGGAGGGCTTAACCCAATAAGCAAACAGTCAAATACTTAAATAATCTCTTGCTAGGGGGGGTGTTGTTTTCCTGTGGTTCTCGGAAAACAACATGAAAGGTGATACAATTTGACCTCTAAACATGCTGTGAAGATTAGTAAACAATCCAGGTCGTCTCCCACAGACTGAGGAAAGCTCTTCCAACAGATAAAGATTTGTTGCAGCAATACTAGGTTTAGATTAAACAGTGGATTTGATATTTTCTACAATTTGACCTAATTTTTATCGTCTTTTTGGTGAAAAGTAGTGTTTCCTCTACCTGACCTTTTCGATATTTGTGAGCTGCATTTGGAAATGAGCCTTGAGCCTCAGGTATCCCTCTGGAGAAATGGAGATCTGACCCTTCAGTTAATCACAGGGATGTCCTGTGCAATGCTTGAGATAACACACATTCCTCAAACCAGTACCCAGAGCTGAGGCACTTCTGTGCCGTAGCCTGGTGGTTACTCTTGCCAGGCACATAGGAGACAGTGGTTACCTTCCTTCTGCCACCAATGCACCCATACTTGCCTTCCCTTGGGAGGCTTTTCCCACAGTTTTCTATTGTTTTCTCTGTTGGGTATGTTTGCTTCTACAGCACCATCAATGTCATTTTCCAGATGAGACATTTAATTGAGGTTTTGTAAGTTCTGCACAGTTGTTATTCATTTTTTCCAATGCAAGGAGTTATCTTCCTGATGCCTTCAAATGGAACCTGGGTTAAATCTGAGGATTCTTCTTTAGATCCATAAGTATTGCCAGTGAATTTTCTGACAGGTGGTTCTTTTGCATTATGCCTTTCAGATAGAGATGCCTTGGTAAGAAAGGTGTGGTGAAACCTCAGACCAGTTTGTTTACTTGATTTGAAAGTAGCTTTTAAGCTAGGCACATAATCCTCTCCTGTTACTCAAAAAACTGTCACTAAGACCAGGAGTTTCAGCTGAATTATAGCCATGACTGAGTCTGTGTGTGCTTTGTATTTTAGATAAAATAGAAACATCCTAAGGTGAAATTTTTAGTAATAAGTCTTTAAATGTAATAAAGTATTTTAAAAACAAATGGGTATTTGTAAACCTTAAATGGGTGTAAGAAAAAAGTTATTTAAAAATGCCACCATGTTATGGTGCCAAAACAGCTTCAGGGCACCTCTGCCTGCACACTCTCCTCCGAAAATGTGAATCTCTGATATGGAATGGCAGCATTGTCTACAGAGTTTTTACAAATAATAGAAGACAAATAATCTTTACAAGCAGTAGTCATGTATGATGTATTTCAAAAGGATAATTGAGTTAAAATTGCATAAAGTGATGCAACATGCACAGCTTTCATCAGCAATACATTGAGAACATTTTTTGATTTGGGAAAAAGGCTCTTAGAAGGATTTGAGTGGGACCTAAGAGTCACTTTGGCTGCCAGACAGTTGTGCAGGGGCTCCTTCAGTCTTTATCCAGGTTGTGCAAATTCAGTCTAATCTGGTTAGTCTTTAGATATACGGGTCCACCTATAAAGTATGGCATACATAATCGTGTTTATCTGGGCTCTGGGCCAACAGTGAGAGGCACAGGTGAGTTAGCATGTTGAAATGCACAGATGTGAATATTAATATGCAAGATCATTAATGTTTTTGTTTGAGTTGATCTCATTAAAAACTGTGCTCACTGTATTTGGGGAGACTGAAGGGGTTTTGTTTGGTTGGTTTTTTAATGTAGAATCACTTGATAGGCATACTGTGCAGGCGGTACAATTATTGTGAAAATGAGAGTCACCTTTTGTAACCTCCTCCCTTCTTTATTAGGTTATCTCTTGCCTCAGTGATCCTCTCCCTAATGAATTCTAATTCTCTGTACCAATGGGAACAGTTCAATCCTATTTTGTCCCCTCAGGGCACCTCAGCATATGTGAATGGTTAACTCTGATCCCAGATAACTGGTTGCATTCTTTTGGGAAGCCCAAGCCAGTGACATTATTTTAACCTTTTACCTACTTAACTTTTCCCTAACAACTACAGTTCCCTCTGCTCTACCTACCTTGCATCCCCAGCAAAAGGCTCAGGTATTTACAGCAAATGCATAACATACAATGCATAACACATGCAAAGGACATATACTAGTAACATGCAAAATACTATCATTCTCCTCCATGTTATTGTCCAGTCTTTGCTGCTGAAGGAACTGCAGAGATTACCATTTTAAACAGTTTTGCAGTTGGAATTGTGCATGTTTCTCCAACATGCAGTGTCACAATGGGGTTGGCAAAGACAGCCTGAAAGTGAGCCTGGGCCCAAATTGCTACAACAGGCTGATGAAATGCTATGGAAAAGGCAGTGTTGCAAGTCAGGCAGAGGTGAGCAACAGGCACAGGGGCTGGGAGCGTGCAGAGTCCAGACTCCAGGAAACCCAAGCTGCTGAAGCCTCAGAAGGTGCAGAGGTCATACAGTCAGCCTCTGGTGTGGGAAGCTGCCTCTTGCCCAAGGGCCACCATGGTGCTGGTGACCCTGAGGAAGGAGCCCAGCTCAGCCTAGCTGTGCAGAGGTAATGTGATCTACAAGGTCAGGATGCACCTTACATGTCTTTTGCTGTTTGGGGTGTTTAAAATACATCTTGCATCCATGCCAAGGTTCATGGACCTGACCCTGTTGGCTCACAGAAACTCAACAGGAGTTGATGGATGGTCATGGGAAGGGCACCTGGAGTATCTTGATTGCAGCACACGTAGATCATAGGGATGTGGCCATAGGCTTTGCAGGGACATTCCCCAAGAAATCTTCTCCCACAACTCTGTGCAGAAACAGTTCTTGAGCAAATAGCCCAAGGCTATGCTTTGACGGAGTGCCCTGCCACCAAGGTGTGCTTGGATGGGCGGAGGACCTGAAGTGGTAGAGGGCCATTCAGTTATCTGCAGTGGTGTTCTTGTGGCAATGGCATCAGGAATGTTCTTGGAAAATAACATAAAAACCTGACCCTTTTTTTCAACACTGGAAACCAGGGGAAGGTAAGGTACTATCCAGACCAAGGCAGTTGCTTGCAAACTACAGTTTTACTAATAACAATATTTGGGTTGGTAAGAATGGGAAAAAAAGTGGAGATACAGAAGTAATTTTGGCTTCTTTTCCCTCCTCCCCCCTTCTTTCTTTTTTCTTTTTTCTTTTTTTCTTTTTTCTTTTTTTTTCTTTTTTTCTTTTTTCTTTTTTCTTTTTTCTTTTTTCTTTTTTCTTTTTTCTTTTTTCTTTTTTCTTTTTACTTTTTTCTTTTTTCTTTTTTCTTTTTTTTTTTTCCTGAAACATCCCAGAAATCTCCACTGGTTCAGAAAAAACAAACAAACAAATGTTCCCTTTTGTTTTCTGTTTATTTTAAAATTAAATTTGGGTTGAGAGAACAATTTGAAATGACAGGCTGAGCTTTTGTACTGAAAACATCAAAAGCAAAAAATAAAGTGTAGTGGTGAGTAAATGGTGAGGTGGAAGCCTGAAACTGTTGATATTCATATAAATTTATGACTAGTTTTGAGCTGCATGGGTTTGAAATCTCTGTGTACTGGGCCAGGGATTAAAACAATAGTTGTTCAGACACAATTATTTTCAGCATGAAGGCTGTTGTCTTCAAGGAATACTGCCATTCTGTTTATTCATTTTGAGATTTCTGTGCAGTGTCCTCCTTTTCCCCCACTTTGCCTCAGTACCAGTAAGACAGTTGAGTAAAACAAATACTTGAAAACAAAATAGGAGGGAAATACCTCCTTAAATAAAGTTGTCAAGCATGGAAATGTTCTGCCATAGGTGTCTGAATTGTTGTTATTAATTACTAGAGCATAGAAGATTGCTTTTGGACTGAGTGCTAATAGATTCTGAGCAAATAAATATTCCACCCTGAGGAACTTGGTCTGGGTCAAAGGCTAAAGGCATTTTGGCAGGATAGGAGGAAACTGAGAAGCTGCAGTATAGCCTGATAGACAATGATGCTAGCAGACCTCTTCTAATGATCTTCCTGAGGTCTTCTTAGTGAAGTAGGGCTTTTAAAAAAGCACTAAGATAAAAGGAAAGCATGGAAGCACCTTGGGAAGGCAGTGACTTAGGCATGTCAGTAGCTGGGAGAAGCTTTTAGCTTTGCACTGGAGGGAAGAATGGCAGGTTAGGTCCAGGGAGAGGGGAGGGGATGGTGAAGGCAAGAAGGAAGGGCCAAAGTATAACAAGTCCTTGCAAACCACATCTCACAGGATGGAATGTCTTGGGAAAAGCTTAGGGAGCTGGTGACCAAAGAACAGCTATAGATTAAATGGGGAATTGGAGGTGAACTATTTGCAAAAATCATCTTAATTCAAGACCCTTCTTTTGAATGGAAGTAAAAAGGGCTGTATTCATTGCATGCAGTTGTGATGATGATGATAAAACATATAACTGAGGGATGGAATGATTCCTTGAGCAGAAAATGGAATTACTGTGGATGAATGTGAGAAATTGAAAAAACAGAGGAAGAAAAGTCTTGAATCGGAAGGCTGATGGAAGATAGCTAGATGAAATTCAGGTAATAACATGGCAGAGAAGAGACTGTACAGGGTTGCATGAGAATGATAAAGATAGTGGAAACTGCAAGCAGCAGCAATACAGCAGGGACTACCCACCTCCTTTTCTTGCATTTGATCAAAGATGAGAAGGATGAGAAAAATTAGATACTGTCCTGGATTATCAGGTCAGGGTATATTTGCCTTTGTAAGTCTGTCTGCAGTTCTTGAAGGCGGAAGCCTTGAATTTGATTAAGCACCCCTTTCTTGACTCATTTTCAAATACAGTGATTGTCTTTCCAAAGTGGGCAGGGTTTTGGCATAATTTGGGATCATTTTTAACTTTAACTGGAAACAAAACAATATCTGGTTTCCACTGAGCTCGCAATTCATAGGACAGTTTTACTTACCCTTGAGTTTTTCATGTGCACTTTTGAGTCATAAACAGGACAGATGTTTTCTCTTTGTCTCTCTGAAACCATTCTCTTGTGATTGTTTGGAGAACAAAATAAGAATCTAGATGCTCTCTGTGAGATAAAGCATATCCGTGCTGACATGTAAGAGAGCCCTAGTGTTGAGAACACAAACACTGGTATGTTACACTCGGCTTCCTTTGGAACTGATGTAAATAAACAAGATCATGCAGTGAATTAGAATTAGTTTTGCAAGAATACCCATATAACCATTCCATAAACCAATTTAACAATGCAAAAAAGATGTAGAGAATAATAATAGCCAGCCCTCCCTTCTCTTGTCCTTCTCTTACCCAATTTCTCTTGAGATGAAATCTGATTTAATAAAATAGTATCTGCAAATACATAACAGCTCAACAACAGCTCTTCCTCGGAGCAAATACTCTGCTGTTGGTGTATGTGATACCAGTGTAAGTGTTCTTAAACTTTTAGTAATATCCTCACAGGAAGGTTGTACAGATTTGTGAAATGAAACCAATTTGAAAACTACTGCAGTCTAATTAATTTGAATTCTTAGTGCAGACAAACTCTCAGTTTTCATGCAGTGACATGTCTGCACCATACTTTGCGAAAATGCTCTGAGAGTGGTGAGTACAAATACATGTAAGTATAAAGTTAATGTCACACCCAATCAACTACAAGGCAAATCAATGAATCAGGTAACATGATCCCTTTTGAAGGTCACACAAAATACAGGGTACTTCTGAGTACTCTGATACCACTTTAAGGGACTGCTGTTAGGTGGTATGAGCACAGCAGCCTGCAAAGGAAAACTTGCTTGTTACTTGAATTTAGAGTAGGTGAAACCTGACTGTCTTGGTCAGGAGTTCTGAGACAATCCTGGGTCTCAAGGTCATACCTGAATTTCTCCAACTTCATAGTATGTTAAACTACTTGTTAGCATCTAAATCTGGCATTAGGTGCAAGCAAGGTTGACAGTTGCCCAAGAATAAACAGACACGAGTGGGAAAATGATGTCCTGATAAAGGAGTTGGGGTGGAAATAACACACCAAGTAGTTTTCCACTTCCCTCTTCTCCCCAGGTTAGCAGTACCATATATATGTATTTTGGAGGTGATGGGGAGTGGAACAAAAATAAGCTGAATACTGCAAGCATTTATGTATGTAAGGAGCTGAACTAGACTGTGGCCTCCTGTTCGGTGATAAGGGTGCTCACTTAGCTCTAGTACCATGAACTTCTCTGAGGCAGTTGTGTTTGTCAGAGCCTTTTTGCCACCACTGTTCAGTTGAATTTTGACTTCTCCAAAGGTGAGAGCAAAGTGTGCCATTCTGCTTCATCCTCGGAGCAAGCAGGGTTCAACTTTACCTAGACTGCTGAGAAGTGCTGTGTGTGCAGGTCTGACCCTGTGCGATTGGTACAATGGGGCTGCCAGAGCAAAGTCAAATCTCTGACTACATAGAAGAAGGAAACAGAAACCTTTGGACTTGCAACAGTGGACTTCAGCACCATTACTTTGGTGTAATAAATTACAGACCTAAGCTGGCAGAAAATCCATTACAACCTTAGTTAGCAGAGCTTAGAGGAAATAAACCATGCTTTGAGAGGCATTGCATTTGCAAATGTTTGCAATACCTTATTCTGCATGTTTCAAAAGACAGTCAAAGCATTTAAATTAAATATTTGTTTTCTGATGATATTCAGGATCAAAAAGAAGTCATGAAGCAGTAAAATATCTTCATAAACAAAATATTCCTAGGAGGTATGCAACATAATATAAAAAAAAATCACCCTATGTAACATAGAAGTTTTCAGTAGCTGACCATCTTCAGAAATTTAGCATTCTTTTTGTAACAGAAAGGATCCCTCTCAACACAAAGAGATTTCAGGACAATGTAAACAAATTTCATGACAGCAATAGATCAGGAATAGAGGCAATTTTATCTACTCCACTAAGAATGTTATAACAGTGTGCCCAGGATGAGAAAGTTCATGTGTTTAGAAGTGGTTCATGCTCCATTTTATCTACCATTAGTTGATCACTGCCATCCATTGATAAATCTGTGCCATCCTAATGCAGAGTGAATCAGGAGAGTCAGATATCCCATGGCAGCTGAGCTCTGCTAGACTAGAGTGGTGTGGCCACCCCACCCTTTTCACTCCTTCCATGGAGCTGAAGGCAGGAGAAATCAAAAAATCTACACGATGGATTTCATGACCTGGATGGAGTATAGGATATATATGCATGAAATCCATGGATTCTGATGATTCTGCAACAAGAGAAGATGGCTTATAGATAAAACGTATAGCCAAATAAGAAGTGTGCTGGAGGGGTTCCATCAAGAAATCTCTTCAAAGCCTGTAAGATGGTTCTCTGAGATCAGAGAGTAGGTAAGAGTACCCTGCCTGGGTAACAGGAGGAGAATCACTGAGGGGCTTCTGGTCTTTGGGACACGACTTGCTCCTCATCCAGCTCTTTTAGAGCTGTCTTGTCCTTCCTGTGGACTCTCTTCTTCCTGGTGGCTGAAGGGAGCAAGGTGAGATCCAAGAGCTGACAGCTGTTAACAGCTTCTGTGAGCCAAGGTTGTCAGACTTTGACTGCCATGGCTTGACAAGCAGATGCTCAGTTGCTGTGAACTACATTTGGGGTTGTAATGGACTCTCTTCAGTACTCAAAAGCCATGCGGACCTGCGTGATCGCTTCCATATTTCTGTAGTAGCTGCAAGTGATCCAAGAGACCACTGGGTAAACTGTAATTATGAAGTTGTCCATGAGTTGCTAAGTACAGACTGGCACAGACAAAAGGCTTCAACGAGATGCATAAATATCTCTCAGTCATGTTTAAGCTTTGGTGAATAAAACTGCCATGTTCTCTACCAATTTTAAAAGCCTCCAAGCTTGGAACAAGAATAACTTAAAGGCAGGCAGTCTCTCCATGTTAATTTGAAATTATTTGCTTTACACCTGCTGATCTAAAAGCTGTATTTTGGTCATGTAAATTACACTAAGAAATCTTTCAATTAAGTAAATTTTCTAGAACAAATGGGTATTACAACACTTGTGAGGAGTTGGGGAAAGAGTGGCTTACTTGAAATTCAGTCTTAAGATTCATCTCAAATTGTTGGTGGTTCTGTGGGAGGGAGAAAGTGAAAGGGTGTGTGTGAGACAAGCTTGATCAGATTTGTATTCAAATCAGATAACAGCCTTGGTGGCAGCACCCTGTGTCAGTGTCCATGGCTTTCCATAGGCTATGGGGAAGGCATGCACACCAGTTCAGCGTGGTTCAGGCAGACTAAAGCAGCTGTGCCAGGAGCAGCAGAGCACAGAGCCGCTGAGGACAGACAGCTGCATTTTCATGCAGTGCACTGGAGCAGTTGACATGGAGTCCATGACATCCATGCTCTGATGCCAGTGTGACAGAGGTGACCTGAGCTAGCCCAAAACCTGCCAGTGTTAACTTCTCACAATTTCTCAGAGAAATTTGAGTTAGCAAAATTGAGGGTTCTGATATGAGATAATTCTTAATTGAATAGCAAGGGTTGTGAAACTCATTTTATTGTTGTGAAACCACTACAATATCTATACAGTCTAATATCTAGGGTGGTGACAAGCTGGTCTTACGAAAACCTTTTGAATACTCTGTATGGAAACAAATATGGGATCAGTGCAGAGCAAGTGTTCTTGGAACTGCTGGGGCTGCTTCTCCAGTCTTGATGGGCACAAATGCGACGTGCCGACCTGAGTAGGAATGGAGGGCTCTCCCTGTGTGACCCAGGAACCTAGATGGCTAAATATTCTTCAGGGAGTGTTTTACAGCTGTGCAGGCTCTGCTTTATAATTGCCTGGATTAGACCCTGGATTGTGCTCTTGCTGACTTCAGTGAGAGCATGACCACAGTAGTTCACCAAGAACAGCAGCCCCTGTGGAGCAGGAGAGCTCCCTGTGCTACAGCCACAAGAGCAGTAGAGTTCTACATGTCACTTGGATTTTAAATAAGTATCTGTGCTGCATTGACTGTATAGAAACCTACCTAGATAAGAGTATATGATGATTTAAAGACTACAGTGCAGGCAGGCAGAGGAAAAAGCAGGTAGAGCCTCTTTGTTGCACCTGAACTTACTCTCTCTTTAGGACCCAGGAGGTTGAAATTACATCTAATACTGGCAAATAGCTTATTTTAAATGACAGTCATCTCTGTGACCTGTAGAATGTGAAACAAGCATAGCTCACTCAAATGGCAAACTGTAATTTTGAATTAAATATTGAGCAATTTTATAAAAAATGAAGTCCAAGAGCATGTAAGAGGTGTGGAGTGTATGTGGTGTGTGGAGTGCTCTTGTATGCATGGACATTCCTGTGCTGGGGATGGAGAGGACAGTAAGGAGCAGGGAGGGGTAGTCTTGATTGGATGTGAATAATGGGCTTGATTTCCAGGCTTTTCATCATGAAGCCTCTTCCAGACTGAAAACTTTCCTGTTCTTCCTGTCTTAAAGCAGATTTCATGGCAAAACAATTCCAAGACTTTGGCTGTCATCCAAACATACTTGGAGCTGTAGTATTTTAACTGATCAGCAGGCTCCTTTAATTTTTTCTGTCATGCTGCCAAGATCTTGCTATATAAAGATAATCCCCAGTTCAGTTTTACCATCTGAAATTACTTACTATTTAGGAAGCAGTGTTGTAAGAAAAGTAGTGTTTGGCCTTAGTGAATCTGAGATGTTACAGAAACACAGTTCTGATTTTTTAATATATTTCAACTATATTTATATATGACTTTTAATAGGAGTTTAACAAATTGATAATAAGTTCTGCCTACAAATAGTGGGTGACTGAGATTTACATAAATTTCTGTAGGCAGTGGGTAGGGAGACTCTTCCTTGTATTTTTAAAAAATCTTGTTTATTAAATCATAGATTATTATACACCTTCATTGTAGGCAATACTAATGTGTGTTTGTGGAAAGAAAAGTCATCTGATGACAAATTATGTGAAATGAAGTTGCAAATTGTTCTGTCACTACTTTTTAATTCAGACTGCATGAGTCTTGAATTGCTTTCTGTTTAAAGGCAAGATCCTGAAGCCTTTATTCATAAAAAGTAACCTGATTGCAGGCAACAGGACGGCTCCTCATAAGCTATATTACCTGCAAGGGCATGATGTACATATCCTTAGATTACAGCAGATTAGTTGGATGGTAATGTGTTGGAGAGTAAGTGTTGAAGTTATGCAGGTCTTCTCACTTTGTTTTTGGATTCATTAAGCTCAGTTCCCTTGTTCTTCATTGTTGAAAGCCAGGGAGGAGACAGCATGGTGAGCACAACCTGGCAGGGCCAGTAATGGGGGGCTGTGCCTATGGACTGTGTGAGCTTGGACCATCCTGACAGCCTGACAGTGTTGGGCAAATGTTAGATGCTTGCAGAGAAAACAGAAAATTTCTAATCTTTCCCCTTTTTTTTGTTTTGTTTTGTTTTTTGTTTTTTGTGGGTTTTTTTTTTTTTTTGATGGGCGATGGCGGGAGGGGAGCTCATGTCACTAAAACAAACAATAATATAAAAGGATTTGAAATCACTTGATGCATGCCTTATTCTGGATGTGGATTTTACCCTCTCCTTTAACTACACTGCTCAGAATCTCAGTGAGCTTTTGTGTCTGTTTTGCTCACTGGTTATTTTGCAAGGCCTTGGGCTTTGGTTGTCAATTCATGTTGCAGAAAGCAACAATAATTGAGCAATTGCAGTGATCTTTATTACAGGCATCTACATTTTGACAACTACTTGATTGTATAAGTCCCTACATAGCTTCTGTCCTTTTCAATGACTGACTATGGGGAGACTACATTGTCTTCAATAGGTTGTCTGTATTTTTTGCAAAGCAATAAAATTGAATTTCATGTCCAAAATTCTCTTGGGCTTTTTTACAGTCTTAGGAGGATTGTGCGCTTGCACTAATGTTTCTTGATATTGTACCAAAATGGCCTTATAAATGGCATTTGGACATTTGGGAGGTATAGGGTTGGTTTTGGTTTGTTTTGTTGGGTTTTTTTTCCTCATCTGGCTGTAACTGTGTCACATTCAAAAGAGGACTGCTGGTTTTCCAATAACAGCAAGGTTCTCACTGTGCATACTTAACAGGGTGACATTCCAGTGCTTACTTTTTAGCAGTGTTCGTACTTTGCAGATTTTTGTAAACAGTGAATATCAAATATGTGAGGAAATGCCAACAGTGGCATTGTAGTAACTTGGGGGAATTTTTACCACCTCCGAAGAATAGAGATTTTCAGTTTATGATCTTCTTTTTATTCATTAGAAAGTTTCTATGTTTTTAGAAAAATAATACTTCTGTTCAAGCTGAACATGACTCCTATTCTGCTAGTGAGAAAACTGGCTCAGGAGGGATCACTGTGTGTATAAGTTTACTTTTACTTACTTTTACTTCACATCCTGTGGCTCTGTTTGGTTTCCTTCCCATATTCTTGCCCATCGTCCCCCTGTGTTTTTCAGGTAAATCTCAAATCTGACACATTTTTCCCAGGATTCTGTTGTTCCACTGATAATCTCTGCTGTTCCTACAGTGTGCAGCTCAATAAAGTCTCAGGCCTGTTCCTGCTATTACAGAATCCTCAACAAAGTAGTTGAACAAATGTTCAGGGAATGCCATGTAAGATCTGGAGAAGCTGTTATTATTCCAGTGATACTTGAATTTCTACCCAAATCTTGCATCTGTGAATCCTTTTTAGTACTGTTTTTTGTCTTGGCTTTACATGGTCTCTACTACACCTTCTTGCAGCACTCTGTTGCTTTAAGTGGATCACTAAAGGAAAATCATGCTGCTTATTTAACTCTCATTCCTTCTATAATTCACTCTCCCTCAAACTCCAGAAAGTCTTCATGTTGACCAAGAGGTTTGTCCATAGTGGATCAGTGTAGGAGGCAGGCTTAATCCTGGAAAAAGACTAATTTGAACAAGTTTCCAATATATCTCAAGGTACTTGATGACCTTAAATTCCTTTTAAAAAAATCAGCACAAGAGACATCCCTGAATTTACCATAAAAGTAGTTTATGGAAGGACAAAAATACATGCCAATTCTGAAAGTCCAGATTTCCATCCATCAGTCTGAAGAAATATTTCTTGGAGTTTAGTGCTATTATCCAGGAGGCTTGTAGTCACAAGGGGTAATCTGAGAATGAACTTCAAAATGTGCATCTCATCACTCAATCTTCATTAATGCTGGAGAGTTTTTCTGTATTTATGCCAGTGCATCTGACAGATCCTAACACTAGCTCTTATTTTTACAACTTGAAGGAGACCCTGATCTTCTCTTCCCCAGCAGTGTGCATGCAGAAAGCATAAAAAAGAGTTTCCTCCCTCCTCAGATAAACTCTGACCCAATTTGGGCTAATCTTGGTAAGGGCAAGTGTTGCCAAAAGCTGCTGGGGAGCTTCAAGAGGAAGAGGACACAGAAAGAGCTTTGTGTGACAGTCCACTGTAAGTCAAGGCTTAGTCACCTATTAGCTCAGCATTGATGACATTAGCCACTCTGCATTCAGCCTCAGCCTCGTTTCTTCAGAGGTTTTATTGTTATGGAGGTTCTTGAATGAAGAAAGGTATGATAAAACATCAGCTTCAACACATAATTATGCTTAAAGTAACCAAAAATACCCAGAGCATATTTCTGTCCTACCATACCTTTTGTCTGAGCAGGGATATTGTAGACCTTTTTCATGACAATTAGAAATGAATCTCTATTTGTTTCCTTTTGTTATGATCATCATAGAGAGGTGAATGAGCATGTTTTGTGTTCTGACTCCAGATATACTGTGGGAATCCTGGGAGGTTACAGAGGGCACAAAGCACCAAAAATCATTTTAGAAATAAAATGGAAATAATTCGTTCTCGATGCTGGTTTGTTTCCCTACTTGCTAAAGTAGGGAAAACCCAGGGGTTGAGTTTGTGACATTGCTGGGCACTTAAATGTGAGATCTGCTAGCTTTGATGCTGTCAACAGTGTGATTCAAGTTGGTGTTCCTGCATAATTTCTAAGGATGTCTGCAAGAAGAGAAATTCAGGAATTTGCCAAGCTGTGAGCAAGAAGAGCCTAAAAAAAGTGAGTGCTATGGTTGGAAAAGGAAGAACTAGTTTTTATTGACTCCTTTTGCAATCATCTTAGATACTGAATGCATTCTATACAATTAAAAAGCTCAAACCTGACAATTACAAAGTAAACTAGAATACTGATACTCTGCTTTGAAAAATGTTTTATTACTTTTTATGTTCTTTAAGAAAAATACTTGATACTGAGAAATGTGTAAAAGAGAACATACATAGAATGGGTGGGGTTTTCTATTTTTTTTTTTTAGCTACTACTCAATAAGTGACTTTAGCACTAAAGGGAGTTGTGAAAATTTCAGCTGCAGCAGTTCCATCCTGAGTGTAGCAGCACAGCCAAATCTGGTGAAGGAGTGTGTTGCCAGGGCACTTAATAACCAAGGCAGACATGGCAAGACTCCCTGTTTTTCTGGATGAAATAAACCATGGCAGTTCTTTTGAGTCACTGTGTTGTCACCAGGGGCCCTTACCAAACTGTGTTGATATGGGATTTTATCTTTTGCCACCTTTCCCCGAATTACATCAGAGAAGTTTTGCAACTAATATCTGACCTGTTTAATTCAAAATAGAAGTAAAGATCTTTGTTTTTACAGGTTTATTCTCTGAGTATGCAGTAGAGTAACAGTGAACAAACACATGCTTTTATCTTGCCACTTTTCATTGAAGTCTTCGTAGTAGGCATAGAGGGAGAAACATTTGGGGGGTTAGCTCTTATTCTTGATATTCATTTTGCTGTGTGGGCAAATCAGAGTGCTTCTCTTTGCCCTTCTTTCTCAATCTGTGAAATGGAGATACTTCTGCTCTGAGATTTGAGATGGCTGGGCAATGCTACTGTGGTCTAAATCCCAGAGCAGTTTCAGAAACCTGAAGGAATCAGCATCACTGTGACTTAGTTGGGAACAGTCCTGGTTTGGTTTAGGTATGCATCAGCAGAAAAATTGACCTCAAGAGGGTAAGACTGAAACTGTGACTTTTCTACTAGTGATGATAATGCTAGGAAATGCAAGGAATGATCTGCACTGCTGAAGGAGACGTTTTTGGTATGATCAAAGATATGTCTTGTGGTTGCTTCTGTGGTAGCTGTAAGTCTGGAAGGAAATTAGGAAATGCAGTTGTGAAAGAAAAAAATATGTTGACCAGAGCACTAGGAGACAATTACCCTCTCTCCTATAGGATAATAGGAATTGACTGGGGTTTTTTTATGATTGGAAATAAGATATATTCTATTCCAAAGAGACTTCTTGAAAGGCTGGCTCCGTTAGTTATAGCAACCTCTCCTCAGTCATACTCCAGCTTGCCCTCTGGGCAGCCCTGTAAAGTGTCCACGGTTTGTTTATAGTGTCACCACCTCCTATTTAAGGACTGGAGGATATGCTCAGAGGAAAAATGGCAGGCAGTACCTGCACTGTGGGAAATTGTCTTTCTGCCACATTGGAGGCTCTTAAGCCCTTGTACTATTGCTCTTGTTCCTCTCTGCTTTGAAGAGAACAGAATGACTCCAGGTTATAATGCCAATTGTATTTTGCTGTTTGATTGTTTTTTTTTCAAAACTACCCTAGCAGCAAAAAGAGATCACCCAAAATCTCTACAGAGGAGATTTAATGTACTGTAGGGCTCTTGTATAATTTGACATGTTACTTGAAAAGTAAAATCCTAGAGAACACTGATTGGAGTGGCAGGAGACTGGTGTCCTCATAAGTCCTTGTTTCTGTCTCTCCATTCCCCATGCAGGCCCTGCAATGACTCTGCCAGAGCTTTTGCTGCATTGCTGCTGCCTGATGTAGGTGGTATACTCTTATTTCTCTCTGAGTGGTGTTTGGGGTAGGAAGGAGTCATCAGAGAATTGATGCATACAAAGAGTAAAATCATAGTGGAAAATGGTCACCTTTCAATTTTATGCCATTAGGATTTGCAGGATCCCATTAATCACAGTTGTCTGCCTGCTTAGCCCCCAGGAAGTTTCTTAACACACCAGAAACTTGTGCTGACACAAAACGAGTCAGGACTTCCTCTTCTCTCTGAGTGCATCACATGTGTAAGGGGCTGATGATCCATTTCACCATGCAGTGGAAGCAGGTGGCTTTCCTGGAAGTGGCTGTTGCAGATCTGCCTCTGGCAGTTAGTCCCAGAGGTACTCTTGTGTTGCACCTCTGTGCTCATCTAGAGTGGGAAGGGAACTAGGCGTCTTTTTTGGGGGGTGTTACTACTCCCCTCTCTATGTTTGGACTTCTGCTTAGAGCAGGGGA
This sequence comes from Brachypodius melanocephalos, assembly GCA_013398615.1. Taxonomy (NCBI): domain Eukaryota; kingdom Metazoa; phylum Chordata; class Aves; order Passeriformes; family Pycnonotidae; genus Brachypodius; species Brachypodius melanocephalos. Next base: position 10,872,906 of record VZSR01003049.1, read on the forward strand.
AAAAAGCATGATGCCAAGTCTGTGGGTTGTCTTCTTGAACCTGGAGAGTGTTGACCATGCTGGTGCTGTGCTGTAAGAAGAGTTCGGTGTGGGAAGAAAGGCTGGGGTGTGTGCTGTGGTGAGCTGCCTGCCATTTCTTATGGAGAGCAAGCAAGAAAACTACTGCCAGGAGACGGGTATGCCTTGGGATAAATGACAAGATAGAGGGAATACTCACCAAGAGACTGGAACAGGGAGCCCTTGGTGTAGAAACAATATTTGTGATCACTGATCAATCATAGAACCCTGGAGTGAGGGAGCAAAAAGCTCTCTGTTGACAAAGAGCCGGATTGGAAAAATGTGTGCAGGCTCCACAGTCAGGTGATTTGGGCTCACAGGCATGGTGGGGCTCAGGGGAAAGCCAGACTTATTTCTCTGCTGCTATCTGACCATTGGCCAAACTACATATTTAGAACAAATAATTTTAAAGTCAGCACCAAGTTTTATAGCCTAGATTTATGCAAGGGTCATGTACTACCCTATCTCCCAGATTCCTGATTTCTGCATTGAGTGTTATTTCTGTTCCTGTTTCAAAACAATGATCAATACTTTAAGAGTCCGTGCAATTGTTTTTCAGATGTGTCTCAACTTTTCTGCCCTTACTGTAGAGTATAGTTGTCTTTTGCTTCTTACTCTGTTTGTCCTTCCCTGATTATATTGGAAGCTTTCTCCTTTCCTCCCCCACTCATGTAAATTAGCTGTGCTTATCAGACTGCTTGAAGCATAGGCAGGGTGGTTTGGGCTCAGGATTGCAGTAGCACCACTTAATCCTGTCAGACCTCTGATTCCCCCCACCTTGCACCACAAGAGCTCTCTGAAGGAAAAGCAATTCCTCCTTAAAGGCAGCTGCAGTATTAGGATATCTTTGTGTCAACAGAGGACAGCCCAGGACTTCTCGTTTCTTTAATACATCCTTGGACAAATATGCCAGTGCATGTATAAACCTGAATAAACACTATTTTTCTTGGGCTTTCATAGGGAGCATGGATGAATGTGTGGCTCAAGCACTCGCTGTATCAGACTGTTCTGGCATAAAATGCTTCCAGCAGCATGGCTGTAAAGCAGCAAAGCTATAAAATGTCACTGCAGTGAGAGGTGGTAAGTTCATAACTCAGCTGCTCCATCCTTTCTGAAGAAGTGTCAGTGCTATAACTGAACCTTCTAGTGATAAATTCCTCTCTCCAGACATGAAAAGCAGGGAATAGCCCACCTGGAAACAAATTAACCCTAAGAACTTTTCCCTTCCCAACTTATTAACATATAAAATCCTTGAACTGACCCTAGGGTAGATTTTAATCCAGAAGTGAGAACAGATACCAAGGGATTAGTGGATTTTTACCACTATTGTTGGATTAATGTGGAAAATGATCTGGTTTTAATGGCAGTGACCTGTAGTACAGAAATGGGAGAGAGCTGCTTTTGCATATAATGGTGTGGAGTCGTGGGCTAGCAGAGTTCCTACTACCATGTGCACCTGTGTTAAGAAGAAAGGAAGCAAGAAGTATGTACTTATCAGAGAGTTTGGACTTAGAAACAGAAAATAATTTCCAGCCCATCCATCATCTTTAAATTACTTTGCAAGCTTGACAAGTTCCCAACTCTACAGTCTGTAGATACTGCATCTGCACAGTGTAGATTGAGTGGGTAATCACACTAATGAAGAATTAGAAATCCACACTGAATAAGAGGATAAAGTTAATCCAGGAAAGCAGGAGCTATTTGAATACCTTCTTTCAAGATACTACTGTAGGTAACATTTTGTTTCAGTAGTCAAGGAGTTTTTGCTCCTAGCTGAGCTAGTCAGAAGGTAAGAGACAGACGACTATGTACTATGTGAGAAGGTAAGTGAGTTGTGCTTACTACCTATGGAGACCAATGGCTTGCTTAGAGATGTGGTTATGACTGTCTTCACTGTTGTGCTCCTCTTCAGTTGTGGCCTGACCAATTGTGTGTGGTGGGCTATGTCACAGATCTTAAAACATTTCCTTCCATTTCTTTGTGGCTATTCTCTTTGTTTTTATGTGTTTGCAGTGCTGTGTCCCTCAAAGGGGTGATGATCAAGCACTCTGCCACTGTTGAAGTGCCACAACTGGCTGAAAAATTAGTCTTGCTTATTATTTTATCCATTTCACCTAAGCTTCAAGTGCCCTTCTTCCTGTGCACTGGAGATTTTTGGGTTGTTTCGTTTAAAGCGATAAAGCCTTCATAACAAAATCCAGGCTTGCATTTGACCTACCACGGAAAGGAGGTCCTAAATAACTGTTAAGATTGTTAATGGTTTGCTTAAATACAACACTACCAGATCAGCCCTTCTTACCAGTCAGAAGTTTCTGGGACCATCTGTGTTCAGGTCCAGCCTAGCACTGTATTGCCCACTCCTGTCTTGTTGAGGGCTTATTACTGATGCTTGTAAATAGCTCTGATGGTAAAAGACTGTAAATGTTTGAGATATGGATATCAATATTGTACTCAGAATTCATCAATCAACCTATCTGTAGATGCTTAGTTATCTCCTAATGAAAATGGAAGTGCAACTCCTGGAAAATGGTAGAGGACTTGAAAAGAAATAAGGAAGCCTGCCAGCAATTCTCATGAGTCCAGGGTTGTTGAGCCTTGCACTGTGTAATAGAATTAATGCTGGTTTTGGATGTGCAAATGAACATCATGTTTCACTAGAGATGTGAGGAACACAAGGTAGCAAAATAAAAATCTTCAGGTAAGCTACTATTACAGCACTTCCACCAAAATAACACTCAGATGCTTGGTCTTACAACAGGTGATGGGTGCAAGCAGCACAGTGCACTTGTGCATGTATGAGGTTTCAAAATTAAGTTGCTGTGTAAGTGAAGCTGGGTAGGGAGCTGGAGGAGAGTAGCCTGTTACAGAAAAGGCTCCATGTGATTTCATATGTCTTTGGAAGCCTGGAGGTGATTAAGCTTTGCTTTGGGCTCAGCTCATTACACAGAAGAGAGGATTGCTAGAAAGAACAATTATTGATCTTAATTTCTTCTAGAACTTAAAGGTTAAAGGAAAAGTTTAGTCTGTCTTTACATAAATGAAGCTTGCAAGCTTCTTTATGAGAAAAGAGTGTGTGTTCTTGAAGGAATTGTGGAGGAGTTGAATGCATTGACACACAGTATCTGGCATTTGACTACTCCTGAAATCACTGCAAAGTGTGGGATGCTGCAGAGGGCAGACAGAATTCGAAGAAATCCCTGGAATCCTGCTTTTCCCTTCCTGCAGGACAGTAGAGTAACCAGCTTCTCATCTTCTAATGGCCACGAAAGATAATGAACAGCCCTCTTATGGCTGTGCAGTGGCACTGGCTTGAAACTCAAAGTGTTCTGTTTGCTGCTGCCGTTGTTCCCTTGAAAATGATTCACACTGAGTTTTGTGCAGCCTGCTATGAGGAGTGTTGGATCTTCTGTAATGGAAGGGAATAAAGCTAAAGCACAGACTGGGGCACAGGGACTCTATGAAGAGCTGCACTGCATTGTTTTCTGCTGTAACAATGAGACAAATGTCCACTGAAGGCTGAGCCTCTCTATCTCCTAGTGACTGCAGAGAGGGAGCTGCACTTGTTGCATTTCTCAGGTTCTGCTTGCTCTATGCAACCATGATGGATAATGAGCTATTCAAAGCCATTTGGACTCATTTGTCTAAGTAGAGTGTCAGCTCCAGGTTAATCCTGTGAATTATTTAATCATCTTGTAGCCCTGAGAGCACAAGTGTGGAGATGTCTCTTAATCATTTGGGTGGTGTTTACTCAGTTTATACCTATGCTTTCATTATTTTGCTGTACTGCGTGAAGATGCACATGAGCTGCCTGTAGGGCCTGGGTGAACTGAAGGGAAAGGTTCTGGAAGCCTTCACTGCACTGGGGTTTTGCACTCAAGGTGTGGGGTGGAGGCTTCATCATGAGAATGATGATTTTCTGTAGCTTGAGAAAAGCGTCTTGGTTTTTTTTCCTTGTAACCATGCTTAACCCATTAGCTGCTCATGAAGGTTTTAATTCCTGATTTATCTCTCACAGTCATGCTCCTGAAAGCCAAACTGGGGCTGATTTCCAGTCCAGATGCGATAGTAGCTTTATGCAGAGAGAGAAGCAGAGTGTATGGATGGTTTTGAGTAATCCACTGATGTTGGTTTCAGAAGTCCTTGCTGTCTCGCTCTTTTCATGCAGCCTGGGATTTGGATTACCTAACAGAGTATGTATCAGCTCAACCCTCTTACTGGTTACATACCAAGGTGCCCAACAGGAACCTCAGATAAATGTTGTTTTAAACACTGCCTCTTTCAACTTGGTCCACAATCTACCAATGTGATACACAGCCTGTGTAAAACTGTTCATTTCTAATCCTTTAAAATAATTTTTGATGCCTAGAGTGACCTGGTCCTGGTGTGGAACTCGTGGAACAACTGTGCTGGGGTAGCAGTGTAGTGGAGAAAAGGAAAAATGAGATCATAGTGTGACAACAGCATGCAGACTGTCAATCCAGAGATTTGCAACTGAACAAAAAGGAAGTAATGATTAAGGTAGTAAAACAAATTTTCATCAAGTAACAGGCTTACCCTGATGATTTCTTCTCCCTGATCACAATCCAAAGATTTTGCTGTTGCTATTGATTTTATCTGGAAAGCATTGTCAGTATTATCAGGACAATTAGCCTCCTGAAATTTAAGATGCATATACCATTCTATGCCTGGTGCTTTAGTTAGTCAATACTTACTACATCCTGTACTTATTTGCAAGCCCATTCACTCAAGTAAGATGCCAATTGAATGCTTCTCCATTGGGCAGAGATATTTTGATTAGTCATCTCTCCATAATCTTTTTGAACTTCACTTGCAGTAGGTATTTTCAGATGCTGTACATATAAATAAGAATATTTTCCACTTTGTTGGCCCCTTGACAAATGTAAACATTGGCTGAACAATTCTTTTTCTTTCCACTTAACCCAAGCATTCTTGTAGCTTGTGAAATTTGTAGCAAGTCTAATATCACTATATACATGTACTTTTTGGAATAAGTCTACTTCAACTGTATGCACACAAACTGTTTATGAATAAAACAGATAAAGGAAACTGAAAGTCTACAAGATCACATCATGTTGAAAATGAATGTTTCATAACCATCCTGAAACAAAGCATATGAGTTCTGGAAATTTTCTGATACTTGCAAACAGGAAAGAGAATAACTTACCCTAACTAATGTCCCCAGGCAAGTGCTTTTCCATGACCTAAAGGACTGAAATAAAACTCTTACCTTTTTTGCTTGCTTTGGAAAATAATCTATTTTTCTGCGTGGAAGGAAGCAGGACAGAAATGGGGCTCCTGAGGAAGAAAGGGGAATTTATCAGAGGTGAGATCCTTTTGGTTCATCCCACTGATCACATATTCTCTCTCCTGATCCTCTTTCTGCTTAGCAAGCAAAAAATCTCCAGGTCCTAATACAAGTTTTTTTTAAAAGAACTCTCACACTTTTCCTAACTGAGAAGCTGAAACACTTTTATGCCAGAAGTTTACTGAAAAAGCAAGTGTACACAGAGCTGAGCAAGAATGTCTGAGGAAGAACAAACTCTTTTTACACTTCTTTTTTTAGGGATTTAGGTCTGAATTTGGAGTTGCTGATTTAAAGAGGAAACATTAGGCAAATTGGTGATGACCTTATTTTTACCAGACCATACTATGCGAAAAGCCAGGGGGATCTTGTCCTAGATTTCAGTGGAAGTAGGGCTGAGAGAATCCCTCAGCATCAATGGTGACTTGTTTCTATTGGACTGGGAGAAATTAGCAAGAATTTTGATGGACAAAAATAATCACGTAAATCTTTAAACTGGAGTATTATCTAAAAGACACTAGTAGCTACCTATTAATGAAAACAATATTTTTGACCTGCCACTTTGAATTAGTTTCATTTTTTTATTATTTCTTAAGGATAATAAATGAATTACTTTTACAGGTGTTTTCTCAAAAGAATAATAAAAAAAGACATTGCCTCCAAAAAAAGATATCTTGAGTTCCGCTTCTGCAAATTTAGACTGCTCTTTTTCAAACCAGAATCTGTGATTGTGCATCTACACAGCTGCAGTTTAGTGAGGAGGCCCATCCATATTTTCATGTCCTGCAGAAAAGGCCCTGCTTGGTGGGAGGGTGCTGCTGCTTTGTCAGCATGCCACATGTCATATCAGTGTAAAAGCTCAGTAAAGGTTCTTTCTTCAGAAATACATTTGATACCATAAAGAGTTTATATGCTTACCGTTTTTAAATTTTCAGAGATACTTTGGTCAAAGCCATTTGCATTGGGACTGTAATACTCTTTGGGAATCCTTTGTGGATGCTAAGGGAATTTTCTACTTGCTGGAGAACTTGCACTGCAAGACATACAAATTCTTAAATTATATGTGCATTTAAAATCTGACTGTACCAAGGGTAAATAAAAGTGTGGAAAACCAGTGCCATTTTACTATAGGTAAAAACTCGCTAAACAGCAATAGATCTTCTAGGCAGTACACTGTATATAATTAATATCCTAATCTAAATTCTGCTGAAGCTAGAGGAAAGATTTTCATCAACTCCAGAAGAAGTTAAATAAGCTTATTATCTGACCGCAGTGTTCATGTGTGCATGTAATCATGCTAAAGGACTTCAAAAAATTCAGTGCTGCCTTATTAGTTACTATAGTGATAAGGAAGGGACCATTACTGTATTTGGCCTATTTGGACTGGTTGAAAAAAGGTTGAAGATGATCTCTGCATTCCTTCTGCTCCCTTTGTATCTCTATTTCACAATTCTTACTGAATTAGCCTGTCAGAAATGTCCCTGTAGTTTGCCACCCTATGCTACATTGGGTGATAATGTATGTTAGGAAACATCTGTGGATGTGCTTCTGTTGGGTAGCTTTTCCTGAAGTTTAGAATTATATAGCTTCCACTCTGCATTCTGAAGGATTGCACCACACAGCTGGACACTGACATACCATCATGGCATTCCAGGCAAGCTCAGACCACCTTCTCATGGGAGGGATAACTCCTTCTGCATGGGGCAAAGCCATGCGCTCCACTGCTTTCTGAGAATATGTTGAAGGTCCTTTCATCCCTGTGAAAGCAAGATCTCTGATAATTCAGTGTACTTTGGGATTGTGGTTGCTGTAGGGTCTATAGTGTGAGCTTTGAAAGTTCTTTTTCTGCACTTAGTGGGATAGATAACAGTTGAGAGGAAGTTGCATTCAACAAGGGTTTGAAGGCAAAAAGAGAATATTGAGTGTATTGGAGGAAACTGAACGAACCTTTGTATTTTTACAAAGCTAAAAGCTATTTTCAGCTTCATCACTTACCATCAACAATCCAAGATTAGTCTGTGTTTACTAAGAAGGACATGCTACTGGACACACCTGGTGTAATGTTGCTTTCTTTGCTTTCTTTCCAAAGGGGGTACAGAATATGGGGATCAGGCACCCTGCAGCCTTGTCTGAGGAGGCCACAGGCCAGCTGTGGGCAGAGCAGCACCATTATGACAATAAAGCACTTGCCATGGAGGTGAAAATATTATCCCACTTTCTGGAAAGGTTATTACTGATTGGAAATACTTTTTTTGTTAGTTTTGGGTTTTTTAAAAGTTAATTTAAAATTTCTATTTTCTCTAATTTGTTACCAGCTAATCTCTAAATTGTTATTGAAAAGTTACCTCTGCTTTATGTTGCTCAGGTGTATTAGCCAAAGAGAGCAGAGGGAAGTTTGCATTTGCAAACTCTTGGAATGGGAAAGAGCCTATGCAAGCTGCACATCTGCAATTCTTTTAATGTCAAAATCCAAAGGGGAGTTATGAGATACGGAACTTTTTACCACATTTCAGATTTGCTAAGGAATTCTGGAGTTTGTGGTTTCACTCTAGGAGATCCTGGGCTGTGTCTTACCTTGTAGGCACACAGTTAACAACCTGAGAACAAAAACAAATAAGCAAAGGCTTCCTTGTATGGGGTTATGAAATAATTTTCAGCTTGTCATTAACTCTGTCAAGCCAAACTGATATCTGTTGCAATCTTCAATGATTTGTGCCAAATCATATGTTTCAACCCTTAGTAATTTAATTTAGGAGTGTGTTTCAATCTTACTTTGGGTTTTGATGGGGTTTTTTTTCTAATATACTCAGTGTCTGAAACTAATATCCCTGGGTCATTATTCTCCATAGCCTCATCAGGAAATTAAAAAAAAAAACAAAAAAACCCCCAAAAAACACAAAAAAACCCCTGCCCTAAATGTGTGGGGGTTTTTTTAAGTTCTGTCAGTAAATGCTTATGTAATGGAAATTCCATGTGTAATTACAGCAGTACCTGCTGCCATGCAGGTGAACTGGGAATGTGAAGACAGTTTTCCTTCCAAGGCAGCTGGAAGGCACAGGCTTCTCCATGACCTTGGGGTGAGCCTTGCCACCTGTTGCCCTTTTTATACAAAAGTAGCCTGTGTCAGCCAGCAAGAGCAAGCACTGACCTCTCTGGGGAGAAGCAAGCAGAGCTCAGGAGGGCAGTGAAGCAGCTTGGCAGAACAGTCTGCTTTGGAGCATGTGAAATGCTTGTGAGTGGGACTGGCCTCACACACTGCCAGCACCACTCCTGCCTGCTGGCACCGCTCCTGCCTGCTGGCACTGCCTGCTCCTGCACCTGATATTGCCATTACCATGGCCACATACACCAGGCACTGCTGGACGCTGCTGCTGCAGGGAGCCTGGGTTAAAACTGCTCTTTCAAAATGATTGAGTGTATGATTTCTCTTAAAGCATCTTTGTAATATTAATTAAGTTCAAAAAGCAAATAATGAATGGAGGATCAAATAGGAAAAGAAACCGTAAAATGGTTATATAACTTGAAGTAAAATAATTGCCTTTAATTTAGCTAATCTAAAGTTTGGCTAGATCAACTTAAATAATTTTTATTTAAAATTAAACTTGAACTCTGACTTAAAATCTTTGCTCTCTTCAGCCATCATATTCACCTATTAATTTCTTAGCTTCTCACTCAATTTACAGCTCTCCTGCACATATATATGCTGTCTTTGCCTTGTGGAGAAAAAAAGTCATTATCTAAATAGTGACCCAACTGGGGTCACTGTCTATATATCAGCTGGGGTTTCTGTCTACATATCAGCATTCAGGCTGGTAGTGATTCAAGGCTCAGAAATACATATGAGACCTAGTCAGATAAAATTTTCATTATCACACAGAGGTTAAACAATCTTGCAGTAGGATCTGTCACAGAAGATAATATAAGGAAGAAAGTTGAAGTATTAATTTTTGAGACAGATAAAGTTTGTGTTAGTAAACTTTATTTTACAGTTAGTAAACTGTAGTATTTTCTGTCTAGTAAATTTTTGTTGCTGCTAGATATTTCTAGACAGAGATTTTGAAAAATCAGTTTTCTAAAATACCAATATGTAAGTGTCCATGAATGTTACATAAAAATAAAACGAAGCACTTAAAATAATCACTTTTAGTACCATTAAGTGGTTTGTTACAAGAAGTACTAGTCAAATATTCCTACAGGGCCATCTCTATATAAAGAAATGGGAATTTCTTTACCAGGATGCATAATAAAAGATATATTTCCAAAGATAAATAAGTGCCTTCTCATCACTCTAGGAGTTTTGCGTCTTAAAACATAAGAAAACAAAATAGAGAACAAACTCTGCTCCAAATGGGCTGTGGTTTTACATAAGGCAATGGAGGGTAGCATGGATGGCAGGACATGGCTGGAACAAGGAAAGATCAGGGATATGATAAAGTGAGATCTCTTCAACAGGTAATTGGTGTGGTAAGTGTTGTAAGTGGGATGTGCTGGGGAGGCAGAAGTGATGGCCTGAGCAGCTCATGCTGTTCAGGAAGGGGATAGGGAAGCTTAATTTCCAAGAACTACTTGGTGTCCCAGCTCTAAAACTTTCTTGGGTCCATGCATGACCCTAAAAGTTTCTTTTTCACAGCTCTAAAAGGTTCTTGGGTTCATGCTAGCCAGCACTCAGCTGCAGGGAAACAGTGCCAATGCCTGGTACCTATTTTGTGTCACCAACTGGATACATGCACTACAGACAACTTGATTAATGGTGGTTCCTTATAACATAGACATGCCAAAAAATGCTTCTTTCCCTCTTATAATCAATGTTTTGCCAAGGAGAGGCATATTTAACCTGGTTTTCATGTCTATTTCCCATAAACACAAGTTTCCGTAGGCAGGTTTGCCATTCACAAGCCAAACCTCTTTTTTTCCCATGCAGCAACTCTGTGAATCACCCCATTGCAGTGGAGGAAGGAGGGTGGAATTGTTTCCACACATTTTCAGAGACAATGCAGGTGATTGATGATGAAGGGCCCTGACAGGCTGTTCAGTTAATCCCTGGATTGGCTTTTATCCAAAATGAAGATGTAGTTTACTGATGTACCTTGCTGTGGAATAATTTCATGGGCTGTATGATGAGCTTATCCATATCCTTCAAGCCTTTTATTAAAAGTATTCCCAGGACTCTTCTTCACCACAACATTAACTTGTGAGTTGGCATTATCTCTCTCCCTGTCTGAACACTGCTTTGCACTGAAAATGGAAGGAAGCGTGCAACCTCAGTTTTGTAGGTAAGAAGGAGCATTGAGTAATACCTGAGCTACTCCAGCTGCCAACCTGAGCTCTCTGCATTTAGTCCCTTGTTCCCACAGAAGCTAAGCACTGGAATAGGGTTTTTTCCAGAAGCCTGTGCTCTGGTATCTATGCTTACAGGGGTGGCTCCTGTGGATCCTCTCCATTTGTTTAAGGCAGGCAGCTGATAACTTTCAATGCCTGCTTGTCCATCGTTTTGATCTGGCATCTGCAAGCTTGATTTGTTTGGCATTTGATGGCCTGGGGCAGATGAGATGTGGGGCCAACCTTTCAAAAGCAGAGCTCTGTTTACACACATGGTTCAGGTGTTGTGACATAAGTGTTACATGAAAATGCAAGTGACAGGATTAATGTACACGTTCCAGTCTGCAGATGTGTTTTGTAAGAAATAAAAGGCTTTTTTGAATGCTAATTTAAAATCAGAGCCTCAAAATCACTATGTACAAGCTCTTTGGCTTTGGGAGAAAGCTTGGTGCTCATTAATTCTTTCTGTTTTCCCTTTCTGAATCCTGTAGGCACTAGCATTGAATTGGAGGAGCCAAAATGAATCTTTGCAGTGCTTTTTAGCTGACATCTTTGGAATGGTGAACACACTCAGATTGAGAAGGAGATGTTCCTTGCCATGACATCTGGCCTGCTCCTGGGGCTGAACTTGGCTTGTGCATCAATTCTCATTAGAAATAGTTGCAAGAAGGTGTGAGTATGTGAAGAGTTCTGCTCTCATGTGAGAACATGCTGTGCATTTAGAGGTCATTGATGGTGAGGGATGTTCAATCTACTGTAGTCTGGCACTATCTGGGGTTCTTCTGTTTGGTTTTGTGTTAAACATGTGCCAGTGAACTGTAAATGGTACTGAATACAACAACTTACTCCTTTTGTCAGCCAGAAAACACTGTGATTGGGATATGTTTCAGCAGAAGAGATGGTATTTTATTTTTTCATACACTTTGTTTCTTAGTTGTAGTCTAAACATAATAAATATTTAACTTCTGAGCTTTCTTGCTCTGATTATTTCTGTGTAATATTTTACTTGACATTCAGTTAAGCAGATGGAACATTATTGTTAGTTCATATATTTCAGCAATATAGATTTATACATTTCAGCGTCTGTTCTCAAGTAGTTGTCAGAAGTAAAGAACATAAAGTTTCTCTCTATTTTCTGATGCCTTTAGCCCTCAAAAAGATTGATATACAGAGGAATAGTGATTGAAGAAAATTTTTACAACAGAAAAAGTGAACAAGTTGGCTTGTTCATATTGCATTGGCATAAACAACCAGCAGAACATTCTTGTTATGTTTGTTGTTTCACTTAAATAACTTTAAAATTTGAAAAGCTTTGTGTTGATCATTTTGATGAAGTAAGTAGTAAACTTGCTAGTAAACTTGCACACATGAATAGCTTAGAGGAGGAAAGGGGTGTAAATGTAGCCTGTGAACGAAAATCCAGAGAAGGAAGAAGTGCTAGTAAATGAACTGGCACAATTTAGTCTGCTGCTGTTTTAGGCTGACTTTTCCAGTCCTGTGTCATTACATAGGCACCTTGTCATTTGAGGAAATAACATTTTTCTTAGCCTGACATAAGCAAGCTGAATCACCTATGACCAGATTGTCTTGTTTTTACTGGACAGAATACTGTTTCCATAGGACTCCTCTGTCTCCTTCATATCTTCTGGGATTCAAAAGGACACCTTAATGCTGTGCAAAGAGCAATTCCTGTGTGCTGAGTGTGAACTAAACAGAGACATTTTCCAGTTCATTCAGAAGTTCCCCAGAAGATCCCAAACCATAAGATACAGATTTATCTTATAGGGGGTAGGGAGCAAGAGAAGGAGAAATATTTGATAAACAGAGGCAGTAATAGAAAGTAGAAGGAATAGTAAACATAGCTAAAAAATCCTTCCTGTATTCAAAAGAACCCCACAAAATCCTAGATACCTTTTGGTATGTGTGTATCTGTATGTATATATATATATAATGTCTCCTTTCCGGTGTGCCATAGAAATGTCACAATTTTTTAATCTGTGCCTTTATACAGAGGATTTTTTAAACATTTTATTTTCCTGGTTAGGTATCTCAATCAATGTTCAGAAGACCTGTATTTCATGGAACTCAATACACTCATGACTTCCTTATTTTTATCTTTCTAAGTTGAAGAACTATTTAAGGCAACATACTGAGGGTGACTGAAGCAAACTTTAGACTGGCTCTGCATAGACCTATATCTAGAGCCCTGCCAGTACAGCTCATTCATTAACTCTGTCAGATTTTGTTTTCATCCATGTGAAAGGAAGGCAGATGAGTGTAGTCTGCACTAATGCCCCTACATATATTTTTTATCTCTGACCTAGGACCGTTTCTTATTTCTGGGCCTCTCTTACCTTTGGAACATTTGCTGCAGTGCCCAATATGATGTGTTGTTTTTTAGATGAAAATATACTTGTATGATGATGACATAGATCAGGGGAATAAAGGCATAGAGATAACCAAATTCAGTTGTCTTCAACAAACCAGTTTATCTATTGCAAGACTACAGTATCTTATTCTAGAATCTTCTTCACACACTACTTTTTTTCCCCAGCTCTAGTTGTCACAGAATCATGGAATCATTTAGTTTGGAAAAGACCTCTGAGGTTAAATCCAACCATTATGTAACTGTCACATAACCTCAAACTTAGGTCTCCATGTCACCACTATCTTTTGATATGTGGCACGGATATATGCACTTGCAGCCCAGAAAGCTGACCACATCCTAGGCTGCATCAAAAGAAGAGTGGCTGGCAGGTCAAGGGAGATGAGGTCTGTCCTAGCCTTGTCCTCAGTCCTGGTCCTGGCTCCTGCTGTTCCCCACTGGGCCTCTGCATGGATCCCAGACCTGAACTGATACCTCAAATTGCCCAAGGCTGTTGGTTAAACTGCTTGGAATCACCTGTCTGGGTGCCCTGGAGGACAGCAGAGCTCCTGGGGGAAAACATCACTTCTGCTGGAGTTGTCCTCAAGTCCTGATGGTTCCCAGCTATGGAGGGACCTCACCCCGCTTCCTGCTCCCTGATGTTTCCTGTCAGTACTGACATTCTGTTTCTCAAGTGTGTGAAATTTACAAATGCGAAATGAACATTATTCCATCTCTCACTGGGAAGAGGGTTGTCAAGACAAAAGTATCTATTCCTGCTCCATGGACCCAGTAGCTCATGGGTTTTAATTGCAATGTATGTTATATATTTTGAAGTGCTTATTTACATAACATTTCTTTCTTTTTCTTCTCTTGAGATTGCACACAAGTGTTAGCAGATGCAGATACAGTATGGTAGAAGGCTAAACAGTCTGTTTTGTGTAAAAATTATACACTTGGGATGGTTCTGAGATGATACACTTAGGATTACCCGATTCAGTAGAGTGATGTACACACCTGGTAAAGAAAAATAAAAAGAGCACGATTAAATAAAAAAGAAAACAGCAATGACAAATAGTACATATATATAAGAACAGTACTCTGATGTCAATATTACCAAGAAAATACCAAGAAAAGAAAATACCAAGCTGAAAATTTTATAATGTTCATATGCTGAAATGGAAATCCTTTGTTTTGGGCAATCTCATTATGGGATAATTTCCCTGTTAACATCATGGTGCTGGAGAGAGCAGGGGTCCAAGAAAAAGGATTAATTTTTTAAGGATCACCTTCTCCAGATCAAGATCAAGAGTGGTCCGTCCCCACATGCAGTCAAGCAGAGATGATCATCCTCATTTACTCAGCACTGGGGAGGCCACAACTGGAGCACTGTTTCCGCTCTGGTCTCCTCCATACGAAAGAGACATGGACATACTGGAAAGAGTCCAGTGAAGGGCCACCAATATGGTGAAGGGACTGGAGTTTTTGACATACAAGGTGAGGCTAAGCCTCAGGAAGGGAAAACTTGGGGCTAGGGGAGGATCTTGCTGGTGTATAAATACCTATTTTGCAAGGAAAGATGGAGGCAGACCCTTCTTGATGAAAGGACAAGTGGCTGTGGACACAGACTGGAATGTAGGGAACTCCCTTGAAACAAGAAAGCCAGAATCTCCCTTTGGATATCTTTATTTACTTATTTGGTTTATCTGACGTACTTAATGAGCAGATGTCCTTAACAAAATGGGTTTAGAACCTGTATGCCCTGTACACCAATAAAAAGAGTTGGTGAAACCTCAAATATAGTTAAAATGTGTATGTAGTTGGTAAAGGGTCCTAGACCCATCCTGATCCAAAGGAACACCAGGTTTCTTTGTTCCCCTGTGTAAGACAGTCAAATATTTTCACTATAGATTTTGTTTATGCTCCCACTTCTGTTTCCCTACATAGTTTGGTTGACACTGGGTCCTTATCTTTTCTGATCAGCTGGCAAAAAGCTGCTTTCAGAGATTAATGTAGTCCCTGGATGCACAACATGGTGAGCATCAAGAAGCATCAGAGGAGTCATACCTGGCACCACTGAGATACCTATTTAAATATTGTGTAGCTGGGACTTTTGCAATTTTGTGTTGCTGACACAATTCATGAAAACGTATGAGACATAGAGAGAGAGAGAGAGAGAGATTTTTTTAGAGACTCTCTTTCCAGTGAAAGACGAGAGAAAACCAGTTCATTGAAGCTTCTTGGAGAAAGCACTAAAATGTGGGGTTTGGCCTTCAGAAACCCAGATGTGGAGAAATGTGCTAATAAAGGATTAATTAGTATAGTAGATAAAATAATAATAAGCTTTGGTGTTTGGCAGATGGAACACAAAATACATTCAGGACAAAGCATGAAATCACCAGTGCCTGAGATGGTGTATGCAATTCTACCTCACTTGTTTCTTTCATCCAAAATCCTGGACAAAATGCAAAAATCATTTGGCAGAGTCTGGCTGTGTCTACATGAGCACGAAGTGTGGTGCAATAGGAGCAAAGCAGAACAGCCCACCCATGGCAGAGCAGCTGATGTCCATGCTGGCAAATGTGCACTTGCAGCCTAGAAAACCAAAGGTGTCCCAGACTGCATCCAAAGGAGTGGGGCCAGCAGGGTGGGGAACAGGATTCTGCTCCTGCTCTGCTCTCATGAGACACTCTCTAGAATGCTACATCCAGCTCTGGGGTCCCCAGCACAAGAAAGACATGAAGCTCCTCAGGCAGGTCCAGAGGAGGGCCATGAAGATGATCAGGAGCACTTCTCCTGTGAAGACAGGCTGAAGGAGTTGAGGTTGCTTAGTCTAGAGAAAGCTCTGGAGAAACAATACAGTAGCCTTTCAGTATCTGAAGGGAGGCTGTGGGGTGTGCAGGACAGCTGGAGAGGGACATTTTACAAGGGCATTTAGTGACAGGAAAAGAGGTTATGGCTTTTAAAATGAAAGAGGGTGGGTTTGGATTAATCTGAACAAGAAATTCTTTGCTATGAGAGTCATGAGACACCAGAACAGATTGCCTAGCGAAACTACGGATTCCACGTCCCTGGAAATGTTCAAGGCCAGGTTGGATGAGGCTTTGAGCAACCTGGTGTAGTGAAAGGTGTCCCTGCCCATGGCAGAAGCATTGGAACTAAATGGTCGTTAAGGTTCCTTCCGACTCAAACCATTCTCTGATTCTGTGAGAACTATCAGGGGTCTTCCTAAAGCCCCAGCTACCTCAATATACCACTTTAATTCACAGCACCTCACAAAAGAGTTTGGCAGAGGTAAGCAACAAACTGCAACTAGGTCGATGTCCTCTTCCAACACCTTCATACTCAATATATGTCCTTTCAGCATATTTATACCGGATGCAAATATTCTTTCGGAAGCCGTAAGAAAGCCCTTCCTTTGCAAGCTGTCATCTCAGACCCCTAAGGTGTTAGGTGGCAGTACTGCCAGTGCTCCCCAGCTCCCTGTGCATCTCTGGCATTTGTGCCCGTACTGTACAAAATTCCCACCGCCCTCCCGGCTGGTTTGTGCGAGTTACTGTGGGGAGGGGCAGGGACAAGGAAGAGGGCAGACACATAGGCAAGGGAAGCGGGAGGGACAGCAGGCAGACCCGGAGAAGGCCGAGTCCCAGCGCCCGCCGGGCGGCGCGGACGGGCGGGGGCGGAGGAGGAGGTGGGGGCGGAGGCGGGCTCGGCACACGCACACGCCGCTCCCGCCGTGCTCGGCTTAAATAGGGCGGCGCCGGGGAGGCGCGTATAGCCGTGGTCGCTGCTCCTGCCGGGAGGTGAGCGGGGTTCGGGGGCATTGCTGCCGTCGGGGCCGGGGGCCGTCAGGGACGCGCCCCGGAGGGAGGCGGCTGGGCCTGCCGGAGCGGCCGCCGCGGGGCTAGGGTGGTCTGCACGGCCGCTGTCACCGCGAGGCCGCGCGGTCCCGTCCCATCTTGCCGCCGATCCCTGTAGGCTGTCTTTGCGGGGCTTTCCTTCCCGCCCCACAGTGGGATCAGCGTCCCCCGGAGGCGGCTCGGCTTCCCCCCGCTTAGAAGCCTTCAGGAAAGCGTAGCTGTCTGTCTCCGGCCTCCCCCCGGCGCTGCGGCAGCTCGGGCTGGCCGGGCATTGTTCGGCGCCGGCGCTGCCCTCCAGCCCGGCTCGGCTCGGCCTGGCGCGGGGTGAGCAGCTCGGTCGGGCCGAGCAGCAGGTAGCGGGCTGGGCAGCGCAGTGCTGCCTGCTGATCCCGGGGCTTCGCGTTCCTTAACTGCCGGACTTTGCCTTCATGTAGGTTGTTCTTTCGGGCATGAATGCAGCATGTATTTGATGCAACCTTTCTTCCCCCCCCTTCTTCTTCTAAAGCAGTTTAGAGTCCGTATGAAATGCAGCATGAGCCAAACTGGCCTAAAATGGAAGGTTGAGTGGCTTTGACTTTGCAGGCCTCTTCTGCTGCTAGATAGGACTTGCAGTGCTGCAGCACAGAGATTTAGCCTGGTTACCCGACGCTTTTGTTCTAGGATGCATACATTTCTTGTTCCTGTTGAACAGGAATTGCAACACTTGAAGCCTTCTAAATTTCTAAAGGGCATGTCTGTGAGCTGTCTGGATTATTACGGACACCCTCTTGGACTGTGTAATCTAAACATATGCCTCACTTGGGTTAGTGTCTGAGATGTGATGGTCAGGTTCTCTGATAGGAAAGAACAGACCTTGTCCATGTGGTGTTAATAGATTTTCCTTTTTTATCCGCTTTGCTTTACAGGGACTCATGCACTCTCCTGAGCCTGATCGGGAGAGTTTATTATTGCCTTTTTGCTTTGGAATGTGCTCTCAAACTCACAAGCTAAGATTTCTCAGCCCCAGGATTTGGATCAAGAAATTGAATGTAAGAGGGTGTTGAGTTTACTGAAAAATACCTTTCTCTTCCCCTTGCAACAATAACAGTATTAATAATGCAAAACTGATACACAGAGTTCCTCATGGACCCTTGCTCTTACTGCCTTTTTAAATTTCAAGGATATGTACCTTGGTTGTATTGGGATGGGGAAATGTTTGAAAGGTGGCTGATGAGAGAAATCTAAGTTTGTCAATATAAGTAGCTGTTGTGTGTAATGTTATCAATTCAAGGTCTTGAGCAAACAGGCTTAGCCTAGTCTGAAGACTGCATGATTACAATGAATTTACAAAGGTAGCTTCTAAATGTGGTGGATGTTATTTTACAACTACAACTTGGCCAACATGAGCTTGCAAATAAGTCTTCAGTTTTTGAGAAGGAAGCCCCCAAGTAGCCTTTTGCTCGAAGAGACAAGTACAAGGTTGGTATTGGTAGAAAAACAAAACCAGCAATTTTAAATGGAAGGAAAGACAACTTTGAAATACTTTTGTGGGTAAGTGACTTACCACAAAGATTTCTTGAGCAAAGTCTTTGTAGCTGGTTCTTCTCTCTCATTGCTTCACTAGGAAGGAATTCTTCATAGGATTTTTGGGAGGAGGCAGAGGTGGGTTGTACCTTCCCTGTTTTGTGTGTGTTGCTCTCCAGTGAGGCAGAGTAAAAGGTTTTTCTCTTTCTTATCCCTCCAAGAAAATAACACTTTTACTAATGTGGTCAACAGAAAGTAATAATAGGGTTTTGTGTTTTGTTTCTTGATAATATGGTTGATGAAATTGGATAGACTGAAGAAAATTAATGGCATGAATTTTTTTGAATGTGCGGCAGAGACGAGAGAGATGTTCTGGCCCAAGGGATACATTATGTGATAAATTTGGCTTCTGATGGTCTTACGAACAGTCTGCCTGCCATATCCTACTTCCCTGCTATGCTGAATTACAGGTTCAGATATGTTAAATATTTCACTATGGTAAATATAACCAGTGGTAACTCCCTAGAAATCCTCACAAGTAAAAGGGGGATGGTTTATTCATTGGTGAATGGTTTTCTGGGAGAGTTTCCAATGCTGTGTGGCTCAGGGAAGCTCTGCTGTACAGCGTTGACCTTTTACAGGCTGTAGGCTGAACCCTGTCTGTGGATGTGGGGCTTGCATTTCTGCAGATCCCACCTGACTCCTGAAACAAGAACACTTGATAGCATAAGGCTTCTATTCTCTTGCTGCCTTTCATGTTGAGAGTTACTCATCTACGCAGGGTAAAATATGACTTTCTGCCCCTGGCAGGGAGTTTTGAACTAGATAATCTTTAAGATCTTTTTCAACACAAACCATTCTATGATAGCAAAATACTTATTTTTTGATTAGGATTTGAATCTTAGTAGTGCTGATAATTTGCTCAAAACTGATTTAAAACAGCTTGCATGATTTTATAGAGATGTAGAGGAAAAATGGATTTTGCTTTTGTAATTGAACCATTTAAGTGCTATAGCAGAAGTGCATGATGTCTTTTTTCCAGAAGAGGATTTCTCCCTTTTTTATGAATTACTGTTCTTGAACTCAGAGCTCTTAAGCTTTTTAGTTTGATTAGTTTGATAACTGCATGTGCCAAGTTTTGGAAATTTAGCTTCTGCAGCTGGACTGCAATAGTAGTCTGGTAAGTTTGAGTTAGTTTCCTAGGAAAGCAAGATGAAAATGCTTACTATCACTGACTCAGAGTAGAAGCAGGCATACTTTAACACGTGAGGTCAGAGGGCTGCTCTGTTTGTCATACTTTTTTTTGGGCTGCTGGTGTGGGGAGGTCACTCAGTGAACCAGTTGCTTCTCATAAGTACTTACCGATCTTCCAGTCTCAGAGTGTTAAAGGTTATGTTTTTTGTAACAACCTGCTGGATGTAAACATTATCTAGTGCAATGCAATAAGGCTGAGTGTGCCTGACCCAGATTGCCTTTGGGGAGAGTTCAGGTATCAGAAGTATTAGTGAGTCCTTCTCACAGAGTCTCAAGTGAGCACTTAAACAGTGTGTTAGCTTGCTGTTAAATACTGGGCTTTCTGAATAGTAGCGTTTTCCTGCGAAGGGTAGAATGAATCAGTTGGTATGATCTGCTCAAGCTGAGTAGATCATATCGCAAGAAAGCTGTTGGGTTCTGTAGGGTGGTTTTCATCTAAATGCTGTTTGAAATGACACTAGATCGACAGAGTAGTGCCATGATGTATTTGCAAATCAGAGTTTCAGGGATGCAATTCTAATGGATAGCAGTGTAGGCTGAAAAATAAATATTTGTAGGCATCTTATCTGGTTTTCAGAGATGACAAACCAGCAAGACTGCTTAGTGCCACGTTATGTATGTATAAGCATGGATTAAAGGTGACTGAAATCCATCATTCTCAGAAAGGTTTTAGTGGTAAGTGTTGGTTTTCCTTTATACACAGGGTTACCAAATGTTGTTGGAGGACTGTAATTGCACAAAAGGCATTGAGCAGATTCTTGTCACGTGTTTCAACTCCTGAACTTGAATAAACTCTGGTGACCTCACCAGTGTGCGCTCGTATTACTTACTGGTCATCACTGAGAGGCAAGAATCCAGGTGGAGTTCCACTTGATTGCAAGAGGACTGAGGCCAAATGTCTGAGGACAAGCCTGTGACTTTCCTTGTTGATGTGAACAGAGCCTTGACACACCAGTTTCAGATTGTGCTTCTTAAAGGTTGCAGCAGAAGTCTTAACTTTGATTGCATTTTGTGAAGTAAGTCACTGTGGCCTAATTGATGGGTCTGAATCCATCTTGTAGGTTGTTTCCCTCCAGTTCTGCCTTGTCACAAATGCAGGAACAGAAACTGAACCAGTAGAGGCAACTGACACCCCAGTGCATGATGCTCCTTGTTTGCTGAGAGCTTGACTGAGGGAGCTGAAGAGGATGGATGGATGTGAATATTAAGGACCTGGTGGTTCCTGCTCCCTGGGATATGTTTTTTATTAACAGCTCTCTAGTTCTTCCTCCTTTACTCTTGCAGGAAGGTAAATATGTCAGTTACTGCTTTAAAAGGTTTTATATCTTTCATGCTTGGCTGGGTGAACTAGGTGATTTCTAGGTAAGATTTTTTTAAGTTGAGGAAGGGCTGGGGGTGGGTGAGGCAGAGGTAGTGGAGGAGGAGGTTGCAGTAGTGGATTAGACAGTTCAATGTATCCATTTGTTCAGACAAATCTTCTCTAGGTGGGGAGTCATACATGACTCCTCATATATGACATGACAGGTTGCACCACAGTAGGCGTTTTGCCGTCCTGTTTGTTATACAGGCCTTAAACTGGGATTTTTTCTTCAGGTCTCGAATACTGAAGCTCCTTTGCTGTATCTTGAAGGTGGTTGTGGTTTGCTTGCTGATTAGTTTAGCTATGTCTCAGGTATTTGCAAGGCCTCCATCAGATTCCCCTCTGACTGCAGGACAGGCAGAAAATCCTGGGAGGACTTGCATGCAGTGTTTACAGTTTTGTGCTCAATGTGTAACATTACAATAGTCCACCCTTTGCCCCAGCTGTGCTGTTGTGTTCTTCTGGAAGCTAATTGGCATCTGGTCACTGAGACAAGAGTTGATCTAGTTGAGAAGTAGGATCACAAATAATATAGAAAGATGCTGTTGGCCTGATCACCTCCCTTTGCGACTGCCTGGCCAGTGTGGAAAGGGTTGTGGGAGCAAGTATCAGGTTGGACTGACTCAAATTTAAGGCACTCAGATTGTAAATGCACTCAGATTAGGATTATGTATTCTATTCAGATGAAAGGATTTCTCAGGTTCATAGCCAAAGCTATTTGTTCTACCTTTTTTTTTTTTAAAACATGATAAAGGGGCTAGAACATGATTCTGCACTTGTTCTTTCAAAGGCTGAGTGGAGAAAGGCTTAAGGAAAAAAATAGATCCATGGGAGCTGTGCAGTGCAACCTGTAAGAGTAAGAAAAAAACAAACTGCAGTGGCAGGTAGCTGTCAGGACAACTCAAAGGTATGTGGATGGCTGGTTCCCTGTTTCAGCATATCATAATGAAAACATCTTAGTGCGATATTGCTTATAATAAGAGATAGGCATCTTGTCTTGTAGATTTCTCCTCCCTGCAAGAGGCTGTAGAAATAAGACAGCCTGTTCTTTTACACCATGTGATGGACCTGCCTTCATGGCAGTGCTACTGTGTTGTTTATCTAAATATTAGAATAGAGAGAAAGAAAGGCCATTGGTTCTTGGGGTTGTTTTCTTTTCAATACAGAAGCTGACGGCTGCTCTCCTGTTCTCTTCCGTTGCACTCGAACGATGTCTGGCTATGGATGGACAATAGGCAGGCTGCTGCCCACTGTAAATAGACCATTGTATGCCGAGAGTAGGAGCAGCAAAGAACGGCAGAGCCCTGCCAACTTGGGTCTTTGCCTTGAGATACTGGCTGTGCTGTAAAGAATGAGTCTTGGGTTCTGCAGGGGGGTGTGTGTGTGAGCAGAGAGAGCTGGCTTTGTCTGAAACTTACAGAACTCCTTAGCCAAACTGTTACAGTGAGTTCCTAGGGGTGCCTTTTTGAGCTGCACTGGGGGAACTTTTTCTCTGGAGGTGGTCAAGGCAGATAGTTGCCTCTGAAGCAGTTTTGCCTCATTACCCAAACTGCTTTTTTTCTGGTCTTTTAGAAAAAAGACCAAGGTCTACTGATTGCATTGAGAAAAATGCTTTTGACCTCAAATGTCAATTCTGCTCTTTCCCCCCACTACATGTAGCAATCTGAGTATTACAGACTGGTACTTTGGCATTTCTGTTCAGTCTTCAGCTGTGTCTTGCACTAGGGTTTAGTTTGAGTCTGTTCTTGTGTTCCAGATCCTGCTTGTCAGAAGGAATTGCAGGACTAGAATTGGTGAAGAGAGTGTAGCTTTTTTTTACTTGTCTTGAGTGAGCAATCTTAGCTGGGCCCTTCCTTGAGGAAAACATCTGAAAGCCAGATGCAAGCTCCACTGTGAAGATCTTTGTATCTCAATGTGAAGGCTCTAAACCATTCTCCTTGGTCATGATAAAAACCCAGTATGTCTGATGTTGGAGCATGAGCCAAGTAAATACTGAAGTGACTTGAAGGCATTGAAGCCTCTTTTCTTGATGGGGTATATTTGGATGTATATGTTAAGAATGTGAATTTATTGTCTTGGTTATACCTGGCTTTGCCCTGAATGCAGAAGACAAGAGTTTGTGACTTAACTGATAGTGTTAAAACTTGAAATTGCTTAGTCTTACAGAAAATTGTGTCCTCACCTTGTTTTTTGTGTGGATGAGGCAGGAGGCAAAATAAGATATCTCAATATAAACATAGGAAGCAAAACGTATCATTGTATACCTGATAACTTGTGGTATAACTGCTCAAGAAAAGTTTTATGTTGCAGGCTTTGCTAGAAACAACTGGTCAGGGAAGTGAAAAGCAGAGGTGTGCATCTCTTCTCTTCACCCAAGCTGAAATCATAGGAAATCTGACTATAATGGGACTGTTGTGTGAATTAAATGATGTTTACTTCAGTTCTTGTTACCTGTAAGGGCATCACAGCCTTTTGAGTAATTCAAATTACATTGCATTCCTAAATCACACAGTGTGTGTGCAGGACACTTCATGACTAATGCAGACAGGAAAGCAGTTTTAAAAGTCAAAGATGCTCATTGTGGAGCTTGAGGGAAGAGCTAAGCTTTCTCTTTGCAATTACACACGTCATAGACCCCCTTGTCTAGTTTCATAACATGGTGTCTATGATAAATGTGAAATTAACTTTTAAGTCCAGACTTCCTTGTTGTTGTATGAGGGTTTTTTTTATTCTTACTGTTCAACCGTGTATAGTAAAACTTAAGAAGTCATTTTCACGCCTGCAATGCTAATAAACATGATTAGGTGCATAAAAAGCAACCACATGGTGATCCTAACTATTAAGTCAATAACTGATTCCTTTTTAAAAATGGAAGATGAAGAACTTGTTTATCTATTTAGTTCATCTCTACCTTGTATTAATACAGCCTGATGTGTTGTGGATTTTGATTATAGTCTGCTGTATATCACTGTACAAATAACAAAAAGGCTTTTCTGTAGTGGCCCTGCACTGCCTGTCGAGGTGATGCAGCCCTGTGCCCTAAGATATGCAAGAAAAGTGTGGGGGAGAGAGAGTGGTGTCTGCTGGCTGAGGATTACTCCATGGGTCTGGGACTGTTCAGAGATGGAACTTGATTCCACCCTGACACTGCCCTCATCCATGACCTTCGTTCAGCCTGTCCTGTTAACATTGTGAAAAGCGTGGGCCCTTTGAACTAATTTCATTACTGTTTTGCTGTCTCTGGCAAATCTTGTCCAAATACTGGTTAGACTTTTTGTGAACTAGACCACGGTTCTGTTGTCTGCCTGAATAACTGATTGCAGCAGTAAAGATTTCAAGGTCAGATTGTAAACTAGAGATTTTCCTGTAGAAATAGTAAATGTTAACCGAGTAAAGTTGGTCTTAAAACTTAAAAATGTAATTCTGCCCTCTTGAGTTTCAGAGTCTCATATGCCACCATCCTGCAGGGGGGCTCCTTACATAGCATGTTTTAGCTGTTAGCTGACATTCTCTAGGACCTTTGTTTAATTCTGTTGTCCACAGGAAATGGCTAAGACCTAAATTACCTAAGTAAAAGCATCTTTGTTCTTCAAGCAAGCGGGGCAGCGTTGCCAGCCGTCGCTGGGTGCCGAGGGCCGTGCCGGTGTCAGCGCCCGCGGGTGCCCTTGAGCGCGGTGGGGTGAGCGCTGCGGGCCGAGCGCTGCCGGCTGCCATTGGCCCCGCGCGGGCCGGCTGCTCCCGCTCACCTCTCACCTAGTGGGCATCGGCCGGGGGGTTTGGCATGTGACAGACGTCCCGGGAGACCTTGGCTGTAGAGGAGAGCACCAGCTGAGCTGACTGCAATCTTTTTTTTTTTTTTTTTTTTTCGTTCTGCAGCTGGTTCTTGCTGTGGAATATCCGTGTCAATGAGTGCTGGCAGGGAGCAGCCTCTTCCAGCTCTTCCTTCTGTGTGAACGTGACAAATCAAATGTGCTTCCTGTGCTTGATTGTATTGCTGCGTGCTGCTGCCTTGGGCCTCATTTGCCACTGCTTTAGTCTGCCTCATGACCAGAGATGAATTACTGTCATGGTGCTGGGAGACATAGGAAACTTGCTAACTACCGTGGAGGAGCTATGGGACGATATAGGCTTTGAAAGCAGCTTGCTGTACTGACCTTTCTGTGCATGTCTGAAAGGAGAGTAGAAAAGAGTTTATTTTACTGGACTTAGGAAAGGAAAAGTTGTGTTCCTGCTATGCTCCTATAGGATTGGGATGCTCTCTGTTGCGTATAGGCAAGATAACATATGTCCCTGCCCTTCATTTCCCAGACTTCCCTGCTTGATGATTAACTGTTTAAACAATCTTACAGTACACCTACTCTACAAATAACTATTTTACATTTGTGAAATTCTCTCCTTTAACAAAAGGTCTTCCATTTTTTTTTTAATTTGAGTGCAGTCTCAAAATTGCTTGCAGTTGAAAGCAATACTAAAAGCCTGAAGAAATTCCCTCTTCTCAGCCCCACTTATTTTTCTAGAGTATGCACTAATAATTGCTTGCTTACATAATTGCAGCACAGATATCTAAAGATATTGCCTGCCTAGTGACAGATCAAGTTATTTTGATAGTGGGAAGCCAGTAGGATAAAGCTTACCTTGCTGCCCTACAGCAACAAGGAATCAAAAGCAGATTTCAGATTTTTTTTTGTGCAACTTTTTTTTCATACCAACAGATTCCAGCATTGGAACAACTGCACTGAACTGCAATGCAAGCACATGAGTTGTTTAGATACCTACGAATGCCAGAACTTGGGGATGTCAGACAGTATGTGCGCACCCTTCCAACAAATACGCTGATGGGCTTCGGTGCTTTTGCAGCTCTCACGACCTACTGGTATGCAACAAGACCAAAAGCACTAAAACCACCATGTGATTTAGCAATGCAGTCTGTGGAAGTAGAGGTAAGTGCCACTGGATGGATGCTGTAGTTCACTGAAATTTGAGCCCTAAATGCAGCGTTGAGAGAGACCAAACACTTGATTTACATTAGGGCGTTTCTAAACCTGTGGTATGGGCAGAGTACACTTCTGAAATGTGGCTTGAACTCATTATTTTGTCTTTCTGAATTTGAAAACCAACTTGAGAGCTGAGGAAATAGTCACAGGAGTAAAAGACTTGGCTGAGACAACTGAGCTTCTGATCTCACTAGTGACAAAACCTTTTCATGCTAGAATTGCCAGAGTGTAGTTTTCAAATCCTGGCCACATGATGACCCATTAAATTAGATCTTGAGGTCAGAGTGTGTGTGTTGGTATATACTGATTAGGCTAATACTCTTCTGTTATTTTTAGTGTATAATAGCTGACACATGAGACTTTATATTGTGTTACAAGCATGAAGAGGGTACTTATTGTCCTCAGATGATCTGTGGAAAGAAATATCAGTCTGCCAAGAGATCCCCAGCCATAGAATAAGTTGAAATTAAACCAGCTACCTGCTAAACTCTGGATATGTTAGCTTAGCTTTTGTTTTATGCTTTTTAGAAGCAGAGTTACTTTTAGGTAGTGGCTACTTAAAAGCGAAGTCAAATACAGAAAGAGTCTGGCTGGGAGAAACTGTGTTGCTTTGTGAGCAAATATAGACAACTGCTTGCAAGGCTGGTGTTTTGGGGAGTTGTGTTGTATTGATTCTCCTGCTCACTACAGAGTCAAATACTTTAAGAGTGTTCTCTTTCTTCAGGATAGTCAAGGTGTTTTCTCCTTTTGAAGGAAGGAGAGTTTTGGAAGGTTGTGATCTTTAAGGGACATACTTAGAAAATGTAAAATTGCAAAGCTGACAGCTTCTTGCCTTACTAGTGACAGTCAGAAACTACCACTATAGATTTATATATATACTTGGAACTGAAGGGTCCCTTTTCACTACATTCTTCTGCATGGATAGACTTCATCTAGTTATCCTGTATCAAATGAATTAACATAACTCTTGTGCTTAAGAGCAGATGTGACTGCAAACTTTTCTGCCTACAAACTGATGTAAACAAATGTGGCAGAGTTTGAAATTTACAGTAGGTCAACCTCATGAACTTGAGCAAACTTCTGTCATTACTTCAAATTGGGCACTTTTTCAATGTGTATACTATTGAGATTGAAGAATGACACATTAATTGGCTCCTCCATTCACAGTTTATTTCCTGATCTTCTCAGTACCCATACAGCTAGCTTACTGACACATCATGTTACTGTAGCAAATAGTGGTCTGCTACTAGAAGTACACAAAAGGGAAACAAGAATGTGCACTTGCAATGTGATAATTGCCAAAAAAACACCTTTGTTTAAACAACATGTGTAGAGTAAGGATCTAGAAGTTAGATCTCAATTCTGTTGGTGAGCTTTTCCAATTCTGACAGCAGACATGTAGAATGGGTAGAATAGTCTTGTAAACCAGCATGTCCTGGTTGCTCGAATGAGCTGGCAGTGCAGGTTTTCCAGCTGTGGAGTGCCTCATTAGGTAGTGTAGGCTTCAGCAGATTTTTGGGGGGCATTGCATTTTAATATAGTAAGACAGTACCTTTTAGCTGTCCATAAATGAATGCTTATTTGCTTGAGACTCTTGACAGCAGCCTCAACTCACTGCCTTTACTTCTCCAAGTTAAATTACTTGTCACTGCTGGATTCTGAGATTGAAATCATTGTCTGGTAGTATGAGAGTTCACTAAAGTGACTTAATGCATCATTGATCCTATTACACTAATTGGCTTTCTGATCAGAGCAAGATAGGTATAACAGCATTATTTTTCAATGCCTCTTTAGACAATACATTTTAATGGGAAGGCTGAATAGCAGTAAGTATTTAAGTAGTAAGACTTAAATGAAAAACACTTGAGTGTGTTAGCATGTTGCAGTGATAAGAGCTCAAATTTAGAGAGTGTCTTGAAATGAGTAAGATCTGTCCAACATTAAGGGCTATATCTGAACTATTAATAATGTTTAAAATAAATCAAATGAGAATATATGTTTTGAATGAAGTTTGAAGTGTCTGTTGGAATTGCTACTCCTATAACAGTGACAAGACTTTAATACAGTGCTTGGGATTCAGATTCTCACTACATTTTGCTTAAAATTTAACTTCAGATACTCCATTTTCTTATGTGTATGTTAGATGGGTTGTCACTTCTACAGGGAGAAAATATCAAATAATCCTCTGAAATTGTTTTAACATTTTTTCTGCCTAAACAATATGATACTAAAAGGCCTGAGCAGTTGCTCCAAAAAAGACAGCAGGATGCAATGCTTCTTTGCTACCATTTTACTATCTAATCTACCTGTTCATTTATAGTAAGAAATTTGAACTAGAAATATAATGATATAAGTAACATACCTTCATAATTTTGTATGTGAGAAAGAAGATCATATTTACTGTTATTCCAGGTCACTTCCCATCTTGCAAAAGCTTTGATTTGGTAGGCCAGCACCCAGTGACCCATTTTAACCATCCTTGGATGACCATAAAGATTGCACATGTAGCTGGAAATGAGTGCAAGGAGTTACTGAAGTGGCAGGGATACATTGCACAAGACCAGGTTGCCCAGAGCCCCTATCAGCCTGGCCTTGAACACTTCCAAGGATGTATCATCCTCATCTGGATCAGTCTGCCTGTAGGTTGCTCTTTCTTTCCACTGGTGGCTAACAGCTGAATAACTTTGGTTGATTTTGTGTACAGGGATATGGTTGTCAAATATATTAGATCTTGCTTTAAAAACTTATCTGTCCCAACTTATGGTATGTAGAAGAACAGGATAGAAATAAATATTAGGATGTCAGTATTTTCTAGGAGTAAGACTGGATTTAACTGGCTTTTTTATTCCCTTAAGAAAAAAAAATTCAAATATGGAGAGAAGTATTTGACTCTTGAAAACTTTGTCTTCTTACATTCTTCTGATACATTACCAGAATTCTAGCATGCTTTGTCTTTCAAGAATCACTTGATTACACATGTGCTTATCTCCCTATGAATGATGAGTTTTAGGTGCTGTATGCTTACTTAGGGAATAGCATGCTTTAAGTTATATGGCTGATTTGAAAACTGTGGTTTATACTACTTGCTGTTTAGAACAAGTATGTTGGTGACCTAAACACCACTTGCTAGTATACCTCCCTTCTCAGGTGAAGGGAAATTTCTTTTGTCTCTGAGGCATGGTGGAGCCTACATGTGTACAGTGTGTTTTGACATTACTGCTAATCCTGAGAAACCTGTGTCAACAAAAAGCCGACCCATGGCTTGAACAAAAACAGTTACTTTATCTGACCTGAATAAGCCTTGATAGAGTAATATATGCTCTGTTGTAGAATAAATCTGTTTCCTTTAGATGCTACTATTTTTAACCAATGCCAAGGTTTTACTTAATGACTAGCACTTGATGTGCAGTAGGCTGATTTCCTGGAAGTCCCTGAGCTCTTGCAAGGGCTGCTTTACACAAGTAACTAGAATCTGTTCTCAAATTAATCAGATTTTATTGCCTGGCTACTTTAAGAGCACGTATTAAAACTGACGACCCTTTTGACTGCTTAACATTTTACTGGACAGATCTATTAGATGCCATTCAACTAACCTGTGTGAAGTCAGCCTAACATTCCAGTCCTGGAATTCAGATACCTGGTGGTAATGACCAGTGATCTTTAAACAAGTCTGCTGCAAACAGAACTGCACAAACATTCTGGGTAAAGGACCGTTTGGACTAGGTCTTAAAATAGTAGTTCTTGCTGCTTTCAAGCAAAATGTAGATGAATTCTATTGCAGATGAGTTAGTTTAGACCTTGCACTATGCTTCTGTTTTGACCTTCAGCATATCTAGGAGTATTTCACTGCATCAATAACACTGAACTCCTTATGGCCTTCACACAAGGAGCTGGGTGTTTTTCAGAAAAACTTTTATTCTAAGACTGTTGAAAATCCAGTTAATTCTACTATACTATGGGAAAAAGAACAAAGTAAGCAAAACTGAAAGTTGTTTCACCTGACTGAAAACCTGTAAGAACTGATGAGAACTTTTCAACAGTAGTCTGTTACAGAGTTTCTCTTTTTTGGGAAGGACAGTGCTGTCAGTCTTGTATCTAAGCAGTGTACTTTCTGATAACTCATCTTCAGATTTGGTTAGCGCCTCAGGCCCTGAAAAATTGCTTTTGTGGTGCTATGTAATACAGCGTGTAAACAAAGCTGTAGTGGCCCACATGAGGAGAAACAAATACTTCTTGACTCTTGCTGAGGAATGGCTTAGGCTATTGTATTTCACCTGATGTAGGAATTATAGCACATCAGACATGGTACATGTGATACATTGCACTTGTTGATGTTACCTGTGGCTATGGTAACAAACTGCATTGTGTGATCTTTCTTAGATTAGCTCCAGAGTGGCAACACTGGGAAAATCTATAAGATGACCTTGAGTATCCAAGATCTGAGAAACCAGAGAAATAAAGCAAGCAGTCTTGCTTTTCTTTCCAGGTAGAGACATGTACTAGTGATCTCTTAATTTCCTGTAGAGTAGATTTTGGTCTGAGAGCAAGTATACTCTTGAATTTCTAATGTTACGAATTTTTAGAAGTAAGCCACTTATTAACTTGTTCTGGGTCATGTTCACAGTGTACACTTCTGCTTACTGTCAAAGGAGTGGCAAGCACTGCATTACTCATACTGTTTTGCTAAAACAAGTTAGGCTTGTTTTAGTGTAAAAATATTTTTTCCTCTCTGTGCCTTTAAAGTGCTAGCTGATTTCTATAGATGTGGGTAATACGACATCTTTTGTACATAAACATGTATTTATGTAGCTTATACATGGAGGAGGTGATGTCTGGTCTTTCAGGATACTTTGAAAACAGGAGAAGAACCTATGGCTACATATGAACAGATTTTAGTTGTGGATGATAGACTAACAATCTGTGTCTGAATTGTCTAGGGTTTGACTTTCTGAAAGAGCCAGAAATTGATTATGCTGATAGAGAAAGTCTTATGCAGTGTTTACTCAAGACCTTCTGTTTAACCAGCTGGGCTGTTCCTGATAAGAACTTGCTTGTAGGTGTCTGTCATCATAACAGGACTAATTAACAACTGTGGCCTAATAGTAATTGCATAACTGTAGTTTGTGAAACTTGATTGCTCTCTGTAACATGAGATTATTTAATCAGTCACTCTAAAAAAGGCAGTGTTAACACTGAACTATTAAATTCTTTCATTGACTTTCAGATGTAGCTTACCTAAGTGCTCAGCAGCTGAAAAATTGTGATTTTAATTTTCAAGATAGTATTGTCTTGACTGCATTTCAATAAATCAGGTTTCTTCCTCCATTCATTGATAGCCAACAAGGGTGTCTAACCTTTCCAATTGCTTTTCTTAGGGCGGTGAGCATGCTCGAAGGTCCTCTCTTCTCAACAGTGATGAACTATTGTCGTACTACTATGATGATGTGAGAACAGTTTATGATATTTTCCAGAGGGGTTTACAAGTATCAAGTAAGTCTAAAATTAAAGGTAATATTTTAAATATGACAAGAACTACATATTTGAACTCTTTTAAAATGCAGCTGGACATAGGGGATCTCTGTCTAGCAATACGATGAATGTACTGGATGTGAATTTTCTTGAGGACAAATTAAACTGATATTTTGTGAAACAAGATTCTGAGAATAAAGTCAGTGGTGTATTCCTTGGCCTAAACCAACTTCCTTGCCGCTGTTCTTTCTCAGCTTCCTCCCCTGCACCCCTGAAAAAACCACATTTGTCATGTGAAAGTGTCCTCTGAGAATCTAGGGCCTAAACACCAAGAATGGGTTAGAGTTAAATTTTGTGTAACTTTTATCTTTTTTTAGATAATGGTCCATGTCTAGGTTTTAGAAAACCAAACCAACCATATGAATGGATCTCCTATAAAGAGGTAAGTAGTTTCTCTTAGTGTTAGACTTGCTTTTGCTTGTTGAGACCATTGATACAACATCCAGTAATGTGATATAACAAATTTGAATTATTTATATGTTTTAAATATAAATAGTAGCAGAATATTGCAGAAAGGTTCTGGTTCCTATTGGTGTCTTAAAGCAACAGCCTTAAATATGTGCAAGGAGAGAAAAAGGGAATCTCCTGTGCTTGGTTTGTGAACCCCAGAAATTTCTGAGATAAAGCTGTTACCTCAACATCTCAATGCTGAATTGTTTAGAACTTTGGCACAGCAGCTTTGAAGTGTGTTTGGGGGCTCAGACTATGCTTGCTTTCAAGAAGCTCACTTTACACTAGGAGAATTTCTATCTACAGGTGTTGTTTGGGCTTCCTGACACCTTGTCTCTAGTGCTGAATGATGGTTGTATAGGGTGCTAGCAGATCTGCTTCTAACTAGCAGCATGCTGCTTCTTGATCCCTGAAAATATCTGTATGCAAATCTCCATTAACACCTGTGCACTTAGGTTGTTCCTGATTTGATCAGTTAGTCTTCAAATTTGCATAAACCTTGCTTATTGCATACTGCTAAGGTCATTAAACACCTTCTGTGTGTAATAGACCTCACTTTTTTCCCAAGGTGACTTTGCTGGGAATTTGTTAGGTGCAACCTCTTCTATTAAAGCTTTGCTTTTGGGGTCATGTGAGTAACATGCTTTCAAGTTATGTGCTATATATAGAAAGAATTTAGAAAATTGCCTTCCCAAGCTTTGTTAATAGAACTAAATGGGTTTTGCCTCCTTGTTCTCCTGCTTTTTGAAGGTAGAAATCCTATTCTCTTAGGCACTGAATGAAGTAAAAGAATGGTGTATGTAATGTTTGTGATTAAACATAAATACTGTGTTTAATCATTCCAGGGTCACTTCTTGAGTTCAACACAGATACAGCAAACAGCCTTTTCTGTGTATGTGTGCTGAACTTCTAAACTTACACTTAATGCTTTCAATTCTGACTGGATCAGGTGCTTCTGCTGCATATTGAGTGCAAGTGTAGTAATTACAATCAGTGCAATGTAACGGCACTGCAATGTTTAGGTTATCAAAGTCACAGAGGGCATCCAAATTAGCCAAAAACTTCTCTTTCATACCAATTAATAATTCTTGAGGAGGGTTTGCAATTATGAGCTTGCTCTTATTCTTTTGGTCTTCTCTCTTTTTTTGCTCCTCCAGGCTTTGGACAGAGCTGAGTACGTGGGCTCTGCGTTACTCCACCGAGGTTTCAAACCATCTCATGTTCAGTATATAGGAATCTTTTCACAAAACAGACCTGAGGTAATTTAACTAACACTTTGTGTTTGTGGTCTGGCCATTACTAAAATGGCCTACTCCTTTGTCTCTTGGCAGTGTACTTCCTTACTGAGAGCCCTTTTGGTGTCAGGAAGAACCTAAAGATTGACACTGTAGACCCATGAGTCACAGACATGGCACCTTTCAGCTAAGAACCAAAACTGGTAGTCAGCACAATAGTCAATGTCTTATATTGTTGTGCTTTGTTTGGGTGGTTTTTTTTGTTTTTTTGCCCCCAGAGCTAAATGCAGAAGGCTGGAGAGCAGAAAAAAAAATCAGGGAAATCAGAAGAACTTAACTATTTTTGGTTTCCAGGTTATAGAGGTGGCTTGTTTAATAGGAAGTGAATGTAGTTCTTAGTGAATGTAAACACTACTTGGTTTCTCTTAAAAAGTAACTTTGGAGAACCTAGATAGTTGAAAGTGACAGGAAGTCACAAGGAGGTGTTTAAACTTTTAAAACACAAAGGAACATTTAGTGATTAAATATTTGGACAAAAATGTGTTAAATAATTCTGTTTCTGCCAGAGGCAGAAATATATTCTGGGATGGGAAAGCTATTGCCGAAGGCAAAAATTGGAAATTCATTCAATAAAAATGGGTACAAAGACTGAAAGTGGCACAATTTAAGATCACCTGAGATAACTATGGGGATATTCAGGTTGATAGTGCCTATCCATTTTAACCCAGAAGTGGTTCTAGATTGCCCTTTCTAGAAACATTATGAAATAGTCAGTAACTATATATCTTCTACACTTGTTTATTAGATCGGTTTAACAGGACTGAATTTCTCGAACCTACGTTTGTGTTCAGTAGTTTAAGCTAGTACTTGCTTCATTAAGCTAGTTCAATGTAAAACTTTATTAAGACGGGACTGCTTCTTACCCTTCATCAAAAGGATTCTGTCCCTCTTAATTAAATGCTCCTGTTTGTTTGCCATTATCAAAGGACATCCACAGTTCTGACAGGGTTAGAAGTTCTATCAGTGTCTTGGTCTCTTGTTGTCACTATAATGCAAGCTGACAAGTGACTTTGGTTTCCTTCTTTCTCTCTCAATCTACACCCTAAGAAACTCCTGAGCTCTTGAGTTTTCCTGATGGAATTCTATTTCTAACAGCTGTAGACTTCTGCAATAAAGAAGGCTGGAATGTATTCAGTTAGGAAGCTGTTGCATAACATGGAGCTACAGACTCTACACTTCAGTTTCCTGTGCATATGACATGATGAACCAGAAGTAAAAAGGGAGACAGATTTTTTGTTGTGCCAGTTTGAATTGTTTCTCTGTAGATCTTTGCATGCAAGGTCTCTGCTGGGTTAATGAATTTCTGGAGGAGAGCATGGAATTTTGCTCTTGGATCACAGAGATAAAATGCTTAAATTGCATTGCTTTGAGTTGGGTCAGGAACGAGCTGAAAAGATTTGTTTAAACCAGCAATTTTAAATCTGGGATTTTCCCTGCTCAAAACTACTGGATGGGTGTTGTGACATCCCAGTCATAATCACTAATCCAGACAGGAGAATATGTGAAGGGGTTTTTTTTGTGTGTGTGTGAAATCATTCACATTTGTTATTTGAGGGAAAAACTGCTGGGGAAATCCCCTAATGGGGAAAATCCTAGCAAAACCAAAACTTGGATTTGTAAATAAAAGTATTACTGTCTCTTTGAGTTCCTGGAAAGCAGTCACCTCTTCTGGAAGTGGGTAGGTTTTGTTTTGGATTGAGAAAAAACACAACAGAGAAGTACGTTTTCCCCTAACAGAAGATCAGAGCCATTTAAGAAAGAAACTGAAAGTCTGACTGTTGTCTATATTTAGTACTGGTGGCTTGCTTGGGCTTTGAGAGAACTCAAGTGTCAGGGTTTGATATTTATATTTACTCATCATTTTAGAAGCAAAATGGAAAAAGTGTCTTGGTAGTCCAGAAAATAAAGATGCTGGTTGTACAATTGATGATGATGATGTTCAAGAGTTGTTGGAGGCTGCCACAGGAAGCTTTTAGCTCTGTGTGCAGTTTTTTTGTAGTAGACCCTCACCCCATTAAAATAACTTCTGGCTGCTGAACAGCAGCACAGCTGCCCCCTGTGTTACATGTCCTGGAGGAGGCTGTTTAGCAAGAACTATTCGGTGGACCCTTTCATGGCTATTATCAATGTGCCTGCTTAGACTTACCAGTACATGTAATGTTGTCATGAAGGTCTGGTTACCTGTTAGCTGGCCTTGTACTAGTTTTATAAGAAGTCTTTTTGGACAAGAGGTGTACAACTTGCCCATGGAATGAATGCTGTCAGAAAAATTTCCTGTGTTTAAGGCTGTCTGAATCTATTAATAGAGTACTTTTGGGAAACTTGCTCCTAATAAACAGTTTGTAAAACTGAGATTTGGCAACTTTAACATAGTCTCTATTAGATATTTTATGGAGCAATCAGCTGAATCATGTTTAAACTTGTCATCATGTGGGGGTGAGGTAGCTGGCTGGTTCTGCAAAAACACTGGCAAGTGTAACAGTTTGGGGGTGGGGAAAGGAAACACCCCTGTTGGTGCAAGTCTTGTTGAATTGTAAGTTCTGGTAAGTTTTAAAGATGCATGCTGTTTTGTTCCTGTTGTTGGGACTGACTAAAGGTACTGAGAATTTTTGTCACTCTTTGATGGGAAAACCAGAAATCTTCTAGTTCCACTGGCCTCTTCATGTATCTGGAGGCTCCTATTTGAGGAGTTGCATGCTATTCCATATTTTGGTCTAGCTAGTTGATTACAAACTACACCCAAGAGTTACTGTCAGGAAAAATAAGTTGCATTACTATCTTACCTTGATGGTACTTTGGATGAGAACAGGCTGGCTGTAAAGCATAACTCACATAACACATCATAAGGCTGCAATATTCATTATGTTTGAGTACTATACATGTTAGGTTGATCCTTCTTACTGCAACTTGCAGGGATGTAATTGTATTTTTTTATATAGAAGTCTTCATATTAGATTCCTATAAAGAACAATGGTTAGTGTAGAGAAATGCTAAGAAACTGTCTGGGATTAACTTTCCAAAGGACTTTTACTTTCATTACATGTGTTGCAGTTTGACTATCAAATGAGATGCACATAATGTAGGGGTAAGACTATTGTGTGTATATAAATAACATGTGGTCAAGACATAAGCAAGTCCTTCACTGATTCATGATAATATGGAACATTGAAAGCTCTGCCTACCTCAATAACATAAAACCAATAAAAAATACTGTACTCTTGCTCAAAGTCTTTCTGTTAGTAGGTAAACTAAGGAGACAGTTAATGTTAACTGCTTTTTCAAAAGTACTTAATATTACTTTTGGGGATAGGGTTGAATTTTATTGGATTGGATTCTTT
This sequence comes from Brachypodius melanocephalos, assembly GCA_013398615.1. Classification (NCBI taxonomy): domain Eukaryota; kingdom Metazoa; phylum Chordata; class Aves; order Passeriformes; family Pycnonotidae; genus Brachypodius; species Brachypodius melanocephalos. The sequence continues at coordinate 10,909,553 of VZSR01003049.1, forward strand.
CATATAGCTCATTATTCAGGGATTTTTTTTGTCATTCCACAGATAAAGATTGAGTAGGTCTTCAAAGTGAAAAAATGATACAAACAGCCACTGACTTTTCAGAAAGACTTGTCCACATGAGCTGTGTCCTTTCAGCTTGCTTGTTAGATTTTAGATATGTATCTTTCTTGGAGGTCTGTTATAATAAGCAAAACATAGTGACTTTGTTCTCTTCTCTTTGGGCAGTGGGTCATCATTGAACAGGCATGCTATGCATACTCCATGGTGGTGGTGCCACTCTATGATACACTGGGAGCTGAAGCTATTACATATATTGTGAACAAAGGTAGGACACTTTCAGTAGCTCAGCAACTGAATATATGATGATAGAGCTGAGTGAGAGCAGAACTGTAGCCTTCTTCTGAAAAACTTTCCATTGTGACATACTGATGGATTTAGTCTAAACTGGACTTGTCATGTTGATAATACAGTTCTTTTTCATCAGCTGACTTGTCATTGGTTTTCTGTGACAAACCTGACAAGGCCAAACTTCTGCTAACCAGTGTGGAAAAGGGAGAAACTCCAATACTCAACACTATTGTTATCATGGATTCTTTTGGTGTGGATCTTGTGGAACGTGGCAAAAAGTGTGGTGTGGAAGTCTTCAGCATGAGAGAGATAGAGGTAAGAATGCTTAACTGCTTTCATACCATTTGCTTGCTATGGATTGCTATTTCAAAATACTTAACTCTCTTGGATTGAAGTTTACATAAAAATATGAAAAATAATAGGAGGGAAACAACTTGCTAATGGCATTTCACAATGTTCAGAGTATCTAAGTGGATATGCCAAGATTACAGAATGAAAGCCTATTAACATAATCCAAGACTGAACACTAGACCTGAGTGTTAAGACTTGCCCATGTGAAGCATAATGTGATAATTATATACTGTGACTAGTATTTCAGAAATTCTTATTTCAATAAGAGCCTGTGTAGGTTTTGGTCTTGCAAAAAACGGCACTTTTCTCTGTACACTGAATCTACAAGATTTTTTTGGGGGAGAAGGAAAATGTCAGTCAACTTCTTACAGGATAAGGTTTTGGTGATAGGGGGAATGAGCTTCCAGGTGTTGGAAGTAGAAATAATTTTAATTAAGCACCCAATGTCAAGTCTTGGTTTTGCTTGTAGCTTTTGTCTGCATAGATCTTTTATGCAAGTTTATTTCATAACTTCACTCATTTGGAGAACCCTCTCCCAGGATCAAATTGCATGAAGTCTGTCTTTACTGTGAGATAATGATACTGAGGTTAGCCTGGTTTCAGCTGTAGTTCTAATGAAGGCTTGGCTCACTAGGCTTTGAGTATCTCCAGATAAATGTGCTTGCCTTGTGCAGGTGTCAGTGACCGGTGTGAAATGCCTCATTTCACTGAACTTGTTTTCATAACAGTTAAGACAGCTATGTTAATAGGGCCACCTTCTGGTAAAGACACAAAAATGTCAGCACACGTTATTTTAAAAGGAAGATTGACTGACAAACTGGCCTCAGGAAGAGTGCCAGGTTAAAATGGGGCTGAAAACATGAAAAAGGGCTAGAGTTAAGTGACTTATAGTTCAGTGGCCAAAGGGTTGGGTTAAGCGTAGAAAAAGTGCCCCAGCTGTAAGTTGTTAGACTAAAATGAGCTTCCTTCCTTGAGTTGAACTGCAGTTTTTGACACAGGAAGATGCTTTCCACTGGATCTTCTAGCTATGGAAAAATAAAACCGAGGGTAAATGTTGTCTTTACACAAGATGTTTGTATGCTTAAGTAGTGACATTCAGTAGTATTCTATAGCTCTTGTTTCATTAATGCAAACATCAAGTGTTAAGCAATAGGTGTTCCAAGAGCCTTTTGTTAAAATCTCTGAAGAGAAGTTAGAGGCAAACTTAAATAATTCTAATAGTCCTTCAGAGAACAGGAAAGTTTTGTCACTTGTTTTTTTTTTTAAAGAGGATAGAGACTTACAGTGTTTCCTAAAAGGTAACTATGAGCTGTTTAGGAGCTTAGATTAGACTAGAATGACTATTTCTAGCTTTGAGTAGTTGTTCTCTGGATTTCTGGCTTGAGCTTATTGCTCAGCTCTGCATGGGTTATGTGAACCATTCCTCCATGTATCCCCTAGAAGCCATTAGTTTCTGATGACCAATATCTGTGTGTATCATGTGGTTACTTGTAGCTGAGTAACTGGGAATAAATGGCTCTTTAACAGAAAGAGATGGTGGAGTTTTGTTCTAAGAGATCAAAACAAATGTCTGGAGGTCTTAGCTGTATATTCAGTAAATTCCAGATTTTACTCAAAGCAGGTTGTAGGGAGATACTGAGCTTGTGGTGGTACTTGAAATGGAGGTACTATTTTGAGCAGACAGCTGTGTTGCTGTAGTGGTAAATCTTTGCATAATGCACCCTTTCAAAAAGGCAAGCCTACAGATATGGGAATGTTAACTGTGTTTCCAGACATTCCCTTTGTCTTAAACATCCTTGGGTAAATCTAAGAGATACATTATACTAAAGAAGTCTAGGGCTCAAAGGAATGCATACGCTATTATTGTGTACTTGGAATGTAAAGGCAGTGGTGAAGTTGATGTCTGTCCTTAAAGCGTGCTTCCAAAGCTATGCTTAACAGAAGGTCCTCTTTAACTTGCACAAGCCCTTAAACTAGTATTGTTTCTAGTACTAAATAGGCATGACAGGAAGTCTTGGTTTACAACTTGAAAGCTTATAGATACTGAACATTGGCTTGTAAATATTTCCTTTTACTCATTGTATCCTTGCTGGTAAAAGGATTGTTGTGGTATCCTTTCCCTTCTGCCTAAAGAACCCTAACATTAGTGGTTAGGTCTGAGTAACTAAGGAGGAAGAAGCCTTCTGGATGAGAGTTTCTCTCGTGTAAAAGGAGTTCAAACCAGCAATGAAACTCAGTCTTCCTTGGAGATGCTTGCTCAGATGAGTCTTCCTTCATTTATTGAGTAATTGTTGGTGGGACATCTTCTGCACAGATGAGATTGTCTGTCTTATCATAACCTTGAGTTTCCCTAGTGAGTGACTTCTAGTTTATTAGATGGAGAAAAGCCCTGTGAGTTTTAGGTAAGTTATCACTTTTGTATTTGTAGAACATGGTAGTTATTCTATGTGCTTTTGAAGTGTGCTTTAAACTTTTAACTTTGGTTGCTTTGACATTTACCAGAGAATCACAGAATGGTTTAGGTTGGAAGGAACCTTAAAGATAATCTAGTTCCCATCCACCCTCCAGCCATGGGCAGGGATTGCTGCACAAGTTAAACAAGTTAACTTGTTAGATTGCTAAACAAGTTAAAATGCCTTAACAGAGATAATAAGTAATGAAGTATTATGGTGTTTAGTAATGTTTGATAAATTTAAAGCAAGAAAGCTACATGCTTATGTCTACATTTTCTTTCTCTTCTCCTTTTTGTAGGAGCTAGGAAAAGCACACAGGCAAAAACCTATGGTAAGTATGAAGTTGATTCAAGTGACAATGTGAAGCTGGTTAGCATTCTTTAGATCAAACTAGCAAATCTCCCTATCTCCCATAGCTCAGAAATAACACTATGATCCTGAAGTTTTGTCCATGAAAATATTTTTCCTTGCTGTCTTAATCATACTAATACTTTCTTAACTCTCATAGCCTCCAAAGCCAGAAGATCTAGCAGTCATCTGTTTCACCAGTGGAACAACAGGTACACCTCATTACATTATGTAGAATTTATTACTCTTTATGTGCAAAATTAATTCAGAAACCCTCCTACTTTTTTTCTTTTGTCCCGAGATTTCCCCCTGCTGCTGCACCTTTTTGGAAAGTAGTAGCTGGGTAGTGTTATGGTAAAAGTTCCCTTGGATTGTAACTGTTTTTTCCCCATTTATTAATAGAGTTGCAGTATTGGGGGGGTGGAGGTGTTATGTTTTTGGGCTTGGAAATAAATAATGAATTTGTGTTTACATAATAATAAAGGCTCTGCAGATGATCAGTTCTTCCATAGTTCTTGTTTTTTTAACTTTAGCAGCAAAATTGTTCCATAGGTCTAAGCAACCTTGCTGTAATAACAAAAGAGACTGTCTAGATGCCACTCACTTGACATTTGTGAAGTTCATACCCACTGGCATGGAGCATAAGGAAAGAAAGCAGTAACAAGCTACATTTTTACAGTAGATGTGAGAACAGAAATTAATCTGGATTTGGTAGCTGCATCTTCATGAAAGAGTTGAATTTTGAATGAGAAACATCCAAAAACACGATGATTTCCCAAGACTTTGGGCTCCTTAAAAAGTTTTAAGACTTCATCACAAACTGATTACTTAACTGTTGCCAGCTGTTCTTGACAGTGTTTTGTTTAATTGATACACAAAGAAATGTATTAATATCTGAGAATGCTATCACATTAGTTTTGCCACTGCTACCTTAAGGATCTAAATTTCACTGTTGAATCCTGATGTCCTTCTTCCTTAGGAAACCCTAAAGGAGCTATGATTACTCATCAAAACATAGTCAGCAATGCTTCAGCTTTTATCAAAACTACAGAGGTAAGCTGAAAAGATAAACATTGTGGATTTGCTTGAAGGGAAATAATCTCACGAGTAAAACAAACATTGAAATTGCTTAACTTTGGTCTTAAGCTTTAGTAAGATCCAAGTGAAAATGTAACTTGACAGCACTCTCTGCCCACTTATCAGAGGTCAATGTTTACTGGTTATTCTGTCAGGGTCAAGAACCCAACAGATTTCCAGTCTGTTCTGATGTAAGCAAAGTGATAACAATGATCCTGATATGAATGCACATTATATTCTGCCATGGGCTTATAGTGTTTCTCATTAGTGCAAGGAGTATTGTTTTTAAATTAAGCAACTGGTCTCATAATTAGCTCATGTAAAGTACTTTTGATATTAGCCTTAGGGTAAATTGGAAAAACAAACCTCCTGATCTAAGATTAAATTGTATTTTTTCAAATAGTATTTTAACTTCTATTGCCTCCCTACCCTCCCAGTATATGTAACGGAACTCTCTGTGGTTTCTATCAGAATTTATTTCTCTTCAGAATCATATGAATGATAAGTTGCAATAATCTGGTCACTGTACTCAACTCTGAAAGTTTGTTTCTGCTGTGTGTCTTTACTCATGCTAGAAAGTCACTGCTACAATCTTTTTAATGAAAGAGAATGCAGCTTCATTACAAACAAAACCAAAGCAGGAGCTGTGCTCTAGAGTTTAGATGCTAGATTTTACTGTGTTTAACTTAGGCAAAATAAGGACTCAATGAGAATTAAACTTTTGCTAACACTTCCAGAAATCATTTATACCTTCCACTGATGATGTTCTGATATCATTCCTACCCCTGGCTCATATGTTTGAGAGAATTGTTGAGGTAAGCATCTGTTTGTTTTACTAAATTATTGAGAAGCTTACTCTTCTTAGAGAATGCATCCAGGTGAAATATGCTCTTCCTTCTTGACTCTTGTAAATGTGTGTGAAAGCTTGAAATAAGGTTCAGGAAAGCAGTGGCCCATAAACAGTACATAGTGAGCACTAGACAATTGGTTTTCATGCTAAAATACAAATATTAACCTTAGAGCTAGGGTTAATAAGAAACTGGTTTACTGGAACCTTAGGCAATCCCTTAGCACATGTACACTACCTAGAATTTCCCTCCAATATAATTAGTGCATTATTAAAAAACCATGCCATTCTTTAGTCTGCAAACTTGAAAAATTTATTTTATAAGGAGGCATCCTGTTTGCTTACACAAAACTAATTTTAAGTTAAACTTACCCTTGCTTCCAAGAAATTTGTACAGTACCGAGGAAGCGATTTTGTTTCAGTGGCATTTTCTGCCAGGAAATGGAAATGGCTTTTAAAGCCATTTCAATGACAAACTTTGAAGTTCTCTTGGATTACTTGTTTTACCATATAGCAAAATCTGAGGCCTAATTTTTGAGAATGAAAGGGTTGTTTTAATGCTGGCATTCTTGAAGTCCTCTGGGCCCATTCTGGGTGCTATGCAATTCCCTTGTGCCTCTACAGTATGTAAGAGGTTCATGTATTAATTACAGCACTTACTGAAGTTGAATTAACACCTCTTCCTTAGGTGAGATTGCAAATACATATGTTGAAGGTTTATAGAAGGAGCATCCATGCAAGCATGAAAAGGCATATGAAGCCAGAAATTGTTGTATGACTTCCATTAGAAATCCTAAGTTTTCTACTGAAAGTCTCTGTGTGTATATATACAAAAATATATATATTTGTATGTGTGTGTATATATATGTTATGAAAATTCAGAATAGCACAGAACTGAGGTCTGCAAGTGCCTGTGGGCATTCAGCACTTTTTCTACCTGGTCACCTTGATACCAATTATACCTCAGTGTCTGTTCGACTCGCTTGTCTTGCACCAGAACATACAAGCTCTGTAGCTAACAGCTCTGCTCTTGATTATGCAGTAGAAACAGGATAGGAACTTGTTTTTTAAAAGAAAATGAAAAGAGTGTTTGGATTACAGTATTCCTCTGCTGGTTGAGGCCTGTACAAAATAGGTGGTGTAGCTGCATGAGGAAATTAACCAAGACTTTACTGGTAGAAAGGAGAAAAGATTTCTTGCTGTTTGGGGTAGGTATGAACACAGGCTCTGTGAGAACCAGTCTTTACAGTTCTGTTTTAAAGTTGATGTTTCCTTGGTTCTGGCATCATATGGAAGTTAGAGGGTCAATGAACTTGACTTGACAAACATGTTCCCACCTAGTAAAGGCAGTGGCTGCTCAGTCTATATGGACTGATATTTGCCGCTTTTAGCAGATGATGGTAAAATATAGGTGGAGGGGGAGTGGGACACTTTAGCATGTCTCGTGCAGCAAATAAGAGAATGGATAGTAGGGAATGAAGAAGTAGGTGTTAGAGAGAAAGCAGAAGAAATAAAAGCAGGTAGGTACAAAGGAGAGGAGAGATATTAAAAAGTTAAAAAATAGGAAAAGGTAGGGGTGTAAGGTAGGTGGTGAAACTTCTAGGATTAAGACACAACAGGATTAAGTCTGCCTACTGTTGTTTAGGTCTGAAGTGATGCAGAAATAAACTCTGGCTCTGCTAGAATCTTCTAAAGAGCACCTTGATCACCTAAGAGCAAGACCTCTGCTCACATCAGTCCTGTGAAATGAGAAGGAAAACCAGATTGCAAGGAGTGGAAATGAAGTAGCATAAGGCAGAAATCCTCACTGGCCTAGTAAATAGCATGTGCTGACTATAAATACAGAATTTCTAGGTATAAAGCAGGGATCAAACAATTCTAATATTTTTAAATAAGCTTGCTAAATATTTCAAATGGAGAAGTTCTCCTTTTCAGTCTTTGGCTACCTCTTGAGTCACTGGCATTGCCTTATTTGACCAACTGCCCTTTTTGGATAGATGCTTTTGTGCTAAGTTTGAAAGTCCGGTTTGAGTACACCAGATGTGTTGTGCTACTTGGTCTTTCTATTGCCGTCTTAAGAGTGTAAGAATGCTGCAAAACTAGTCCAGAAGTTGAGAGGATTTAAGTTTGATCTACACTGCATAGGACTGTCATACATACAGAGCTGGAACACATTGTACTGGCTGCATTTTCAGAGTGTTTACTTTTTTCTAACAGTGTGTGGTTCTGTGCCATGGAGCCCGGATAGGATTCTTTCAAGGGGATATCAGACTACTCATGGATGACCTAAAAACACTGCAGCCAACTGTATTTCCTGTAGTACCAAGACTGTTGAATAGAATGTTTGATAAGGTAAGTCTACAGGCATGAGTGCAGTCTTTTAAGAGACTCCATAAAGTTTGTGTTGCCAGAGTAGGAGTAACTACTGTGCCCTGGCATATTAATTGGCATACTAACAGATGTGTGTATGTATCTCTTTCTAAAAGAGTTGAAAGTGCAGAGAGTAGTACTGGTTGCATTAAAACGCTTTCAGGCAGCAAATACTAGTGTTGAAAATCTGACTGGGGACTTGATTCTGTCTGTCTTGATTAATGACTAAGTGTTTTGCTCTGAGCAAGCTATTTAAGTCTAGTCTACAACACAAAAATGAGGCTTGGCATCTGCATGTCACGCTTTTAGCATATGACTCATGGAGTGGAATTTGCAAAGCAAGGTCAGGTGTTTGCCTATGTTTGCATGGACACATACAAATTTCCTACGTGGCAGCCAGTGTGTCCTAGCTGGGAGAACGGTAAACCAGCCAGTTAGGAGCGCTGGGGAGAAGGTGTGTCTGTAGCTCCACCCTCCTGTGTGTGCTGCTTGCCTGCTCAGGGTCATCTGAGGTGGGAATTTGAAAGTAGATTCTTTCTTGAGCCTCAGATTTTAATTGGCCTTTTACATATGAGTGACTGACTCCTTTTAGGATACAGCCAGGGGAGCTAAAAGATATAATAAATCCTGTGACTGCTAAAGAAATGGCAGAGCTGTCTATGCTGTATTAGCCAGGACATTTCTCTGATCATGTGGCTAGAGGAACACCAAGTCACACAAAATTCTGTTTGGCTCAAGAGCAAATAATGCAACTGGACTCCATTTGGAAAGGAGGAAAACCTGAGACCAGCTTTTGGCACTTAAAATGTAGCTCCTTATGCTCACACATTCTCTACTGGAATTTGAGAAGTAAAGCTTGGGACTTTGTTCTCATGATTTCCTCTTGCTTGTTTAGTCTGATGCCCTGAGGCTTCCACCATTTCAATCTCATCCACCCTTGCAGTAACCTAGCATATGAAGCCAGCAAGTTGGAGAATTGCTATGGCAGGGGGGGCATAATGCTGCAGTCTGCATGCTTTCAGTCATAATGCTGAGTCTTCCTCTTTCCAGATGAATATATAGATGTGTGGGTTGCTGTTGAGTCTGCTCTCGGGCTTCCTGAGAACTAGAGGGAGCCTATCTAAAGTGATCCAGATCTCTATTTGGTGTTTCCGTGACCTGCACTGTGTGATGTTATGTATTATGATAGGGTTCTTCTCAGAAAATGCTGAGGATTATGCTCAATTTAAATTTTGATGATAATAGAATAGAGAAGTAAACTGTCCATTTTCATTCATACATTTTAATGAAGAAATTATGCATTGAAACAATATCACACAGTTTGATAGATATCAAGAATTAAGTTAAGTGCTGATTTCAACTCTTGAACTGAGGTCAAAATAAAAATGCACAAGTATTTAATACTAGAATTAAGATGCCTATCAATAAAAGTTGTTTTAATTTATTTGGTTTTCACTGTTAAGAGTCTCTATGCATGCATATGTAAGAAAAAGGGAATGGTAGTTGATGAGGATTCTAACCATAGTCCATCTTTCTTAATAGATTTTTGGGCAGGCAGATACTTCATTAAAGAGGTGGCTCCTGGATTTTGCTTCCAAGAGGAAAGAAGCAGAACTCAGAAGTGGTATAATTAGAAATAACAGTTTCTGGGATAAAGTCATCTTCCGTAAAATACAGGTATGCTTGAAAGCCTCGAAGATGAACTTTGCAATTGTTGAATTTGATATGAATAGTTATAATCTGGTATGGCTTTTTCACTGAGTTAAGACTACCCAGCTACTCAGAGCAAAAATCAGAGCTATCTTTTTATTTTCAACCTCATTTTTTTCAATTCCCTTAGTTCTTGTAGTATTAGCTAACTATATTAAGGAGGTTGCTCTGAAACAGTCTGGTGCTTCTCTTAGCAAACTTTGAAAGCAAACATTGTCTTTCTGAAGGAAGAATGCTAAGTATGACACAGTACCACCTGTAGCCCCCACTGTCTTCTCCCTGTTGGTCACTAGTAGGTCAAGCTTACCATTATATCTGACACTCACTTGCTATGGCCTTAACCTTAGCTGTGCAACATGCCCATGTGGCTGCTTTTTATAGCATTCAGGATGTATGAAAAACTGATACAAGGCAGTTAAAAATAAAGCCATCACTGTAAAGCCGTGGCTTAAGCTCTTTTTTGCAGAGCTTTTGCATTTTGCATTGCAGTGACATCATATACAGATAGTGTATGTTTGAGACTCCATATCTTCCAGCCATTAGTGAGACTGAAAACACTGCAAGAAAGACAGCTTGCCATAGCAGACTAAACTTCTACTCTCTAACATTTGTGGGTGGCACTGTAGGTGAACACTGGCTAAGAGTGTCATAGAAGATGACTCTGGAAATATTTCTGAAATGCTTTTGGTGTCCACAGTATCTTGTGTCTGTTTTAGGCAAGTTTGGGAGGAAGAGTAAAGCTGATGATTACAGGAGCAGCACCTGTGTCTGCAAGTGTCCTGACCTTCCTGAGAACAGCTCTTGGCTGTCAGGTGAGTTGCCTGGCCTTAGTCCTAAACCCTCAGTGTTTTAACACCTGGCTCCAGCTTTGTTAGAGCTTTTCTAGCAGTCTGATTACATGGATAACTCTTTCTAGTATTCTTGGAGGCTATACAAGTGCATGCTCCTTTCCTGAGTTTCTCTCAGTCCCCTGAAATTTCCATATTCATCCCAAAGTCTTTTAACTGAAGTAACCAGCTGACCTGTCTTAGATGAAAGATTTCATTTGTGGGCTGCAGTAAGCAATAAGTTACTTACTTTAAGTTTCTGGAGTTTGCCTTGCTTGCAGGAGTATTTGTAACTACTGCAGAAAATCTGATACTCAGTGTGGTAATATTGTAGTGTTGCTGTTTTGAAAATGAGGCTGTGGTCAATCAAATTGCATGCATTGCATTTATCTTCAGAGCCTCTTCAAAGGATATGCTTTTGAAGGTAAAATTTGAACAACAGTGGCATAGAATAGAACAAACACGTTGAAATTAAATAAATTTCAAGGATAGAAAATAAAAATACTCTAAAATATCAGGCTTCCATAATCTCTTGACGTTTTTCAGCGGTATGCTGGTGTAACTGCATTTTGCAAAGAAAAGGGAAGCCTGTCTTGTGTATAGCAATCACAGCGCTGTGATGGGGCATAGGGATTCCATTTCTGGCTGTCTCAGACAGACCTATTTTTAAATTCTGTGAATGAAGTCACTGCTGGTGCTATGGTTCTTCATTTTCTTTCTTGCTTCCTCTGCTGTTTTCTGTTTTAATTTAAACAGGTGTCACATGCTGTGTGAAAATTCTGAGTAAATATTGGAACTGAAGGTGGAATATTAGCACGTAAAATTGTGTATTGTGATAAAACTAATATTTCAGGGGTTTTTTTAAGAAGGTGCTGAGGGGTTTGATACACTCAAATTTAAACAATTAGAAGAAAAGAAAGTATTAATTGCATTTTAATGAAGAAACTTTGTGTTGAAAAGTAATGGTCTTAGATTATATTTTGATTTTGCCTTCTAGTTCTATGAAGGTTATGGACAGACTGAATGCACAGCTGGATGCTCCTTGTCATTGCCTGGTGACTGGACAGCAGGTATGATGTTCAGCTGTCTACCTGTCTCCTAAATTTTAGGATTACTGAAATTTTTAGAGGTCCCTGATCACTTTATTTAATCTTCAGTAACACCTATAACAAAGGATAAGATTGGTTTTCTTCAAATGAAATAAAAAAAGTTTTGAAGGGATCTCTTGATGTTTCTACCCCTAAATAGCTATAAATGTTCAGTAATTCAAACTTCTAATAGGTTTTGTTCTTGTAAGTTGAAGTAGCTTTAGGAGAAGGGAGGTCATATTATTAATGCTTGTAGTTTCAAACATGACTCTGTGTATAAAGGCAGTGCTGGAATGGCATCTTTTGGTGCTGGAATCAAGAATCTGCACTTCCCTCAGGTGTTACATTTCTAGCTCCCTAACTGAAATTATAGTGGGACTTCTGCTACTTAAGTATGTCTGTAGAGTGAGGATCCTGATTATAAGAAAAAGCAAGCCTGAGTACATGATTCAGCTTATAACATTGTTAGGGATATCTGAGAATTTAATGTTTCAGTCCTTGCAAATATATGCTACCAGAAATCAGTTTTCCATCTTTCTTCACTGTGTAAGAATCTGACTGAAAAGCATCAGGCTATTGAAGTGTTACTCTATTTAATAGGTCATGTTGGAGCACCAATGCCATGCAATGCCATCAAGCTTGTTGATGTACAAGAAATGAATTACTTGGCTGCCAAAGGAGAGGGTGAGGTAAGTAATTTCAGAAGGTCAATAAGAGCCTCTTGGGAGATTTTGGAAAATGGTTTTTTTGTTCCTGAAATAACTGAGTTTAGTAAAAGTGCTAAACATGGCCTGCTACCTAAAATCTAAGATGCCTGGAAGCAATACCAGTTAATGATTCACAGAAGAAAATCAGGAAATAGTATATGGGAGGGAAGAAGAAAGAGCTTACATAGTAATCTGTTATCCCACAGGTTAACAGATGGTTATATGACCATACATAAAGTTGTATGACCAAGGCAACATCTTCCAGCTGTGGAACAGCTGGGAAGTGTGGCCACCTCATAGTGCAGCTACCCTTCAGCAGAATGCTGGGCAGAGGGCTTCCCTCCAGCTCCACTGCCAAGGGCCAGAGAACAGCTGATGCATATAGCCAGCTATCCAGCTTGTGATGTGTGAGACAAGGTAATTTAAAGTAGCTGGAAACTCTTAAGGGAAATTGAGATCAAATGCCATGAAGGTTGCTGATGACTTGTGATGCCTGCCTGCACATTTTTCTGAACTTTTTGTATGTGGTCTGCACAAATTGAACACATATGTTTTACAAATGACATTTTGAGGACTCAGCTTGATATGTGATGCTATATGCTGTCTTAAAATATTTTTTTGAAGTGAAGTATATACAGATTTAACTTTGTATACACTTTGAACAGATGTTCATGTAGTAATTTATTTTCCCCAAGCCTCGAAAGGAGATTAACTGTGGTGTCTTTCATATGCTTTCAAGAGGCTGTGGGGGCAACTGGGGGAGTGAGAAATTAAAAGTAGGTTAAGCAAGTAACTAATTTGTGGCTACAAAGGATTTATAGTCTTTATATTTTTGGTTGTAATTTGTATGAGACTAGAGACAAATCACTGGGCTTTAACTCCCAGAAATACTCAAGGATTTAGTTGGTCTTGGTGAGGGGAAACTGCTTGCGAGTGAAGAACAATGTCAAAACTCTTCTGTCTTGCATATGATTCCATATTTAGTCTTCATCAGCAATGTTTGCTTCCTTTTCAGTATGTTCTTAAAGCTTGGTCTGCTAGAGGAACAGAGTATAAATTCTTATAATAAGAAATAGTTAAATAGTTAAAGAAAAACCCTCCTAAAAGGGTTTTACTTGCACTTAATGTGAAATTTTGTTGCATTAAGAGTTACTTTGGACTTGAATAAAAGTGGTAGCCCCTTAATATATCATGTACCATCTTAGTCTTTCAGGCCTAACTTCCTCAGTGTTACTATTCTAAATACAACAAAAAATATTGTAACTTGCTTCACAGAACTCAAAGCCCATGGCTGTGGAATTGGTTCTCCTTATCCATTTGCCTAAAATAAATATTCTTACTTATTTTCTGCTTTTCATCTGGGTTAAATATTTCTAGTCCCCTTCTCTGAGAGTAAGCTTGCAATATTCTCTGCTCTGCCAGCCTTGCTTTTCACATTTGCCAGTCAAGAAGAATAAATTTATGAATAGAGTTATAGATGAGCATATGCAGATGAGGTCTCAGTGCCAGCTAGGAGGATACAGATAAATGGTTTGCTGTCTCTACTGGGTAAAGCTATCATCTACTGCCTTCTTGTGATCTTAGGAGCTGTGAAAAATTCACGCTTGATTGGTCAGTTTTTCGCTTGACTGGGACATGCAGAGTTCTTTTATTCATATCCTTCCAGATAAGGTCTGTTGTAAAACAGAATTGACTTGCTTTGTAAAATATGACTCAGGTTTGATCCCAAGTTTGGTATCATCTCCATAAGGTCATCAGAACCTTCACTAATGCTCTGATCTCCCTCCTATTGATAACATCTCATGTTCACTGTATTGTAGTTCACCAGCAGGCTGGGTAGGCACTGAAAGTTTTTCAAGAATCAATTGCTGAACTACATTAGTAATTCCTTCAAGCCTAATTTTTGGGCAACAAATGTGCCATTTGCTTGATACACGACTTTTTTTTTCTCCACCAGTTTTAGCACAATGCCCCTGCTGTTTACCAAAACTGAAATGGATATGTTGCCAGGTTGAGAGAGTATTTCTGATATAATTTTTTCGCATAAATAAATAAAACCAAATTTCTTCTGATAGGTTCCAATTATTCAGGTAGTAGGTAGGAACACTGCTGCTAGACTGGAAGAGAATAGATTCTTCCAGTTGCTTTTTACTATATTTCATACCAATGGAAAATGTTAGGTCTCCAAAAACCACAAGTAGAAGTTCCTATACAAACACAAACTTCCTCTTGCCTTTTTAATGGAGGTAAAGAACCATTGGAGAAAGCATCTGCTGATAGTAGTGGTTGCTATCTTTCCTTCATTGTAGCATATATTAACAAATGGCTCTTTTCAGGTGTGTATTAAAGGAGTAAATGTGTTTCGTGGCTACTTGAAAGATCCAGAAAAAACAGCAGAGGCTCTGGACAAAGACGGCTGGCTTCACACAGGAGATATTGGGAAATGGCTACCAGTAAGTTAACTTACATAGCCGGAATGATACTTTTATAGTTATTAGCAGAAATTTAATAAATATATTAGAAAACATTTGGTATTGAACAGAATTAGTTAGGTGAAAGGCAAGAATTCGTGGATAATCACTGTTGTAGCTGAATCTGTGTGCCTGAGCCTAAACATGTATTGACAGTGCCAGTCCTGAGGCTTTCCCCAGTTTAGATTAGATGGATACATAACCTATTTTCTTTTAACATTAGTTTGACAGTTCTCTGGCTCTAGCAGTTTTACTGTGCCAGTGTGGCATGTCTAAGGTATGTAGATTGGTTTTTCACTTGAAGTGCCACCTCTGAGTGAAAGTTATTTCTGTCAACAGAATGGTACATTGAAGATCATTGACCGGAAAAAACACATATTTAAACTAGCCCAGGGAGAGTACATAGCACCAGAGAAAATAGAAAATGTGTATCTGAGATGTGAAGCTGTTGCACAGGTGTTTGTCCACGGAGAGAGCTTGCAGGTAAGCATTTTTCAGGTAATTTTAAAAATTAATGCAAAAGGAGACTGCAGAAAAGTCTTACTTTCTTCCTTCCCCCCACACCAGACTTTGAGACTGAAACTTAAATTTTTATTGTAAACTTTTATCATTATGCATTTTGGTTCTGATTGGATTCCAGCAGTTACATAGCACGTTGCTGGATTAAGTTTCACACCAGGTAGTGGAGTTGAACTATATTGCGTATTAATGACTGTATGTAAATTGCTAACAGTGCGCAGTGGGAAAAACACAAAAAACAAAAACCAAAACAGAAAAACCCATGCACACCAAGAAAGAACCTGGATATCTTGGGGGTTTTCAAGTGTAAAGAGAAACGTGGGTCTTAATTCTTTCAGTTCAGCTTCTGAACTGCACTTCCTGTGTTCAGGAAGCAGAAAGCTGCTGACTTTACAGTAGGATCAGAAATGCTCCCCAAAGAAGTGTGTAGGGACTGAAGTGTTGACTTAGGAATTTTTGTCAAGCTTTTTTCACTTTTTTTAGGCCTTCTTAGTAGGTATTGTGGTACCTGATCCTGATACTCTGCACAACTGGGCCAAGAAAAAGGGATTTGAAGGCTCCTATCAAGAGCTATGCAGAAACAAGGTAAGACATATCTAACTGAACAGTTAGTTGTTCTGCAGCAACTCTTTCAAGTTGCTGCTTATGCAAACATGAAGCTATACAATGTATTCTGTATCCACAGGAGGTAAAAAAATACATTCTGGAGGACATGGTGAAAATTGGGAAAGAATCTGGTTTGAAGTCATTTGAACAGGTATGATGCTTATGAGAACCAAATACCTAATTCTTTAAACTTCTCAACACCAATATGATCTGATTCTCCAGAAATTGCTTTTAATTTGTATCTGGAAAACTTCACAAGTGATGGGCTTTGTTACGATGTCTGGGCAAGTTTTTTTAATAGTCTTGTCTATTTCAAGGAATACAGCTTGGCTAGTAACTTTTTATTTTCCAGGTGAAAGACATTGTCCTGCACTCTGAAATGTTTTCTATTGAAAATGGCCTGTTGACACCAACACTGAAGGCGAAGAGACCAGAACTGCGAAAATACTTCCAGTCACAGATAGATGAACTCTATGCCAATGCCAAAATGTAACTGCAAATGGAATGAGGAAAGTGGCACACGTCTGTCTACTGTCGGCCTTCATATCTGTATTTTGACTACAGCAAAAATAGGGAAGGAAACTGTGCAATCATTAACTTCTACAAAAATGGGTACTTGCCATAGGAACATTGAAGAAATGGAACACTGCCTTACTGTCAAGTCGTGTTGCATACTGTTTTTATGGTGACCTACAATTTCCAAAAAGAGCCTTAACTATAAATGGTAACTATATGTAAGTTATTTAATATTTCCTTGGTCAAAAATGGGACTCACCTTCACCAAGGAGCTAAGGTTTTATTGCCAGCATGTTTGCTGTCTGCAGTGTGTTTTGCAGTTGTCAATTCCACAAAGGATTTGGCAGCTTTGAAAATGCCTCTAAGTATCTTGCATCCTCAGAAAAATTACTTAATCTGTTCAAGAAAACCCCACCACCCAACCATCAAAAACCCCAAACCCTTACAGTTTGCATAGCTGGTATCACATCTTTAGTTAGTCCCAGTATGAACTGGGGCAGGACATCTGAGTTGTATCTCCCTTCTACATCTGCAGCCAGTTACAGGATGTACTTCTGTAAGGTAGGAGTCAGCACTCCACACAAAGAAGACTGATGAATAGAAGTTCCTCAGAGTAAGTGTGCATATGGCAGTTCTGCGCTGTGTGGATGCAAGTGTAGCCTCTGCTACATTAGCATGATTCTGGAGTGGTGCCAGCCCTGCAAATGAGCAGATCCCAACTCTGGTGAGAACACTAGAGACCTAAAATCCAAATCAGGGGGCTGGACTGTGCTAACAGTCAGGGTAAACATTGCACCTGTACCAGACACTTGTTTCCCTGTAATGAACTTGAATTTCAAATACATTTTATAAAAATGTGCCAGGCCCTCTATAAGTGGAAGAGCTTCTGACATAGCCTCTTTTCTGTGCTTTACGTATGAGCCACTGACTACTCTTCACTGAATAGCAAAATAGGTCAGGTAGAATGTTTTTGCCTGATGCTTTGAAGCGATTGGAATTATTTATACATGCCAACAGAACTGTGCGTTGGCTCAGGATAGGTATTTGTTCAGGGATAAAAACCTAATTCCCAGATAAATTGCAAAATAATAACTAGTTATTATCTTTTGTTTGAAAAATCAGCAGAAATAAACCTTATTACAGCGTAAGTCTTTTGCTATCCTTAACAGAGTTGGTTTTGCATTAACATTCATTGCTGTTTTTTGAAACATGGATATATGTAAAATACAAGCACAACAAGGTTTGCACTAAGATTTGTGTGTGATTGTAATGCACTACTCTGTAGCATAATTTCATATGTGTATGCAATTCAGGTACACAAATCCAAGTCAACTGTTAGAGCAGTAGTTTGTTACATTGAAATTCAAATGTTTGCTTAGTGTTGGCTATTTCTATGTTTTATAAAACCAAAACAATTTTCAAAACCAATGAAGGAAACCAAAATAAATATTTCTGCATTTCAATGCTGTGATGTGTTTGTTTATCAAGGAAAAATGCTGCTGACTAACAAGCCCAGGTGTAATATTCCAACTGACAAGCTGTAAAACTCCACTGCTACAGACATACTAAATACAGTATAAAGGCTGGTTGTTTACACTTTTGGAAAGTGATCTTTTATGTTTAATATAAAAAATATCTTATTATACTTGTAAGAAAAGGATGGATGTTGTATGTAACTTGCTTTTTCAGTACATTACTAAACAAGCAAATCTTTAATTTTTGTCTTTTTCCTGACATATGTGTTTTTAATGTCACCTGAAAATGACTGAAGTGAAGGGTGGAGTTTTCTAAAACTTTACCTGGGTTGTAGTGGGTTTCCTTATTCCTGCCCTCACACCATGCATTTGGCTTAAATCAGGGGTATGGTTTGAGAAATTTCAGGGGCAGAGTTACCAGACCAGGGCAGAGGAAACACCACCACCCGGACACTAAAGCTCCATGTGAGTACAGATGTCAGTGAAAGATACTGAATCTGCTCCTACTCACTGTAGAGCTTTTCCTCTGAAGTAATTTTGTATGTTCCTTCATACATTATTTTCTATACTGAAGGAAACCTAAACCAAATTTTTCACTTATTCAATAACATACCAAAATCTGTGTGTATGCTGCTTGGAAAGGCAGGGAAATGTCACCACATGTCTCCTACTGGAGATAGCTGAGAGATGGATGGGAACTGGATCTAGGGTTTATGTTCTTAACAACATTCTGTTGAAAAAACCTCTCTGGAAAAGCCATCCATCACTAGAGTACAACTTTGTACTGTCTTATTTGTGGCTCATGGGACTCGGTGCTATAGCCAGCAGAACAGAAGTTACAGAGAACTTACCACCTCTTAAGCCTAAAGTGATTATTTCACTGTTTTAGCTTATTTGTCTGGCAAAAGCCAAAGGAGGGGGGTGTGTGGGTGTCACCACCCCCGTGGATAAAGAGATGTGACATGAAAAGAGCCCCTTAAATTGACAGGACTTGACAAATTGCTACATCTTCTCTTAACGATTTAATTGCCAGAGATGGAATTGAAAGTTTTCAAGCTAAAGCCCACTCTTTTGTTTTGTTTAGCACGCTCTTAAAGCAAATTCTATTTTTGTGCTGTTTAAATTAATTTCTTAACTGCTTCTGACCGTAGCTTTATCTTTGCAGAAGCGATCTCCTTCGCTTGCTTTTCATATGCACAGCGTCAGTTCAGGGCAAGGGAGGGGAGTAGAAAACGGGAAGTTCTTGTGGTTTTGTGTATTTAATCAGCGTCATGAACAGAAAATAGGGAGGACAGCGGAGCTTAGGTCAACTATAGGTACCTTGCATTGACTCGGCCGGGCCGGGCGGGGCTCTGGCTGCGCTCTGCCGCTTCCTCCTCCGGTCCCGCGGCTCCTCCCCTTCCTTCCCGCCGGCGGCGCGCGCGGTTCCAAAGGCGGCGGGAGGCGGGAGCCTGCCCTGAGGGGCCGGGGCCCTGCGGCACCTGCGGGACAGGAGCTGCGGCAGCGGAGCCAAGGTACAGGCGTCAGCTGCAGCGCTTTGTCTTTTTCACATGCCCTGCTCACTGATACGTGCTGGGTACATCCGTCCGTACATAAATATATAACCTCTACGTCGGTATGTGCTAAGGAAGTGGGCTTTACCGCTTCTGAAGTGAGCTGAGCAAAATAGCTTGAAGTAACAAAGAATAGTTTGAACTAAAAAAGATTTCCTATTCCCTCCCAAGAACAGACACAGAGACAGCTGATTTGTATCGGCGACAATTTTTCACTAAGTTCATCCTCGGTTTTATGTTCAGCAGCCTATACTGAACAGCGAAATGTCCTCAAAGAAGAAAATAAAGAAGAATCGTAGCAGCTATAAGCGAGAGGTAAGTTTCTCTAGGCTGGGCAGAATTCAAACAGCCAGTGTTTCGGATTTGTAGAGAATGTTCAAAGGAGGGCGAGGTGAAAGGCCTTGAGGGGCAGCCGTGTGAGGAGGGGCTGAGATCACTTGGTCTGTTCAGCTGGAGACTGAGAGGAGACCTCATCGTGGGCTCAGCTTCCTCACCAAGGGGCTTGCAGGGGCAGACACTGATCTCCTCTCTCTGGTGACCAGTGAGGGGACCAAGGGGAGTGCCCTGAAAGGTTGGATATTAGAAGCTTTTCACCCAGAGGGTGGTTGGGCACTGGACCAGGTTTGCCAGGGCACCAGCCTGACAGAGTTGAAGGTACATGGTGTGACTCTTGGGGTGTCCTGTGCTGGGCCTTGTGAGTCCCTTCCAGTGCAGGATATTCTGTGATTCTGTGTCGCGTTAGTGTGCAGTCAGGGCATTGTCTCTGGAGATGGATGCACAGGGGTTAATGCAGGGCTTGGGAACTGCTGTGCAGTCTCTGCTGGGACAGGCTTTGGGTGCTGGTGTGGGGTTTTCTTTTTTCCTTTTAGGAGTAGCACAAAATGGACCATTGACTTTCAAACAGGCAAAAGTTTAAAAATAGTCTCATAAAAGAAGATTTATAGAGAAAGTAGTTGATGTGTATATTTGGTACTATAATAAAAATGCTGTGGCACTGCTAAGCTCTGGTAAAATTAAAAAGCTCCAGAGGTCAATCTTTTCTGTTATAATTCATCCTACAAGTAGACACAGAAATTAGTGAGGAAAGTCACTCATGCATTTTTTGAATGGCACACAACTGTTTCATAAACTTGCGTCATTGTCCCTTACCCTTCTGCTTTACAGAAATGTCTCTGTAATTCTTGATTTATAAATTCCACTTTTTTTAAAATAAGAAATTACTCTATAGCTTTTCAGTTTCTTAAGATGAAAGTAATTCGGTTGGACAAGGGTGGAAATTTGCGTGATATAGAGATTAAAGAAGAAATGTTTTAATGCCGGGGAAGAGAAAGACTACACATCATAGAAACCAGATATTAGAGTGTTATAAGGTTTCTGAGCTTGTATGCTTTTATGAAGTAAGACAAAGCTTGCAGTGGAACACAGTATCAAATAGCAGAACATACACATTTTATACCTTTGCTTCTCTTAGGGGAAAAACCCTGTAGCCTGAGACAGAAATATGCTTCAAATCCTTATGCCTTAGCTTAGGAGTCAATATGGTTCTGGTTAAGTGTATTTCTAGCCAAATGTTCTTGAAATTCATTGTCATATTTAATCTGTTGTACTCTCAAAAAGCTGGGTAAACTGGCTGTTAATTTCATACCCATCCAGGAACACAAAGCCAAGACCAATCCTCCTTGGAAATCACTTCCACTTGAGGAACCAGATGTCTCAAGGATATTGAAGGTAGCAGAAACAAATCAGCTTGAAGAGCTTGATGATTCCTTTGGTTAGTATTACCTTGAATGTCATTTAATATATGATTTTCACAAACCAAACAAGTGGGCAA
Source organism: Brachypodius melanocephalos (assembly GCA_013398615.1). Taxonomy (NCBI): domain Eukaryota; kingdom Metazoa; phylum Chordata; class Aves; order Passeriformes; family Pycnonotidae; genus Brachypodius; species Brachypodius melanocephalos. The sequence continues at coordinate 10,930,650 of VZSR01003049.1, forward strand.
AATACTTCAGGTGCTTACATAGGAAAAGGTTTTGCTTCTTTGTAAGAGAAAGTAATGGAAAGGAGAGACAGATGGGATTTTGTGCTATTTTCTGTAATTTAGGAAGTGACAGGAATAATGCTGTACTGTGTGCAAATAAAAGTCAATGGAAAAATACTGGCTATTCTGCCTTTATGGTCCAAATGGTAGAAATTCATGCATCATAATATTGCAATTGTGTAAGAACTTACGGTTAAAAACCAAAGTTCAACATCTTAACTTATTCTTTATTAAATTACACAAATTATGAAGTGAAGTTTTTGCCATTGTAAGAGTATCCATGGCAGCAAACTTGGATGTTTGCGGGGCTGTTGTTCTGCCACTTTCAGATGTTATTTAAAAAAATAGCATAAAGCCATACAATTTTTGGTGAAGGATTAAAACCACTTTCATGCTTTATATTGGACTGGTGTAGTGAGGCCTCAATACACAGGAAGAGAATCAATCTGGATTGTTTCTAAATCAAAATGGTGTAGATGCACCTCTATGTGGAGTCCTCTGTTATATCTATCTGTATATTTTTTTTTTTTTTAAACCAGTGTAATTAGAACCTATAGAGAAAATGTTAAAACTTATTTCTCAACTATAATAGTTATTACTCTGAGAAAATTACAGAAATATAAATGTGACTTGGGAATAGCATTGACAATGAGCTATAAAAACAATTTAGCAAAAGGGTTGTTTGTAGGGCAAGACTGGATAATGAAAAGCTCTTTTCCTTATTTTTGTGGTATGTATTTAGGCTGTAAAAAGGATGCCCACTGACACTGACATTACTGACACTAATGTAAGCTAAGCTAAAACAAAAGTTTTGTTCCAGTGTGCTTGAAAAAAGAACTTTATACCGCGGAAGGCATGCTAAAACCTTGCATTTCTCAGAGTTCCAATCAATTTTGGTAGCTACCTTCAAGAATTTTACATTTACAAATATTCTGTAGCAGCTGTAATTGCCTTCTCATAGCATCCACTAAAGCAGCGTAAAATCTATGTTTAAAAAAAAAAAGTGGTTGTTTAAATGTGTAGATGGTTTACATATGCCATAGCAAAGAGAGACTTGAAACAAACTGTGTCAAGTGTTTTGCTTGCTCTATGCCATGTGTACGTGCTGAACTACCTTTAGTTTGGGTTCATAAAGAAATAGCAGGTGGATGGGTGCAGAAACTGTGACACTACATATTTTTTCATAATCGTCAAATAATAGTTGTAACGAGAACTTCCTTTTTATTAATTAGCAAACCACAAATATTCTAACTAAATGCTTAATGGCTGGCAGTGCTCTTTGCCTTAAAAGATGGGAGCAGTGTTCATACAGTTTATTTTTTCTTTATAGATCACCCTTTGCACAGTACTGCTGTGGATGCTTATGGAGAGGAACATTCACAAAACGAGGCACTCGGTCGTGTTGCAGCACCACAACGGCAAAATACAGACAGACGGTCTGGTGGAAAGAAAATAAAATTGTCAGCATTTAATTTAATCTTCAGATTTTTAGATTTAAAGGGAAAAGTGTTCTAGTTAAATTATATGTAACTAAGAAAATTGGTTTAAAAATATTTTAATTCAAGTTTTAGTATATTTCTCATATGTTAAATCAAATTTGGTTTAAATCTGAAATTGTCTTGCTATTTAATTCAAGCAAGAACTTTAATAGTACTTGTATGAGACATAGCTGTACAAAATGTTCCCCAAAACACAAGGTTTTGTGTATATGGTTGAAGATCATCCTTCCTCAGAGGGTAGTAGTGTGTGTTTCTCTTTTCCCAGTAAAAAACCACGTCGCTCAAAGCCCTCCGATGGTGATGTTCAGGAATTCAACACAGCTGATGCTGGAGAGGAACCCCTTAAGGAGACTGCGGTACTGAAAAAGTTTCATGAGTATTATCAGTCAATTCAATTTCAGTTTACTTCACACCGTGGCTGCATTAGAGAGTGGGAGGAGAGGAAGATCTTCCATTTGTTTCTTAGTACTGTTTTAGTACTTAATTGTATCCAAAATAATCAGTCCCGAGAGTATTCCTGTGAGGTGGCCAAGTGAAATGCTTAAAGCTACAAGTTATCATGTCAACAAGGAATATAATAGCTAGGTGTTTGTGGATCCTGTAGCCTATTCTCTTGCTCATTTGGGAGTGTATTCTTTCCTTTTTTCAGTTATCTTTTTTGTATCTAGAATATATGTTCTTGAGGAACTAGAGATGGAATATGAATCCTTTTTACTTGTTTGGTATTGAAGCAAAACAGGTTTATGGGAAAAAGAATATTGATAAAATTAATTTTGAATATGTGTTAGAATTAAAAGCCATTCAGTTCTGAATCAGTGTTTTTGAACACTTATTCCACAATTAGTGTAAAATGCTTTTGGCCCACTTAGCTGCCAGGCATACAGCAGAAGTCAACTGTCTGCAGGCTCAAGAAAGTAACCTATGATAAAAGAAGCTGTGCAGTAGCTGAAACAAGAGGTTTCTATGTATTGAAATTTATTGGAATTGAACACTCAGTACAGAGTGTTAGTCTTTCATCAGTAGGCTGGATGCATGCAGCACTCTTGTACAAGGGCTGTTGTAGTTGTCACAAAGTCACCAAAGTAGAGAGAGGATTTGGAGAGAATGTGGGTGAAAAGGAAAGTGAGCAGGCACTGTTGATCAGAGAAATGTTAATCCTGGGCAATGACTGTGCTGAACCAAGCATCCTTAAGCTCCTTAGGATGCCTCCAGCCCTGCTGCATGGCCGGTGGCTGATGGGTCAGTGGCCGGTGCACTGAGGCAGCCACTGTCCCACAGCAGAGTGACCCCTGGGCTGGGGCTGGTGGAACAGGCCAAAGGAAATGTTACTGATGCTTCAGTCAGGAAATGCTTTCTGCATTCTGCCTAATTGTCATCTCTCAGGAGTTTAGATGAGTAAACCTAGGTTTTATTCTGGAAGTTAATCTGCTTTTCGTGTCACAGAACACTCTGAATACTACTCAATTCCAGGCAAAAAGGAAGCAGCCTTCAGAGGAGTACACAGCAGATTCTTCTGGTAAAGTACAATTTTCAGAACTCCCATATAGTTTTTCTTCATTCAAGATCAAAGTTTTTCAATGGTTTTCATCTCTGGAATACAGCAACACAGTGCTTCTAGAAATGGGAAGTTTTAGTTTCAGTTTTGGTGTAGACCCCTGTTTGATCCCTGTGGTTTGCATCCCTGGATTAGCCTATTCCTCCCCTGCAGGGGTAAAGCATAGGTGTGCATTATACCTCTAAGTCAGCCTGGTTTTCTTTGGAGGGAAGCCTGGAGCCATGGCTATGAAGCTGTAGGAGGTGCAGGTGTCAGGACATTCCTTGGTCTGGAAGTATGGAAGAGCAGCTGTGGGGCAGAACTTGGAGTTCCCTGACTGCAGCACAAGCACAGATGTCAGTGCAAAGATCCTGGAGACAGGGAGCTTCAAGATAGTGGCATTTTTCAGTAAAAAGAAACTGTCTCTTGTGTCATCTTGCTTCCTTTGAATGGAGCCCTCATCACATTTTAGTACTAGATTTACATTGGAGAGTGTGTGAAGAAACATGGTTTAATTTTTGTGGAATTGGTTTATAACACTCTTGCAAAGTTTAAAGGGATATATTTGTGTATAGTGGGGTTTTGAAGCATATATGGTATTAATATAAGAATGTATGCAAATAAAAAAGCTCGTGATTCTTTGAGTAATGCAAATTGCAAATTTGGGCTAATAGTTTTTTAACACAAAAAATCATGTCAACAGTACACTATGTAGTTTATTACCTAGTTTACTGATATGTTCCTAAGCTTGCTTGAATCAATAAATGATAAGGATTAAGTTAGGTATCATTGATCATCCCATTTCTAAGGTGTTCCCAGGTAAATCTATCACAGTTGCTTAGGCAAAGACATATGAAATAATTTGAATATTCCTCTTCTCAAATTTCATGTTAAAATACTCATAACTGTTAGATCGTTATTTTGATGGTGGGCACAAGAGTTTTTCTGTTGTTTTAGTGTGTACATGAATTGTGCAATGCTTATGTTCATTCTTTTTTGCAGTGGATAGCCCACATTCGGTACAAATTTGGTGTCCCAAAAAGCTGAAGAGGTCTCCTAGAGATATTACAGAACTGGATGTTGTTCTGGCTGAAGTTGAGAAGATAGCAGCAAATTACAGGTAAATATTCTGCTTTCCCATGACTGGATATTCAAAATATTAAAAAGAAATATCTGTATTTCTGCTAATGGGCTCTCTTTTAGGGAGTCAGTATTGCATGGCTACATTCTGATGTTAATGATTATTAAGTATCTATGATACAAATGTTTCTTGATCATAGTCTTGACATGGTCTCCAGGGATTTGGTATTTTTCCAAACATGAACAGCACATCTCAGCTGATATTTTTCAAGGTAGAAATGAAGCTGTTGCTAGTATATGAAAGATCTGCAGTTGTGTAGCTGTTTAACTTTGGGGTTTATTTGTTACTCAGAGGAAGGGTTTTGGATGAGATTTCTCCTTTAGTAAACCAAATGTGTTTTGTCCCTCTGACTTCTCCAGACAAAGTGTAGAATCAAACATTTTCAGAAAGGCTATCAATGACTTCTCTTCTGCTTTCAAGGACCAAATCACTGATCTTGTAAGTACACCAGAAATAAAATCAATTTTGTGGTCAAAATACCTATAAAGTGCCCTTTACACATTAATTTTACAAGCTGTAAAGTTCCCAAAAATTCTGAAGTGTTTGTCATATCTAAATCATTAGGTAGTAAAACTGGTGAGCTGCACAGTTTAAATGAGCATACAGCTATGTCAAACACTGTTTTAAAAGCTCATTGACTAGAGTTTTAAAAGGTTGATTTAATTTTTGTGCTGTCTCAGTGATTGCTGCATAAGGCCTTTAACATATTCCAGGAAAAATCATCCTTTTTTAATTAACATTTTGAACATAACTGTAAGATATTCAAGAACCATCTGAACACAATCCTGTGCCATGTGCTCTAGGATGACCCTGCTTGAGAGGGAGGTTGGATCAGAAGACCCACTGTGGTCCCTTCCAATCTGAGCCATTCTGTGATTTATTGGCTGGAAAGATTAAGGTGATTAAGATGAGTAAAATGAACTCAGAACTTCGCAGGAGTTGTGCCAAGTACAATGGCTAAGTACTGAAGCTATAGTTCTGAGTGGTTCATTAGAAGTAACAAGTGTTGGAATTACCAGATTTATACATCTTTATAAAGATACAGAAAAATTAAGGTAGGTAGGTAGTATTGCAGGAATTGGTAGAAGGAGTATTGTTTGCACTAACTCCTTTTGTGCAACAGTTTTCTTCTGGCATGAATAGAGAGGAAAGAATACACACAACCAATGATGTCCCTTTGAACCAGGGTTGGGGTTTTTTTTCAAATAAAAAACTTTTTATGTTATTCCAAAGTAATTCTTGAAACCATATTCTTAGGAGGATAGTGATGAACTCAACCTCTCAATCTGTAATTCTTCTTCTTTGTAGATAGCAGGAGTCCAGGAATTAAAGAATATGAAGAAAAAAAATGCTAAGGTAAATATATACATATCACTAGATTGTACAGCATACAGTTGTGGGCATTGGAATGTTGAGAACTTGACTGGAAGAGATAAAATAATTGACAAAAAAAGTGTACTGTACTCAGAATCAACTGTACAAACATAGGGTAGGCAACCACCCGAGGTTTTTTGGCAGAGATCTGAGTAAATGTGGTGGATTCCAAACTCTAGATGTATACTGCTGTATGGTGTAAAAAAGAATGCATGCACAATAGGATGGATGAGATCTGTGCATGTCAATTACTCTTTTGGCTTTTTGTGGGTTTTTTTGTTTTTTGTTTTTTTTATGAGTAATGGTAAGGCCTCTGGAGAACCAGTTAAATTATGAAAGTTAACCTTAAAGAAACATAAATGAATACAAAATCTAGGAGACCAGCAAAGATAGCAACCTGTGAGGATAGAATTAGATTGCTTAATTTAAAGAAAGGAAGTCTCAGGCAGCTGCATTCCCTAAATAGGATTTTTGTTCAGAGGAAGACAGTTCCTCTCTTCATTTATAACAAGCAGTAATTTGGTGAAAATACAATGGGAATGTTGACAGAAGGAGGCTCCAGTGTAAGGGCAGAAAAACATTGCAGTGGTTTCATCAGGGAGAGGTGAATGCCTGACACAAGAGAGATTTAAGAGCAGCTTAGGCACTGTCTGGATTTCTACCCAAATTAACATCTTGCAAAATTTTCAAAGGCAAAATAGCTTTAACAAATAAAGTCAACATAAAGCTTATCCTGGGAAGTAGCAATTAATATGCTAAAGTCTTGAGGTGATATGGTAAACTGCTCTGCATGGAAAATGAAAATCTTAATACACACCTAGCAGTCACAGCCACTCATTTATCCTTAGCTTGTGTCTTAGACATTTGTTTAAAATTAAACTTTTAGTTGCTAAATTTAATTTTATGATGAGTTTTGGATGTTACCTTTTTTTAATTTTATGTAAAGAAAGCTTACTTAGTTATGGCAATCATCCTGAACATACATTCATATTAATTTGCATTTTTAAACCTAAAACCTCCTAGAGTTCATGTTTGAAATCAAAATGTCACAAACTCCTTTTGTATGTTTGTAAATCCAATGGTTCCTAAGAAAAATTGTGGATGGAGATTAGAGTTTGATACTTTAAACAGCTTTAAATTGTTTCGAATACAGATGTAAAATATGGCAGTTTATCAGATCAGGTATCTTAGAATCTTCCAGACAGTCAGCATGAAATCTCAGAGGAAAAAAAGGCAATGAAATTTGAGTTGTTTCCCTTTGAAGTTTTAGAAACTGTTTCACAGACTTTGCTCACTGTTTGTTTCAGGCAATAACAGACATCAAAAAGAAAAGGCAGCAACTGGTGCAAGTCAGAGAAGAGCTAATTGGGTGTGTTTCTAACAATGCACAATAATAACCTGAAGAACTTAAGGAGTCTGGTATTTTGTAACTCAGAAGGGAAAGTAACTTTTTTTGTTCTCTCATTTTACTTTGATGAAATTACCACTGTCTTACTTTTTGTTTTTGCAGAAGCTTGTGATATCCTCTCCTTTACGTATTTCAGTTGCTTAGACAGTCATTCTTGCAAGTTCTCTTAGCTAACTAGTTACTGGAAGGGTGTCTCACACCATATAGTCATAGGAAGAACACCAGGGTTATGATTTGAATTGCAAATGTGCTTGATTGTAAATTACAAAGGTAATACAAGGACTGCTTTGGTTTTTGAGGTGGGAGATTGTATTTTACCTTTGCAGGTTGGCAGGAGTTGCTCTTAGTACACGGTTTGCTTCCGTCTCATGTGGCCACAGAATTCCCCTTCTCTAACTTGGCATTAATCTTAAGTGTCATTTAGATACACAACACAGGAATTATGTGGTTGAAAGAACCATTAGACTTCCCCAAAACCCTTGGGTTGCTAGTGACAAGCTTTATACTGAAGCTGCATTTTACTTACACCCTGTAAGGTAATTGTAGGGAACCATGGGCTTGGATCCACAAAAACAGGGTAAAAACACCTTCTCTGTGGCCATGAGAAGGTGTTTTTCTTTGTAGTACTATGGACTACCTTGGCTCAGAGAACTACTTGAAGCCCCTGAAAGCTGTCTTCATGTTTTCATATGTTGTGTTTTAATCCTTTGATCATTTTAAGAAAGCCTTTTTTCTGCAACCCTGTTGGATGAAAATCACTGTTAGTGCTCAGTTTTTGGACTGCTACTTTAATAGATCAAGCGCTCCAGTTTGTTTGGCAGAGGTGTAGGTAGTTTGTAGATCCTGAATATGCTTCAGCATAAGCGCTGAGCACTGAGCTTGCAGCCAGGGGTGTGCAGAAGCAGAACACCTTGTGTTTAAGAAACAACACTTTAAAAACTTAAATGCTTAAGAAAGAGTGGTTACATTGTCAGACTCAAAAGAGAGTTTGGGTCTTTTTGGTGGATTTGGACTCATGCCCCTGTTTAAGTAATATGCTTGTTTTACCTAAGCACTATTCCATAGTAAACTATGTTTTGTATTTCTGACCAGCCTTTTAAGAATTCCTTCAGAGAAAGTAGGGTCATAGTTATTCATGCAATAAATAAGCAGATGTAAGCATCAAAGTCTTGATCTTTTTTCAGAGCTGAACCACAACTGACAAAACTACAAAGAGAATATGCTGAGGTGCAAGAAAGGAAATCTTCCTTGAGGCAAGCAACTGAACTAATTACTGATTTAAAAGAGCTACAGCAAGATTGTTTGGATTATAGAGAAGAAAACCCAAAAGCAAAAGTGGTAGTAAGTACATATTCTGCACATGTTTTGGTTTTCTAAGTGTTTTTTATCTTAATTTATGAGATTTATTTATTAACATCTTTTAAGTAGCAGTATTTTGTTAATTGTCTTTGTGGAAGCAACTTGAGCATCACTGCTGAGCTTTACTGTAGTATCTCACTCGTGGTTTTGGTCTCGTTAGAAGCTGAAGTATTTCAGAGAAGATTCTGCTGTCTTGCTCTCAGTATCCAGGAATTCAAAGGACTTAGAAATGAAACAGTTGTCCTTAGTTGTAACTTTTTTACAGAAATTGAACATTAACAGTGGGACAGAAGTAATTAATTTTTTGTGTTATTACTGTTCAAAAGTAGGGAAGGCTCTGGCACTTCCATGTAAGATATTTAATGCTGAGAACAGTGCTTGTATTTCATGACCAGAGAAACTTCTCATGTAGCCTTAGAACCCATTCCTGTTGTATCCAGGAAGGTGGTACAAGGCTTCTGTGATTTACACACCTGCCATGTGTAAGGGAAACCCTCACATTTCAGAAGATGCTCTGATTTTGGCTGTTGTTAATTTCTAAACGTCATGCTGTGCCATTTTAGACAGAGGAAAAATAAATACTGATATGTAAGTGATCTTTCCAAGAGTGAAAAATGTTGCCTTGTAATTTTATTTCCTTATCAACAGTACGGAACTTCCAGCCTCCCTGCTCTTCTGGTGGAGTCTCAGAGAATTCTAGGAGCAGAAAGGCACTTTGAGAGTATCAATATGAAACTGGAAGAGGCTCTGGCTGCAGAAAAAGAGCAGAGATCAAAGAAAAATTAAGCGTCTTTTTAAGACTTTCAGACATTCAGTAGGAACAGTTATTAGAATTGTCAGTGCTTAAACCTTGTTTAATCATTGTCACTCTATTTTGTTTCAGTGTTTAAAGGAAGTCAACAACTTAGAGATTTGTATCTTTTTATTGTCAAATAGTCTCAGAATATCAATGGAAGGAAATAGCAATCACAGTTAATAAAACTTTTGTGCACTCTGAACAATGTTGGGTCTTAATCTTGTGCTATTAAAGTAATCTTGAGAGGAATATATTTGTAAAGAGAACACAGACTCTGGTTGAACAAAGATGAATAAAGAAATATTTTTATTAAAATTGAAATAAATTTGAAATAAATTTAATCTCATTTATGGAAATAAGTCTATTTTGTTGTCTTCTTAATAAAACTTGGACATACAACTAACAAAATGGAAAGTGTACAGCAAAGAGCGTTAAAGTGCTAAGCTTGGAGCAGCATTCATAAGGAGTTTTTAGTCCTCTTCAGCCCCCATGTGATCTTCCATGATCTCCTCCTGCCTGTTGAAGTTCACCCAGGCACTCCATTCTTTGTCTGACAGCTCTGGAGTGGTGCTTGTGAGCTACCCACAGGACCTTTCACACTGGCATGTGACACACCAGTGTCATTCACTGCTGGCCAGGCCTGTGCTTAGCTGCCGCCTTTAGTGCAGAGGTCTTCTTTCCTTAAAGCTTCCAAAAGAACTTCATCCGGGATTTCTTCCATGGCATAATTCAGACTATCATCTGCAGCTTCAGCTAGTTCCACATCTTCAGCAGCTTCTAGGAAACAGACATCATCACTTGTGTTTTCCCACTCACTGTCTGACAGCAGGAAGTCTTGAGACCAGCTGTTCTCTGGAGATACTGAGCTTTTTGACAAGTCTGACACATTAGAATGTGGATTTACTTCTCCTTCTGTGTGCCCCCTGTCCTCCATTAGCGTGGACTCTTCTTCCTTTGAGAAACAAGAACACCACTTACTCCATATGCAAATACTCTTCCTATCTTTTAACTGCTCTGCAATTTGGAAGTTTGTGCTGTCACATAGAATGGATACTGCAGAAAGCTGGCCAGCACAAGAAGATTTTCCAGCATGTTCATGTATAGCCACATTAACCTGTGGAAGCCTATCTTAATAGGAGTAGAAAATTTCTGCCTCTTGGGGTAAATGTGCTGCTTTAATCAGTAAAAGGGAGATAAATGAATTTCAGAAATGAGGGTCACTGATTTACATTTGACTCTGAGTGACTCAATTGTTCCAGAACCAGTTGTTTTACCTTGCATGAAATCAGACATGCACAGCAGAGCTAAACTTGGGCAGTTTTTCTGTTCTGCACCTGGAGCTGCCTTGTAGCTTAGACATTGGGAACTGCTGTTCACCTCAGAAAAAGCCTTTAGTCCCAGGTGAAGTTAGACAATTCCAGTAACTTAGCATTGCTGGAGAACTTAAAAATGAATATATGGAGCTACCCCACCAGCACTGCTGCTCTGGGGACCTCTTCTATCCCACTGTAACAGTGTGTGGAGCTCTCCCAGCAGACTGGGGTGTTAGTGGGAATATCCAAGGACTTCCAGAGCCTCACAAGAACTTGAGCATCTCAACAGGACAAAAACATACCTTTTTGAAAAGAGATGGGAGGCATATCCCAGGTGGTAATGGAAAACCTAAATCAAATATAAGACATTAATTAAAGTTAACATTCCAAAAAGTAGTAAGTATAATTGAGATCACAGGCTACATACTTTGTGATTTGAAGTTTTGTTCCCTGCAGAGAGGATCGTGACACTTTTGATACCAGACTTCATTCTTTAGATCTACCAGAATCCTAAGAATGAAATTATTTAGTTTTTTAGTAACAGTACATAAATGAAGTGAATTCATACAGTAAGAAATTCTAACACTAAATGAACGGGTTTTGTTTGTCCTCAGCTGTGACCATTGCTTTCATACTCTTGGCATACTTACTATGTATTTGTTTTGTGCATTTTTTTAGTAAACTTCAGGTTTCTTAAGTTTAAAGAAATAAATTTTTAAGACTAACATCTGAAAGTGAAATTTAGTCAACTTCATTACATTAAGCTTGGAAGAAAAATCATCAAGATTAGCATATGGGACTTAACTGTAAGATAAGATTTTGTTGCTGCTGCTGTTACAGATAATTTCATTATAAAAGCCACATAAAATCACTATTTTCTGTCAACTGATTAGGCCACTCAGCTTTTTGAACTGCTTTAGAAACACCAAGAGAAGCAGCAAGTTCATCCAGCTGTGGGGCTTTTTGAATATCCTTGTTCTCAGAAACGCATTCCTTATGTTTCAGTGATTTTAAATGTTACATAAAAATTATTTTAAAGTTAGAATATTTATACTAATTATATACTGTAATTCTAATATAATCTAAAAAACTGATTTTTCATCATTTATTTTGCTAAAAGTATAGGAAGTCTGAGTCCTTGAAGAGTCACTAGCAGAACTCATCTTGATTCATGTGGCAGGAATTACCATTCTAAAATGCCAGTTCTCAATTATTAAAATTACAGAATCATTTAATAACATAGGAATGTAATTTAAGATGCACTATAAATTAATTCAAAGGCAGACTGCTTGCTTTCTTACATTTCACCTTCCTAGCTGGGAAGTATCAAAAGATAATACTGTTAAACAGCTTTAACATACTCTGACTTTTATGTTAGCATCTTTGGGCCTTTATTTTAAATACCATGATGATTATTTCATAGAATTTTTAGAAATAAAAGTCCAGTTATGACAAAGTAAGCTGGGGCGGGGGGATAAATAGTTTCTTTAGTTTTGTGGGTTTTTCTTTTTGTAGTTAAAACGTTGTATCCACACAGAGCAAGACAGCAGACATTGTAACAGTTGCTGATTCTATCCGTAAGAGGTTTTTCTCAGCATTTCTAGAGAGTAATAGTTGAACCGGAAAATAAATAAAGCTGTTTTAAACAGAATAGTTAAAGAACATACATTATATTGTTACTTTTGTGAGCTCTTCCGATATTTTCACACCAACGGTAACCAGAAATATCATAAATAAGTAGTTCTTTCAGAGAGAAGTAACTCCACTGTCGTATCCCTGAGGAAAAAAAAAATCTTTAAATTCTTTAGAAACACTGCTGCAGAAGACTCATTTGTAAATAGTAAGGTGGTCTCTTTACCTCCTTGTAGCCCATCTTTATTAACCAAAGAACGAACAAAATTATCAATTTCTGGATACGGTGAACCCTGGTAACCTTCCATGGGATCTGTTAAACCAAAGCCACAAACACACACAGTTAGAGGATTTGCCACTGTAATATGCCATTGTAACACACTTTATACAGACCACAGGCAGAAAATGTACATTAATCATACCACACCCTTAAACAAAACCAGGGATAAAGCCACTGTTCCTTTCTCGTAGATCTTTAAAGTGCCACCCCCACCCCCAAGGTGCAGAGGGAGCTGGGACAAAGCAAGACAGCTGTGGGTACAGGAGGGAGGGTCAGTGGCATTCAGGTGCTGCAGAGCATCCTTCAGAGCACGTGTACTCTGCCTCCTGCAGGAAGGCAGCTGAAGAAGGGCCCTCCTAGAAGTTACCAGGTGTACAAGTCACAGAACATCTAAGTTAAGAGTTTGGGGTTTTTTCTATGCAGTAGAAAAGGCTTGAAGTACCTCTGCTGCTTCTGACAGTTTTACTGTTTAAGAAAGCTGAGATTTTTCTCTCCTCCTCTGAAAAGCCAGATGACAGAACTTTTGTGTCATCCCTCACTCTGAAGAAAGAAGAGAATACAAAGAAAAGAGTGTGATTCTTACAGCGTAACACAGTACAATATAACTCACTGTAACATCCCACAGAGTGGCACAACACGGCACAGCCCTGGGGCCAGGAGACCTCCAGAGATCCCTGCCAACCTTGACCAGCCCATGATTTGCTGTGCACATTTCCCTGGCCCTGGAGCACTTTCCCTTCTGGCCTTGGCAGTTTCCCTGACTCCCACCACAGGACGGGGGTTCCTCCTCTCCAACAGCAACATTTAGTTCCCGGCCAAAGTCCCAGGACCCACCCATTTAAGGACTGCTGGTCCACACTCCTACAGCAGGATGTGCTCTAGATGTAGTATTTATGCAAATATACCCTTTGAAAGGTTTCTCTCTCTCTCTTTTTTTTTCTCTCCAATAAACTGCTTTTCCTTGCCATATAGCTAACTGGAAGCCAGATGATCACAGAAGTCTAAATTCAACACTGCAGAATTTCTCATCCATATTTATGGTGGATTCAGCTGATGCCTATGATCTGAATACACGGTGTCATTTACTGGCATCAGTTCAGGATAATAAACATTTCAGGATATAAAACTTGAAGTAAGAACAAATATATGTTTTCAATGAAAATATTAATACTATTTTAACCTTTCTGCTACAGCAATAATTAGGATCTTAAGGTATGACATATCAGAGGTTTAATATAGAGAAAACTTGATTATTAGAGATAGATATAGATAAATTAGATTATATATATAGATATGTATATAGAGATATATTATATACAGATATATTAGATCTATAATTTATTAGATCTATAGTTAATGATATCTATTATATCTATATTCTATATAGATATATTAGATATAGAAAACTTGATTATTATCCATATGAGTACCCAACCTACAGAGGGGTCTGTACCAAATGGGAAATGTGGTATGCAAAAAAACACAGACAGAAACCCTTCATATTTCTTATCCTACTCTGAAAGATATTCAGACTTCTCATATTTAACTGACCAGACACTGTAAGTTTTGCTTCCAGAACTACACAGAACCTGACCAAACTTAATAATGGTTATGTTTTGGCATTTTGAGCGTTTATAGAGAAATGAGGCACAATTCAGAAGCTGTACCTGAAGGCAGGTTTAAGGAAAGAACAACACCCCCAAGAAATTTTTTTCTTCAAAGAAATTCTACTAGGAACTCCTAAATTACACTGTAACAATGTTAACTGAATAACTGCTTATTCAGATTAGTTATTTGTAACTGCTACAGGAGAATTATTAAAATACATATTTAAAAATCCCATACATTTGACTGGAATTAAGTAATTACCGAATGTTGCAGATTAAAGAGGAAAGAAAATATGCTTCTTCCAAGGAAACATCCTTTTCACAGTTGGGGATAAACTTATTATCCTCTGCTATCTTCAGAATCACATTTTTTCCTGCTTTTGATGACTTATACATCCGGAAATTTCTATTCTTTGTATAAACTCCTACAGGAAAACAGATATTTCTTAACACAGCAGTGCTGGTTAGGACTTCAGATACTGAGCACTTGTAAATTAAACAATTTTCCTTAGGCCCTGCTAAGAGCCTAATGAATGGACAAAAACTGTTACTGAGTGGCTCACATCCCATAGAAGAAATGCAACAAAGCAAGATCATGCACACATGTACAGTTTTATCTTACAGAGTAATTAAGACAAATGCTCAATACCTCTATGTAGGCATTTTAATCATTCTGACATTACAATTGTTAAAAGTTTCCCTTCAGTACAAGCAATTGGTTCTTTCACAAAAACTTTGTGCAATAAAAAGCTGCACAATTATTTTAACCAGAAAGAACTTAATCAAACTTTCTGTTTTCTGTGGACTGCTTCACAACTTTTCTGAGGCATGTATCAGGAAAGCTTAATTTCAATCTCAAAACCAACAAAACAATGATCAGGTATCTTAACACTGAACACTCTATCTAATAATTGATTGAGAAGGTGAGTTTTATTTGCAGGGTTGCATTTGATTTTCATGAAGAGAAAAGCACTTACAGAGCCCATACAAGAAGAACATCATAAAGCTTTCTGTCACTGCAGCCTCATGATGTAATTCAGTGTTTCAGCAATTTTGACTTTAGTTTTCCAATTTTGAGGTAATGTGTATAACATAAATATTGAGGATGGTTAATTTTGGAAAACTAACATGAAATTATTAAAATGTGAGACAGGAAAAATTGTTTTTATTTAAATTCCATTCACAAATATGCTTGAAAGAATTTTGAACAGTAGGTGGAAGTAACCCTTCTGACTCAATAACAGAGAGAAGCCTACTGTAGCCAGCTTTGGGGTTACATTTCAATAAATCAGACATACTGAAGAGGCCCACAACAAAAGCAATCCTGATTTCCATGAGAAGAATTTGAAGGAATGGGGGGTCTTCAGAAGAGTCTGAGGAAAAAACCCAAAGTAAAATCCTGAAATGTGTAACACACTGCTGTGGAAAAGCATGCTAAGCTATTTTCATTTTCCTGAGATAAGGGAAAAAGTAAAAAAACAGATAAGGAGTTTAAAAAGGGTGGAACTTTCAAACTCTAGTTTGACCATAGGTGTTGTACTCCTGGAGATTTGTAACATTTTAATACCATGAACAGGCTATGGCCAGCTGGGCCATGAAGTGCCCAACCCAAAATTTCTATTATTCCACCACTGAAAGCTAACAGCTGCCATTCCAAAGAGGGAAAGATGGCTCAATTCTTACATGTAGAATAATACAGAAAGCCAGGCCTGTAAGACTTGGTCCTTTGTTAAGCAGCTTCTAATTCAACTGAAATAACTAAAATGCAATATACTCTGTCCTCTTTTAATCCAAATGTGAGCACTAAACCCTTAAGGGAAAAATAAAAAAACACTAGTCCTGTATGGAAAGAATTACTTTAAACCTCAGAACAAAATAATTAAATGTAGTAATATCAGAAGTTCCACAGACCATGAATCTAAGGTTCCTTTAAAGTACAGCACTTACGATCACAGTTTCAGCATGTATTTAAAGTCTGACCATAGGGACAACAGTAAGAATCCCACTGTTCTTACTCTCTGTAATTGAAGACTAAGGAACATTTAATTCTTAACCGTTGTTGCATCCCAAAGAGGTTTAAAAACACTGATACTTACCTAGATCCACAAAAAGCTGCTTGTTGCCTTCTTTATCTTTTACTATTAAGAAGGAAAAATCAACATTTTCTTCCTGGTGTGGCATTTCCACATCCTTTGTTTCATGAGCAATGGCTGGCCAGTCTTTAGAATCATCTTCAACAGCGGTGAGGTTTGTAAGAGAACCATCTAATCCAGCTCCTGCAGAATACTGGAAAACATGCCCTGCTTCTTCTGTTGGAATCACAGCAGCCCTACTCTCCAATAATCTTATGGCAGGCTGCAAAATGGTTCTCACAAAGTTACCTTAAAAACAACCAAAAAAGGCCAGAAGCAGGTAGTGTCATTTATGAGTCAAGAAAGAACTTAGAGAGTTTCTGTGGAAATATTTTTCAAAACAGCCAAGATGGAAGTGGTTGAAGTTTGGGGGTTTTTTAGCCCTTCTGAATTTTAAAAAAGAAATCTTTTGACCAGCCCACTGTATAAAATGGTTCTGGCCAGTGACTGAGAAACCAGTGCCTTGCAAGAATTTGTACTAAACGTCTTTAAAAAAAACCAAAAAACCTAAATATTAACACCCTCAAATTTAGGATTCTGAAAAGGATGTGATTGTCCCCCTCACTACTGCTTTCCCTAATTTCACTTTCAGAATGATTGAAATGTTTACTTGCAGCTTCATGGCGTATTTACTCATGTAAGAGCTTGACCAAAGCTTACTCAAACTACAAATTACTTTTACAAAAGTATTTTGTAATGACTTTTCGAACTCCCAGTATTGTAATCCAACTCCCATTGTACCTCCAGGCTCTGCTAGATGGTAACCAAAGACAGACAAAACTATGGTCAAATTAGTTCCAGGCAGAAAGCAAGAAAACAGAATAAATACAAATGTGGGGAAAAAAAACCTATGAAGTGGGAGGAATACTGGCAAGGATGATTCTGCACTTGTTGGATGAAGCTTCCATGGGGAACATGAATGAATATAAAACACTGTTCCTCCCATGCCACATATCAGCAGAATGACTCAGCATATGAAGTATCAAAATCATCATCATCATCCTCATAATTCATTACAGGACTACTGGGGCACACAAATGAGTCAAGACAACCCTAAACTGGCAATTCTCTGTGTTGGGAGTTGTCATATGTGAGAACTCCCAACTTACATAAACAATTAAAATTCCTTTCAGCCTTCTCTTAACCGTGTTTATGCACAGGTGGCTTGAAATCATCTCTATCCTGCGTTTTTGACAATGTGCTGAGCAAAAATTAATTGTACTTAGAGCAAAAAACAGCAGCTTTAATTGTTAAGACCGACATTAATCTGAAAATTAAGGAGTTGTAGACTTGCCAGTTTCATAGAAATCAATACTTTTGTAAATAAAACATACAGGCACAAAAAAAGTTACACTTTTGCAAAAACATGCTAATTATAGGAAAAGAAAGTAGAATACGAGAAAAAAAAATGCTTAATGAAATAGAGAGTAATACAAATTTGTTTTCACATATAATCCCATTAAAATAAATACTCACATGGGAGATGGCATTGTATAAAATCAAAACCTCACCTTTTATTTCTAGCTATAAGAGAAAAAAACACACTTACCAATATGAGTGTTATCCTTAAATACAGTGTTTTGGGGTAGAAATATTAAGTGCCGACTAAATTTTTCATCAGTACTAGAATCCAAGTTCAAGACATCTTTTGATGAACAATTTACATCATAAAGTTCTTTTAATTTTTGGCTGACAAGCTGAAATTATAAAGATTAATTGTGTTGTTTTACTCTAGTAGTTGTATCTATAAAATCTAACACAAATTCAGATTCTACATTTTTCACAAGGTCTTTTTTTTTCCCCCTCATTTTGAGCATACAATTAATTTAATTCAAACTAACCCATAGCAAGTTTTAACCAAGATTGACACAGACTATTTCCTTAAATATGCAAGTCACTTAACACTTAATTAACAGTGATAAGATGAGAAGCCTTCCAGTTTCTCAGGTCAAAGTCTGGCTAGGAGAGGCTTTACCCTCCAGGTTGTTTTCCACCCCAAAGCAGTTCACACCCGCAGTGACAATGTTTGCAATGCAGGCTCACCAGGAGTGGAAGGTGGAGGCTGTCATGATACGCAGGACTGGCGAGCTCATTCACTGTCATGACTTAGCTAATCCATTGGTATGACCCAATGAACAACAACTAAGTGGAAAACATATTTCACTCTAAATTGGCTCTTAATAAAAACCTTTTATAAGCCAAGCTAGTGATTACTCATGTTTAGGACTGGGATTCAGAACCTAAAGATCTGCAAGCCTTGGGTTTTAGCAGCTCAGATCCCCCATCCAGCAAATCCAAAATCCTCTTCTTAACCTGAGGGATCTCTACATTTCAGAGTTGATCCAAAATGGATAAACACCTCCAGATTCTGTATCCATGATGGATTCTTTATGAAGGAATTACTTCAATAATCTTTTACTTTTGCTCACTTCTAGCTAGAGACATGTAGGTGACAGAAATCTCACAAACAGACATCCACTCACGATGAGATTTTATTACAACAAAAGATACTCTTCTAAAAATATACTAATGCCATATTGAACTTGCAGAGAGCTCCATTTTATTGCAATCTTTTTGCAATAAAATGGAAACAGCACTATTTAATAAAACTGATAATTAGCAAAGGTATTTAATTTTAGGTACCAAATTGGTACATGCAGTCACATTATGCTCTCCACATCATCATCTAACTGCATTACAAAGAACTGTCATCTAAAGAAAGTTTCAGGAGAGATTCATCTAAGCCTTGATATATGGCTGCACCAACAGGCAAAGAGAATGAACTGAGGAATATATGAATGGAACTTTTATTGATGCCTCTTTAAAGAGGACCTACACATTCCTTCAGTTTTACAGCTTTGAGGTGGCAGAGCACATAAAACAATCTTCAAAAGTAAACTTACTATGTCAGTAAACCTACTGTGAATACAAACAGTCCAACAGCCATCATTATTTCTTTTCGTCTCTCAATTAATTTTTTTTGTCTCTCACTTTGATTAAACCCCTGCTTTAATTAAAACAGTATTTTTACTTAATTAAAAATAATCACTGCTTCTGCAATTCTTTTAATTTTACTATAGCATAATCAAGATAAAGCAGTAAATACTTTGGTTTCATATTAAATTAACAATGAATTCATATTTATCCACAGCATGACTTTGCTCCAGTTTACCTCAATTAACTTCATGACCATACTCTTGCCATCTGCATCAGGATTTGCTGGTTTGTAAAACTCCAAATCAAAATAAAGTTTGCAAACATCTTTTTCAGGAATTACTTCATAGCAATGCATAAGACTTGTTTTGTAACCTTTGCTAAGGAAAAGAAAAAACAAAAACCCACAACAAATCACAACCTCACATGATAAACATTATGAACACGATAAACACGCTTATCAGTTGCAAGCAAGAATCCCACCTATTTTATACTGCAATCAACCACTCACATGAAAAAAATGTAATGCTTTGAAAAAAATTGTAACTAACATCAGCATCAAATATCAACAAAGATGATTTGTCTGGCCTATTTAATTTTGTAAAGTATTCTCCTCTCCATGCCCCCCCAAGTCTTACAATACATACAGAAATGTTAGAATTCAAGGAATTATGAAAACTACAGTAAAACCTTTAGTTATCACTCACATGTCTTTAGCACAAACAAAGAGTTTTTTCTAACCAAATTTAAAAACAGTATCATCAGTTTGAGAAAAAAAATCAAGCTTTATGTATAAAAATTAACTCAGATTTCTTTCACTTCATAGCTAAATGTTCAGCACACCATGAAGTTGTCAATACTTGGAGCTACATCATGCAAATGCAAACCCATAAATCAGTTTCCAGACACCTGCATTAACACCCACTGACCTTATGATTAGTCAGAGAAGTATGTTTGTGTCAGGTGTTGGTATGATTCACTGAGGAAAGCTGACTGCAAAAGCAAATCTACTGTTAATAAATTTCAGTTCAACATACAGAGTACTTAATTCACAGAAATACTGGCAACCTGCTACTCAAAAGAAAGTTGAAACCCACTATAGAATATATTGGTTTGTCCTCATGAACATTTTTTATCGATTGCTAAGATGAAAGCTCAGGTAACCCATCACAGCTCTGTGCTACTCAGAGCAGCAGATGGCTCATGGGAATATCTATCCAGTGGTAGCTCTCACTAGGTAAGATATTCAGTATATCACTAACTTTTAGTAACATACAGGATACCTTCTCAAATACTCACGTGTAATAAAACCAAAGCTCTTTATATGTTGTCACAAGGTAAAATCTCTGTCCACTCTGTGTGTTCTTTTCCAAAGCAAACACATGAACATCCTTCTTAAATAAAAACATTGAATTTTTTTTTGTTAGTTTTATTCAAAAAACCAGTTTAAATTCTTCCTAAGCTCCTACTTTGCATCAGTCAAAGGTTAGTAAATACTAGAGAACTATAAACAGATCACTTATCCTTTTCCATGCTCAGTAGCATCTAGTTTTAATTTAGAACATCATTCTGATTTCAGTTACACAGGTAAAACTTTGAAGCTTTTCTCTGCTGTACAGTAATGTAAACGGTTTTCTCTGTAAACTCTTAGTTTTTTTTTCCGATGAGTATCAAGCATATCTAAAGGGAGGAGGAACAATGTCCTGAAAGGAGCAGCCTCATGGACATGATGGCAGTATAAGCTTTATGGGGAAATATTCTTCAGACATTATGTTGTTTAGATCCAAAAATGGAAATTTGAGAAGAAAATAGAAAAAAATCTGCTGCCAAGCCAATGAGAATGCATTTTGGAAATCAGGGGTCAGGATTACTTGAGTACCTGAAACAGTGTGGAGAAAAGCACAATATCTTCTTTAAAAATAGCAATCGATTTGAAAACAGAGGATACCTTTCACACAATATTAATTTGGCTAATCACTTCTAATCATCTGAACTAGCTACTCAGATGCCACAGGAGAGTTGTATTGTTTTTACTTAGTCTCTGCCTCTTCTTTATCTCTTTCTTTCTCATTTTTTCCTCCTCTTTCTTCCCACACAGTTCTCACTACCTTCCCATTCTCTTGTCCACTCTGACAGCTTGTTCATCTTGAGAAAGAACAAATTTATCACTACAATATTCCCAAAAAGCACTTTTACTGTTTGAAGTTAACAGCACATATCAACTTGTACGTTAGAATAGAATCAGTACTTCTTAGAAATACCTCCAGTGCAACATGACCTACAAAGATTAAAAAAATACTTGCTGTTTCAGGATTGGGAAGTAAAAGATCTTGCAAAGTGATAAAGACTTCACTGCCAACTGCAATTTTAAATGATATTCAATCTTGAAATTTTATAAAGAGTAGAGACATTTGCCTAACACATAATATACATAATATACCTCTTCACAGGTTTTTACATAATTAAAAGCTTCAGCCTGCCGAGAAAATATTTTCCAAACAGAAGATGGCATAGAGGGTTTAGACAGTCTTGGTCTATAAACTGTAGGAAGAGGATTTCTTTCATAGTGAGATGCCAGTTCTTCCACTTTCTTCAGCCTTTCTTGCCATTTTCTGTTCATTTCTCCTAAAGCAATCACAAATAGTCAAATCAGTATCAATCCATTTGCAAGGCAATTTTAATTTGAATATATCCTGTACTCCTCACTGCTTTTGATTTTGGTTTTATTGAATGTAATTTATTAATTAACTGGGAGTAGCCAATATTCCAAATCAACACTCAACCTTGCTATGATACTCATTTTAATACTAAATGTGTCTACACTGTTTTAGAAGTATTAGAGATTCATATTAACACTATCAAAGATAAACACAACAGAATAAAGACAGTGAAAGGAGGCCTAGTAATTTTCATTTTTGTCTACAGAATGGTATTACATGCCTCAGAAAGTATACAAACTTTGACTAGGCACATAACGTTAGTAAGGAGTAAAAAAATACTAGAAGTAAAAACATACTAAGAGTAAAAAGATATTTTTGCTTTATGGTTGGGGAGACAAATGAGATAATTAATTTGTATGGGTAGTACAATACTTGAGCTCATAGGAGGAGTTAAGACTTCAGTGACTTTAGCTCCGAGCTCTGTATCTCGAAGCAAAAACTGAAATCCAAAATGAGGGCTCTGTTCTCCACTGCCAACCTTTGCTATTGATCACTAATACTTTCACCTCCTTTAAAAGCTCATGCACTTTTCACAACCTTAAAATAGAAATCTTATCTCTTTTCAAGAAATAGAGCCATGCAGTATCTCTTGCTATCTTGCAACCTTTAAGCTTCTAGTTCCATAAAGTAATCCAAATGCTGCAATGTAGTAAAGCATAAACACACATGTGTACAATTATGTGTAAGTGGAACACCTGCAAATCAGTAATAAACACTGCCAGGAAGCTCTGGAACAGCGGAAGAGAGGCAAGGAGTAAACAAACATGAACGGGGAATCTTATTGTTCTGCCCAGCATAGCCACCTGTCAGAGTTTCTGTTCTCTGACGTCCCCTTAAAAGGGATTT
>VZSR01003049.1:10953363-10989485 GCA_013398615.1 Brachypodius melanocephalos
TATCTTATAATTTTGATGTTTGCAATTGATCCATGAGTGCAGAAAGCCCTTCTCACAGACACAAGTTAAAGACTGTGTCTTCCTGTGGTTCAGTCCAGGGTCTCTGATCCCCCAGGGCAAACTGAGGGACAGTCCAAGTATCTTGGACTCCAACAACCACTTGGTTCTCCTAACAGCCCCTGAGTTGCAGTGAAAGATAGAAATACTCAAAAGTATTCAAATCTTTAACAAGCTGGATCCACAAGGCAAATTTAAGCATTTAAATATTCTTGCGGTGCCACAAAGCCCAAATTTTAGATCCTCTCATTTCCCCTCCAAGTTTTCCACTGCAGAAGTTCCTGGACACTTAAATTTCTGCCCACTGTTCTAAGCCTGCCAATGTCTTGATAGTCAGTGCCTGTGTAAAGTCTAAGTAACAGAATGCTTTTTCTCTAACAAGGGTCAACCATATTATCTCTATCCCTCTTGTCCATCTTCTGACCTGTGCACTTTCTTCACTCCCTTTTTATGTTCTTAGTTTCTTCTCTGGGAATGAAAGGCTGGATTATAGATAGCAATCAGCATTTCTCAGAAGTGCTAACAAAACTTTCAGTTTCATTTTGGTGCTGTTGGCTGTAAATTAAGTGGGTGCACAAGATCCCTACATCAGCACTTTCCCACAAGGTGACCATTAAAAAAGGGAAGCAAAGGAGAAGCCTCATAATTCCCTATTAATTTTAAACTTTCTAGTTATATCAGGCTCTATTTTTGCAGAAACATAGCTTGGAGGATACCTGAACCTTGGAGAAGGTTGATGGCCCTTACTTTAAACTGAAACCTGTCATGGTTCTTGCAGTCCAAACACTTGGTCTCTTAGGAGCCAAATGTATCAAATCTTTCCAAGGCAACTTCAATTCCTGTGTGAACTATAACACAACACGTGTACTTAGAGCACACACAATTAACACTTACAGACCAGCCTTCTGAGTTCACTGGGAAATTCTCACTTCATTTTCCTCTCTTATGTCCCACCAGAAGTAAGGGCAGTACTTATTTTTGTTTAACTTGACTGAAAGAAATTTTGCCACCATCATGTTTGGACTTCAGTGTTATTGACTCAGCAGGATGACTGCATGGAGAGCCTGGAAAAATGTCTCCTGGGCAATGACTTAAAGAACTTGCTATTTAGTTTTCTTTATTTTATTAAAGACTACTTCTCTGTTTACGTCTCATGAGAACGACAAAACATATTACCCACACCTGCTGACAACTGAAGCTGAGACATGCAAATCAACTGCTATTCAAAATAACATCACACTTGTTTCCTAGCCAGTGTGTATCATGCAACATAGTTCTATGACAGAATTCATGTCCTTGACACAAATAAATCTCTGAGATTTTCTCCTAGCTACTGATGCAGCCTTAGAAGAACACATTAAATTCCTTAACATTAGTGAAAATTAGTTTAACTATCCTTACGTTGAGCTGAAGGGTGGCATATTAACACTACTCATTTTCCCTCAACAACAAATTTTCATCTTGCCCTCCTAATAGAGGAAGTGGCCTCTACACTTACAGAATCACAGAATGGCTCAGGCTGGAAGGGACCACAGTGGGTCACCTGGTCCAACCACCCTGCTCAAGCAGGGTTATCCCCAGAGCACTTGGCACAGGATTGTGTCCAGTCAGTTCCTGAGTATCTCCAGTGGGGAAGACTCCACAACCTCTCTGGACAATCTGTTCCAGTATGCAATCTGTTCCTCACATTAAGATTGCAAGTGCAAAACTCAGTACATCAGACCTGGTGATAAGACCTCAAAAAGTAGGTTAGTTATGAGAAGCTGAATTACATAGTTTCCAATGTCATTCAACTTCTGCTACTGAAGGTCGATGTACAAACATGAAACCAACTTAACTGAAAGTTGATGATGAAGCCAAAGCCAGCCCTCAGCGTTAGAGTGCTGTTGTGCAAGGCAGGTCTTTGGGCAGCCAGGGACAATCACCATGAGGTGGGCAAAAACCCTGCCAAGGGAAGGTCCTGCCGCACTACAGGCCAGCTCACCCATGAGGATCCCGCTCGCTGAGGTCAGGAGGGGGCCTGCTCATTTAGTAATTGTCTCCACAGATCACTCTAGCTGACCATTTCCTTTACAAACCACCATTCTGTCAGAATTCCAGAATATTCTGGGTTGGAAGGATGATCTAATCCATCTCCTGGCCCTGCATATGACCATCTCCAAGAGTCACACCATGTACCTGAGAGCATTGTTCAAACACTTCTCAAACTCTGTCAGGCTTGGTGCTGTGATCACTTCCCCGGGGAGCCTGTTCCAGGGCCCAGCCACCCTCTGGGTGAAGAACCTTTCCCGAATATCCAACCTAAACCTCCCCTGATGCAGCATCAGGCCATTCCCTCTGGTCCTGTCACTGGGCACCACAGAGAAGACATCAGTGGGTCAGTGGCTGCTCCTTCTCTTCCCCTCATGAGAATGTTAAAGACCACAATGAGGTTTCCCCTCAGCTTCCTCTTCTCCAGGCTGAACAGACCAAGTGACCTCAGTTGCTCCTCATACGGCTTCCCCTCAAAGCCCTTCACCATCCTCATGGCCCTCCTTTGGACACTCTATAATAGCTTTATAACCTTCTTATATTGTGGTGCCCAAAACTGCACACAGCATTCAATACGAGGCCGCACCAAAATAGTGTAAATGTACCAGAATGGCACATTTGTTTCAGAAAGCAGAGGAACTCAAGCAACAGCGCAAACCTGACACGGTTGGGGTTACACCATTCACACCCCAAAAACAGCAAGGACAGCCGTACCCGGCTCAGCGCTCAGAGCGCCAGGGAGCGGTGCCTCAGTGTCCCGCCATAGGGCCCGGCCCCACGCGGCCCGGCCCGGCCCGGCCCGGCCCGGCGAGGAGAGGAGCCGAGCCACCCCGTGCCTCCTCAGCCTGGCCCCGCACGCCTCCCTCCGCGCCGGGAGCTGCCCGCACGGCCGGCCCCACCTTCTCCGCGCTGCTCCCGCCGGCACCGACTCACCGCCCTCGCCCGCTGCCCGCCGCCATTGGAGCGGGCTGCCCGCCCTGCGCGGGGCGGGGCCAGCGGGGCGCCAGGCGGGCCGGGCAGCGGCGGAGCTCTCACCGCCCGGAGCAGGGTTCAGCGAAGCCAGCTTCGGGAAAACGCAGCTCGGAACGCGGCGCCAGCGGACCGAGCAGGCGGCGAAGCCGGTGGGTGGCGGCGGTGCCAGGGTACGGCGGTGCCGGGATGCGGGCGCGGCGGCGGCGGGGCTGAACAAAGCGGGCAGGGGGGTTGGAGGGGTGGACCAGGCTGCGGCTCTCGCTCTCCAGGTCCGCGTGGCCGCCCGCATCTCTCCCGGGAGAAGTCGGCTGCGGGAGCAGAAGAGGAGCCGCGTTTCGCCCGGGGCGGGCCCAGCTCAGCGCTCCGCTCCCCCGGCTGCCCGGGGGCTCCCGGCCCCGCAGGCCCGGCGGTCGGTCGGTGGTGGGGGCGGATGAGCCGCGGCCTTGCCCGCGGTGCCATCCCAGTGCCCGCCGCCTTCCCCTGCCCGGGGGCAGAGCGCGGGGCCTCAGGTATTAGCTTTCCAGAAGCCTAAGGTAGCTAGTTTGTTCCCTTTCAGCCTGTCTTTGTGCTGAAACAGAGAGCAAAAAGAAAGAAAAAAAATTAGTTAAAAGGCGCTTTAATTCTCAGCTGCTCTCTGGTGACCCCTCGGTAGACCATTAACGAACCGGAAACACGGGATCAGAATCTGTATTTGGTTCTTCCAAAACAAAGCGTATTAAACTTTGTGTGTACCGACGAAACGCATGTTTGGTGTCCTGGCAGGCGCTGTGACTAACTTTGGATAGCCTGTAAAAGGCCCTGCCCGAGGCTGTGTGTTGTGTCCTGTCTGTTCCTTGCTGGGCTGAAGGATAGCGCTGGCCATCTGTAGTCTTTCCCCTGTAACTCATAGTTCTCTCCTTCAGGTACCTGCTTGTCGGGTGGTGGGTTTCAAACTAACACACCGTGCCCTTATAAGGAACGTGATACGGCTGGTGCTTATAGCGATGGTGATGTGATTAATAGATACAGATGAATTAATGACTCAAGGATCCCATCTACATTCGGAGTAATTTCAGCTGATTTTACAGCTTCATGCTGACTGCTTGTTTGTTTTTGTTTGTTTGCTTTTGGAAGATCAGAATGCTAGCCCAGAGTCAGGGCTTTCCAGCAACTACATCCAGACCAGAAGTAATGGGAAGAGCCGTATCAATATGGGCCTGCTGCCATCTGTGGTAGCAGCATTTAGTAGGGCGATAGTGGCACATAGAAAATGTGATGGTATATTTCAAATGTTTTTCGTTTTTTCAAACACTCAGCTTCTATATTTTCCTTACGTTATTAGTCAGATAATCATTGTTCAGCATTATACATTGTAGAGTGGAAATTTTTTAATTTGCGTGTCTGCATTAGTATTATGATATGTATATGTTCGTGTACAAAAAATGCCTCCTTTGAATGCTTGACATTTTCTCTTGCAGTCATGTGAGGTGGAAAACTGCCCTTCTCTAATCTTTAAGGAGATGTTTTACAATACTGATGTCTGTTTTGAACATGTGTTTTAGTAGTGCTACACTCATTGCTTTGTAGCAGCAGATATATACTGAACATGTGTTGTCTCCTGTGGTTTGCATATTTCAGGATCCAGTTGGTAACTAAAGACAGTTATTTGCTTTCCCCTGTCTGAGAAGCTTTGGTATTATTTTTATCACTATACCATTCATTTCTCTTGTTGATTCTAATTTATTGCTTTAAAATGAAACCTGGTGGCTCTTTATGGCAGTGATAACACATGATGATGTGAATTAATTTTCATTAAGTCCAGATAGAATAAGTAAATCCAGGCTCGAATGGATTTAAAAGTTGTTTTATTTATTTTTTTCCTATCAAAAGAAAACCATTGGAACAACTGCACTGATGTAGGGGTAAAAATATTTTTACTCTTATTCCTGTACAGAGAGACATGGGTCATTTTTTGGTAGCTTGCAGAGTGTACCTTTGAACCTTTTTGACCCACTTTATTTCTTACCACTTAGTATATGTAAAGATCCTTGTAGCATCATCTTTATATTTGCTGTCTCTGTCTCATATGTGGTTTTTTTTTAAAAATGTATTTTTTTCAGATACAATATTATAAAATAAGCTTCCTAAAATCTACAGAATATATTTTGCTGGATCATAAAAATGCTGTTGCTCTTTTCAAGAACTGTTTTAATATATATTTCCTTACACTTGAAACCTCGTTTTATGTAAGCTTTCAGAGAAAATAATATCAAAGAGCAGGATGAAAATTTGTTATACATTTTTAAAGCACTGCCGTGATTTCTTCCCCCTGCACCTCCCCCCACCAGGATGAGATCATCCTCCACAGGGAAATGCATGGCATCACTGCATTACCTAAAGAAAGATGAGGCAATTCTTAGTGGCCTATTGGAATCAGCAGCATCCTTGGAGAGCATTGCTGTTAGCCTGACCGGTGCTTTAGAGCACAAAATACCCTGCTGGTTCAAAGGCGCATCTGAGTGCCTAGCAACAAAAGAACTGTCTATCTCTGTGGGTGTCTGTTGTTCTTTAAAGAAGTTCAGGTGACTTGGTGCCTGAGGGTGCTCCGGAATTGATGGATATTAAAAGTGATTTGCTGATTCTGTTCTGAAGATAAACGATCCAAATACTTAACGTGTTACAACCAGTTTTTCTAGACAATCGCTATAGCTTCTGTAAAGTCTCTCAGACAAGCTCCAATTGTTATGAAGCAGAGTGCACCAAGCTCTAACACTTCATTAAACAATTGAAACTGAAGGCTGTGAACTAGGCTTGCAGAGGCCACAGTAAGAAATACTTTTGTGATATGGCATTACAAGTTGTGTTTTACATTTTTTAGAAAGAAAATAATATCGTTTGTTGTAATTGTAGGTTTTGCTAGCTAGTTCTTCCAATTTCATTGTTTGTTTGGCGCTGGATCAAGGACAGCAGTTTTAGAGCTTTAAATTTTAAGGTTGCAAAAGGGTCAAGGACGTAATTCTTACTTTAAGGTCAATTAAATGTTGAAGATGTCTCTTAGTGTTTGCAGCCTGCCTTAACATTTATCTTGTAAGAAGCATTCAGTGCTCGCAGCCAGTTGGGTCTGCAGTTTGCTTAGTTAAGCCTGCTGCTGTTCAGCAGTTTGGTTGGAGCACACTCGATGTGAACCAGGGCAGCCTAATGAGCCACTTACCCTCCCTTGTGATTCCAAGGGTTCATCTGTTGGCCAGTGTTAGCTTTCCCTGTACTTTGGCTGAGTCTTTCTCCAGGCAGCTGTTGGTAGGTAGCTTATCTGATAGAACCTGGCCACAGCTGATATAAGTACATATTTACTAGTTCACACTCTCTCCTTCATGTACTTGCAGCACTGGCACTGCAGAACTTCACAGTGCCAAGCAGCTGGGATAAACACCTGGGATTTAGCAGATGATTTCTGTGCTGACATGGCTACACTGCTGTCAGTACACCTGCTAGCTGGTTTTGATAATAGAGTTGGCACATGATGCTGTGCTTTTTTATATGGTGTGGCTGTTTACTACTGTTGTCAAACAAAGAACAGATGAAGGAAGTTAACCATTTCCCTGTCTTTCTTATTAAGCCCAGCCACACTGAAGGATTTGGGTTGTATTCTTGCACATAGTTCTTCTCAAGGAGAAGGAACAGTATGAGTTGCATCAGAATGGTGGGTAGGTCTGCTTGGATGTTTCCCAGGAGTTTGCTCAGGATGAGAGCTCAGGAAAGCTGAGAACAAAGCCAAGGATGATTGTAGTAGGGACAGCTGAAAAAGTCATAGAAACTCCTGAAGCTGAGCTGTGCTGGAGCAGGAGAACTTAGGGCATCCTTGTCAGTGAAAGCCATTCTTTCCAAGTGCTGGGGATCAGAAGCTCTGCTCTTCAGTTAGAGCTGGATGTACACACCCGTTGTCACTGTAGAATAGACTTTGCTGGCAGTGCTAATGTTCCCTGCCATAGGGTGTAGAGTTGGATCATTGTCATGCCACAGATCATAGGTATTTGAGTGCCCTTTGGAGTTGCTTGCTTCTTCCCACAGGGTACTTCTAATGAATTAAACTTTGAAGTTAGCATGAATGAATCCAGATCAAGGTGCTAGGCAGTCAAGTTCTGCATTGTAGATTTAGTTTGTACCTTAGGATATTGTCTTTAAAGTAAAACATAATGATAAAATTTATTTTAGATATTTTATTTCTAAAATACCAAGCTTATTTAATACTTTGGTAATTTGATTTTCAGGAAATTTCCTGTTTGCTGCATTACATAATATAGTTGTAAGGTCTGGAATAATTTGGTGAAGAAGAAAATTTTATTACATCAGTGCTCTGAAATAATATTCAGAGTAACATCGAAGATCTTTTGAAGCCACTAAAGATGTAAGTAGATGTCTTCCTAAAAAGAAGTTAAGAAAGAAGGTTATGCCTAACAAATCAGTGCTTCTGATGCATCAGTAATTGTTGCTACAAAAATGCTTGTTTGTGTTGTACTAACAAGAGTATAGATACGAAGTTGAGACTTAATATAATAATAATAATATCATTATGGATGGCAAATATAGTGTGCCCCAAAGAACTTAAGCCTTAAATAAGAATCTTTGTCATATCTGACCAGCTAATCCTGCTACTCGGTCTGGTTACTTATACATTCTTATTTATCATAAATATATCTGCTAAAGTAAATTTTTGTAAAATTCTTGCTTTGTAATGCTTTGTTTGGCCTTCTTGAGGTCTCAGCACGTCTAAGCATTTATTACTTTGTCCTGTCTGGTGGTTTAAATTTATGATGTATAATTGTTTCTTAAAACTTGAGTTTAAGGTAACTTTTGGTAGTATGTTCAATGAGTACTCACAAAGTAACCTTGGAGGAGGTTTAAAGCTTCTAAATTGATTTCTGATTTGGTAGCCATTATAATTTATTGGGCTGTGTTCTCATAAAGGTAAATAGCCCACAGCATAGGGTTTGTTTCATCAACTGTTTTAAGTTCTGTTGTTGTGGTTTTATTTTAGTACTATTGCAATTGCCTTCACATACACCAGTTGGAATGGGATGCAGTGATGTTTCATTTGAAAAGGAATGCAGAGAAATTACTCATTTCTTGAACTACTATGACCTAATTTCTAATCTATGTTACTCTTTACACATCTCTAATAACTTGTATTGCTTGGTTTTGGTTTCTAATTGCTAATGCATGCGGTGACATTGTAATAATTTAAAGATTGTTTTTGATTTGTCTCTTACCTTGCTTTTTGTAAGACTTTTCAATGATTTGGTCACAGGGATCTGCAGACTTTTTCCCAGAGAAGGCAGTAATTTAGAAAAATATTTCATGTTCTTCTTTCAAATATAATATGTGTAGAGATTACTCAGAAATGCCCTTTTTTGCCTACTAATATCCTAGGCTCAAATTGTTCCGTGAACTGTTGTAATACTTCTATTTTCTTATATTTTCAAGCTGATAATTGAAAGCAATAATGACAGACATGGGAGATGGAGCACATTTGGGGAAAGATCTGGCAGATGCAAGATCTATTCCAGGTTTTAAAGGGTAAGTGAGGTACCTTTGGTTTAAGTCTTCAATTTAAGTCTGGTCAACAGTTTATGTCTAAAGGATTCTATGGGCACAATCAATCCTTTATATCGGCTAAGATTTTAAAGTTTAGCATGTTCTCAGTTACTTACCAAGAAGCTGTTGTGGCGAGGCATCTCTCAGCCTTGAGAAGTAACCGAGAGAGGCATCCCTGCTCGAGGGGAGATCCTGGTGTGCAGTCTGCTGTATGGTGGAGTAAGACAAGTGACTTACAGTCATACTTGCATATAAGCCATACTTTGGGATGGTGCATGCTCAGCTAGCTCTTGTGTTAGCTATCTCCCCAAGGTCCAGCTTCATCCAGACATAGCCATCACACCAGTGGCTATTGCTTATGCAGAAAAGGAGCACAAATCTGCCACATCTTTTTAGGCTTTGAATGTTTCCTTGTGAAAATTCAATGATAATAGCTTTTGTTTAGAATTCAGAACAGATTTGCTTTCTCAGAGCTAACCTTTCCTCCAGGTACATAGATTTCCAAAGATGATAGTAAAAAAGCCCAACTTGATTTCTTGTTGATAGAGTAATTGGCATCCTTAAATTAAGTTTTCGCAGTTTTCATATTTTCCTGTGCAGAGGCATTACAATTTTAAACATAGTTCTTCCTTGATTCTTTTAATTTCAATCTTGTTTCAAGTTCTACAGGTTACTACAAATGCAACCTTACCAGTTTCATTGGGCTTGCTGAAATAGCCTATTACTGTCATCGTTTTGAAAAGAGAGATGAGAAATTAACACCTAAATTTTGTCTGGTTTCTATACAGAAAGAACCTACCTGCTAGCAAGTCAATGGACTCTGGAATTCTGCCAGACTACAGTTACAGAATGGATTATCCAGAGATGGGGGAATGTGTGATAATAAACAATAAGAACTTCCACAGACATACCGGTACCACTCACAAATTCTTGACTTTTTTTTCCTTAGTTTAGATAGATTAGTGCCATGTGTTATTTTTCAAAATTAAACATGCAGTTTTGATTGCATAGAAGGAACACATTAGGGTATAGCAGTAATGAAGAGGAAAATTGATCAGCAGTACAAGTCTGTCTTACCTTTTAGTCATGATTTCTATTTTGCAAGTGAAATAATCCTTATGTCCTTAAATAGATAAGTAGATATAAAAAATAAGATACAGATAAATCTATAATACAGGTACAGAGGGTGGGAGATGGTGTGCCCATGTAACAGTGCAATGTTTTCTCTGCTAGAGTGGATCTGTAAAAATGGAATATTTCAGACTGATACAGCTATAAACAAGAAAAGAATTTGGTTCGATCAGACCATGGTTCAATCTATATAATATAAATTGGTTCAATCTATATAATATAAAATAATACATTTCCCTTATGTATAGGGATGGCTCCCCGTTCAGGTACAGATGCAGATGCTGCAAGTGTCAGAGAAGTTTTTATGAAGTTGGGATATAAAATAAAGATCAACAATGATCTTTCATGTAAAGACATTTCTAAACTTTTGAAGAATGGTAAGTTATATGTTTAGTGTGTGCATTAAGTCAACCACTGTTTCCAAATACATTTCTAGCCCTCACATCTCTTCTTTCTGGGTTCTTTTAGATTATATTTCACACCTTCTGGTGATTTGTTGCTAAGGATGACATGTACATTCATAGTTTCTATGTTTGTTCATCTTAGCTGTCTCTCCGTCTTTTGTGCCATGACTGTTGTCTCTGTATCCTTTCTCATCTTATAAAGAAGGATGGAAAAAAGGCTGAAACTTAAATGCAGACTGATTTATATTCTGACCCTGGGATCACTGAAGCTCTGTGAGTTGGAAAGAAAACTGCTGGATTGGGTAGAGGGCTTCTGTGCTTAATGCTTAGTGGTGTGGCCCAAAGAGGGGTTCTGGTTGAGGGACCAGAACTGCAGGTGTATGGATTGAATTTTCTTTTGGATAAACAACTCAGGTTTTGTTTAACTTGTGAAACAAAACACCCTTCTCTCAAGTGAGAGCTTTATACTACTGTGTTAGTCCTGCTTTGTTTGGACTTGGGTACATCTAGATGTGCCTGGAGGTATCAGCAGCCCTGAGCACAGGCCATTCTACTTAACTCTTGGAAGGTTCTTTGCCATGACTGGGACTCATGCCCACCAGTGCTCCCCCAGACTGTTACAGGTCATACTTAAACAGTGAAAGTGTTCCACTGATTATTCCCAACAACAGTTAGCCTGCAGCAATCCTGGTCTTGGTTTTTGTGTTTGGTTTTGGTTGGGGTTTGGGGTTGGTTTTGTTTTTTTTAATGGAAGTGTTTGCTAACATAGATGTAGGCTCTTCAGTGTCAGTTAATGTTTATTCCAGAAAATGTTCCCAGGCGTGGTTAATTCATTAGTATTGTTGCAGCTGGTCTGTTGACAGTAGCTGAAAATATGATTCTTCTAAATGCAGTGCTTGTCCATAAATTATAGAAATGCCTAAGTGCACATCACTTGAGTAAAGTTGAAACAATTAATTTCTCTTCCAGAAGAGAAATTTAGTGTTTAGCTAAGCACTAAACAATAAGACTTCAGATTTAGAAACTGTTTCCATTTTCCATCTACAAACTCTTGCATCTTTTTGAGTTACCACTCATAATTTCTTTTGGATTTTTTTTTAACCTTGTTTGTATCTTTTCATAAATTTGAAAAAATCATCTTGGTCCTCAAGTACATTTCCCACAATGTCAGAGAACAAAAGACATTGGAGAATATAAATTCTATGCTATTTATATACCAGAAGATGAAAAAAAAAGTATAAAACTACAAACACTTTATATCAAGCTTAAATAACTAAGTCCAAAATTAAGAGGATTCAAAAATCTTTCTACAGACCTCACTACAGGTAAAAAGTGAGAGAGAAACGTGTACTGCTAGTACTGCATGAGCAGCAGTAACTCTCATGCTACATTTAGTTCCCATGTGATCCAGGCAGTTGAAGCACTCCCAGTTGGAGAGACAGGACTTTCTCCATTCTTTCCCAAAACTCAAGATATTCCATCAGTCCAGTCCCAGATCAGAAGACTGACCATTATTGCATCAATGAGGTGTATCATTCAGACTTTGAAGCACTGTGGCAATACCCTTTTTGTCTCCTTAGAGTATTCCTGGCCTAGTTCTGTGACTGTGTCTTGCAATGGGTAGGGTTGGCCCTTTATTTGGGGCTTTCTGTGCCCAACCTTCTGAAGTAAAGTAGGCAGGATTCTTCTGTTCAGAAGTGAAAACTCTTTGGAGGTTTCTAAACATGCTAATTAGTTCTTAAGGATTTCTGTGACATGGGATCAAATGTTCCAAATTTTTAGAGAGTACAGGAAGTTAAGATAATTCTCTTTTTTCTTTCAAGTTGCTGAAGAAGATCACAGCAGGCGAAGCAGTTTTGTTTGCGTGCTGCTCAGCCATGGCGACGAAGGATTGATCTATGGTACAGATGGGCCTCTTGAACTGAAAGAGCTAACAAGCCTTTTCAGAGGTGACAGGTGCAGAAGTTTAGCAGGAAAACCCAAGCTCTTTTTCATTCAGGTGATGTACAGCTGAACAATGATCATCAAATCAGCCATATCGTTTGAAAAAATACAATCTGCCATTAATTATTAGTGCAAAAAGTGAATCCTTTCTAATATAGATTTGAATGTAATTACTTTCAGAGTAAGAGTCTCTTCAGGTCTAAAGTGGCACAATTTTCCTTGTTAGGTAGGCTGTATTTATAACAGCTGATGTTGGATTCATTCTATGTATTTAAAAAAATCTTAGGTAATATTTTAATGAGTTTCTGAGTGCACTTTCGAATGAATATCTATCTTACCCAAACTGTGTAGTTGACTTAAATAAATGTTACTGCTTAAGTGAATGTTACTACTTTTCTTCTGAGTCTGTCTAATGGAAATGTGATGCATAAATTCTTGTTATTTTTGCATTTTTTAAATCATGATATTATAATCTTTAAAACACAAAATATCAATGTTTTTATAACAATCATTGCCTTTATTTTTCTATTTTAATATTATTTTTCATTCTTCTTTTTATCAAATAGGCTTGCAGAGGGACAGAATTGGATTCTGGTATTCAGACAGACAGTGGATCAGAGGAAACAATGTGTCAGAAAATACCTGTAGAGGCAGACTTCCTGTATGCCTATTCTACAGCTCCAGGTGAGGAACTGTATCCATGTCAGCCTATACTCATGCTATAAATTATAACTTAGAGTTGGACCCAGTCAGTGGATGACTTCACTTGTATGGAATGTCCCTTTGGTCAGTTTGGGTCAGCTGTCCTAGTTGTGTCCCCTCACAGGATCTTGCCCAGTCCCAGCCCCTTGGTGGGGGGAATGCTGGGGAGACAGCACTGCCCAGCAGTAGCCAAAGCAGTGGGGTGTTGTCAACACCTTTCCAGCTACCAAGGCAAAGCACAGCACCGTGGAGGCTGCTGTAGGAAAATGAACTCCTGCTCGGCCAGACTCAATACACTCTTTCATGGAAATATATATTTACTTCTCTCAATCACTGCTTTTAATTTTACTTGATTTCTTTTTGAGGTAGTTGCTATTCTCAGTTCCTACAAAACCCCTACCAAACTCTGAATATATCCTTCTCACTAGCAAACCCTCAAATGTTTATCTGCTGGAAATTAAGTTAATTGGAGTTGTGCAAATAATTTACAACAAGAGGAAAAGATACTGTTCTGAGAAAACAAAACAATCAGATATGCAGAAGTGGATAATAAGTACCAGCATATTACTTGTCTAGTGACTGTATTTGCATTGCATTGCAAGCAAAATTGGTAGTGGCAGAGCCCTTCATATGTCCTTTATATTTCCACTTAGCAGAAGTAGGTTCAGTCTTCAATTCTGCATATATTCGTGAAACCAGTGACAGTGAAACCCATTTTCTATCTGTACTGTCACCTCTTCTTTGTATTTGTGTACTCCATGGAAAGTAGTAATGACTAAAATTGCTGCAGCAGAAGATAATTTTCCTCCCTTTTGATTTTCTTCCTACTTAAGGTTTTCTTAGATTATAAAAGATGACAGAGTTAGAAAAAAATTTTAAGTTGGAACTTGTGGGGATTATAAAATCTAAATGTTGTTGGTTGGTGATTTTGAATTTTTATTTTAAAACATTGATTGCTGTTGGAAACAATGTGTTGTTCTCCTAATTGCTGACCTGTCCTGTATCAAAGGCTGCTCCATCTGATCACTTTGACATTGCTCTCTTTCACAGGCTATTACTCCTGGAGGAATTCAGCTGAAGGCTCATGGTTTATTCAGTCACTGTGTAAAATGCTGAAGGAACATGCAAGGAAACTTGAACTCATGCAGATTTTAACTCGTGTCAATCGCAGAGTGGCAGAGTATGAGTCCTGCTCTACTCGGGAAGACTTTAATGCAAAGAAACAGATTCCTTGTATTGTCTCTATGCTCACCAAAGAATTTTATTTCCCTTCCTAAAATAATATTTCAGTTCCTGTTTTTATCTGCATTTTATATGCAATATTAGTACAAAATACCACTTGTAAATCTGAATAACTGTTCACTACTGTGCGTGGCACAATGAAGTGTCTCAAAGTTAGATATATGTCTGTTGTTAAAAGTAAAACAGTATGGCTGTGTAGAAATGCAAACCTGAGTAGCTGAAGCAGATTTGAAAGTAGTGCTCTGAGTATTGCAAAAAAACTAGGAAGGGGAGACTGAAGAAAGATCAGATCATTTATTGGAGCTATTTGGTGCTACATTTCACTTTGCTGAGGGGACAGAGGAAAGAAACAGTTCTTGTAAATAGTTTGGTTTCGTATCTTACAAAGAAGATTCAGAATGTCAGTGATGGTAATATGATAGTAGTGTCGTCACACATTTCTTCTTAATTCAAGTTCCTAAAGTTTAGGTTATAAACTAACCTAAACTATTTTTACCCTTTTGGGCATAAACTGTGGAAAACGGCCATTTCATATTTTTACGTACACTTGCAAAGCATGTTTAGACTACAGTCAGTTTTTCCTGATAATTCCTGATAATTTAATAACTTTGTGTATGGAATAATAGATAAAACAATTATATCAATATGGTAGCCGTTTCAAAATAAATTTTGTATTCTGACCTTGAAGATGATTGCCCAAAATGTCTGTTTCTGCAGCTCCCTAAGGGTGGAGCTGTTGGGGCATATTTGGGGCTGTAAGAATCAGTGCAAAAGGAAGTCTGCATTCTGAAGTGTCTGCTTTCCTCTTCTTAGCCTTAAATAAGAATGGTTTGGCTCTGTGCATACCACACATAATCTGTGTGAAAACCTAGATTTGTGGTACTGGAGAAATTTCACTTCATAAATTCGCTAATTCCACTGTGTTAATTACAAACTTTGCCTAAAATATATCAACAAATAGTGAATTTATAGCTCTTGACTCTGAATTTTGTGGAACAGACTTACAAAATTGCAAAACATTTTTGCTGATATTTCAACTTGTAGCAGTCTTTTTAAGACCAGTGGAAGATAGAATATAAAATCACTATCGGTGCTTGCGAAACAAGACTTGAAACTCTTTTAAAATTGTGTAGCAAAAACAATGTTGGCAAATTGATGTTCCTTTCCAGAGGCATTTTGTACCTTGTTGGTTTTTTTTAAATTAAATGTTGTTTCCTAGATTGTATCATGCTTTTCTGTGTGTTACTTGTTTGGGATCTTATAGCTTTTGCGGATTAATTTTAACTTTAGTTATATCCTTTTTCCCTCAAATTACTATTGTCCTTTTTTCTCCCTTTTTGGCCTTACCACCTGAAACTGAAAATAATCCACTTTAAAGTATTGTATGCCAGGTAGAGTAGTGACTGAGACCTGGGAAATGCAGATTCAAAAGGGTTGCAGAGGAGGCAGTTTTAAACATTGTAGATGAGTTCCCTGATGACTGCCTGCTGGATAGGAGCAATCTTGTCTCTCTCTTATAGAAATGTGCTGTGAAAGAGGATTGATCTATCTTAACTCATTGAAATTTCAGTTCTGGGCAGATTCTTGCCCATGCTCCTGTTGGAAAATTAATTAGGCCTCCTCTTTGTGTAGGTTGTGAATTACAGCAAGCATTTGAAGGTTATATGTGGTAAATGACTGACAGGAATTATCGTAATCTGCTTCAGAGTAATGGGGCATAGGGATGTTCCTTGAGTTCTTAGTTATTTTGCTGTGAAAAACTCCTGTCACAGAGTTTGCTCTTCTTCCCTTAGATTTAATATGTTCTGGTCTTAATTCATCTTCCTTTAAAGGAAAATCATTGTACAGCTTTTCCAATGATCCTTAAAATAGAGCAAAACAAAACCAAAGCTAGGCTACAATGAGTAGCCAGTTAGAGAAATGAGGCCTGCATACAGTGTGGCATATGTGGTAAAGGGATTTCCTGAGGTATGCCATGAGATATGTGCTGGAGGGATTACAGTGGGCATGATGACTGGGTGATGGGGTGAGGGGTTATTAATTTTACCTTAGCCCTGCAACTGGCCACATGGAAGAGGGAGCGATGGTACATGTTCCACCCTGGGTGTGACCCACAGCCTTCATAGTCTCTCTCTGTAACTCTCTCCATCATCTCCCTCTTTTATATATAAAGTGGCTGCACCACCCCACTGTTCATGATGACAGTAACAGGATACTTGACTACAGTCTCACCTTCACTTCTCCCAAAAGTATTTGGAATCCTCCATGGCAAAGGATGAGAATGTGACCACCATGCAAAAAAGTTTGATGGGCTTGTTCCTCTCTCTTCCCTAAAGCAGGGACATCTCTGGTAAGATTTCCACTTGCACCAGAGCATGCCTTGAAACACTTATACATAGTGCTGTACTCTCTCATAGATTATGTAGGTCTAGTGAATTTATCATTGCCAATCTAACAAGAATCTGGAGCCTGTTGCTCCAATCAACTGCACTATTTGTTAACATGTGGTCATGAATGAGACCATGAGTGTAGCCCAGGTTGTGCATCTGAGATCTTACTGAACACAGCCAGACTTACAGTGCTGAATTGGTTATAATCAGAAATTAAACCTAGCCCCACCCAGCCCCTCTGATCTCTGAGGACTAGTTGGAAAGCAAGGGAATTTATTTTCTGTTGAATTTCCATACTCTAAGCACCAAACATTTAATGGAGGTAGGGTTTAGGAAATGAGGTGTTCCCATCAAGTTCTGAGGTATTCCCATCCTTATCCCAAGGATAAGAGCCACATTTTACTCCAGGTCAGTAGATTTCTTCACAAAGCCAAGGAGGCATCTAGATACTTCTAAATGAGGGATGGTGTTCCAGTCTGTAGGACTTCCTTGTAGAGACAGAGCCTGTTGGAGAAGGCAGAAGGAGAGGTGATAGCATCCTTTTTTCTCATGTCTTACTTGTCTCTCCTATTTTTCTCATGTCTTTCCTAAACACTCTATTTGTAATAATCTTTCATGCCACTCCCTCTTACCCAAATTCAACCTTTTTCCTGGATCACATTTCCCTAATTATCCATGAGCTCACTAGCTCATCAGAGCTCCTTGTCAAACCAAGTCAGGTGAAAGGCTGGGTGAAAGCACTTTCATGAAAGTGAATATACGACCTGGTGGGAACAGTTCATCACTTTCACAAGGGAGACCTTCCATGCCAGCTGTGGCTGCAGTTTCCAAGCTGAGCTGGAAAGCAAACACTTGTTTTCACCTGAAGATCTGTGACTACCTGGATCATCAGTTAAATCGTGTCCAGAAGGCTTCTAAGAATCTGACATTAGTATTTTGCTGACTTGAAAAGCCAACAACCACAAACTTTTCAAAAATCAATTAGGAATTTTTTAAAAAGGGCATACAAGACACCTAACAATTTTTACTGTTTTCTAGTAAAACAAAACAAAACCAAAATCAAGCAAACAAAAAAACCCACCACAAAACCAATAAAACCAACACCAATTTCTTTTTTGAATAAACACAATGTTAAGCAATGGAAGAAGGAAGAAAGTAAAAGACCCAGGCTGAAACTGGGGAGGCAGGTAATGCTGTCTGGTTTACAGCAGGTGAAATACTCCCTTCTGGCTAAGCAAATCCTTATTTTGAATGCAGTCAGTCTGCCTTCTTCCTATAACATCCTCTGAGAACACCCACTTCAAATATGAATTTGTTAAAAGAAAAAAAGGTAAAT
Source organism: Brachypodius melanocephalos (assembly GCA_013398615.1). Taxonomy (NCBI): domain Eukaryota; kingdom Metazoa; phylum Chordata; class Aves; order Passeriformes; family Pycnonotidae; genus Brachypodius; species Brachypodius melanocephalos. The sequence continues at coordinate 10,971,144 of VZSR01003049.1, forward strand.
CAGACACCAATGCTTGTAAGCCCCATGAAAACAGTCTTCCCTTGAGAACAAAATCCACACTTTTGGTACACTGCTCCATAAGAAAACCCATGGAACTTACTCAAAATACAAAATCAGGGTTGCTCAGTCTGGGGAAGAGATGGCTCTAGGGGGACCTTAGAGCTGCATGCCGAAATCTAAAGGGGGCTGGGGACAGAGTTTTTAGCAGGGCCTGTTGCAATAGGACAAGGAATTATGGTTTTAAACTAAAAGAGGGTAGATCCAAACTACATTTGAGGAAGAAGTTCTTTTCTGGTGAGGGTGGTAAAACACAGGAACAGGTTGCCCAGGGAGGTGGTGAATGTCCCATCCCTGGAAATACTGAAGGTCAGGTTGGACAGGATCTGAGCAGCTGGTCTAGTGGAAGGTATCCCTGCTTGCTACAGGAGGGGTGGACTGGATGGCCTTTAAAGGTGCCTTCCAACATGAATCATTCTTTCCTTCTGTGATGATACAGTTGTTAACAAGTACTGGGTCTCCTTTTATACATGATGCATTGCTCTTGGAAGTTTATGTGGTTTCTCCTTGAATTTTAAACTGAATTGCTATACATTCACTGGATTACTATACAATCACATGCAATTCATATTTTTTAACTATAATATCAGTTATTTTTGTTAAAGCCAGGCAGTATACATGGGAAATCACATCTAGTGATTAGAAATATTAGCAGTATGAGTAATAGCAGCTAAATTACAACTTGTCACGTCATATTCTATAAGGAATGGTACTCATTACCAGGAAAAACAACCTTTCAGCTGAGTATTTCATCCTGCTCTTGGTTGCAGACAGCAGAACAGTCACAGCAGAACTCAGGCTGAGGGACCAGGATCAGAGGTAAACTACTGCTTCATCACCACCGGGTGTCACTGCAGGGAGCACAATAATCTCCAAAGCTCACATTAGTGAGTCATGCAAAATGAAATCCAAAAGCCTGCTGAATGAAGCAATGCTTTCACAGCTGTCAGTGGTTGTTTGCTGTCAGCTCATGTGTTTATTACATCCTGGGACTTGCATCCCCAGGTATGCGAGAACATTGTATTGCTGCTTTCCGAGAAAGCCACACTGTCATACTGCATATCACAGTAAACAAGAACCACCTGATTTTGAGGTGAAAAGGGTTGTCTTTGCTGCCCTAGACCTACACAGAGGATACTTCCAACTATGGAGCATGCCCCCCTGCAGATTCCTGCCATACCATTGATAGTCTTGTTACGTTTAAGAAAAAAAATCCACAGCACCCTCCAAAACAGGTTTCTGCCATATCTGTGGTGATGGTCTTCAAACAAAAGACTGGTGCAATAGCTTGCTTTGCCTGTGTCATGACAGTAAATTAGTGGAAACAGAGAGAAGAAAGCCTTGTAAGCTCCTAATTTTAATTTTATGTTTTCAAATCAAATTCTGAAGTTCAGCTTTTCCTGCGTAATCACAAACCAAAAAATTAGGATCTGTCTTCTCATAACAAATGAAACAATGTTCTTTTCCTCCTAGAGACCAAGATGTTCTGTCATGAAGACAGTTGCATAACGAAAGTGTCTCCAAAGAGAGCAAGCTGCACAGTAGTCCTTTCCCAAAAGTGATTTTGCTTTGTGTTTGCAGGCAAGATTTGATATCAGGTTAAAGAGCTCACCAGTGCTGCCCTCAGTGTCAAAGGACTGGCAGTGGTGCTCTGCCTTTGTCTGAGTACAAGACCAGAATGTTTCTGTCTAGTTGAACATGGTGAGCTTTACAGGGACTTAGCTAATGAATTCCATAGGATGGGGTGTGTAGAAGACCAGCCTAGAGGATCTAATAGGTCCTCCTGGTTTCAAATTGTATACAGAAAGGTACCTTGCAAATCTGTCTCACTCCCTCTGAAAGATGACCAGTAACAGGTTTTCCAGAAAATGCATGAAGCAGTAGTAATATTGTCTGAGGGGTTTGAGAGTATCTGATGCAAAGATGTACCAAGCACAGTACTCCATGACCACTAAAAAGTGTTGGTTCTATTTATTTAACCACAAGACCTTTATGAAGAGCAGTGGAAAGAGCCATCACAGTGCAATTTACCACCATCTGCATGAAAAACGTGATTAATAGTAAACAGGGTGATTTAAATTTGTGAGACCCTTCTTAACAGACACCAGCATTTCCTCTTTCACTCTATTTCTGATACTGAACACAGAACATTTTGTGTTCCCTTTTATTCCATTCAGCTAAAAGCCACTTCCTCAAATGCACAGCCCGTACCTCTCCTGCATGATGCAATGCAAAAAGGCTGGTTGAAGGCAGGAGTAACCTTCTCTGCAGAGAGGGCTTCTCCTGCTGATCCTCTTCACTCTTCTTTGCCTCCTCATCCTCAGCTGGCTCCCTGTGCTCAGCACACTCCCACTTTGCCTCAGCTGAGGCTATGAGCTTTCTAGATGAGGTGTGAATTTTAGGTGATGGGGATGCTGTGGCTGCAGGAGGTCTTGAGCCTGGACATGCACTTGGGAGACTGTGGCTTCCCTGCCTGCAATGTGGTCCCATTGCCCACACTGTTGGTAAGACTGGTGACCCCAGAGGTGTTGCTTCCTTCATTCAGCCTGCCTGCTATTAAGACCTCAGGAAGGAAATAAAAAACCCCAAGTGGGCTTTGGTCTTTCTGTTCTTCAGGCTTGACATTTAAAGCCAAGAGTCCGTAATTCTTCATTAACCTTTTCTTTCCCAGGATGGGATCTATATAAGAATGCATGCACTATTATGATAAAATTGTCTCCTGAGATCTATGGAAGATGGGAGAAGCACCAGAAGAAGGACCCAACTTTACTGAGTCTCCAGCAGCACAACAGGAGCTCGGCCTTATGTTTGGTAGCTTCTGCTTGCTGAAATGCTGCTGGGTGAAAGCACAGACTCACAGAATGTTTTGGGTTGGAAGTGACCTTAGAGACCGTCTAGTTTCAACACCCCCACCACAGGCCTGGACAGCTTCCACCAGATTACATTGCTCAAAGCCCCATCCAACCTGGCCTTGAACACTTACAGGGATGGCACATCCACAGCTTCTCGGGGCAGTAGGAAATTTCTTCCTATTATCTAATCTAAATTTACATTCTTTCAGTTTGAAGCCATGTTCCCTTGTCCTATCACTACATGCCCTTGTAAAACATCCCTCCTCTGTTTTAGAACCCCTCAGGTATTAAATGGCTGCAGTAAGGTCATCCCAGAGCCTTCCCTCCAACGAGGTGACCAACCCACATCTGAAGGCAAAATAGAAACCAGATTCTTCCACTCCTTTCACTAGTTCCCATATTTTATGCTTGCATGTGGTGTATAAGCCTCCCTGGCCAGCACCCTGCTCTAGTGGGGCTTCCTTGTAGACCAACTCTAAGGGCCAGTGGTGCACAGGGCTTGGTGGCCCACAGGACTCCAGGTTTCTGTAGGGAAGACAAAAGGGTGGCACTCACTTTTCCAAGTCACAAAAGAAGAGTGAGGGTTTGGGTCACACTGAAATCAGTTCAAAAACAGCAGGTGCCTTAGCTGCTCAAAGTGACCTGGCTCTGTGATGGTGACAGAACAGCCTGAGCAGCAGGGAGGGACAGCAGCAGGGCAAGCGGTGGAATCCGTGTCACCAGCTGGGTGCTGCAAGGGCTGTATCCCCTCAGGGCCAGACACAGGCTGGGTGAGCTGGGGAGACCCTGCTGGGGAATATGGAATGCAGGCTTTACCTGCTGGGCCATGTCAACACAGGCACATTTTGATCAGCTTTTCCCAAAGGTGGGAGGCAGGAGGGAGGGCAGGGGAAGCAAGAAGGGCAGCAGTGAGGTGGGAGACCTGAGCAGGGGATCAGAAGGTGGCACCTCTGACTGCAGCCTTGAGCTACTGACCAGCAGCTCTGGAAACCTCTGGGAGGTAAGAGGCTTTGCAGCAGTGTATCAGCTACTCTGAGTCTTTTAACTTGGATGTTGACCTCAGGAATGTAATCAGAGGACTGATTATAAATAGTCTGTGCAGTTGTTGCTGAGACTAAAGTGTCCTGCAGCAGGCAGTTGGAAGCAGAATGTTACTCCAGTGTCTGCTGAAGATGCTGTACCTCTGTCATCTATGGCTGCACAACAAGTCTGAAAAAGGGAAGTGCTAAAAAAATACTCAAAACATGGTCCCAGTGAGAGGGGGAAAGAGGAAGCAACCTGGCTTACAAAACTGGGGGTGAGGGACAAGGCCAGGGAGCAGAGAAAATTAAGGAGAAGGGAGGACAGTCACTGTGAGGGATCCCAGTCCAGGCATAGGCCAGGCTTACCTCAGAATTAACACACAACAATAACCTGCAATAAAAAAGACTAAACCAGCAAAACCCAAAGTTAAGGGAATCTCCTAAATATTAGAAATATTACTGATGATAAACCATCAGTGCTAATCGTGTTCAGGTGGCAGCATTTAATGGAGCTTGGCAGAAACAGAGGGAAAAGGAGGTAGGGGAGAAGTGCAAGCTGTGAGTGACCCAGCAGCTTGAGGCACCTGCTGTAGCTGAGAGTCGTGCCCAGCCCTCTAAGATGGTCACAAAACACATCCAGGAACAGCTGGTTCTATCAGCCACAAGTTTGAGCAGCAGTTGCTGTCAGACCTGTGCTGTTTCAGAGAGTTGAGGAAAGCTCCCCAGAAAGGCCCAAACGTTGGAACCTCAGACTTTGGAGTCATCCAACTCAAACTCCTCAACTTTGGAGTCGTCGACCCTGGAGATGTTCAAGAAAAGACTGAACATGGTGTTTAGTGCTATGATCTAGTTGACAAAATGATAATCAGTGAAGAATTCCACTTGATGGTCTTAAAAGTCTCTTCCACCCTAAATGATTCTGTGACTTCACAAGCAAAGGAAACATCAGGCAGGACCAGTGGGGGCAGAAAAGGAGGCAAGGAAATGATGCCAGGCAGTGTAGAAAGAGACCTGCTGTGGATTTTTTGAAGTTAGTATTGAAGAACTTTAAGGAGTAATTGGAGAGATGCCAAGAGCTTTGCAAGATTCTGCTCTAGAGCATCGAACAAATGGGGGTGGCAGCTGCAAAAAAAGGGGAGGAGCATTTGCTGGACAGTAGGACAGGGATGGCTTTGGTGGGCATGGGGTCCAGGAGAATCCTTGAAAACAGACAAGCAAGCTCTGTCAAAAAACCGTGATTGGAAGAGAACAATGAAGCACCAGAGAGATGCAAGAGGAATAGAGCAATGACCAGTGGTGGGCTGGGAAAACCACCAGTACAGCCACCTCCAGGAAGCTGTCTGTGGGAAAACCACCTGAGGGAGACCCAGCAAAGCTCTGGTGGTGGCCAAGATTTGGAGCTCTTGAGCAAGAGCTGTAGCTGTGAGGATGCCCTGCAAACACTGGGTCAGGGATCCTCTGCAGGCAAGGATGTAGGGAAGGTGAGCTCTGCTGGTGTCCATCACAGGCTGCTTCCACGTTTGGAAAGGTGCTGAGGTCTCCCCGTGCTGTTTCCCTGCCAGATCACAGTGCAGGCAGATCGAGAGAGAGAGAGAGAATATTAAGGACAGGCTGACCTGGAAGCTTCAGATTTTACTCTCTTCTGCCTCTGAGTACAACCTGGTTTTCAGTTTGACAGGGTAATGGGTCAGCAGCACACGGGATGGAATGGAGTTTGTGTCTGTGAATGAAGAAATCCCTGAGGATAGGTGAGTAAGGACAAAAGGAGGAGAAAAGTATGGAATTTTACTGCTGCAAGTTGGAGTATTTGGGAGTAAAACAACTCATCTATGAAACTCATAGATTGGAGAATTTTGCTGAGAGAAGCAGAAGTGTTGTAAAGGATTAAAAAGAATGCTCTGAGAAGTGCTACAAAGCACATACCTTTTTTCCCCCTTACTTCAAAACAAAATAGTAGTTATCAGCCTTGTCCTATGAAACACACACTGCAGCTGAAGGCTGTTTTATTACCAACACTGAGTGCATGCACAAGTGACAGCGGCAACATTCACAGGTGCCAAGCTCTACAAACTCATTTAAATCAATATGATATTCCCATTGATACAGTCTTCCCAAGTTCTGGCTAAAGCTGTGTCCCTATGGCTGGGTTTCAGCATCCCCTGGTGTGAATCTTTAGAGCTTGGTATTACCAGGTTGTAACACCGTGGGAGGCAGCACAAAAAGCAATCCATAACCTAAAGGGATAATACCTTGGATATGTTTCTCACCCAAGATCTAAACAGAGCGAGAAAGCAAGCACTCTTTACTGACACAAGACATAGCAATAGAACTCAAAAAAACCCAAACCCTATGAACAGAGAAACTTCAGTTGTCAAATTTCCTGTGGCTTTATGCTTCCTGTTTATGTGCCTTTCATGCTACACATATGAAGGGGTGTGGCATGAAAGGAACATAAACCCTATCTCATCAGGGTTTTTTGGGCACCTGTGGCTGTGGCAAATGACTCCTGTGCATGTTTCTTCACCAGGGAGAAGGTGAGTGACAGCTGCTGAGGGTGATTTGCCCTTGCACTGATCATCACAGGTGTCTGCAGTGGCCCAGAGTCTAACAGGGTATTGAAACCTGTGTGCAGCTGAGCAGAACAAGAGCAGTGCAAAAACACTGTGACCTTCTACAATTCCTTCATTTTAATGATGGAGATGATTTTAAAAGAACCCACATTTCAGAGGACTGATAATCACCCCACTAAACTTGCCACTATCTTCCATTTAGGTTACACATATGAAGCTTTGGGGAGATTTGCTGGGAGCCAGTTCACTCATTGGCTTTACTGTGGATGTGAGCTCTAAGCCATACCCCTTGGAATCACACCTGCAGTTGATATCATCAATCATGATACCAAAGGAAAAAAAAAAAAACAACATGGTGATATCACACTTAAGCTGGGAAACAAGATTCCAGCATGGATGTATGTGTAGATGTGGCACTGAGCAACGAGACATTTCTGGGCAAGGGCTGCACAAAAGATTGGAGCAAAATGCCATGAACCTCTGCAACCCAAAGATAAGCGCTGAAAAAGTGTAAAAATACAGAGGCAAGCTTCCTCTACCTCAGGCTTCTCTTTTCAACTGTGTCCTGATCACTCCATAGCTGCAAGAGATAAGGTATCTGTAGTGGAGTTCACCATTTACCTCCTTTCTAAAACAGAGGATCGTTTGTTTTGCCATCTTGAAAAATATTGCAAAACACTCCAAACACTGATTGCAGCCATAAGTCAACAGCATTGCAGGCACCGCCCATTTCCAGGCTGATTTTGCTCCACGTCTCAGAGGTGTAAATGAGAGACAGTAGCACAGCCACGGCCAAACTCCTCAACTCACTGAGGTCTCATGGGGATTTTGGTTGGGAAATGGGAAAACTGAAACTCAGATCTAACGAGATAAAGTGAGATCCTGAGTGGGGGCTGGGGGTTGGGAGAAAGGGCATTTTAAGGCACAGGTAGCCCTGCCAGCATCCTTGGCACAGTGCTGGGCAGTGAGGAGAAGCCTTACCTGAGGTCTTACCTGCCTGCCCCCACTGGCTGCTGTGGTACCTGGCTGTGCATCAAGCCCTGCTGTCTTACAAAAAACTAACTTCCAGCAGGGATTAACTGGCTTTGGCCTGGTAAAATCCAGACAGCCATGTCGGGTCAGGTGGACTGGGGGCTATGCATCCACTATTCCCAATTTTCCACAATCATGGAATAACAAGGGCAGGTGGACAGCAATCCTGTGATGATGGACACTCAATGAGCCCTCCAAGCCCTGTGGGTTTTGCCCTTTGGGCATTTCCTTTAAGTTAGCAAACTAACCAGCCTTAGTGTGCAAGGAACAGCACTGAAGTTCTGGCACAAAGTGGGAGATGAGGATCTGAAGAGCACTGGGCTTTTAGGGAGAGGCCATGTTTTCACCAGAACCATGAACAAAGCGGGACAAAGGGGCATTTTCAGCAACCTGTCTTTTTTTACCTTCCTTATGTCTTCAGCTCATCAGGACTACCACAACTACTGCATCATAAGCTGTGTGGCCAGCAGGTCAGGGGAGGTCACTCTGCCCCTCTGTTCCACTCTGGTGAGACCCCACGTGGAGTCCAGCTCTGAGGTCCTCAGCACGGGAAGGACACGGACCTGTTGGAGTGAATCTATAGGAGAGCCACCAGGATGTTCAGATGGATGGAGCACTTCTCCCATGAGGAAAGGCTGAGACAATTTGTGTTGTTCAGCCTGGAAAAGAGAAAGCTTTGAGGTGACCTGAGGCCTTCCAGTGCCTCAAGGGTATCTACAGGACAGATGGATAGAGATTTCTTATGAAGACATGTAGTGTGACAGGACAAGAGGGAATGGCTTCAAACTGAAAGATGGCAGGTTTAGATTAGATGGTATGAAGAAATTCTTTACAATGAGGGTGGTGAGGCACTGGAACAGGTTGCCCTGAGCAGTTGTGGATGCCCCATCCCTGGAAGTGTTCAAGGCCAGATTGGATAGGGCTCTGAGCAACCTGGTATAATGAAAGGTGTCCCTGTCCATGGCAAGGGTGTTGGAACTAGGTGAACTTTAAGGTCCCTTCCAAACCAAGCCATTCTATTGATTTGATGAATCCAGACCCTGTGACTTAAGGAGAAAAAACAGTAGCGTATCTTGGTTGGTTCTGGTTGGTATTACAGCTTATCTGTGCTGTCAAGTTGAGGCACAGGAAAGCATCAGTTTAGCTGAAGTTCTTCACATGAGTAATCAGATGTGATGATAGGCCATGCAGTGAAGCTCTTCTCAGAGCTATCTTCCATGTCTGCTCCCTTTTGCACATGAAACCATTTAATGCACTGGTATTTGGCTCTGGCCAAGGGAGAGAACTCATTGACTGGACAGGCTGTGACTTCTCAACGGGTGAAGTGAAATCTGCTGCTGAGAGTGCTAAGTGCTAAAAGTCACACTGCTTTGGACAACTGGTCATGGACCAGCACCAGCAGTACTTGCAGATGAGCTGAAATGTTCTCCTTTCAAGAAGAAGAAGAAGAAGAAGAAGATTCCCCAGGCTGGGAAGTAAGGGGAGAAAACGTGATGAAAACCTTAAATACACAGTTCAGTTGGAAAAGAGTGTGAAGCCTGCACTAACACTACCAACAGATATGCTAACAGCTTTTGTGTAAATGTTCTCTGCAACTGTTCAGCAAACTATTTACTACAGGTTTATGTGCATTAAGGTTTGGCTAGCCAAGCAGTGAAACACTACCCTTTCTTTGGAGCTGATTGGGAACTATTAACACCTGCTTATCAGACTTCAAGCCCGAGGTGTAATTTTATAAGGCTTTTCCATACAAAGAAATCTTGACTCTTCAACCAGATCTACTCCACAAGTGAAATGGCAGTGCGGGAGGAAAAGAAATGCAGTTAAATTATTATAATTGCTTTTTCTTCATCTCTATTATACAGGGAGCAGATGAGTCAGCATGCCCATGGAACCACTTTACTGTGAAAGAAGGAGCTCTGCCTCAGTCTGGTAGCTGTTTACTCTTGCCTCTGCTTTTGGTGTCTGCATACTAAAACTTTCCTGCAGGTTTGGTTACTGCTTATAAGGTTCATAACATGCATACCTGTGGAGTACTGCTTTCATTAGAAGGAGGATTTGCCACCCTACATGTAATTACTGAAAGCAAGGTGCAAATAGTGACCACAAGCACCTGACTCATTTTTCAAAATAGTCCCACTATCATAATGTACTGCTGAAATCCAGTCGGGTTCATGGGTCCAGGTGTCATGCCATGATTTACAGAACTAAGGAAACAAGTCTGGCTTTAAATTGCCTAAATTGTTGCTTCTGATTGTTGTTGATTTATTTGAAATACTAAAAACACAAGCACAAATTAATAGCACTTCTGGAGAACCACCATACAAAGCAATATTATTTCTTATAGCACTATACAAAGCAGGGTTCCTGAGACAGAGAGACACTTTTGTACCATACACTAACACTGAGTAAGAAGAGACAGCTGTTATCTCTGGGAACTTATCATCCACATAGTCTGAGAGAAATAAAAGTAATGAGGAAAACTCACAGCAGGCAGGTAAGACTGGGAAGGTAACTTAAATTTCCTGAGGCTGAGCTGGCACTAACCCCACTAGCTTACCTTAAGAGATAGTCCCTCTGAAAATCAAGGTTGATTGATCTCCTGGTTATTTTGTAATTTGGGCATTTCAGCTCGGCCTATCCAAAACTCCCCTGCATGGCACTGGTCTTTTATCTCTCTGCCTCTCTGTGATCTGCGCTTGGGCAGTCAGCAGGTAGAGTGCATCACGAGCCTGGCTTCTGCATTGCATGTCACTAATTAAGCCATTCAAAATAAAGCTCCTACTCATGTTCTCTATTAATAGCCAGGAGTTTTCCTCCACCCTACCCTCCCACGACCTCCTTCTTTTAAAGTGATAAAGCAGCCCTGTCCACGATTTTGAGATCCCTTGTGCTCAGGTACCAACTCAGCATTTTTCCAGTTGCATTACAGCAGTTCTCTGGAGAACTCAAGGCAGTTTCCTCAAAAATATGCCACATAATGCCCCTGTAACCCTATCAAAATACCAGTAGCAATGGAAGATTCTGAGAACAGATGACTTAAAATTGGTGTCAGCTTTTGCTATGCCATGTTCAGACACTGACACTGATCATCCACTCTCTTCTGAAAGCCTCAGTTATGTGGGCTTAGCAAACCTGAGAGCAGGGCAACGGCCAGAGTGGAGAAATGACTTGTCAAAATAGAAGTGCAGTGAGATGGCTTGCAGGAGAGATGACTCATGGATGAGCTGCACTCCAGAAACAACTCAGCAGGGCCAGCTGCTGCCTTTCGGAAAATTAACTTGCTGGACTTGCCAAGCTAGCACTGAAAGTGCAGCAGAAGAGCTTAGCTTCAGCTAGTTCAGTGCATCCAGAAGATGCTGCATCTGCTCTTGCTTTGAGAGGATGGTCAGTTGGATGTGCAGAGGTTATGGAGAAGCACTCTGGAGATCAGTGCTGCCAGGCCACATACATGAAGGCAGTCAGCAGACAGGACTTTTTACCCAAAAATTACTTTTGTTAATTAAACACTGATTAGGAAAGGTGCAAGAGACAAAACTTTAAAGAGAGTGGTGAGTTGGAAATGGATTTGTAACTTGTAGTGACCATTTTAACTTCAGATAGAAAAGCCTTAAATTAACTGTTTATGATTTGGTCCCTCTTTTTTTTTCTCTTTTTGTGGTCACATTGGGTGGTGTTGCAGTATGAACTGGAGAGTGTACCAAGGAGGAAAGGCTGGAGCTATATTTAATAGCCTCCCAAAGTTGTAGCATAAGAGGCTGCTGCAGAGTCAGACAACCTGTGGAGCACACAGAGAATTTCCTGTTTTGTCACCAGGGAACTTCCCGAGGATGACCCCCCTTACTGGCACCCCTATGTCTCCTTCACCATTGAGTGAGGTGGCCACAGCCCAGCACCTCATGCCTCTCCTGAGATGGGCAATGGTCCCTGACAACCCCCATTGCCCAGCAAAGGGGTGCACTGGCATGGACCATCAGAAGTGGGAATGGGAGCTCGGATGCTGGTTTGGGCACATGTGGCACATCTGTCGGGGGATGTCCAGTGCAGTCTGGGCTCAGTCCAATGGTTTACTCCCTCTGTCCTCCTGTCCTCCAGTTTTGGAGGGGAGAAAAACACCCCTATTATGGAGTGGAACTTTTCTTCCCACAAAGCCATGGAACCATGGCAGGATTTAAGGAAGAATATCATCTGCTTTGGAGAGTGATTGATGGGGCAATGTGCCTGATGAACATTTCTGCATCCCTGGAAACTCTCCTTTTTACGTGAAAATCCACTACAAACAGGAAGGTGGAAAGAGAAATGGGTCTTTCCCCTCTACAAAAAGAATTGAGCTATTTTTAACAATAAATAAGTTTTGAACTAATAAATCAAAGGATGAGTTTATATATGATATGGAGCAAAACTCTTAATATCTGATTATTATCCTGAAGAAACATATTCATTCTGCTTCATCAAGCCAATAGGCAACATATCACTTACCTTTATATTCTACCTCAGTTTCACTGGGAAAATTGCCATAAAATCTTCCACTTCAGTGCAACACTCTATTGAAGCAGGGCTAAGCAGCTTCACTTTCAGGTATGATCTGCTGAAGCAGCCTGGCTCCCATCCAGGCTGTCTCTGCCAAACTCCACTCCAGCCCTGAAATGTCATGATGCTGTATGTGTTTTTAAAGGACTTCTTTCTTCCCTAAATTTTGCTGCAAGGGCCAAGAGATGCAAGTAGCCAAAACCTCAATGCTGTTAAGCAAATTCCTGTTTCTCTTTTTTCTCTCCTATTAAATAAAGTGAATTTTGTACAACAGCTGAGCTGGCAGAGCGATGGGGTGAAGTACTGCAGCCAAGTAAAAGCAGTGACAAGTAACATGGGCAGGCACTATCATCCTCAATATTGTTCTTCTATGTCATGTATTTGGTTTGGGCTCAGGAGACAGGTTCTTCCCACTTACTTGTCCTCCTGCAGCAGCCGGCTGCAGCCAGACCAATATGATTAGGGAGGTATAACAATTTCTTAGTAGAATAACGTCTTTCACAGGTCATTATTTTATCTGGCTCTTTATGACCAAATTTGCAAACGGATGGATAAAACAATATCTTTGTAAAGACACTTGGCTTTCCTGAAAGTATAAGAGGCTTTGAACTGCAATGGAAAAGTTTTGTTTTGCAGTTTAGAGAAGCTACTCTTTAGAGGTCTGTCCTGAGCAAACAGATTTTTCCATCTGGAACTGTTTTCTGGAATTATTACCTTAATTATTACCTATAAAAACAAAGCCACAGTCCCACCATCTCATTTCTTAGCAATCAGAAGAACAGCACAGCTGGGATATGAGAGCTGAGAAGTACTCACTAATTTAGACACCCTGTTAAGCCTCTCATAGGTAGGTGTCCCTGCTGGCACAGCCCAACCATAACCAAAGGAAATATCCCACGGATGGATTTGCTCTGAAACATATTCAGGAAATTCCACCTTTGTGCTGCATGAATAGCACTGGGGTGGTTCTGCCAGCACTCAGTCATGCTGCTGTCCGTGGCTCCCTGCTGCAGCTGCCCAGGAGGGCTCAGCCCCGGCTTCTGTCGCTGGAAATGACACAGCTGCACCCTGCCGGGAATAGGGAGGGGCCCGCATCCCATAGGAGCAGCCAGAGCAAGCTACTCTGCAGCCACTCCACTCTAATGGTGGAGAAAAAAGGGAAGGAGGACCACAAAAAGGTTGAGTTAAGGAACCTGGACTAAATGAAGGCAAAGAAGGAGGGGTGGGAGGCTCTCGCCTCCTGTGTGTACATTGACTTCAGATGCATGAAGGCTCTCCCTGTACTCTAGAGGAACTGCTCATGTCCTTTTATTTAAGGGCTCAATTGGAATTTAAGTGAGTTAATTTTTTTCTCTCCAGAGGCTGAGGAAGATGAGGCCCAGCTATATATCCAGCGTTCTAGCAACAAGCTTTAGTTTCTATGAATTTTAACAGGAGCATAAATACTTTCAGAATACTGCAGAAACACCAAAGCCCAGACACTCCTTTTATTTACAACAGTACACACACAAAGTAAATGAAACAGAAATACGCCAAACAACCAACCCTCCAATAAATGAAACTGATTTGAGAGGACAAATTAATTAGAACTTTATAAAAGGTTAGTCAACACTTTTCTATAATAGTTTGGGTGATCATTTGTGTTACAGTAATATGCAAATACTTCACATTCTTAGCCCTAAAAATCTCATGGGTTTTTTTGCCTGTTTTTCACTTTTTTTTAATAAAAAAGGTGTCATTACTATCTAGTATCTAAAAATATCAGTGCAAAACATTACATCAGCATCAGAATGTTTTTCACAGAACAAATTAAAACTGCAAACAAATTTAACTGCACATCATGTTTAAAAATGGATGTAGGCATTCAGGAAGATGTGGGTAATACTATTAAAGTAAGAATTATAAGATTCTTCCAATTGATTTATTTTCTTGATACTGGCCTGTAAAATAAATTCATTTTCCTACTTTAATGTATCAGAAAAATAAAAAGGTCAGCTGTAGGTGAGTATGTAAGCTTGAGTCCCAGCTCCATGAGAAAATTCAGCTTCTCCAGTTCTACATATGAATAGTCCCAATGCCTGTGACAGTGATTTTAAGAACCAAAATGATGGTATAGTCAGTGCCACATAAAGACAGGGTAAAACCCACAACAAAAGCAGAAAAAAGTGAAAATGTCATAAATGTTATTTAACTTTTAAAAAATATTAATAAACTTTAAAAACAAACAAACAACAAAAAGACCCAACCAAAAAAACCAAAACAAACCCACAGAGATGGCTGGCACATTGCATACTTATTTACCTTCCAGAACTTAAGGGATTCCCAGTTTGAAGGTATTTTTCTCACAGAAATGAACTCCAGGCTAGAAAAGAAACTCATTTTTGAAGGAAAGGTAGGATGCTAATGGAAATGACTGATACCAGATCCCTAAAGAAGGTGGGTAAAAGAATAAGTTGCAAAATTTGGCAGTTCTACAGAGGAAAAGCTGTGGATACATGATGCTTCCGGGTTAAATTCTGATTTTAAAGCTGCCACATCTTACTGAAAAAGCAAAGTCACAAGAGGTTAAAGTCTCTTTTTGGAGGGAATGAGTCACTGCTGAAAGTTAAGGTTAGAAAACAAAAGCTGCCCATTCCCATCACCTTTCAGCATTAGAAAAAGGAATCACAACAGAAGATTTAACTTCTGGGATAACTTCTGATTTTTTGGTGCTAGGAGATGTGGAGGGAAAAGCCTTTGTCAATACACAGAATGCAACAAGATCCTTGAATGTGCTCCACTGAGATCAGGTGAAGGTTTAGGAGGAAACGGCAAGGGCGAGCTGCAAATTCTGCCCAATGGCTTGGCTAGTGTTTCTCAGGGAAGCTGACTGTTTCCTTTGACCAAAACCAACTAATGGAATTTATAGCAAAGCCACTTTGTGAATAGTGTCTTCTGAATGAGACATTAAATTATTAAAATGATGGTATCTTTTCTACGCAATATTTACTGATACATAAACTACAGTGTTTTTCACAGCTGGCTCATTCTGCAAACGAATTAAAAGCACATACTAGAAAAAATAACAGCTACTGAGTATTGCAAAAGACCAACTTGCTCTATTATTTGCTTGGAGGGAGGTGTTGCAGTAGCATTCCTGACCTGAACCGTTTGCAGGCATTTCTATTGAGGACATTTTGAAGGGTACCAAAGGGCTTCTAGCGCCTAGAAATTTGTGGCTTTGGGGGCTGCTTGAAGCAGAGTTGGTGTTTTTACATTTAATAGACCTTGTAGAATTTTTTTTTCTTCTGTGAATGTGTACAGGTGCTTTTTTGGGATCCCCTGTGAACCACTGGCACCTCAAAGGAGGATGTCCTGCTGTTTAATTACTTTCTGCATGAAGATCCACCTCCTTCTGTTTGCTTTAAATTGGCCACCTGCTAGTTTCACTCGTTGCTCTCTAGTTCTTATATTAGAAAAGAAAGCAAATAATCCACCCCTACTCCTCTCTACTTGTTATTTTCTCTGGTCTGACTGTTTTCTGTTGTTTATCACTTCTCCATCCTGTATAACCTTGGTCACTTAAATCCTTGAATCACTATAACATTAGAGTGGCTCCAAATTTTTCTTTATGTTTGTTGCTCTTCTCTGGATCTTTGCTGTTTCTGTTAGACATGGGCCAGAGCAATCGTCAGGATGCATGTTGCAGCCCTCTCCATTCTGTTCTTTTCATTTCATCCTGCCATCTTCCACCAACTTTGGGACAATTTTTGAGTGCTGAACCAATTCTTCCATGAGTTATTGCAACTGTTAGATCTTATTTCTGAGTGGGAACAAGCTGGATAGAAATTTCTCACTTTCAATAAGCTTACTCCTCTCTAATCCAACTTGGCCTTAGTAACCATCTCCAGCCTGGTCAGAGGGCACTAATACACTACCATTATTCTAGTTAGACCTTAAGTCTGTGAAAATTTGGCTTTAGTTATTGGAGTTTGCTGATTTTGCTGCTTCTTTTTTCGTGGAGTTCATATAGCCACAGTTCCCTATAGCCACAGCCTAGTCTGACCCTCCTACATAAGCTGTGGTCTGTCACTACCGTGTCTTGCTGATTATTTCCTTTCCCTGCACATCTATTCAGTCAACATGCCAATTTGAAGCCAGGTGTCCCATATCCCTCATTCTCATTCCACCGTGGCTTCACGGATAGCAGTCTCTGGTGGAAGTATCTGGGAGTATCAGCTGTGTGATAGGACCTTCTCTTGTGCAGCTGCTCTGGGAACCTGTGTCTCTGTACATGAGTGTGGACCTCTCCTTACTGCTGGGAGTGTTTCTAGAGAAGTTTAGAAGGAGATGCTTGATTTTACTGTCCTACCTGGCTCCCTGTATCTTGCTTCCCAAACCTCTTCCTTGACCTTTCCTACTTCACAGGTGCACATGTGGACCACAGCCATCTTCTAGACCGCAGTGGTTTTTTGGGAGGTGGTAGACTGTTGGCATGCATGGTCTCTGCCAACCTAAATTGTTTTGTGATTATGTTTTCAGCGCAAGGAAAGCCTTTTCACAGCAGGAGGTCTCGTCACCCACAAGGATGGACTCACTATCTCTTTGCTGGCTCGGTGTCCTCTGCACATCCAGGGATGCTGCCACAAAGGATCCTCCGAGCACACAGCACCCGAAGAACAGCTCCCCCTCCATTTGCTATACAGCTAGGGAGCACACAGCTCCTTAACCACTCCCCTGTGCCACTCCCTGCACAATCCCCGGTGTCCCGGCGCTTCTCCCGCCGCTGCCGGCCGTGCATCATGTGTATCTGCGCACAGGGCTGCACCGCTGGGCTACTCGAATAAATGGTATGTATGTGCATACAGCGCATGAATAGATAGGTGTGCATGTGAGAGCGATGCGTACACCTGTCTGTCTCCATGTACAGCCTTTTGAAATTACTATATTTCATATCTCCTCCAGCCTCCAAGTGCTCTTTTTCCTTTATCACTTACGGCCAAGGCTAGCAATGGTGCATTGCAACCTCAGTCAATTTTATTTACCGTAGTTTGAATCGGAATTATCAACATCCGGTAGGAAGTTTTGGTGTCTGCATTGACTCCATAACTAATGGCAGTTTGTAAAATCTGTTGAAATGCAAGAGTTCTCTCTTTAAGTAAGTCAGCCTCTTGAGCCCCGCTGGGTTCAAAGGATCTGATCTGTAATTGTCCTCGTTGTGGAACAACGACATTGTCCTTTTCCAAAAGCAATGACAGCCCTAGCATGCACGTGTACCAGACTGAAACCAAGAATCCCACCTCGACAGAGGGGATAGAGACGCAAGGAGGGAATTTAGTCCGTGCTGGTGGAAGCTGAGCGGCAGGGGTTCCTCTCTGGTCTCCGTGAAAACCTGCTTTGAGCCCTGGGTTTGTGCGTCCCAGAACAGTGCTCCCTCGCTCCTCGCTACCCAGGAGCAGTACTCCTCGCTCCAGTTCTCGGTGCAGCCCTGCGGGCCCAGCGCGTGTTTCGGGAGGCCGGGGATCAGCGGGAGCCGGTGCCGGGCAGGGTCGGTGGCGGAGCCCCGTGCTGTGCCGTGCCCCGGCGCTGTGCTGTGCCGTGTGGTGCGGCGCTGTGCCGTGCCCCGGCAGTGTGCTGTGCCGTGCTGTGCCCCGGCAGTGTGCTGTGCTGTGCCTCGGCAGTGTGCTGTGCCCCGGCACAGCTCTGTGCCGTGCCGTGCCGTGCCGTGCCGTGCCCCGGCGCTGCGCTGTGCCGTGCCGTGCCCCGGCGCGGCGGTGACTGGCTCAGCGCTTCCGCGCCCGCCGCCGCAGCCCTGCCCCCGCCGCCTGCGCGGCCGGCCCGGCCCGGCGGAGAGGCGGGGGGATTTCCAAGCGCCGGCGGCCTCGCCGCTTCCTCTCCTTGTTTTGCTTTCGATCTGGCCCTCTCTCCGCCCGGGCGGAGGCACTGAACTTTTAGTTTTGCTCCCGCGATTATTCAGCGCCTGTTTTCATTTCCATTTCGTGTCCCCTGGCAACGGCGGTAACCTTGAGGAATTATATAAGGGCCGCGAAAACGGGCAAGCAAGGTAATTTTCAATTGTTTTATTTTTTATTCCTACTTATTATTTTCTTCTTGTTTAATTTTAATTTTATTTTTCCCCACTGCCGCCGTTTCCATGTGTGGGGCAGCGGGGGCTCCCGGGCAGATGCGCATCTGTTTTAAAAACAAAAGGTCGGGCTGCAGCGACCGGGGCCGAGCCCCGATTCGGCCGCTACGTTAGAGAAGGGGCGGGGGGGAAGGGAAGACGCGGCCGCGGCGGAG
>VZSR01003049.1:10989585-11050438 GCA_013398615.1 Brachypodius melanocephalos
GGGCGGGCGGGCCGCAGCGGGCGGGTTCCGCGGGAGCGGCGGAAGGAGGAAGTGGCGCGGTCGCAGTGCTCCCTGCAGGAACGGCCTCCCGTGCGGGCACGGTGGCGCGGCCGCCTTTGCCGGCGCCGTACTGCCCCACGCGAGCGAGCAGAGAGCCAAGCGCTGGACGTCTAACCCCAGAGGGAAGTTAGGGACCGGGAATTTCTTTGTGCGCGGTACGCAGGGTCAAATTTCAAGGGTCTTGCCGATCAAAGTTACAAGTACCTGAAGGGTTGAATTCCTCGGCCCAGATTCCCAGAGGTACTTGGGTCTTTAACTCCCGTTTTGATTAGCGTGAGCTCCTAAACAGCAGAGTCTGTGTCTTAGCCTTCTATAGACACAAAGCTCAGATAAAGGAATTCCGGAGTGCAGAACTTTCCTTCCGGTAAGTGTACAGTTGTAATTTATAGCCCACCTTACCGTGCTAGGTTTTGCAGACATTATTCTCTTGAA
The DNA here is from genome assembly GCA_013398615.1 of Brachypodius melanocephalos. NCBI lineage: Eukaryota > Metazoa > Chordata > Aves > Passeriformes > Pycnonotidae > Brachypodius > Brachypodius melanocephalos. Next base: position 10,990,078 of record VZSR01003049.1, read on the forward strand.
GGTATGAGCAGTTGTAGATGAAGACCTCAGTTTCTGGAGATGAAATACAACATGTTTAAATTTACAGTTATTTTATTTAAGTCTTAACAACCTTTGCAGGGTACATGTGTTAGTACCATAAAAAGGGAGTTGAGCGGGGCAGCAACATTTAAATTCACACTAACACAGAGACAGTCACTCAAATGTAGCAGAATTGATCTGTGAGGCAGATGGTCTCAGTCTGAATCGCAGCCAGCAGTCCTTTCAGATGCATCAGTATCCTTCTTTGCCCCATGTTGGTAACATGCTGCCAGGGAATTACTACTTCATGTGCCCCTTTCTTTTTGCTGGTAAACCATGGTGAACGGTGTGAGAGCTCCAACTCCTCAGGCACAGTATCACTTCACTGTGGATATGTGCCACCCTGCAGCCCTTCAGTGGGGTACAGGCATGGCAAGGTGTCAGCCTTGTGTTATCTCTCTAAGGCTGGGGGTCCCAGCAGGTTGGCAGATGCAGGTAGAGCAGTCAGTCATTATTATTGTTTGGCACATATATTAGCACTGCTACCCAGTTACTTGCTGATGACCAAAGTGACAGATTTTAGGAGATGTCATGTCAGTCTCTAGAGAAGAGCTGTTTATCACAGGCCAAGCTGTGTGGAAATGGGTAGACAAGAGGTGTGAGAAGTAACATGCAGGCTGTTTGGAAGGGGAGTTAAAGGCCCCTTTCTCCATTGAGTGAAAGTCTTTGATGTGTGGGACTAAATGGAGTTAAAAGCAGTTTTAATAGAGTTGAGAAAATGATGAAAGAAGAGTAAGATTCAAGAGAAAATAATTTTTTTTTTCAAATAAATAATCTACATTAGAAGAATAGGCTTTATGTAAATAAATTTGCAGCCAGGCTATGCAAAGTGAAAAGTGCCAGTATGCCTTCAGTGAAAACGTGTGCTTATATATACCATATGTATGTCAATATATGTTTAAAAACCAAACAGTGGGCAAAAGCTGGTGGATAAGGATTGTAAAGTTTGCCTTGACACTCTGTCTCTTGAAGTGGTGTGTCACCTCCATGGTGTTAAAACATCTCCATGATAGAATACTTGGAATATCAAAAACTTTGTGGATGCATAGAGAGAAGTGAGTAGCTTGCACGTGCATGATGTGGGAAACTTTTTTTTAAAGAGGAAATAACTGTTTGGGGAAGTAACACAGGGTCCCATGGCTTGATGATCTAGGTCTCTGTAGGAAAGAGTAGAGAGATTTGGGCTATATGCCTGACTGCCCAACCTAGATGTTAAAAATAATTGTCATATATTAAGGGAGCATAGAGAAGCTCCTAGAATAGGAAATACTGTTGTTAATGGGAGGCCTCAGTTGCCCCCATGGGCCCACCTGACCCAACATGAAATTTGCCCAGGTGCCAAAAGACTCCTACTTTCTGGGTGGAGCTTGTGCAGATACACGGGGAGGGTAACAGCTCTGGACAAAGTACTGACCAACAAGAATTAAATTCAGAATTTTGCATTCAAAATCCTAGCCAGTTCTGGCGTCACACTGGTCATAATGTCCTTAAACTCAATGTTGTTTCAGGAGCAGCAAAGGCAAGAGTTGTTGTGGCAGTGTGTACACTTCCAAAGTAGATCTTCATATAGCAAGGAAAGAAATTAATCAAATGGTGAGAGGCAGCCAAAAGTGTAAAACAGGTGTAAGCGGCAGGTAATTCTTCACAGGCAGGAATAGTAAAGGCTCAAAGCAATTGTATGTCATCTGTCAAAAATACCAAAAAAGCTGAGCAGGCTGATAAGCAAAGTAAAGCAGCTCAGTATAAGTAAAAAGACCCCTTTCAAATGTTAAGGTTTTGTCTGCAAATGGGAAGGGTGGAAAAGAACATAAAATCTGTGTCAAACACAGTAAGGTAAGCCAAAGAGTCACACTGCTAGAGGCATGAGAACAATTAGAATATACTCTTTGAAGCGCATCAAACCCAGGAAGCTCGCTGATAAGTTATCCGTGCGTAGAAGGAGTGCCCAAGAAAGATAAAGTCAGTGGAAGAGTGAAACAAATTCTCTGAGCCTTGCTTCACCAAGAAAGAGTTTAAGGATATTCTTTTGCAAGAGGCTTTCTATTTTTTCAGGAGTGAACACGTTGGGGAGTTTTTCAAAGTGAAGTGTCTGTGAGAAGAGAGTGTGAGAACAAACCATTGGGAAGGATGAAGACAGGCGGTGATTGCAGAGTTTTGAAACAACTTAAATGGAAAGTTGCTGATGTGTTGCCTCTTGTGTGTAACTCTGAGTAGGCCTGCTTTGGTGCTCCAGAAATAGGATGTAACAATTGAGCTGTCCGTTTTTCAGGGTTTTTGTGGAGACTGAGAACTCGAGTTCTCAGAATGGGCATTTTTGTTTGGTTGGTTGGTTGCCAAGGATTAGGGAATGGGACTAGTGAAACAGTACAGTATTAGTATAAATGTGAAACAGTGACAAGGACTAGGCCTGACTTTTGTTGCCAGGGAGTTGAGTGTCTCTGACTCTTCTAGTATTCTCTAAAGTTGAGTTGAGTGACTGGCTCTTCTAGCGTTCTCTGAAGGTATTGCTGAGCTGTTGTCTGGTTGATGCAGTCCTTGCCAAAGCAGGGCCACTTTCAAGGTGGGATCACTTTGCTTTGGGCAGTCATGGCCAGTTTGCTTAGTGAAAAGGGGTTGTACCCCTTGCCCCAAGTCTGCCCAGAGCCTATGCCTTCAAGCGATGGAGCAAGGGATAGGTGGGAATGTGACAAGTTTGCTGGTATTAACTCACTTGGAGCATGAAAATCCCAAAGGCTGAACCACAATGTCTGCAGAAGAATCTTATTTTGAAAGTATGTATGTAAGTTTGCAGACGAAGTTCAGTACAGACCAATTTCAGTGTAATGCACAAGGAAGGAATTGCAACTCTAATTTTCTGTACACAAAAATGAAGCGTGAACTGACTTTCTACTCGGGAAAAAATCCTACAGCTTGTATGATCCAATGAAAAAATAAACTATGTGCCAAGATATGGCTAATAAAGGATAGGACAGGTTAGGAATTATTAGGAAGGAGTTAAAAAAAGAAATAGAAAGCACCATCATGCCACTACAAATCCATGTTGCTCCCCTCTCCTGATTCAGGAAGTAATGAAAGTTGCTGAGCTACAAAGGAGGATGTCAAAGATGATGAAGGGTAGGAAGGAGCTTTTGTGAAAAGAGTAAGTAGTTTGGAAGAGAAGTGACTGAAGAAATTGTGGGGATATTCTTTAAAGTCATTAGTGTCATGAAGAAAGTGAAGATGTAAGATAAATGAGACCCAAATAAAACAACTGGGAGGCAACTTCAAAAAAACCCAGTACATAAATTGTGTTTATATAAAAATACGTGTGCTCACAGCCGTGCATGTATGTCAGGAGTTTACTTGGGTTCACAAGTGATTAGGCAGTCTTTTGGAGAGAAACTTGCTGTGCAGCTTAGCAGTCAGGACAGTTCAGTATCAAATTTTGGGCTGACTGTTGACAGAGAATTACTGCAGATGCTGATCAAGAATCATTGCTGAAAACTGCTAATAGAAATTTCCACTGAAAAACGTAAGCAACAGTCTATTTGCTGATAACAGAGAGAAGCAAGTCTCCGTATTGCTCTATGTTATGTGAAACTTGTAGCATAAGATTTTATCAAACTTCCAGGGGAAAAAAAGTGTATGATGATCCTGTTTAATTTGGGCTTGCCACCCCAGCCCTTGTTAACCTGACACCAGTTACAGTCAGGTTAAGTGTATCCTGTATGCATTTAACGTTGCACTGGAGTGGTACCCGTGCAAAATTCCTTTGGCATTTGCAGGATTAGAACCTCAGCTTGTATTTTGTGTCTCATATATCAAAAGTCATGGTCCGTTTCTAGGTAAAGATATAAAACAAATCACATGTTACTCTTGCTTATCTCCATGTTTCATTTGTAAAGATTGCTCTTTTGAAACCTGATTCTTCAAAGGCCTAAAATGGTTGTGATATTGAGGGCATAAACCATGAGGCAGTGTTTACAGAAGTTTTATTATAGCTTGTGCTGCTACAAACTATGATTAGGGCAAAACATTTTATGGTTTGTCCTTTGAGATCTCAAGTGCAAAACAAAACAACAAATAAGTAAGCTGAAAAGATTCTGGATATGGTAAATGGGAGGAACAGATTTGTTAAGTTGCGTATTCCTCTTGTATGAATAGCATTATGCAAAATACCATTTGGTGTAATTAAATAATTTCCTCTTGGGGTTTTTTGGTTTTGTTTTGGTTTGGGTTTCTTCAGAAGTTTATTGGAACTGCATGAAGGTTCTTCTTTGTATTGACTGTGTGTAAACTCTTGTGTTATGATTAAAATAGCCACTTAAAACCCCTGAAATACACAATTAACAGTTAGTAGAAGGGAATCCATGTTAATAGTTTAATGTTAGCCTAAGTGAATGTAAATATGTATATACAGATATACATATCTATGTATCCACATAGATAAAAATACATAAATTTAAGGTATTTTGTATACAGCTTAAAAATACATTGTACATACTTCTTCTTGATAAACTATGAAAAGGTTCTAAAACTTGCTCTTACAGTTAGTGCTGGATATGTTTTCAATGTCTTGGAAGCTCATGTAAAATTTCTGGTTTTTTGAATGACCTAGAAAAGAAAGAAAGAAGTGGTAAGCAGTACAATAATGTTTGGTTACTTAATTTGTGATATATTGCAAGCCCAGCTTTCTGTATGCTGGAGATCTTCTGACCCCGTTGTTGGGAGCAGTTTGCACTAAATCAAGTACAGCAGTCTTTAGGACAAGGCAAACATTTTATCTTGTTGCAGGTTGGACACAAATCCAGAAGCAAATCTGCCTGCATGTGGCATATTGTTTCACCCCAGGTGCAGAATTTAAATTTTAACTCTTGAGTTATTTTAACATTTAATTGTTTCTTTATAGGTTGCTATCTTTCAAGATAGCTTGGAAGTACTAATTTTCATATTCCTGTCTATTAGAGAGTAGGGCAGATTGCTGTTTGATGGTTTTTCAGCTAACCTTGACAGGCGTGGTTTGTAGCTCCCAGCATATTTCTGATGTTAGGAATGGCATTAAGGTGCATCAAAACTGTTTAAATTTGTCCTTTGTTCTGAACTGCACGTGACAGTGGATATTGTCCAACCATTTCCCTTTAGCTGTAAGATTATTTGAAGTACTTTTTAAAGACTTAGATACTTAACATTAATGCAGCACAAAAGAAGGAAGGGTTGCTTACGCATTTGGTTTTGAAAAGTGTGACCTGTGGTTAAGTTCTGCTTTTTGATATGTATGGAGGGATATATGTGACTTGAAGGGCCTGATAAGTGCACAGAAGACAAAGCCTGTACTGTAATACTTCTGTTGATACTGCATATTGCTTGACAGCATTCCAGGCAAGCCTCTTACAGCTTTAGCTAAGCGAGATACTGCCTTTGTTGTTTAATAAATTAAGGTAGCAATAAATTTAGCTCTTTGTGTGCATTTCATGCATTTATGTACAACACATTTGGTGTGTGATGTGGGCTTTTGTGCATTTGGTGTACTGGCTGCTCTTTTAAGGTGTTTTGTTGAATCCAGCAAATGGTCTTTATGTGCAGCTGAGACATGAATCAAGTGGAAAGTAGTAAAGTACTGAATTTAATTGGATGAGGTATATAAATCTATAAAATCAAAATGAAACAGCCCACTCTGAAACACTTTCCAAAATTGTGACAGCATCTTAAAAAGTTTATCTAAAATAAAAACAATTCTGCAATAGGAAAACAGGCAAGATAGGAGAGTAATGTTTTTAAACTATTGAAAGCTTGCCTGCAGCACTAGAAATCCCAACAGTGTTACATGAAAAAGATGAAAGTAAAACTTGAGGATAAAATTGAAACCAAATATAAACAAAAGTGAAACCAACTCCGTTGGTTTTCATTTCCCAGTTGGCAAAAATGAAAGAATAAACATAGAGGAAAAGGATGAGAGCTTGAAAAATTAATTCAGTTTTACCATGTATTTAATCTGTTGTCTAAATTAGACTGCTGCATGGCAGCACTCCCTTAGCAAACTACACAACAGAGGGTAGGGGCTGCATTCTGTGTTTATCCAGGTACAGCTTTTCACAGCTAGAGGTCTGGACAAAGGCCCTGCAATATGGGAAGTGGCCTCTTCTTGAGTCACAGAAGTGCTGTTTTGAAATGCTGTGGCAAACACGTACACAAAGTACAGTGGAAATGATGACGTCCAGGATGATGAAAGGGAGTCAGTAATTCAGCTGGCCAGAGCACTTGAGTTTTAGTCATGTTGAGATTCGAATTGCTAATAGAATTGGGTATAAAATACGTAGTTGGCTTTGGTTTTTTGCATTCCACCTTTGGGGTCATTCACTTAGATTTGGGGTAGATCAACAGTACCCAAAAGATGTAATCCAGTATCAGCTTTGCTGATGGCATGAAATGACTGTGAATGGTTTCACTCAATTTCCACCGATCGGTCAACAGCTAGAATGTACTTTGTGACCTTGAGAACTACCTGGTGAATTAGTCAAAAGATGGACAAACATTGGATGGCTGTGTCATCTCAAATGAATGTCCTTCTCCTATTTAGAGATGCGTGCTCCTGGGCTGTATTGAAAAAAAGGTTGGGTGTTGAAAAGAAGCTTGAACAATCTCTGCTCTGCTAAAGCTGTACTGGGGCGAAATGAAAAACTTAAATTCCAGAGATCCAGTTCTGACACATTTGAACACATTGCATTCAAGCATATAAAAACTAAATTTTTTGGATGCCAGAATAATTCTGAGATTTGAGATTGATGAGCGAATCCAAAGAAGTCTAGCTTTGTTTAGGTTAATAATATTTATGCAGCTTAGATGAGAAATGAAGATGAGTTGAATTGTCTCACTGTAACTCAGTTGTATTTTAGGAAATTTCCAAGATAGAAATAGCTCCTGCAGATCACAGAGTGAGGCTAATTGCTGTTGGTCTGTGGTCAACACAAAAACTTTAAATTAAAAGCACATTTTGTAACCAGTCCTATTAACTATTCATATCCTGTATGTCCTGTGGCAGAGGAAAGAGTAGCATATTTAGAAAAAGGAGCATTAGATAATATCATTTCAACAGCCATAAGTACAAGCATTTAATACTTAGTACACTTTAAGTGCACACCTTTCAAATGTATGTACAAGAGAAAGATATTTCTCTCTTAAATTCTCCAGTGTCAAGCAATATCTCTGTAATAACTAATTCAATTTATTTTTTGTGCTCAACACATCTGTCTTTCATGGTGCTATTTTTGTAACTGTAAATAAGTGCATGTGACAGACAAGTTTCCAGCTTACAGCAGATCATTCAGAGGATCCCAGCCCCCAAGTCTGTGCCTGCCATGATCTGTCTGTAAAGAAAGTGTCTAAGTAAGCATGAGAGTGTTTTTTACAAATCTGAAATAGTGCATACTTTTCTTGAATACCTTTTCTTAGAAGTAAAGGGAAAAAAGCCCTCTGCTGAAAGGACTTGGTTTGCTTCTCTTGGTGAGGTTAGGCAGATATAGTTTATGTCTTTTGCTGCTGGTTCGGGGTGCTGTGCTAACAATTAGAAGTTTGGGTAGCAAAGGTGTAGTTGTGGGTTAGCTATTAACTTCAGTGGTAGAAACTGCCCTTGCCCCGACAATAAAATGAAAGCTTTAAGCAAATATTAAATCGCTCTTTAGTGTAGTGTACAAATAGTTCTTGCTGTGTGTTGCAGAACAGTATGTTATACAAACAAAGGTAGCTGTGAGAAACAAGCCAAATCCAAGCAAGGTGGATTACATCAGGTGCAGGTCATGGCCAGTGAATGTGAAAACTCTTCCTTGAACACATTTCTTAGTGTTTGCTATCTGGAATACTCTTTTTTCTGCATCCCTGAGTGCCTCTAAAATGTCATTGTCTTCTTGCAATCCTGTCTGAGCCTCAAAAGCCATCAGTGTGGGAAAAATGAGATTAAGCACTTTTCTTTTACAATGGCTCTTTTCTAATGCGTAGCACCCTATAAAGCACTCACCCAGTACTTAGGCAAAGGAATGTTAGGTAGGACCCTGAGATAAAGACTGCCCAGGCTTTAAAAGGTACTGTCACAGTTTAAGATCCCGATCTTGCAGGTATATACATGCATAATTTCCCACTGCTTTCAGAGGGATCCATGTAGTAAAAGTGCTTGTTAAAAATTTTAGAGATGTCTCCTGTAAACCTAGTCATGGAGCTCATGAGAATGCAGTGGTCTAACAGCACCGTGCCATTGAGTTGCATCAGTGAAGTGATCGTTTATAATTGCTTGAGCTTTAATAGCCTTCTAGTTTTCACCAGGCTGGAAAATTCTTTATGATTCAGGTGTCAAATGCTGGGTTTTCCTGGCACCTTTAAAGAACACACAGAGTTTGGCTTCCATGGATTCCAACTGACACAGCTAAGCAGCAGCAGCAATTATCAGGAGTGGATTCACATATGAGTGCTTAATTCCAGAATAAAACTGATTATTTTGAGGATAACTGCTCTCCAATGCAAGGAATTAATTACTCCCTGACAACCATGACAACAAATCTCTGTTGTAAACAAGCCCCTCCCAAACTTGTCTGAGTGAAGTACAGGAAAGTCACTGCCTCTCTTTTAGGCAGCATTTGAGAGAAAAATATTTAGAAATTCCAGATACTGAGGACAAATCATGGTCAGTCATCAAATGTAACACAAAGCTTAAGAAGAAAACAAAACAGATATTGGACTGATTATAAATAATCAATTTATGGCTGTTTTTGAGACTTCTGGAGGAGGTGGCAAGGAATATTGTCTCTCATACAGATCTTTCATTATCCTGATGCCACCAGAATCTGGCATCTCCCATCTCCACTCCCTACAAGACCTGAGAAAAAAAAAGAAACCCCCAGGAAACAAATTATTCTTTTAAAGCTGAAACGAAAGCAATCATTTTGGATTGTCACCAGACTAGCAGACATTGACATGTGTGTGCAGGTGAGCATTGTGGCAAGGATACTGTGAAGATGATCTTTAGCAATCTGTTAAAAGCCTGGCCCAAATTCCCAGCTGAAGTAGGTTGCTGCAGTGCTAGAGAAGTGGATGTCCTCAGCCACAGACATTGTTTTCTCCAAGAGTCGTGATAGTGTTCAACACAGGAGCCAACACAAGGGACATTTCGTTGTGGGTATTGAGAGGCTGAAGCCTTGCTTCATTATGGCTAAGTCTGGAAGCCAAAAAAAACCAGCTTTCTGGGTTTATTGTATCAAAATAAGATGGATTTTCTTCAGTGAACTTCTAGTCTGCAAATCCAAGGGCTAACTTTATTGGGGCCTGAGATCACTGCAAAATAACAACTGGTGTCTTTGCTGCTGAGGGAGAATAAGCTCTGCATGGAAACCAAAGGAAGGAGTGTTTTGATGTGTAACGTCTGAATCCCAGCCAGGGCATGTTAACACCCTTTGGGTGGAACAGAAATGCTATAGGGCTGATGAAACACACTCCATATACAGCATGAGTTCTCACCGGACATTTTCCTGGGTGTGTTTAACATGCAATCTCTAATGCTGATTTCAATACATGTTTGAGTTACTTTTGCCTTTGTTTTCTTTGGTTTTTGTTTTGTTTTCAGAGAAAGTTGAGTTGGTTGTTTTTTACCCTCTGTTGCTTGAAGATAAAAGGGCTTTTCTTCATTCTACTTTGTGTAATGTTCTTTGGTACAGCAGCAGGAGAGGAGTGCATGTTGAATGCTTCCCTCTTTCTCCATCTGTTTTGCAATGAGATGGGCACAACCTGGACGGTGCATTACAGAGCCTTGGAAAGTTGGGTAGCTGTTGCTAGCGTGAATCTGTCATGCAGCTGCCTGATTTCCCAGGTTTTTCACCACCCCACAAAGCTTTCCCCTCAGTAGCCATAGTCCTGTTGTAGCCCTGCCACATTTTGTTTGGGAACCCAGGGAAGCAGGTGAAATATTGCCTGGTGGTTGCCTTGTACAGGTTCTTCTTAATGGCCAGGCCATTCCTTACACCAGTCTGCCTGGGACCTGTGCTTTCCCACCCTGCCTGCTCTCCAATTCTTGACTTTCTGACCAGTCTTGACAAAGTTGCCTCCTTCCTGCAGGCACCAGAGTAAATAAGGTACCACTTTTCCTGGCTGCAGTGAACTCTTTCTTGGTAATGGACAGGAAGGACATAGTCTTTTCTGCTGCCACCAAAACATTAAGAAAGAGCAGGAAAAATATTGCTATTGCTAAGCGTTAGAGCCAACAAAGGAGCTGCATCTGTGAAGCAGACTGGCCATGGGAATACTTTAACTGAGCTCACACCAAGAGATGTTTAGTGAGAAGCAAATCTGCCAGGGATCTTTCCCCATCCCTCCCTGTTCAACAGGACATCACTGACAGAATAATGATATAGGAAAAAGAGGCACCATTACATGCAATTAAAAGACCAGAGAGGGTAGGTTTTGCTTTCTAACTAGCTGTGAGTCCAGAAAGTCTGTTACTGGTTTTTATGGGTTTTCTTGCTTCATATCTGTTTTCTAAGTGAGGATTTCACTTTGAACCTGTAATGCTTGTACCTCTAAGAATGGCAATGCCCACTTTTCCTCATTTACTACTCTTTAATGAATTGTTCTGCTGTTGATTCCAAACCCCGATATTTGCATAATTTGGGATTATCAGAAAGAAGGCATACTCTGCAGCACCTGTGGTAAGATTCTTCTCCACCTCATGGCAGACAGGAAATGTACCTGACGGAGAGGTCTTGTCTCCCCACACACTGTGGGCAAGGGGAATTCAGGTGTCCAGTTAAAGCAGCTGAATAAAGTGCACTTCTGTTGTCCTTTCAGTGTCAGTCTCACATTTCTGAAGTATTTATGGGCAGATGAGCCTAAGGCCCAGATTTTCTTACCTGGGAGAAGGCTCTATCCCTCTGATGAATTTGACTTCTAAGCAGGGTTTTGCTCAGAGTACAGATAGTGAAATCTTTGAAAGTGGTATTGACAGCAGAATAGCTGAAAAAGAGTCATATTGCAAAATCCTATATGAAGGCAGAGTTCAGTCTGTGACCAAAGAGCAGAATTTTGCTCCAAGTCCTGTTCTTTAAAAAATATCATGTTTCCTTGTATGCTGGAACAGTCTTGGCACAAGTACAGAACCCAGTTCTCTGAATCCTAAAATTAGCATATGGTCTCATTTCAGCATATCTCTTTGGTCACACGGGATGATTGATGCTTTTCTTAACTGCATCAGCCTTAGCAAACAAAGAAAATAGTTTAAAAGTTTATCAGCAAAGCACAAGTAAAGATAACTTTGCAAAAAAAAAAAAAAAAAAAAGCCCGTTCTGTATTTGTAGGGAAAAGATAAATCAATACCATGCAATATTCTGCACATGTTCTCTGAGGAACAGATGTTTTTCCACAGCTTTGAGCAAAGGCTATGACCTATTTCACAAATGTACCTCCAAGATCTTATCCCACTGTAACTTTTCACAACCATTAATAGTATTTCCATATACTGACAAATCTTTTAACTAGGCAGTTTGTGATAGGGAAAGAAGAACTGCTTTTCCGATGTTTTGGGGTTTGTTTTGGGGGGGTTTTTGGGGTTTTTTTGTTTGTTTTTTTTGTTGTTGTTGGTTTTGGTTTTTGTTTGGGTTTTTTGTTGTTTTGTTTGTTTGTGGGGTGTTGTTGTTGTTTTGTTCCATAGGAATATACTTTTAAGAAAGTACCCACAGGCACAGAGTAGCTTGTGTTTTGGGGATAACCTTTGCACCTTTTCAGTTATCCAGATGCTGCCAGAGTGAAACTGAAGGAAAGAGAACATAATATACTGCTCAGATGTAATGCCTGCCATGCCATTGCTTTCACTTTCTGTCTACAGCTGTAATTCTAGTGAAGAGCTCTTCATTCTCAAAGGTTACACTTTCTGTATGGCAGGACTGTTATCTCTGTGAAGGAAGTAAGTCAGATATACTAGAATGTTCTTGCAGAGAGTAGGGAGGGACTGCAAACTCTTTATCAATCATTATGGAGTGAAAATATGTGTACATGCAGATTGCAACCAGTTTATAGCTTGTTGGGGAGTAGCCTTCACCATGTTCCTGAAGTTTCTCGTTGCAAAAAATAGGCTGAACTGATCACAGGACTAGCATGAATAGTGCAGTAATTAAAGTGTCAAAGAAGATCAAAATAATCCCTCTGTAAACTGTGCTGGCAGCCCATCCATGGGCCATGCTTCTTGTGTGGGAATAGCTCTTCACAGGCTCTCAGTGGCCTCCCCCTCCATGCAAATGCCAGTGAATTGGGGCTGATGTCTTGCCCACTCACTGCTGGTTTGGGAATAATTTTATTGATGTCTTCATGTCCATCAATATATTTAAGCTTCCACCCCCAAAACAGAAAATGCCCCTGACTGTGGCCCCCTCTAATATTAAGACAGGTGGTAAAAATAGAGAAAGAAAGGGAAAATTATACTCCTGGAGCAGCTAGTCTTAATACATTTGTAGCAGGCATGGTTAAAAATAGGGATTTTTGAAGACTGTCTGTCTTACTAAGAATGGCTTACTAAGAATCATAGAGTGATATCCTAGCAGCTTAGACCTATTTACAATGTCTAAAGGAGCTCCTCTTTAAAGATAAGGTGGAAAAATGCTTTCTATGATCCCATCTGTAACTGACTATGTTTCTTGGTGGTTTAGTCTTCCATTCCTCCACCATGAGACAGTGATAAACCAGAAAAAAACCAAACCAAACCAAACCAAAAAAAAACCAAACCAAAACAAAAGAAACAACCCCACCCTCCCCCCCCAACCAAACCAAAACAAACAAAAAACCCCCCAAAACCAGCAAAACAAACCAGGAATTATTTTCAACATCATGCAAGAAAGGCTTCAGCATTTGGTCTCTGGTAGTATTAATCATTTTCCTGTGTTCTCACTAAAGAGATGCTGGGGGTCAGTACTATCCAGATTTAAGGCTGTTGTCTAAAAGCACAGGAATAATTTTGGATTAAGGAGTTCCTGCTCCCTGTCCTTCCCAGCTGCTCCTTCCCACTCCTAATGCCAGAGTCCCACCTTCTCTTGGTTGTGCTGTCACATGTGTCTTTGAGCAGGATGGGAGCCATGGTCCAGGTTCAAGCAGATGAAGAGGGCCCTGCAGAAAAAGGTGTTGCTTGTAAGCCTGCTGAGTTCCTAGACTTCTTCAGAAAGCTGCCTATGCAAAGAGTAGCGTTTGCATGCAGCAAAACTGAGATGGGACTGAAGGGTGATGGAGTATGAGGTGCTTCTTTGCCACTTTTGGAGGTGGTGCTTCTCCTTTCTTTGTCTCCTTCCTTCCTCCCAGCTGGCTCTGCTTCTCTCCCTGGCTCCTTCCATGGTCTCTGCAGTGTGGAGGAGGGTGGTGTCAAGTGGCCCAAGGCAGGCATTAAGCCATTTTTCTCCTGGTTAACCAGGGTGTGGAAGGTTCAGGCAGGCAAAAGTAACCAGGCTTCTGGAGAGGTTTGCTTAGGCCAGCAGATGGGTACCCACAGCTCAGGAAATCATGGTAATGGCGAAGCCAGTGGGAACTGGATACTTTGGCAGCTCTGAAAATACTGTTAGACATACAAAAAATCCAATGGCTGCATGTAGCTGCTTCTAGGTGTGAATGTGCAGGGGAAGTGCAACATTGAGACTGACCAGGAGTGAGAGGTAGGTGGGTGAGTGCTTTTAGTTTTACAGCCAGCTCCAGATTATAAATGTTGATATTTTGTTGGGCTTAAAAGGATTGACTCTTTCTGCTGTTTTTCCTTTCAGCTAGGTAAACACTGGAGAGAGGCTGGCAAGAAACTTAGCATACCTGCTGTTTTGTAGGGCTCACCTTAGTTTCTGACTTTGTAGGTTTGTTTTATAGTTGATATATTCTGATGGATGGTGAAGCTGGTGTGGTGTTAGGCAATAGCCCCTGAAACTTTACGTGCTTTTGCTGCCTATTTTGGAGCATTTCAAACATCTTAACAAACTGGAATGAATTTTAATGTCAGGCAATTGCATCTGTACTCACTGATGGACAGACTCTAGGTTCTCCACCTGGAGCCAGTAGAATGAGGCTTCAAGTGCACCCGGTAATGTCATTTATGGACAGACAGAAGCTACTTTTAAGGCACTGCAGAAGCTGATGTTTCTTGCTGTACAAATAAATCATGCATTTGACAGCTCTGGATGGAGATATGGCACCTTCATTTCCCACAGGTCATTTCTGTAGAGTTGACTTGGTGTTTTCATCAAAAGGATGTTGTTCACATGCAACTGACAAAAACCCTGCTACATTTTAGCACCATTGTGGTCAGTGCTGTCCTGAGGCAGACAGGTCTGAGAATGTCTTTTGAAGACATCCAGCTTTATTTTCAGCAGCGTGTGCTCTTAAAGGAGCATGGGATGGGGGTTATGTTTTGATGAGCAGAAGCACAGCTGTGCTTGCTGCTCTGTGAAGGATATAACTCCAGAAGATTCCTGCTGTTCCCTCCAGATGAACATCATTGTAGGATTGTTTTTACCTGGGTTTGAATTTACTTTCAGTTGAACAGGTCTTGGGAGCCACTCCTCTCTTCTCACAAGCCAAACTTCTCTCCTGATTACCTTGGATTAATTTGTCTTGGTGTGGGTGATGGATGGGAAGGTGTGTGCTGACAGCTGTAGTTGCTAATCCCAGAGGAATCCCAGGATGCCAAAAAGGAGATGAGCACCTCTCCACAGCATCTGCAGGGGAGCAGCTGGGGAAACCCCCAGGGATGTGGGAGGGCGAGGACAGGTTGGCTCAACTCTGCTGCTTTGGGCAAGACTGGCTTCCTTGTAGTAGTGATTGTTGGCAGCTTTCTCGCTTCCTGAAATGTATTGCTTTTGTACAAAGGCAGCTTCTGTTTCTTCAGTGTTGCCTGTCCCAAGTGGGATTCATTGCTGCTGCTTTCAGGATGACTTTTCTGCCTTCTGTCTAAGTTGTTCAATCAGATGGGCTTGAAATTTGTCTTAGGGGCTCATTACCCAGAAGATGAGATGAGTCCGACTGCTAAATGGGAACGCTCATATTGAATGTTGAATCCAGTGCACAGTGTTTCCAGGAATTGTCTCAAAGTGTACGCATACTTAAAGATACCTTACAAAGAAATGCATCTGTTGCAGATAATTGTTTCTTCTAGACAAATAAAAATTTGCTCATGTTTTTAGTAGATTGCCATATGCATTTTTCAGCTTTGACTCAAGCTGTAGTAGGGGAAGATGGTGAGGTTCTTCTGTACACATTCTGCAACCTGGATGAGGATTATTGGTTCCAAGGGGAGGGGGTGCAGTGGCATGGCCAGCTGTTTGCCACCAACTTGCAGGCTAAAAAAGCTGAACCCACATCATTCTTGCCCAGAAAACAGCTTCCCTTTTACACAGAGAGGGCTTGTCTGCTGTTGGATTCCTGGGGCTGGCTGTTTTTTCGTATCTGAAGTGAACCTGAAAGGGAGCTGAGCAGTTGCAACCGTTTTCTGAGCTATTTTAGAAATTTGTAGTTACTGCAAGAGGCTGCAGTTGAAGCATTAGCGACCAGCTCCGCACAGTAGTAAACAAAATACCAATATGTTTGCTAAAAGATTAGTATGAGCATGGCTACTGGTAAATTCTCTGAACACATCAAAGAACCTTATTGTTACATTCAGGTTTTAATTGCTTATTAGTTTCAAGGAAATACATGTCCTCAGAGCAATGAGAGGAAACTTTGAACGTTTTTCTTCCTCTTGTGCTGGGTGTGGGCTTGGTACTGCCTAATTGTTAGTCTGTCCCATGCCTGTACTCCCATAGGAAGCGAGAACAAACCTATTTACATTTGTGCCATTGCTGTGTGCTTTCAAATTTTTCTTTCTCTTTTTTATTTTTAAGATCAAAGGTGACAAGAATAGTGGAGCAGAGAAGTTAAGAATGATGCAGAGAACACAGATGTGAAGAGCAAAAGAGAGAGGAAGGAGCTGAGCCTGGTGCAGAGGGGGCAAGGAGAAGCAGCAGCTTAAATGCAAGTACTTGAATGTGGAAATGATGGGTTCCAGGGTGCTTAACAGGCATTTAATGTGGTGTTTTAATCTGCATCTAGTGCCAGTTGGTTAATGTTATCAAAATTTTCTGCCTCAGGTTTAAGACTTTGGACTCTTGTGTCAATAATTTACAGCTCTAAACAGAGAAGTGGCATCAAGGTCATGTGTGCGTGTGTGAGAGAGAGAGACAGAAAAAGGAATCAGTTTGAGTCTTAACTGGATAAGATAAGGTGGCATAATGCAGCTGAGGGGTGTGTGAAGCACTCACTTCATAGCTAAACAGCACTGAAATGTAAAATAACAGCTAAAAAATTCAGTGACTGGATTGATCAGAGAAAGCTGGAGGGAGGGGGTCAAACTACTCAGCCAGAACCAAAGTGGTCTGCTAAACTGCTGAGATGTAAAATGTACTTTCATTAATTCTAGTCAAGTTCATAGGATTGAAACAGCCATTTGAAAGCCCTTTGGTTAGCAGAAGCATCATTTTAGCTAGTGCAGTGATGCCTCCTGCATGCGACTTTTTTTTTTGTTACATATTTTTTTCCTGGCAAAACAGGTCTTCTGCAAATGCAGGTATGTGGACCAAAAAGAGGTATCTCCAAGAGTGTGTTTTTCTTTGTGGCTTCTGGTATCCTACCTGTATCAGCAGACAAGCTTTTGCTGATATCCTTTGTCATCTTCAGGTGAAGGTTCTCCTAATCCAAGTGTACCGGAAGAGTATTTTCTGCCATAAAGATTTTATCATCTCATTTGCTCTTAGGGGAGGCTTGCACACAGATCTAAAATAATGATTATATTTACAATCGTTCAGTGCCTGCAAAGCTTTAATAAGTGTACTGTGCAGAGGTGGAGGGAGCCACCTGAGAGTTCTGCCTGGCAAACAAGTCACCTTGTCCCTTGTTCCCTGCAGCTCCTTCCCAGGTGGGTAACAATGCCGGTCGAAAGGATGCGGATGCGGCCCTGGCTGGAAGAACAAATCAACTCCAACAGAATACCAGGGCTGAAATGGCTAAATAAGGTAAGGGGGTGGGTGTGCATGCATGTGCTGAAGGGGAACTTGATAATAGTGGCTGAGGTCTGCATAGGTAAATAAGCTCATTCCTGATTTTCAAAGGGGTGACGTGGGGAGGAAGGGCAAAGCTGAATGCTTCCTGCTGAACCTGTTCCTCCAGCCTCGCCTGCCAGATCTGAAGTGTCTGTCTTTGGCCTGGTGGATTTGTGGCTGATTTAAAAGCATTTTCCAGCTCTTTGTTGTTGGAGGGAGTGCTTCTAGAGACTCTGCTTGGATGTTTGGGTTTTTTTTGAACCTGGGAATACATCATTCAACAAGTAGCATCAGAGGGATGTGTTCAAAATACTCTTCTGAGAAGGAATACTATGTTCTGTGTTAGACTGTGAGTTGAAGCAATGATCTCCTGTTTCAGATTTGTGTGACTTCTCTGACACTTCTCAGCCTGGGAGAAAATTGGGTGACTTTTCCCCTGCCAGACTCAAACCTAATATTCCTAGTCTTGAGCTCTTAGTAAATGCTCAAGACATTTTGAGAGCATTGTTGTGAGCTCAAAAATGTCAGTGTCCGATTTGAATTTATTTTGATTGGTTGAGTAAAATTTAGGAGTGTATTTGAGACTTTGAATAGCTATGAATTATGGAAATGTTGCATGCTTTCTGCACTATGCAGGAGAGTAATTCATCACACTGAAAAGCATGAAGCTTTTTTTACTAGAGGGTCCTTTATTTTCAGAATGGGTGGAAATGCACAAAATCAGGTGTAGAAACATAGGAACTACCTGTCTGCTTAAGTCACTAAGCTAAATAGTCTGATATCCTCCCTATAGCAGTAGTAGTTGTGGTACTCAGGTGCTCATTTTTAGGGTTGAAGAATGACAATTGAAATTACTACTTGTTTTTTCAGCTTTCAAAGCTAGAAATGCTCATGAGTATGAAATTATCAGGAGCACTTTGAATTTCATCTATGAATCTTGTTTCTCAGTAACTTTGTGTATCAGTGACTCTCATGCTGTGGCTTGGTAAATAAATATTGCTTTATCCATTCCCTAGTTAGCTGCACTGTGAATTTGAGTAGGTCCTTGTTCTTGCATAATGGAGTCATAGCTGAAGAGGAGACCATTTTTTACTGTTGTCTTTGTAATTTGAGTCCCATGTTCAGGTCCTTCTCCTTGAATATCCCTATTTTGGTGTAGGGTTTCCTACTGACAGTCTATATCTGCTGTCCTTTGCTATCCAGGGCATTCCTGCCTAATCCTGAAATAATTTCTCTGCCTTGTGGTTTATTCCTCACTTCTACCCTCTGATTTGGCATCAGCCTGTATTGCCTTTATTATGCTCAACAAGAAAACTGGACTCCTGAGCATTTCTGTATAAAAATGCTTACACATTCATTGCAACAGTGGATAATTAAACCAAAAATATTTCTATTTTTACTGTGAATCCTGACCATAAACAAAGCCATGCATGGAATCAATGAAGTCTCATATGTATCACAGTCTGTTCTATACCCACAGAATCAACTTTATAGGCTGTAGTATTTTAATCAGAGTTTGGTAAAGGGCAGTTCACAGTTTAGATAAGAAGGTGTGTCAGATTATCAAGAGAATGAAACTCACGTGTGTGCACAGCTTTTAAGGAAATAAGGGTTAAATATCAAAGAAATTATTACCATTCTGGATTGTCATTGGCTGTCTGCTCTTGGGGACTTTTTCCAAACTGAAGAAAGAATTCAACCTCTCTCAGTTAGGAATGGCAAATCAGGTACAGCTGACACATAATTCTTTCCCCTCCTGTCAGTTCATCATTATTCCTCCAGAACAAATCCCTCCTTACAGAGCTTAAAACATAAATACTCATGTACCTCTTGGCTGAAAATGTTATCCGAGTGGCAGAAAGGAGGAATTTCTTTATACCTTCCTAGAGAGACAAAACTGGGAGATGTTAATGAAACAACATAGTTCAATAGAGGGCAGAGAGGATGTGAGGAGGTGGATTATGAGAGGTCAGTGTTCCTCATGGGTCTGGAAAAGGGATCATTCTGAATAGCTGTAACAGAGAGGCAACCTACTGCTCTGATGAATGCTTGGAGTATTATCTTGGAGATGGATGCTGCTGTTTAAGGTTTGTCCTATGACTTTGTAGCTAGCATGTGGTCCCACGCTCAAGCACTTGCTCCAGGCATTTTGCAATGCCAGAGCTCCAAGTGATCACAGATCACAGAACATTCTGAGTTGGAAAGGGACCCATGAGGATTGTCAAGTCTAACTCTTAAGTGAATGGCCCGTGCAGGGATTGAAACCACAACCTTGGCATTAGTAGCACCATGCTGCTCTAACCAGCTGAGGTTTGATCTACTTTTCATGCCTATTTCTAAGAATGTCACAGCTTTCCCTTTTGGTATTCCACTGGAGTTTGGTAGCAATTTCTGTTACAGGAATTTTTGTGGGTTGTGTTTTTGACTTTAGGTGAGGCTAATTTTTTAACAGAAGCATGAGATTCCTTCACTAAAGTCCAGTGATGGAATACTGGACCAGTCAGCACAGGGTTTTCCAAGTCTGAGAGAAAGCAGTGAGGAGCTCTTTCCTGTTAAGGTCATTATTAGGCAGCATGGACTGAAGAAGAATATAGATAATGTTTGATAATGTGTGAAATAAAGAAGTAGCATTTAAATAGAACATATCCAACTAAAGTAGAGCAGGATGCTCAACGGCATGGTATTGATGTAATCAGCTTCTTTGCAGGATTTCAGGGAAGATTAGATATTTTATAGTTGAGAGAAAAAAATCTGTAGCTGCTGTGGAGTGTAAACTTATATATGTATTAGAAAATTATAATACACATGGCTTCTGTGATTTTATTATTTGTGTTATAATTTGGTATAATTCCTATGCTTCAAGATGTCTGGGATTGGGAAGAACTTTCTGTAATGAGTAGAAGCACTGTAATGACCACTTAGACTGCTGTTGAGTGTCCTTGCAGCTTCTTTTGAAGCAGTGAGTACAGCTGATGATGACAGGATGCTATGTCTGGAGTCTTGTTCAGTCTGCTAGGTTTTGGATTGTCATATGGTCTATTTTAATCTGGTCTATTCTTAAAGTTCTTGTTGATAGAAACTGTTTTCTATTGAAGTATGATTTTTTTCCCCATGCTTATTATAGTCCCTGAAAGAGTAAAGGCAGGGAAATTTATCCTAGGTCCGATGAATACCATAGTGATGTGGACCACAAATAGTGGCTTTGAGGCTTTCTTTTAACTGCTTTGAGTTGGGGAAAGAGGTATCTCTGTCGATGATTTACTTACATGTAGAGGGAAGAGTAAAGACAAACTTCATATGACAGAAGTGATGGAACTACATTAAGAGGAAGATTCAGAGTGTGAGGACTTGAGAGGAATGAGGAACATGTTAAATCAGTGCTTGCACCAAATTAAAGAGGAAGCCAAGCAAGAATGGAAGAATGCAATTCTGAACAAGCGAATATGACAGAAAGGATTAAAGACGAGCTGAAGGACAAAACACAGACTCAGAAGAAGAAAAGATCACATGGGAAGGAAGGGAAATAAACCTAGCCTTGGCATGAGTGAAATATTAATCAGACAGTCAGGGAAGAAAAATGGTTGTTGGGGGACGGGGAAAGGGTGAAGGATTCATCTCACCCGACCAGATATCTACAATGCAGTCATTTAAATGAGAGCTGCCTGTCTAGAGTTGTATGTAGTCAGTAGAGAGAAACAGGCTCTTTTAGGGTGAAATTCTGGCAGCATAGCTCAGGTGGCTGCTGCAGGAGGAGGGTGCATTTTGCCCTGGAAATACTTTTCTCTTCACAGACTGATAATTGGATCTAAACCTGCAGTGGTAGAGTTTACAGTGCAAGTTGTCTGCATATGAAGCCAGATAAGTATTCTTCCCAACAGGGGAGAAAAAACAAGTGTTGTGGAACAAGCTCAGTTTGTATGGCTTTGCAGAAAACAGCATGAGGAATTCTGAAGCAGCCCTCTAGGTCAGGACAAAGGAATTCATTACCATGCTGTATGACTTAAAAGCACATCTGATCCAGCTTCCTTCTGTCCAAGTATCCTGTGTGCTATGTGCTTGTGGAAGAAGTGTAGGAAGCATGCCATTTAAGCTCTGAAAGCCATTGGGCCCCCAGAGCTGGAGCTACATCCTAAAACTATCATCTTTAATAGTTGCCAGAGTTCTTCCATGATCCCTTGGGGAATCAGTTTATACTGATACCACGTAAGGCATGCCCTGATTTAGCTGTGTGTTAAAAACCCAAAGCTTTAAAAAGCCTTCCTTTGCATTTCTTTAAGGGCACTTCTCTTTGGTCTAAAGTTTCTGAACTAAAATATGTTCAGGTATCTTCAATGCCCTTCTTCACATGAGTGTCTGGATTTTTTATCCCCACTGGAGAGATGTCTACCGTTGATATATTCTTATGTCTGTTTGCTTGGCATATAAATTTGCAAGATCTCTTTTCTTCACCATGCTAGTATTTACTGGCTGAATTCTAAATCCCTTGATTTTTCTCTGTTCCCGTGGTTGTTTAGTTTCAGATGTATTTTTCCTAATCATAAAAGTGTCTGTGCTGACAAAACTACCCTTTGTATGA
Organism: Brachypodius melanocephalos; assembly: GCA_013398615.1. Classification (NCBI taxonomy): domain Eukaryota; kingdom Metazoa; phylum Chordata; class Aves; order Passeriformes; family Pycnonotidae; genus Brachypodius; species Brachypodius melanocephalos. The sequence goes on from VZSR01003049.1 coordinate 11,011,759, forward strand.
AAGCTAGAAATGTGTATTACTGAATGTTTTTTCTATGTGTCACCTTGGAAAACTGCCAGGCTCATCTTCCTTGAAGTGGCTTCTGAGTATTTCATACACTTGGACTGTGTTCTGCTTTTGGTGACGCCAGTGGATATTTTCCTGTTGATTTCAGTGACAGTGACACTGGGCTAGAAGGGACCAAAACACTTGGAGATGCTGAAACTGTGCTTATAAATTAGTGGCTTAAAATCATCAGAAGGTTTCTCAAGTCTATCAGTGTTGGCATTTCCTGTTTTTTTTTTCCCTTCCAGGAGAAGAAGATTTTTCAGATTCCCTGGATGCATGCCGCAAGACATGGGTGGGATGTTGAAAAAGATGCTCCCTTATTTAGAAACTGGGCAATTCACACAGGTATTGGAACTCTATTTTTGCAGGACAGATTCTCACATTGTTTTCCCTTTTAAAGTTACATTTTCCTTCTTTCTTGTCTTTGCTTTTACTAAGACAGAAAGTGAACTTAAGTTTCCAGATTTGTGGGAGGCTAAGTGTTTTTTTCAAGGCCTACGATACTCTCCAGCTTAATTGAACTTGCCATAACTCATTTGCATTGAGAAACACAGTAAAACTTGATTGATTTAAATGTTAACAACATTGAGTTCAAAACTGTCAAGGAGTAGAGCACAGTCAGCACTTTGTAGACATAGGCCCTTAGGCTTTTTATGCCTTTCTATGGATTTGAGCCAGACATAATAAAGGTAAATGCTGTGCAAGCTTTTCCATGTTGTTATGGAGTCACATCAGATCTGCAGTGCCCTGGGTGTTTCTTGAGCACAAACTGTTCATCATCAGTTGTAGAAATGTGCATGAGAATGAGATCACAGCACTGTTGCAACCTCAGCTATTGTTCCACTGCTTGTCCTGGGAACCAGAGGCTGCTACCTTAAAGCTAACCTATGCTATTATTAATTTGCCTTGGATCTTCAATCATATGTCATATGTGCCTAACTTTCTCTTCTTGCTTAGGAAAATACCAGTCAGGAGTAGATAAACCTGATCCAAAGACATGGAAGGCAAACTTCCGTTGCGCTATGAACTCCCTGCCTGACATAGAAGAAGTGAAGGACAAAAGCATAAAGAAAGGAAACAATGCCTTCAGGGTGTACCGGATGCTGCCGTTATCTGAAAGACCTTCCAAAAAAGGTAGAGGGAAGAGCTTGTCAACATGAAATACTGTTGAGGGCATTGTGTTGAGAAAAACACCTACTGCAGGTAGCTCAGTATGCAACAAGCCACCAATGCAAGCTGCACATGGTGCCTTGGCTGGCTGGGAAATGACTGGAACTTAGGAACAGCTGTATGAGAAATGGGCTGCATTCAGAAGAGAGAATCAATGAGATGTGATACCCCCAAGCTCTTGATATTTGTCCATTAAAGCTGATGGGATTGTGTGCAGAATCTAGTCCCAGGTCTCCTTCAGTCAAGGAATATGATTAGGGGGTATTAGAGCTCAACACACTTAACTCAGTAGGTGTCGTTCAGAATATGGTGGCAGACATTTTGGTATCTTTTTTCAAGTAAGGGTACAATTAAACTGGCTCTGTGTTGAGCTGAGTGTGAGCAATACCCTCTGCTCAGAACATTAAACCATGAAATGACATTGTTAGTTACAAAGACCATGAAAAACCAACCCACAGAGCACGAAAATGGTGAAATGGGAAAGTGTCCGAATCCCCAAGTGTCCGAATCCTCCTGCCTGTCAGGAGAGAGCTAACCACCAGGTCAATCTTATGAGTACTTGGTTTCTTTCAAAGTAGAAACATTGGTTTATTAAGGGCTCATTAGCTTTCATATGCTTTCCTTACTGGTTTGTGCAGTAGAACAATGGTTTCCTTAGTCCTCTGGTATCCTGTGTTGTCTCTAATTTGGATGAAAAGATAACCTGCAAACTAAACATACGGTGTTCCTCTAACATCCTGTTCAGTTCACCTGTAGCTACAGTTTGCTATTTTCTTAGATTGAGAAGTGAAAGGCAGATCTTCAGTTTAAGGTCAGTGTGACTGGAAATGATGAACCATGGCATTTTTGGGGCAGAATCATACTGTGAAAGGGAGATCAATGTGCAAAAGTTAGAACATTTGTTTGGAAACTGTTTCCAGTCTCTTATCAGTAGTGTATTTGGTATGTTTAGACACATTCCTCTGCACCATAACGTCCCTTGGCAGTAGATTTGTGTAGGAACTACAAGAGTTCATCTTTAAAGCTGTGATTCTGGGAATGAGGGCTGTAGCAGGAAAAGATTCTGCAGAAAATCCAGTTACTGTAAAACTCTTGACATGGTTCGGACCTCATATATATTTTCACATGCCTTTTTTTTGTGGCAGGTGACTAAGCATATATGGGAACAAAAGAATCTGGCTGCAAACATTTCTAATTTTCTGTGGTATTGTGTAGTAGAGATGAGAGAAACTCCTGGGACACGTCTGTGCTAACAGTGGGGTAGAGCTGAGCTTGCACCAGCAAGACTGAGCTTCTACATCAGGTCAGAGCAGGGGCAGCAACACTGGGGTCTGCCAAGGCACATGACATTTTGTCAGGGTCAAAAGCAGTGTGGTTTTTGTGATTCCCAAGTCCGGTATGATGGCATAAACCACTTTTGCATGAATTGTAATATGCATATCCCTACCAGATTGCAACTATTTACAAAAATATTGGTTGAAGTTTATTGTGATCTGTTTTCACATTAAATCAATAAACAATCTGCATTTTCCTGTAGCTACAGAGAAAATGTCAGAAATGTGATGAGACATAGATTTTGTTTTTTCTTCCCTTCAAGAATATTTTTCACCTCCTCCCTTATTTTTAACAGGCCTTGTTTTTTAATTTGTCATTCTTCCATATTCTTCACTTTGGTTTTTTTGACTGCAGTTGCTTTCCTTGGTCCCGTAGTGGTTCTCTTTTATAGCCTTTTTTAAAAAAAGCACAAAGCCAGAGCATTCAAGGTGAATTTTTGCTGCCCAGACCTTAAGGGAAAGGTAAAAGTAAGCAAAATGTGTTCTCCATTTAGTAGGAAGTCCTGCCATTTTGAGGCTCATTTTGGGGCTGTTTGTTGGTGAATATAGAAAGTGTGAAGGATAACTCATGGCACACAGGACTTTATGAACTCTTCCTTCTGTTGTTGCAGGAAAGAAAACAAAATCCGAGAAGGATGACAAATTCAAACAAATTAAGGTAAGAAATGTCGGTTTAATAGTGCAAGAGCTTGTGAATCCAATCTGTTGCAAATATTTTTTAATAGCTCCAACAGTATATTGTGGTGGGTACTTGCGCATGCTTGTGGTTTGGTTAAGAAACTACAGTTACCCGGCATGTTTGGGGTTGGGTTTTTTTGAAATATGAAGGCTGTTAAAGCCACGACTTACGTCATCAGTGGACACAGCCCATGTGTTACAATGCCTGGAGGCTGGAAAACAGGCAGTGTCAGCAATACATTTGCCATTTGTTTGTCTCTGTAAGGAGAAATAGAGTAATTAGGGAAAGAATGCTTCTGAACAATAGAGCTACCTTTTGGAGCAATTAATTTCTGTGTGTAAAGCACTGGAAATTCATTTTCATTTAGGCACGGGTCAGAGCTGCACCATATTTGTCAGTTAGAAGGCCTCAGCTGTAAAGCTCTTCAGTCACAGCCTGAGATTTCTGCTCGTTCAGAGCATGGGCCCAGACTTTCACACCTCTGCCTGGGGCCTCTGCGGAGTGATCAGTATTACACACCAGCAGGAGCTAGTCCACCTTCAGTTTTTTTAACAAAAAAGCAAATCTCAGAGATTTCAGCTTTCAGTAAAAGTGGTGTCCTTGGGCTGTGTGTAGCAGCTGTGTCTACAGTGTAAAGGCAGCTTGGTCACCTGCTGCTCACTTGTGAAGGGCTGTGCCACCCAAGCCTGGGTTCAGGCTCTGCAGCCTCTGGCCAGGAGGTTCGCTAGGCCAGGTGAACCCAGAAACGTGGGGAAAAGTCCTCCACTGGAATGGTTTGGAAAGTGGGTACTGCAGCAGCAGTTGCGACTTGTGAAGTTACACATCAGAATGCTGTGCCTCTTAAATTGTCTGATAGGAACCACTTTTGAACGATCCTGTTTGGCTCATGCAGCCGTGTGTGCTTGTTATAAAGTAACTGATGGTAGCTGACATTCAGAAAAGCAGTAAAACTGCTTTGGTCAGGAAAGAGCAGTGTTCCAGCACATATACCTACCTAGCAGTGATACCTGCTGTTAGTTCTTGTAGCTCTGAGCTGGGTCCAGGTAGTATTCTTGTCTGTCCCCCCATTCTGACAGATACGTGCAGTGGCTGGCCTGGATTTTAAAAGAGGCATTCTTTCCATACTCAGCCACTGTTAGACTGACTGTTGAATGTTGAAGGCTGTAATAATGAAGAAGGTTAGTAGGTGAATTAAAGCAAAGGCACATTTCTGAGCATGAAAGATGCTTATAATTACTTTGCTTCATGATGTGAATTCCTGAGATTCGAGTTGCATGTTTTGAGTTGAACGCCCTACAGTTACCCTGAAAAATCTCTTTTAGTGGAGCCCAGTGGGAGGCTACTCCACTGCAATGGGGTGATAGCAACAGAGGGAAAAGCTGAGGATCTGAGTACACATCTTCAAAAGGACTTCAGCATAACAAGAACCTTGCAGTGAGCTTCCTACTTGTTGCCACTAGTGAATCTTGTGGGCACCCACAGCAATTGCTGGTGGGCTGAGCTTGAGCAGGGTGCTCAGGGCACTCACTGCTTGTTCCTGTGCTTTTGGGAGTCTTGGACCTTACCAAATCCCTGCTCAACATTAGCAAAGGTGCAAGCAAGTCTCCCACCCCACAGGTAGTTCTCCTATCACTGGGCTTTTGGGCAAACAGTCTGTCATTATAATTCATTAAAATAATTTTCAAATGAATTCTCAATAATGGGAAGGAAACAGAAATGTCAGAGCAGCCCAGATAAAACCAGTCTGTTTCTTTTGAAACAAAGGACTGAACTGAGGCTTAATTTCTATGTAGATGTATCCTTTTGACCATGCAGCTCCATATTGAGAGACATTTTTGAAATCTTAGTGACAGCTTTCCCCATGCGTTTAGCTTAGGCTAGACATCTGAACACTGAAAATTTAGGTGATTTAACACCAACTGTGCCAATATCCAAGTCTTTTTGTGGATCTGGCACCATCACCTGAGTTCTAAGATGCATTAATTGTTTCTGAAGCTTGAAAGGGGCTACTAAGTAAACTTCTCTATAATCGAGCCTCAGTGAAGTTGAGCAAGTTCTGCATGCACAATGTTTCCATGGGGGCTGCTGTGTTTGCTGTGTTGCACAACACCAGATACTCAGGGCTCCAGTGTGCAGCCCTCTTATCTCTGCAGTTGTGACTCTCAATGGATCAATAGCAGCTAATTTCATCTTTTCCAGATCTCCAAGTCTTTGACCTGTGGGCCAGCACAACTGGTGCATCTCATCAAAGACCTACTTGCCATTAACACTTAACTTTTTACCCTTCTGATGTGCTGAGGAATGTTGGGACAAGGGTGCATGTTTGCCTTGCTGTAGTCTCTGGGGAGGTGCTTGTGTTGAAGTGACAAGTCTTTGTGAGTAGATCACAATCACAGCATGTGGCATCCAGAAAAAAATCTGTCACAGTGCCCCCAGTATTTTGTCCCAAAGATAACAGTTCGTATGGTTAGTACTGGAATGGGCTGGCACCGCAGGTCCTGAGGCTCACCTTTGCCCTGCCTTTGATGAAATGCTTTAGAGCAGTGAAAATGAGCGTGGTGTGGACAGCTCTGCACCTCTCTGTGGGTGTCTCTGGCTCAGCAAGCAGGGGAAAACTTGCAGCCTTGCAGGGCTGGTAGAGTAAGAACAGAAGACTTTAGACATTGTAACCAATAAACCTGTGAGAGTCAATACTAGGGAGGAAGTTGCACATGTACAATAATACTTTTAAAGAAATTCTGACCTAATGGAATTAATTTTTGGTGCCTACTCTGAAGGGATTTTTTTAGATTCCCACTCGAGTGTATCAAGCTTACAGAGAGGCATCTTGTGGAAAGCTCAGTCTGTGTAGAACAGGTGGTGTTTTCCAAATGCTGTTGCCCTGTGGTAATGTTTATGATGTGATCTAAAAGGCTGTATTTAGTGTAAACACTTTGGTTTGCTTCAAGACTTGCTGTAGAGAAAAATTAAGGTTAGAATTTAGTAATTGCTGTACAGAAACTAAAGCTTCCTTTTAGAAAGTGCAAAAAGATAGTGCATATTTAGAAAGGACTGAGGATGAATATTAAATAGAGTACTGTTTTAAAGCAGTGTTTCTTCCTTGTTTGTTTCAAATGTTAATCTCTAGTAGTAAATAGCTTACTACTTCATTACTCTCAGAAGGCTTACTCTAAATTTGAAAATTAAAAATAGCTTTCGTTTCAGAGCACAGTATTTGGAAATTAATTAGTCTTGGGTTTCTCCTCAGAGAAATATTTGTTCTAAGACAGTGTCTTGCAGACAGCAAGGGATATATGGCAGGCAGAAGTGATGGGATTTGTTACCACCCCAGAACAAAGAGACAAACTATCTCCTAAAATAAAGCAATCCTGACCCAGCTATACTGTTTTCATTCTAGCAAGAACCAGTTGAATCATCTTTTGGGATGAATGGGCTAAATGATGTCACTTCTGACTATTTCCTGTCCTCCAGTATAAAAAATGAAGTTGACAGTACAGTAAACTTCGTAGGTAAGTACTTCTATGCTTGTTTTACAAACTAAGCTCACCAGTGATTTCAAAAACCCTTTTGGTCTTCCTGACTTATCTTTCCATCAGCATTTTGCACTTCAGGGAATGCCATAGTTGCAGTCAGGTAGACCCATTTCTCAGTAGCCTGGGCCATGCAAGGTTGTGGTTACAGGTCAGTCACTGTCTCACCACCTTGCAGAGACAGTGAGCAATACTGTGCCAGTGTGGTGGTTCCCTTGAGAGTAAAGCACTTGGAGGAACTCTTAGCTGGCTTCTCATGATGGGGACTTCTTCCACAGGGTAGTCGTCAGCCATGAGGAGACTGTAGCCAATGTCACATGGGAGTTGAACTGCAATCACTTGGCAGTTTTGCCATTGCTTAAAGCAGAGGTTTGTATAGAATGCCATTTTATTTGGAAGTTCAAACCAGCAGGCAAAATGTAGAAATTTGGTTCTTTTTACTGACACCTCAGAAGAAGAGAGAGTTTTTAACATTACTGAGCTAATGAAAAGGATCATCAAAGACTGCATTTAGAAACCAGTACATTAGAAATGAGCTGTCATCTCAGCATGTAGATAATTGGTCCTCGGTAGAATAATTGGACTAGGCTTTGACAGCTCTTTTTTGGTTAATGTTGCCATTGCAGCAAGAGCTCCCAGTAATATGACCCACATACCATTTTGTCTAGAATTCCGCTTTTAAATATGACAAATATGTTAGTATTCTGCATGGAGAGATGGCAGAAATCATGTGCAGTGACTATTTTCGATCCCCGTTTCTTAGGTCACAGCTTTGCATAGTCATTCCCCTGAAGTACTTGTGTGGCTGAGGCATTTGTGAGTAGTTTTGCTCTCTTTATGGCAGTTCATTTAATCAGCTCTTGCTTTGTGGGAGTATTAGAACATGCTTGTTGCTCCTACTGTAAAACTTGAAGGAGTAGCACAGTAGTGCTGTTGGTGCTTCCTGTTCACTGACTGAGGATTGTGTAGGGAACTGTCATCCACTGTTGTTTAATTATTGAGATGTGAGGTGTGCTGCTTATCCAGACTGGAGAAAGAAGCTGTTACTTAGGATTGCAGAAAGGATTTTAATGTAAACAGGGAGGAAAAGGTAAATTAGAATTGTTCTGCAGAAAGACAGGAAATCAGCTGGAAGGGATGAAAGACAAACAGCACCTGCAGAGTTTCTGACATACATGCAGCTTACTGGAAGCTGTGGCATATTGCCCAAGTGAGCAGTAGTTTTTGCTGTGCATTTTATCTCTCAGGGTGGGTAAGAATTTGTCAGGTATTGAGGAAAAAGATAAAACAGTGCAGATGGCCTGCTCATACCCTGAGTGGGTTGCGCAATATTGGTCTCTCCCAGATAAAAAATTAACTCTGTGTGCTCCTGCACCATTCTCACCACACTCAATAAAAAGCTGGTTGTTTCAGAACCAGGTAAGATGAAATAAAAGGGAAACAAAATATCTGAAACATAATTGTAGTAATTATAGTGATTCACCTTTTAAAAAAGTCTGTCTGGTATGTATGTCATTTTCTTTATGCTGACATTGTTCCTTAAAATACACATTTATGTTTTGAAGATTTTCCAGTGGTTACCTGGCACTTCACAAAGCAAAATAATATGTAACTTTTCCCTGGGAAAAAAAATTCACTTTTTTTTTTTTTCAAAAAGCCCTGAATAAAGATAGAATGCAGGAGTGGGTTGTATGTATAGACGTGCATTCATGTTTATTTATCTTAGTTCATGGAGGAATAGATGCTATCTTTTGACTTTTTCAAATTTAATAATTAGTATACTCAGGTTACTTAACAGAAGAATTACAAGATCTGTTGTATTTCATTGCCTACATGTTTTTCCCTCATGGGTCAAGAAAAAAAATGGATTGTTTGAACAACACAGCATTGTGTTTGTACAGAATTTAACCTTTTGTTCCTTTAGAAGCTTTATGTTCAGTGAAAGAATATAGTCTTTCTCATGGGTAACCATGGTTTCAGGTTAGCCATCCTCTGAGATGGCTCCATCCCTGTGCATTCTTCTGATCTAACTCATGGCTTTCAGTTCTGTGCTGGATTCATGCATTTGTCATGTGTTCATACAGCTGGGATTAAAGGAGGGGTCATACAAGACAGAGGAAATTCTGTCCAGCAGCTTCAGACAAGTGAGATTCCAGCTTTTACCATACTTTTGCTTTGCTCAGTAACTTCTTGGTACTTGGGTTTGTCAACCTTTTTCAAAAGGTTGTTGTGTAGAACAACTAATATCTGCAAGGCATTTCAGGACTCTTGGAAAGCATTCACGGTTGCTTCACTTTGTAGAAATAAGTAACACTCCTTTGATATTAAATTTCATGTGCTCTTTTAGTATTAAATATCATGTGCCCAGGGGAATAGGAAACCCCTCTGTTAATAACTAACCAAACTGTAGCTTTCTGTCACAGACCATGGGGATTGCAGGTACAACTGTTATTTTCTACACACCATCGATGGCATTGTGAGGGTCAGTGAGAATAGCCATCTAACTGCCGCAGAAATTTTTCATAGATTCATGTCATATGTACATCAGAGTCCCACAGTGTTTTGCTTCACCCCATGGCCAGGTTTTGCATGCCTGTTCTGGGCTTCTGTTGTATTGTTTACATGAGAGCATTCACAGGCCATGGGATGTTGGCAGCTTGCTTATTGAGGATCACAGATTTCCTTTAGAACTCTCACTGAAACTTATATCCCCTGAAAGCAGGTGGTGGGCATGGAAAAAAGTTGTGAGACTCTTAAAGACTCAGTCAATACCAAGCAGGCTCTTAGAGATTGAACAGAGTCAAGATGCTTTCAGTAATCAGTTTTTTGTTTCTAATCCCAAGTTGTAGGTCAGCCACACCTTGATGGCAGCAGTGAGGAGCAGGTGATAGTTGCCAACCCTCCTGATGTTTGTCAAGTGGTAGAGGTGACGACAGAAAGTGATGAACAGCCCCTCAGCATGAGCCAGCTGTACCCTTTACAGATCTCCCCTGTCTCATCCTATGCAGGTAAGCATCTTGGCATTTCTTTACACTCCTTTTTCTGGAAACGTTTAGAAGACATTGTGGGAAAGAGAGGTCTTCCAGGGTAGCTAACAAAGATTCAGAAATGCATACTCATCTGCCTTCTGTTAATGAAACTCAAAAATGCACAGTCCTCTGCTCGTTTCCTTGGGAAACAACTTGACAGATCTGAGTTTGGAAACGTGAGCTGCAGGTTTTAGCCTGTGAGTAATGGAAAAAGAATGTTTTTTAGGTATAATGCAGAGGTAGGTCTTTTAGAGGGAAATTTTCAATGGTAAAAATGACCATGTCCCCTGCCTTACTAAAGTTCAAAGGTCTTTTTTGCTCTGTGTTTATTCAGTGTCTGGCACAGTGTGCAGTGCTAAGGGCTGCACTAATGGTATAGTTGTAGATATGTAGCTGAGGGCCCACAAGGAGTGGATCTGTCTTGATGCAGACTAGAAGAGCCATGTAGTGACTGATAACAAGTGATCTTTCAAGCAGCAGAGCTGTGGACATCTGGCTTCCAACGTCTGCCTGCCATCTGGATTCTCTGATACCTAAAAAGAGGATGAGATAACAGGCTTCCCCTACTCTCAGTGAGGGTGGTTATGGTTTCTCTTTCCATCTGGCCCCTTATTTTCATTTGACTGTTAGGAAGTTAAGAGTCTTTGGCACTCATATATCCCTTATCCAAGTCTAACAGTGTGTTCAGAAGGTTTTAGGGGAGAACAAACACAAATGTACGTGTGGACATGGTACATAGAGTTCCCATAATCATATAAGCCTTATTTCATAGGAAGCAGGACAAAGCCACGTTTGAAAGTAGAAAAAGTTTCAGATCCTTTCTGTTTTAACATGGTGCTAATTTGCAAGCCTTAGGAGACTGGTAGAAACATAAATGTTACCTTTTAAGGCAAATTTCAGTGTAAATTGTTCTCCATGCATTTTATTATTTTACACATGGTTTTGCCTTTGACTCATTAGGCTGAAATTTCTTCCAGACACATTTTTATAAAGTATGTATTTGGTAATTTTTATCTTTGGGACCACGTGAATAGTATGATGTTCTTTTGGATTGTCTCCACTGTTAGTCTCACACATGTTGATAAACGATTATGCTTCCCAGTGTGTTTAGTCTGCAGTGACCAAAACACTTAGAAGACCTTTCCAAAGCATAAGGCAGGGAGATAAGAGAGTGCTTAAATTTATTAGCAGCAGGGAGACGTGGGCCTTTGAAACATTTTTCCTCTTTAAAAATGTGTCCTGGAAAACTTCTCCATCTGTGTGAACATGACAATAATGCAATCTTTTCACTTCAGCTATAGGATGTAAATTCTTGAAATGCAAACAGAAGTGACTGCCTTAGACAGGAATGATAGAGAAGGGTGGTCTGGTGACCACCTTGACACGATCAAATCATGACCTACCTGCCCTAAGGTCACTGCAGCCAGCCTGCATAAGGAAATTGAAGGATGACTGAAGTATTTCTGCTATCCTCTTATGCTGTCTTAGTTCCTTGGTTGTTAGTTGTATGTTAGTTAGTATGTTAGTTGTCCTAACATATACCTGGACCTGCTAACCCAAAACTCAGACAACAGAATTTCATGCCACTGGCATGCTTTTGAGTGCATCTCAAGGCAGCTCTTGATAATCCTGGCTACTGTAGCTAGAGGCCAGTAAGGAATGGAGTACTGCAAAGGTCTGTCCTGGGGCAAGTCTTATTTAATATATCAATGAGAAGAAGATATGTTGGAGACATGTTTGTGAACTTTAGAGGTGACACCAAATAGGGCGCACCAGTCGATACGTTTGAGGGCAGAGCCATCATCCAGAGAGTCCTGGAGAGGTTGCAGGAATGGGTCAGCAGAAACCATATGAAATTTAGCAAGGGCACATGCGAAGTCCTGTGCATAGGAAGGAAGAGATCTTTGCAGCAATGTGGCTGGGGCCGATGGTATGGAGAGCAGCTCTGCAGAAAGGTGGGTAGCCAGTGAGCTGAGCACGAGACACCAGAGCACCTCAGCCACAGAGAAGGGCACCACTTTTCAGGAGCATGGCCAGTAGATCTAGGGAAGTCCTCTAGTAGATCTAGAGAATCCTCTTCTGCTCAGCACTAGGTGCACTACTTTAAAAGTACTGCACCCAGTCTTGAGCTCCCCAGTCCAAGAAACTTAGAAACAAACTGGAGCAAGTGCAGAGAAGGGCTACACAGGGTATGGCCTCTCACTCTGTGAGGAGATAGAGGGACTGGGGACTGTTCAGCGTGGAGAAGAGATGGTTTTGAGGGCTTCATAGCAGCTGCCTCTACTGCAGGGGTGTTCCTGAGAAGGCAGAGCCAGGCTCTTCACAGCAGTGCATGGTAAGAGGATGAGAAACAGCAGGCTAAATTGAAACAAAACATTTTCGTCCAGCTGGGTATGAGAAAAAATATCACCCATTTCACCACAAGGACAGTCAGGCAGTGGAGCAGGATACCCAGAAAGATTGAGCTGCCTCCGTCCTCAGAAGTTTTCAACACCTGAAGGGATAAGGCCCCAAACAACCCAGTCTAGTCCTGTAGCTGGCCCTGCTTTGAGGAAGAGGTTGGGCTGTAGACCTCCTGAGGTCCCTTCCAGCCTCAATTGTTCTATGAACCGCTTTGTTTTTCCCCTTTTTTTTTTTTTTTTTTTTTTTTTTTTTAAGGATATATTTGCTCTTGAGGCCAGAGAGAAGACATGAGTCTGTGTTAGAACCCTGAAATTTCTAGGACACTCTTCTGACTGTTTCTGCTTTGTCTTGCTCCACACAGACCTGTATAGAACAACAGGAACCTCGGCCCTGTGCTTGTGGATTTGCTCTGTCAGGTGCTACTGGCTGAATAGCAGGAAAGAGTATGACCATAACAACTGTGCAGGAACAGTTAGTTGAGCTCTTCTAAAACAAGCAAAAAAAGTAGCCAGATATGTCAGCCGTCCTACATAAATCTGGTTTATTTCAAAACACCTCTGGTTCCTTTCTGAGGTTACTCAGATGTGAGTTGCCCGTGTGAGTTTTTTCATATATCCACTGATGTCTATGAATCTTTTAGGTTTTTATTACCGAGGCTGTCGTCAGCTGCCTGTTGTGTTTGACACTGATTCAAGTACCCTTCTTGGTAGAAATAACCTCTCTAACTTTCCATGCCTGTGTGGCCAGCTTCCCTGGCTTTACTAACTATAGTGCTATCTCTTCCTCAGCATTTTCTTAAGTATAAACACCAAGGATGGATTCCTTTTTAGCTACATCACTCTGGTTTTGTTGTGACATGCTTCTTTGTGTCAAGGAATATCTGTTACTTGTCTGTGTATGGATTCCTTCTATTGATTCTGTCTTCAGGGCTGTTTCCCCTTTGTGTGAGTTCATTTTTCCTCTCCTCCATCTAGTATGATGTAATTAGCCAGCTTAGTCACATTGGCACATCTTTCTCTGCCTGGGTCAGTGAAGGAAGGAGGCCTGCAGTGCATTAACTTCACAGGGCATTGCAGTTAGATTTAATGTGTTGGACTGTTCCTCTGATTACTGCACACTGCGGTGGAGACTGGTACAGGAGAGGTGCTGGCTTTGGAAGCAGCAGTCTGGAGTAGCTGGGCTGGAGTAGAAGGACTTTGGGTACAGTTTGGATCCTGGGGTCTGAACAGTGATTCAGTCCACTGGTTTATGGTCTTCTGCCTAAACCTAATGCTTAGCCAAGCCTTGAGAGAATGGCAGGGTACTGCCAGTCTGTCTGAAGATGTGCAGGGGCACGATCCACAATGCATGATGCCTGCACTCTTAGTGATGCTGTTTTACACCACAATGACACAGACTCCGAGATTTAAAAGGCTGAAATGACTCCTTTATTTTTGGGATGTGTCTCCCTTTTATACTATTTTACACAGACCAATTTGATTGGTGAAACAAAGGCAAACCTTGTCAATCACGTTGGTCAAACCAGAGGGACATCAAGAAGAAGTCCCTCCTGGGAAAAGGAATGAATAACATAGGTACAGTTACAAAAACATTTGTCCTGTTTACAGAAAATTCCCTGGGAGAAGAATTTCAGAAAACCAAAACACCTCAGGAACCAGGGCTACACTCTTAGCATTTGTGTTATGTGCAGTGCAGAGCATGAGGTTGGACTCTGGGAAGGCAGAGTTGCAGGGGCTGTACAAAGCAGTTTGCATGGACTAAAATGCATAACACAGAGCTGAGAGTGAAAACTGGGGCTTCAGAGCTCTCTTGCCTGCTATAGTAATTCATCACATCATTCCTTGAATTGTGTGATTTCTCTGTTCCTTGTGGATGAGCCCTCTCTGTGCAGCCCTGCTGTGGGGATTGGAGTGTTGGTATCCTGATAGAAGCCTAGGATTATCCTCCCAGGAAACTGGACACATGTGGTTCAAAACCCCACAATCTGAAGGGAACCTACAAGCCAAGCCTCCACTGGATTAGTCTGGGGAACCAGTGGCTGTGCTGAAGGCAGTGACCATCGCTGCAGACTGAAAACAGGAGTTTCTGCCCTGTCTCAGATGTAACCGAGGCACAGCAGTCTCAACCACCCATGGCCCAGGAGCCTGACCCTCAGACAGTAGGAGACGTGTCTTCAGGCACATGTAGGCTTGAAAATACAGTAAAAATTCTTGGATTTCAGGCTCTTCAGCAAGGGAGGGATGCAGCTGTGGGAGGATGGCTGTCCTGCTGGAACTGTGCCCCTGTAATTGTGCTCTGGTTGAAGTGATGAGGGTGAGGGGGGCCATGTGCAGTGTGGGGAGGTGATGGGGCTGGAGACTGTAGTATTGCCACTCGCTCAAGTGGTGGGTGAAGGGTTGAGAAATAGGCTGGGGAATGGTAGCAAAAGCAAAACTATACCAACTGTACCAGAGTATATCAACAGTGATAAAGCCCCAGAAGTGACAACAAGCCCTTGGGGTAGCAGGCTGGGATAACAGTTCATGAAACAAAATCACATTTACCTGCTCTAGGGTGGAGTTGTTACTGATTTTGCTGGGAGATAAAGATTTGAACAGAACTTTGTCCCTTGCAAGGCCTGGAGTGGCTGTAGGAGGGGCAAGGGAAAGGGGGGATCCCCTGTTTGCTGGAGATTCTTCCCAGAAAGCACAAATGTACTCCTTCCTTCTCTATTGCTGCCTTTTCCAGACCATAGACATGTTAACTGTGATAACCATGTGAATTTACCCCAGTTGTTCAAGGCAGCTGTGCTGTCTAGCCCTGCTGTGGCAGGGTCTCCATGCTTCTTCATTGTCTTCTGGTTGTTTGACTTGACTGTTTGTTTCCACTTGTTGGACATACATCAGGCCTCTTGAGCTGGAATTTGTTACTATAGATAGAATAGCATGAGTTTCATTTTTGTTTCTATTTTGTTTGACAGAAAGTGAAACAACTGACAGCGTTCCAAGTGATGAAGAAAATGCAGAGGTAAGTGCTTTCTGGATTTTTAGCAGTTTGGACCAAGGTCTCAAGATCCATGCCCTGAGATATTTTTCCCCCTTCTCCATTGCAACTCTGTCTACCAGTGGAATATTCATTTTGGTAATAGCTGGGGGAGAAGAGCAGACCAGGAAGGTTCAGAGCATACAGACATTTGGATGATTGTCTCAGAATTAATATCTCTACAAATTTCCCCTCATCTGTCCAAACTACAAGGTTAATTTGCTAATAAGATGCTCTGCAGAGCCGTCTAACAGTGCCAGCTAGTATGTTAACATGGTGCATTGATGTTGCTGGGTAGTGAGTATTTATCTTGGTTGAAAGCTTGCTCACTTCATTTTCCTTAAACAGCACCTGAACTCATAACTGGAGGAAATGCTTACACGTATGACTGAAGTGAAGCTAGAATGTTTGAGGTAGATGGGGCAGAAAGCTTTCCTTTGCAGTCAGTTGGGCATTGCTGTGTGAAAGGAATCCATGGGAAATGGCACCTGAGCTGCACATACACAAAAACACCACCTGCCTTTTATTTTGGGGCTGCCATCAAGGTACCAGACCCACTGATCTCCATGTGTACTTAAGGACCAAGTGAAGCTCATCGAGGGCTCTGGGATGCCCTGTGCTCCAGCTGCATTTTTGCATAAGGCTTTTTGCAAAGCTGTCTCGTGCTGTGTCCCCCACGAAAAGCTCTCTGAATCCTCCTTCTTGGAGGACCACCACTTGTGCATCTGTATAACAACACTGCTAACCCACCTGGTCTCTGGTGCCTTGGCTGGGGTGGTACCCATATGTAGACTGCCAGTAGTGACTCCACAGACCTCCTTCAACAGAACATGCCATTTCAGCATCTGTGGTGGGCAAACAACTGGATGCTCATCTTCCCTTGATGAACTTCTTCCCTGTAATGAGGGATACACTGTCAAGTGACAGTGGTTTCCCAGCAGCCTCACCTGTATTGCTAGTTTGGATAGTGTTGGGTCTCTGTGCCTGCCTCTTGGCAGGAAGGTGCTCTCTCTGGTAACAGAGGAGACACTACCATTTGGAGTTCTGAATGTCTGCATCCATTTTTGTCTCTGGCATACTGGGACTAAGGCCTTTATTTTTTGTTCAGAAGAGCAGATAGTGCCTCTTGAGTGCTGTAGAGCCAACAAAATTTAAGCACATGACTTCAGAAAAGGAGAAATGGCTGAGAGCAAAGACATCCTAAGCCAGTGGCTAGAGGCTCAGGCTCTTAGAGGTGGGATAATTCCTGTGCAATTTGTGGCTATTTCTATCTTCATCTTGTTAGTTCGAGTACTTCATGAAGTTGCATTCACTTACACAATCTTCCCTTCTTTCTTCCCCCATTTCTAGGGACGACTTCATTGGCAGAAAAAAAACATTGAAGGCAAACAGTATCTCAGCAATCTAGGAATGAGGAACACTTCTCATATGCTTCCCAGCATGGCAACTTTTGTAGCCAACAAGCCTGACCTCCAAGTCACCGTCAAAGAAGAAAGCTGCCCACTGCCTTACAATAGCTCCTGGCCTCCTTTCCCAGACATCCCTCTGCCACAAGTAGTGTCCACAGCCTCCACAAGCAGCAGCCAGCCAGATCGTGAGACACGGGCCAGTGTCATCAAGAAAACGTCAGACATCACCCAGTCAAGAGTCAAGAGCTGCTAAGCCTTTGACAGTGTGGTTTTTTAGCTTTGTTTTGTTTGGTTTTGTATTTTACATTTCTCTAAGAGAGGTTCATCCCTTGACGCACATGAGACAAACCCTAAGGTAAAACCTTGGCAATACAAAACATTGCAGTGTCTGACTCCGGTGCCGGAGTGTTTTTAACTCAGGACTCCAGCAGTCATTGTGTATACATGAACCCATATTTCCAAGGTTGCTACATAGGAAAAGAACCCAAGAACTTTGGCCCACTCACAGGTTCCAGTGTTTCATAAGAGGACCAACTGACCACAAGGGAAGTGGTGCTGCTGCGCTTCTTGCTGTCAAGGCTGTGATGGAACTGAAAGCCTCAGAATGGGAGAGAAAATGTGAACTAGCTGGAATATTTTTAAATAAAGAAAAATCTATTGTGAATATTGTACATAGTGCAGTACTAGCAAAGTTGCAGTCTGCTTCTGCACCTTATTAAGAAAGCACTTACAAAAGGCCTTTTATTACCTTGCTCTACTTAATGGCACATTGAAGGTCCCTCTCCACCTGTATTCTTTTCCAAGGCTGTTCTTGCTAAAATGTCTTTAAAGAATAGAGGAAGGGAAAGAAAACTCAAACTTTCTGTGTGGATTTCATATGTTCTGAGACTGCTTTCATCATGTTTGTTTCTAATCTGCTATGCTTGAATGCCGTGTGGTACAATAGAAAAAAAGAAAAGAAACTTATTACAGAGATATTATGCAAATTCCCAGATTTAAAAAAAGAAGAAAAATAATTCTAACCAGAGCAAGCTTTTTTATTTTTTATACAGGGGAATATTTTATTCAAAGTAAAATTCTAAAGTGAATATAATTTTTTTTAATCTTTTCTACAGCAAAATTTATAATTTTAAGATTCAGTCCTTGGTTATCAGCAGTTATGACATCCTTGTGGCACATTTTTTTTTTAATTTTGTAAAGGTGAAATAGCTTTTATGAGCTCATGTAGCAATCAGATTATCCTGTGGATTGATAATAAATATGGTATATAGTTAAATTTTTAATAATCCTCTTGTTTGTCTCTCATTTTTAATCTTTCAGGAAGCCCCAGATGGCACGGGTTTGATAGGTGAATGTGACCTCTCAGAGTGAGCAATTAGTGTAAGCTGCCTTTACAATTTCTGGAGCACCCATCCAAGAGGATGGGAAGTGCTGGGCTTGAGGCAGCTCGAGGTGAAAACAATAACTAGAACTCAAAGGTGACTTACTCAAGTTTGGCCTCAAATGTAGAGCTTGGGAGCTGGGGCACCTCTTCAGCTGTTAATCCCTTTCTGTGCTTTGAACAAGTTACCTCATGGAAGGGATCTTGTCAAAATCCATCCCCATCCAAATGCAAGCTCAGCTGTACTTCCCTCGTTCGTCGTAGATCTCCATGTGCCTTGCTTGCAGTTTCCTTGTCTGGAAAAATCTCATTTTGCAGTTTCAACCAAATAATGGAATGAATCAGAAATCAAATTAGCATTGTCCAGGGCTTTCAACATTACTACATGATGGCAAGTTCTGATTCCTGGAAAGCTGCAGTTTATGTAAGTAGGGGTGCACAATGACTTGCATGGTTGTGGTGGTGGGCAGGCCCTGTCTATTGCAAAGCCCTGTGCACTTTGGGCTGGCACTGACAGAAGTTGAGAGCTGTCACCCTTTTGCAGTTTTTTGAGAATGATTACCATTCTCATACCAGCCTGACAGATAATGTGCGCTGAGAGCAGAGTATATTGGGCTGATGAGCAATAACACACCAAAAAAATGGCTGTGTCACAGGGAGATATGCTAGCTGGCTATTGAAAAGGGAAAATTAACAGAAGAATTTTGCTGTGTTCCTAACCTGATCCTACAGTTCCAAGTTTCATCACGGGTCCATGTGAAACTTGTAATTTTGTCACCCCCTGCCCAATGGCCTGAGAAGACAAGGTTAGAGCTTTGGTTAGAGTTGGGAGTAAGGGGAATGAATGCCCAAGCAATATTTGGAGTGGGACTAAAAACTTGCAACGGTTAAAATTATGTATGTAAGCTTCCTAGTTTTTGTCCCTTTCATTTGCTCATGCATTTACCTTTCCAGTTTCTTAGTTTCCAAGGCTGATTCAGGTACAAGGTGCCTGACCCCCAACAGGGCTGCCAGAGCAGAGTGAGGGCTGAGCTGTCTTTTCTGTGTCCTGTCTGACTTGCCTTCAGTAAGCCCAGCTGGTCACTGGGGTCAGAAGATGGTTGCCCAAGGGCTGCCCGGGGTATACAAGTGCTTGTTTGCAAAGTAAGAGCTACCACTTGCCAGGAGAAGAATTTGTCGCTCTTTGCATCCCCTATCTGAAATGTGGGAGCAGGCAGCAGGGAAAGGCAGGCACCTTCAGCTTAGCCCATGAGTTTTACACAGCTAAAGAAAGTTATGCAATCACATCTCACCTCTGGTCATCCCATGTGAGAGTCGACACCAGCATGCAGATGGCCAGGCACCCTGGCTTGCTCTCCCCTTGATCCTGCGAGGAAGGCAGGATCAACTACTCATCCCCACCCTGCTCCAGCTCAGTAGCTGAGCAATAGGAGAGACACACACACTCTCCCTGGGAACAGTGTGTATGCTTGGCAAAATCCCCCCTTCCCAGGGCTTGTATGTTTAGAACTTTTCCAAGAGGTTTCAAGCATGGGAGTTATATATCCGTAACACTGATCCATCAAAGAGAGTATACACTTTGCAAAGACAGTGACAACTCTCTGCAAGGTGCTCAGACCAAATGCACTGTGGTGCATTGATATAATGGAGCAGAAGATTTCTTTGGGCTGGGACATCAGATGTTCATTCTGAAATCCAGGGTTCAATGGTTTTGTGCTTGCACAAAGTCATGAAAACCATCCAGCCTTTGATAGCATAACTGCCAGTTCAGCTCTGAAACACTGGGAACCAGGTGCCTGTTCATTAGCACCACAAGCAATACCCAGTTAATCTTGTACAATTCTGTGATGTGCTCAGCTGACATGCCTGCAGGAATCTCTGATGGGAGGCTGGGAGGGAGGTAAGGGAAAGTAGTTAAGCGAAGCTGGGTTGGATCCATTCCCTTGGCAGGAAAGCTAAGACCAGTCAAATTTTTTGCAGGAGAGATGAATTATTATAATTTTTTTTCTTCGTTTGGAAGGGGTCAAGGAAGGACTTCCTACTGCTGAAAGACTCCTGTGAAGGTAGGATCACCCATTCCATAACTCAGCTGAAGTAATGGGAAAAATGAGGGAGACCATGAAAAAAACCAAATGTTCTGAAGCTTAAGTTTATCCAGGTGTGCTTATGAGTCACATAATGTTACAATCCAGGTTCCTGCTGGACATCCTCCTGGAGCCTGGCAGTATTCTCACACACAGAGATATTCAAATCCCATTCAAAATTACTCTAGGTGAGTCAGCTCAAAATTCCCCAGGACCAGGCCCTGACTATTTCTCCCAGCAGGTAGGGATGGCCTCAGTTCCTGTTTGCACGTCACCAGCGGCCACCCCGTTCCCTCCCCTGCCTGCATGCGTCAGCATCATGCAGGCGGGGAAGCGTGGTGTACAACCTGATACATTGCACCTTTGTTGGGAGTTCCTGGGAGGCAGCAGCCATGCATAACGTGAATATCTCTACCCCACAGGACTGCAAAATTCATTCTGCATTGGGATGAATGGGAGAAAGAGGTTTCTGTAGGAAGTGTGAAAATTGTTCATGCCAGTGCATGCTTTGGCTTTCATCAGGGATCCTTGGAATCACCAAGGTTTGCTAAAGGATTTCTGCCTGGGACAGCAAAAACCAGCTGGGTCTCTAAATTGTTCCACTCTCACCCAAGATGTGTGTCTCCCTTCTTTCTCTCCCCCTCTGCTTGCAGCTGGGCCTTCACCCAAGTTTAGAACAGGTACTGCTACATATCCTTTGCTCCAATCTCTCCCCTCCTTTCACTAGCTTGGGTCGGACACCTGGTAGGGGAGCCAAGAGCTGGCCATGGCACGGGGCTGTGTGATGGTGGCCTTGGAAGGAGGTGCACTAGAGCCAGGGGCTGGGACACCCATCTCACATCCTTAGATGCCTCAGGGAAACACTCCCTGTCCCTGTGCCCCTTCTGGCACCAGCCCACTGGACAGTGCAAGTGGCAAGCCAGGTTGGCTCCGTCCCTGCTGCCTTAGCTTAGCTGCTTTTGCAGTCTGTCTGTTAATTACTTTTGCCAACTGGATTTACTACAATGGGCTAGTGAGGGGATTGCTGGCACATGTGTGGGTGTTCCTTAATCTGGAGAAGGGTGCACTGTCTCCCTGCTGATGCTACAGCAGAAGAAACAGCTCAGTGACCTTTTTGGTGAGTGCTTTGAGGGGGATTTCCACCTCTGCAGTAACAGCAGCAGGTGCACAATGTTTCTGTCAACAATAATGAAAATAGTAGTGGGGAGGAAGGAAACCATGGAGACCACAAAATGGTGCCTTGCCCAGGACCCTAGACTGTCTGAGGAGGCAAAGGCAGTCGCACAAACGCTTGGGAGGCATGAAATTCAGCTGTGGTACATTACAGCTCTTCAAATGAGCTTTTTTTCTGTGTGTGGCAGCTTTAAATAACTCAGCAAAGGCACAGAAAGCCCTATCAAAGTTTGGTGTATTACTTTCTGATGAGTAGCTGATGAGTGGTAACTCCTTTGGGCTAGTTTTGCTCTTAGTTAGACACCCATGGTCTAAATAATTCAGCAGCAGCTAAAAGGTGTGTTGCCAAGCTTCTCACCACTGCAACTCCAAGCACTGCCCAGCCTCCTCAGTGTATTTGTGTTCAGAGCTAATTTTGGACTGGTGTCAGAAGGTGAAATGTCAGTGGAAATAGCTCCTTGATTTATACAGACTAATACTGGTGTGGAGATAGTGGAGAGGAATCCGAGTCACTGATTTTAATTCTGTAAGGAGCACCTCCCTCAGACCTCTGTGCTGTAGCTGTTCTCTGGAGAACACTGGATGCAGCCTGCTGTGGTACTGCCTTCATTCCCTTCGCTCTTTTGAGGGATGGTTTCTCAGCTGATTTATACACCTCATCCTGCCCTTTAAAGTTAGTGCCTTTGTATATGTTTCTCCAAACTGTTTCTTAGGAGAAGGTGAACTTTTAAGGTGTCCAAACCCAGGTAGCAGGATGGGGATTTGCCAAGGTGCTGCATTATTAACCCCTCACAGTTTCTGCCCTGAAATGTGGGGGAGCAGCAGGAAGTTGGGCGGGTGCTATGTGCCCGTTTAAAGATGTTATCTCTCACAGTCAGTGCTGTCAAGTTTCAGTTTTCAGTAGTATTTTTACTCTCAGGCAATTTTTTTTTCCTTTTTTTTTTTTTTTTTTTTTTAAGAACTTTAAAAATTCTGCCACGCAAGTCACTGTAACATTTTAAAGGCCATTTTTTGTTCCTGTTGCACAAAACAAGGCACAGATCTGTCAGATCCAGCAGCTGGGATACTTTTTTGAATACAGTTCTCTTGAGGGCAAGAAAATATAGACATATAAATAGGGGTGAAGGCGTGTTTCTGGTGCAAGCCCTCAAGAGCTGATGGCTGTTAAAGCTTGTTTTAGTGCCTGGGGTGGAGTCTATCCCAGTGCTCTGGAAGGCTGTGTCAAAATTCCAGGTGGTCAAGGCTTCTGTATGCACATTCAGCCATCTGGGTATTTGTGGAGCTGCTGCAGCCCAGCCCAGCTCCTCCTGCCTTCATTTTTGTTTTCCATTTGGCTTCCCTTCACATCTTTGGTTCCTTTAGCCAGGTTTCAGCCGTTTCACATGTGCACTGTGTGACTCCTGCAGCTGGAGTCTGCCTCATGTCCTTTCCAGTCTGGTCCTCCTTTATCCCTCCTCCATGGCTGCCTTCCTGTCCTCTTCCGCCATCAGTCTGTAGGGCCCTGCCAACCCTCCTCGCCCCAATACTCCCCAGCTGTATGACTTGGTGCTTTCATCCTCTCATAAGAAGCCTCCAGCAGTGCTCTGGGCATCTGTAGGGAATACTTCAATCCTGTATCACCCTTGGGACAGTGTGCTGGTTTTGGCTGGGGCCAAAGTCTTGGACTAAATGAACTTAATGGACATTCTGTGGACACTTTATGGACATTTTGCAGAGGTGCTTCTAAGGGAATGATACTTGTATTTTTCAAAGGATGGGAAAGCAGTTATAGTTAATTAGGATATATTGGGTACTGTGAGACCTAAGCATGATATAAATGGTGTGGGATAAGGAGTGGAGAATGTGCTGGTTTTGGCTGGGGTAGAGTTGATTTTCTTTATAGTATTAGGAGGAGGCTATGTTTTGAATTTTGAACCAGAATTGCCCATTGTGCCACCTAAGCCTTTTTGCCTCCAGTGGACAGCCACACAACGGAAGAGAATAAAGCAACTCACATGGATTACATAAAACAAGGTATGGGGCAGCCCTGAGTCACCAGTGTGGGGCTCTCCCCTAGCCCCAAACTCTGCCTTGCTCCTCCCAGTGCTGCTCATGGAGCACGAGCTGGGGGGTGGGCCCCCACCCAGCACCCACCTGCACAGCCCATGTGCCTTTGGGAGTGCTGCATCTTCCTGTGGGGTGCTGTGGTGCCCCACTGCGCACAGCCACATCCCTGCTGCCATGAGGGCAGAGGACCCAGCAGATGATGCCATTCAAAATGTCTTTCCCTAAAAGCCGTTTCCCTGAAGGCTTCCACTGCCCCGGCACATGAGGTGTGACTCATCCTTGTGTTTGCACTTTCTGCAGCTTCCTTTGACATTTGCCATACTTTGCTGGAGAAAATGAGAGAATTCCTGTTTTGCTGGAAGGCCTTACAGTGCCACGGCTCAGTGCATTTTGGGAGAATATTGATATTCCAGTGACTGCTGTTTGGAGAAACAAGTTTCTTGTATCACAGACAGACTTTGTGAGCATTTGATGTTTATTGGTAGAGGAAAATTTACAGGGAAAATTTAAATGATGAGCATGAGCAAAGATGATACAAGATCTCTTCATGAGCATTTCAAAGGGTTCTTCTTAAACGACTTATATAAAACTAATTATATAGAATAACAGAATCTCCTGAGGTTGAAGGGACCCACAAGGATCATCAAAATCCAACTCCTGGCCCTGCACAGGACAGCCTCAAGAGTCACACCATGTGCCTGACAGCATTGTCCAAACACTTCTTGAGCTCTGTCAGGCTGGTGCTGTGATCACTTCCCTGGGGAGCCTGTTCCAGTGCCCAAGCACCCTCTGGGTGAAGAACCTTTTCCTGATATTTAACCTAAACCTTCCCTGGCACAGCTTCCTGCCATTCCCGTTGGTCCTGTCACTGGGCACCACAGAGAAGACATCACTGCCTGACTCTGCTGCTTCTCAGAAGGAAGCTGTAGACCATGACAAGATTTCCCTTCAGTGTCCTGTTCAGCAGGCTGAACAGACCAACTGACCTCAGCCACTCCTCACATGACTTCCCCTTAAGTCCTTTCTACACAGAATGCATAGTTCTAAAATTATTTGTGTGTAGATGTGGCACTTAGGGACATGGTTTAGTGGTGGGCTTGGCAGTGTTAGGTTAATGGTTGGACTTGATGATCTAGGAGTAAATGATTCTATGGCTAAAATATAAGTGCAAGCTTTCTGAAAGAAAAAAAATTGAAATATCAGTTTAGAATCAGTTACCTGGAGATCAACAACCCACTCTGCCATGCCTCCCCCTCAGCTATTCTGGGGAGTCTGCCTGGGCACCCCCATGCCCCATGTCAGGCTGAATTCCCCCTCCCCTGGGGAATGCACCCAAATGTCCCAGCCAGCTCCTGCCACAGCTGGAGAGTCAATGTGGTGCTCCCAACTGGAACAGCAACTGGTAAATGTGAGCTGGGGGGTTTACAACACTGTGACACTTTCACACAGCCAAGTGGCCACCTCTGCTGAAGTTATCCTCACCTGAGCTCATTCATTTTATGGTTTTATACTTTCAGGTTCCAGGTGGGATGGAAGAAAAGCAAAACCAGAGCAGCATGACAAATAATAGGGAATTACATTCATGGTAAGTCCACATTTATTCATGGAAATCTGGTTAACTGGGTTCTAAATAGTTTTACTTAAATCTCTTACATTTCCACCGGAATAAGGTCTTTAAAAGCAGACAGATGATACTAAATCAAGTTCACTGCAGTCTTAGCTGCAGGAACAAGTTATCCCATCCCACTGATCCACTCTGTGTGCAGCAGATGCTGATTTGAGGTAACATAACCTTGATGAAGGAAAAAAGGGGGATTAGCTAAAGGAATACCTATCCCAGTAAGTCAGGGTGATGTGATTTTTATTTAGATGCTTTAATTAACCAAACACCAGCTTCTTGTGTAAAGAAGCTTCTTGCTGTTCTGTGGGACTCAAGAGTGTTCAGGTGCAGGACAGTGGTATCTAATTCATCAGAATTATGACCCCTCTCACTCTCTCTCTGCACATAATCACCACAGTCCTGCCAAGCTGAAACAATGTCCCAACTGGGTCAGCTCAGGTGAAGCCAACAGGATGTGCACTGGCTTGCCTTCCCTTGGCAGCAGCACAAACATCCCCAGCAGCACGCCAGGAGCTGGTGCCTGTGGCCAGATGCATGCTGTCCAGCAGTGACTGGCACCCTCTGGACAAGAAGTGCTTTTTGTTCTCCTGTGCTAAATGACACACAATGCCAAGCCATTCCATCACCTTACAGAAGAAAGCCTGGTCTCAGCAGGCATGAAGCTGCCCAGGTAATTTTGGTCCTCCTTTGGATGTTTTCTTCATGTGCTAACTTGAAGTAAGTTGCTACAAAGATAAGCTTCAGCTTCAGAGAGCAGTGTGAGGAAGGGCAGGCTGCCTGCCCCAAGCCAGTTGCCCCTAGTGGAAGAGGTGAAGGCATCAGGTCTGGCTGTCAGGTCGTCAGGCACAGCTCCAAAGCCCCAGATGGATCATCTGTACCCTGCTGCAGACCAAGGATGGAGGAAAAGTGTGATTGAGGGTTTCTAGAGAAGGGCTGTCATGGGATCTGGGGAAGGATGTCCTGCCTAGTACCTCTGCTGCTTTTTCCAGTGGCTTTTGTTGATCTGGAGACAAGAACATGGTTTGTCCCTTAGAGCTACAACAGCTCTCATGTTGTATATCCCATAATATGTGCTAAGTGACCGCTCAAGTTCCTTGTTAGGACAAGAGACAGCAACAATATCCTCCAGGATATCCCCACACCAGGGATGCTGGGGTACCTCTGCATCAGGGGTGCAGGGCCTGAATGGCCATACCCTGATGTCCAGAGGGCTCAGGCTGTGGGAACTGCTGTAACTCACAAGCACATTGCATTTTTCCTAGACACATCTCCTTGCAGCAAACCAGGTCTGTTTGGCCAAAGCTCAGGTTACCCTTCTAAATGCTGTGTCAGTTTGAAAAGAGTGGGAACCCTCTTTTTGAAAGGGTAAATCATGCTCTTTAAAAAAAAAATGTGCCTAATTTATCCTGAGAATTTTATCTGCCTAATAAAATTTATATATACTGGTTGAGGCCAGTTCTTCTGGATTTTTGGCAAAGGCCAAATCGATGAAGACCTTACTCTTAGTAGTGTCCATGGCCTTCAACTTTGTTTGAAGATCTTTTACATGCTCCTTATCGTAGCAGCAGCACCTTTCACAGAATTCAGAGTCCTTCATTCAAGCAGTCATGTCCTTCAGCTGACAATCTGTACACCTCCTTATGCACCCAGAAAATGCCAGTAGCTGCTTTTGCCACAGTGTAGCTCTGAGAACTCACACTTGATTGCTTCTTCAATGGGAACCCCACACTGTCTATCATCTCTGCTTTCCAGGACCCAGGGCAGAGCCTGCCCCCCTTGTTCCCAAGCTGCCTACCTTCATGTTTACAAAAAAAAAAAAAAAAAAAAAAAAAAGTATAAATACTTTGGCAGCTTTTTAAAAGATGAAATATTATTCCTCTCTGACCTCATGTCTATTTAAAATCCTGCCAAACTGGGTGTCTCCTGAAAGTATTGGTGCAGTTAGTGTCAGATGGGCAGTGGTGCCCAACAGCATTGATCTCAGCTCCATTTTTGTCACAATTGGGCAGCAGTTTTGCAAAAGTCCAACCACATCTTCCACTGAGACTGCACTCTCATTCTGCTTTTGTATATCTTTGGTAGGTGTTTCTGCTCTGCTTGGAGTGAAACTCCTTTTTTCATTGCTTTCCCTGACTGAGTAAATATGTACTCAGTGCCATGACATTGTTCTTTGGGCTTGGGCTGTTTCCAGCTGATTAATTATTACAGCCATGCAGTAGTTTTTACAACAGGAGGACGGGGATGTGCGTCAGATTGCTGGCCTGAATGGACCAGTATCCGGTCTCCAAGATTTTGGATAAGTTTTTGGACAAGATTAATGGAGCCATGGCAAGTGAATTTGCCTTGCCAGAGTGAATTTGTCCTTGTGAAACCCCCCTGCCATTTCCTAATCAGCATGTTGAAGAGTTTGTGAGCTGGAGATTGTATCCAAATGATTATTTAACCCCAGTGGATACTACTTGCACGAATGGGTGCTCTGATAATTCCCCAGCAATGAGTTTCTTCATCCAGACAGATGCTGAGTAAAGAAGTACTGCTCTTCAACTGCTTCAGAGGAATTGCCTGACAATTTAACCATAAAACAAGCATTCTGATTTTGTCAGATATACAGGCTAGGAAAGTGATGACGTGTCCTCTATGCTCACATTTCCCAGAACAATGCGTTCACATGGTTTGGGCACATGTTAAATCTCAGTTACCTGGACAAACACATTAGCAAGTGACAGTGTTCCGTGACACTCTCTGGGCACACGTTACTGGTGCCGCCTCTGCAGGAGCCCAGATAAGACCCACAAAAATTGGGTTTGCTGGGTCACCGGGTCACCAAATGGAGACAAGCAGCTGCCATTCCTCAGCGGTACTCCCAGGAGAAGGACGGTCAGGGAGTGTAAACTGGCATGAGCAGTGCTTCCAAACTTGAGCAGCCAAGCATGAGCCACTGTGTAACCCATCCCTGCTGCTTCTGGAAGTGTTCTGGAGCTGCCTGCCAATGTGTTCCCTGCCCAACCATGGCCTGTGGCACTCTGCAAAGAGACAGCGCATGCAAATGTCTTGCACATCTGTATTTCCAACCATGCAAAGCAAATAAGCCCATCGTGTGCAGTGAACAAACCTGTATTTGAGGTTGTTTAAAAAGCTCTTCTTTCAGACCACTGTCTGGCTTTCACTGAGGACTGTTACTTTCTTTCAAAGAGGAAGCGGGTGCTTAGCAAGGATTTGTTTTTGCCGTGAGGGGAAATTCCAGCACGCTTGGCCATAGCTCTGCCTGGCCCAGCAGAGCTGTGTGTGCTGAGCCTCCGCGGTGGCAGCAGCCAGCACCCCTTACCCTGGCAGCCTGGGGGCACATGTGTTCACATCTGTGCACATCTGTGCCTGCACACAGGCTGGGCCTGCAGTGTGAAGGGCAGCAGGCTCTCTTCACCTTTTACTACTTGATAAAAGACAGACATTAAAGAGAAATTTCTGTGGTGACTAAACGGGCCTGGAAACAAGTGTCGCTGTCATTAAGGGGCTGCATGTGGCACCCTGGAACAGGGGAGTCTCTCAAGCTTTAGCCACAAGCCTAGACTTGACAAGGATGGGAAGGGGGAGGAGAGCAAGGTAATATTGAATCGTTTCTCTGTCTTTCTCTTTGGTGACTGTGGACTTGATTTTCTGGGAGGCTTTTGCCTGCTGAGCAGTTGCTGATTTTACCAAGGGAAAAGCTGTCAACAGCTGACCTCTCTCAAAACAAATTTGGCAAACAACCAGCGGTTTCTCAAAACAACCTTCTGATTCTCTTCTACCTGCTGAGTAGAGTCAAGCATCTTTATTTCATATCCTATTGCAACAGGTGAGCTTTTCTTTCCTACTTAAGTGAAAGTGGCCACTGGGTTGAGAAGCTTTTGAGCAGGATTTACTAATTGCTATGCCACCTGCTTCTCCACAAACCTGGCAGAATCCAATTTTTTTCTTCTTATTCACAGGCTTTTCAAAGAAATAAACACAGGTAATCAGTTTTAACCAGAGATTTATTTGATCTCACTGCCTCACCAATACTTTGACCATTTCAGAGCTGTTGTGGATGAAATTCTGTTTCACTACATAGGAATTACTCACAAACGTGGGGAGAGTTGCCACTATCCACCCTCACCTTCCGTGGCAGGGGTTTGCGTGTGTGTCCTGAGCCAGGGTGGCCACAGTGGCTGTGCCCAGACAGATGCTCCGTGTGGCCTTGGGAGCTGGCAGTGAGAAGGAGCATGCTGAACAGCAGCTGATTCCCAGGCTGGCTGCTGACAGTGACCCTCGGGGCAGGGCCAGCAGAGCGCTGGGGAGCAGGGCTGGGCTCCCTCTCACACGCCAGGTCTGGTGTTGCTCAATGCAGGGGCTGCCTGGCCATGGCACAGGACAGGCGCAGCTGCTCGCCCCCCTTCCCCTCCAGGAGCCCTTTGCACAGACCTGCTGAATGGACAGGAGGAGAGAAAAGAAACAGGAACTTCTCTTTGGAATCACATCATCCCAAAACTGAGAGAAGAAGCGAAAGTTAAATACAAGGGACTGTTTTAGCAAAGGCTGTTGAACTTCCAAACCTCACGGTGAGCAGTTCCCATGCAACAGTCTGTGCAAGCATGGCTTGGTTCAGTGCAACAGTTTCAGCTCCATATTTCCTGTCACTAATTCGTATTAATTACCAGCTGGCATTATATGAAACATTCTCTTGGTGTCTTCTAGTGTGGAGGGAAATCTCAGACTACCTCTAGAGTGAAATTTAGCAAAAAAGTATTAAAGTCTCAGTTCCTGAGTTACTAGGGAAGCATTAGATGAAAGTAGGTGCAGCTTTCTACACCCACTCTGGTTACTATGACATATCACATACTTATCCTAGCCCAAAAAAGAAAGAGCACCTTGACAAGTTTTCCATGCCTGCATCTCTCAAAAAACTCTGGCACAGCAGAAGTGCAGGCCTGATCTTCAGATGAATGGTTTGTACAATTTTCACTTGTGAAGGCTGAGAGCAGCACAGTAGGAGCTCACATCCAGTAAGATTTTCAAAAGTGGATGGGAGGTAAGGTTAAATGGCAAGTCAGGAAGATTCTAGCATCAACTCTAGTGCAAATCTAGCTTGGAATCCTATTAATCTCTACAAAGACAACATGTTAGCAGGTACCAGTGACCTCACAGGTACCACCAGGCACTTGCCAACTCTGCTCCAGTGGGAACAGGACCCTGATATTTCCTCATCTCATCATTGCATGTCCCAGATGTGGTCAAAACCAATTTTGATCAAAGGAGGTAACCCTTTTTTTTTTTTTTTCAGATTGCAAAAGGGAAAAAATGGGATAACCACAAGCATTGTTCTGTAGTGTATATGATTAATCCATGAAAGATGCACAGAGTTATAATTTGCATGAGAAAATAAACAAAAACTATGGCATGCTCTCCCATAGCTTCCATAAAGTAAAATTTTATACTCAAAAAGCAGTATCTTCTCTCAGAGAAACTCAGGATAAAGAGTTTCTTGCAATATCATTGAAAGATACAGTACTAGGCACTTGATAAGCTTCCTGTCCTCAGGATGATATTCACATCTGTTGCTCTAGGAATAAAAAGCATTTCATATTTCTTAGACAAAACTAGGCTAAGATGGAATTATAGCTGGGAGCAGATTAATAAACTCCAAGTAAAACATATTGCAGGACTGTAGCAATTATCTATCAAAACAAAGTATGTTAAAACTCAAGAAAAATCAGACTTGAAGGTAACTTTAAAAGGAAATGTAAACACATGAACACAGAGAGACACAGGCAGCCAAGCATGGCAGGGATGATGGTGCCTCTGTGGGCATGGTGTCAGTCCAACCCCACAATTTTGGAGCAGCACCTCATGGGATATAACCCATTCGATCTGCTGTGTGTTCTGCTGAGGGCCCTGGGATCTTGTTCTCACATAGTTTTATCTCCATTTAAATGAAAGTATATGTGAAAAATGATGCTGATTTGTTTTCATCAGGTTTAGATATTAGCCTGAAAGACTTTCTCTTTAGTTGGTGTAGACATTAGAGTATGTCAGTCCAAAACCCCAAACTTCTTATTAGCTCTATAAGAGGTCATACCACCATGAGACCCTGCCTTGCCCCATGTTTTGCTCTCCAAGCATGCTGCCAGATTGACCTTTTATAAATTTATAAAGCAGTTATATCTCCCTGGTGTTCATGGGAAGATAGACACCAAATCTCTTATTTTCTGATTTCCAGACCCAAATTATGATTGGTTAGATGACATGCCTAGATAATGGCTCTCTCACCCAAATATCTACTCTTGTCTGTAGTTACCAATAGCAATTCCATCCTATCCATACCTAAGGAGCCAGAACCCCCAGCCACCTCCCCAGTTCCAGTTCTGCCTGTTGGCTGAGGAATAGCCTTTCCCCCTCACAGAGAGATTTGTTTAAACCCAAGCCTGTAAATAAACTACTTTGAGGTTGGAGTTGTCATTTTTTGGTCAAACTGAAAAATGCTTCTAGTAGCAATAAAAAAACTCTCCATCCTCCTTTCATTTCAGCTAAGTTTAAAAGAGAGCTCATCCACGTTGTTCATGTAAAAAAACCTCTCACTCTCTCTCTCAAGTGGTTTGATGGGGTTTTACATCTCTATCTGATCTGCAGGGATTTTTTCCGGGCACGTACATAGCGCCTGCGGTCCCTGGGGCAGGTAAGCAGAGCTGCTTCTTGACTCGGGCTGCGCTTCAGCTCCTTTCTTAGAAAGCACAAGCCATGCAGAAAACCTTGCTGAAAAGTCACTGCATGCCTTAGAAAGTGAAAAACCTGCTCTTGGGCAGGGCTTGAAAGCCTGACTGTTAGCACCGCACTCTGAAAGCTCGGAGGCGATGGAGCTCCTCGCAGCCCTTGGGAGGCAGTGGGTGGATGCAGGGATGGCAGAACACCCCAGTCCCACCCCTCTGGCCTCCTGTAGCTTCAATTAGGAAGCAATTAGTGAGTGCAGTTAGAAATTGGTGAGTGCAGTTTAATCTCATGTTATGTTATGCAGCAGAGACAGTTTAAAAATAGGTTTCTTGGTGGCAGCCCAAGCTTCCCATCCCCTGACATGTTTCTGAGTCTGGCTGTGACGGTCATGGAGACAAGAGCTTTGCTCAGTAGAACATGAATTGAGCAACCTTTTCTAGCTAGTTTCTGCAGATATTTTGGAGGGTGCCAGTGAAGCTGCTGCTGTGCATTTTTTTGGTCTATATTCTGGAATCGAAATTTATCTCTAAAAAAAGGGTAGACGGAAGAAGAAACCTGGGACCTGCACTACTGCAAGCTCTTTAACAAAGTGGATTTAGATGCAAAGTAGCTGTGCCATGGCCTGGATCAGAGTATACAGAAATGAATGTGACACTGATGATCAGAGACAGCCCCAGCAGCAGCAAAACTCCTCTCCAAGAGTCCTCAGATGAGGTGTAAGGAAGAATCAGGTATATCTGCCCTGAGGTGGGAGCATTGCCATCCCCTTCTCCATCAAAGCATTTTTACCATTTCTGTTTTCAGGCTGTGCTGCTCAAACTTTTACTTTTACCAAGTTACTGTCTCATAGCCCAAGGTTGTCTTACTGTTCCCTAGTAGGCTGAGAGTGTGAAGATCATTCTTGCAGTGCATATCCCCATGGGAAGGTTATCAGAGAGACTTGTTTTGCCATGTGAGCATGAGACTACCCCATGATCCACTGGCATACACCAAAACCAGCATACACTTTGGATAAACTGAACTTTGCATCAGATTGACTTGAATTAGATGTTTTAATGAGAACAACTCAGACACTGCCTGTTCTATCTTCCATATCTCATAAAGGTTTGCAGATGGTTTATGAGATGTTATGGTCTGTGCTCTGACAGCTGCAAGATGTTCAGGTTGTTTATAGAGACTAGAAGAGAACAAATTCAGCCTTGGCCCCTTCCCCACCTACATGTGAAGCTATATGTGGAACAAAGTGTCTAATGTTTGCACTGAGCCTCACTTCCACTTGCAGAGCTGAAGGAGGAAACAAGAGCAGAAGACTGCAGGACCTGAATACAATCGCAGACATTCACTTGAGGCTTCTTTCAACACCCTGCTCTGCTACACAGCTTTAATCTTTTCACTATTATTCTGATCAATACTTCTTTCTGATATAATCTTACTGGCAGAAAAGGTGCTTCCTGAGGGGATCTACAGCTGTGCATCCAGAACAGACACACTGAAGTATCTGTAATCTCAACATGACAGGAAAAACTCTGCTCTGCCAACACCAGTCCTTCTCGGGCTTGTCATCACTTGGCAATTTTTGGTGTTCACACACAGTGCTGACAGAAATTGTGTGAGTTACTTAAACAGGAGAATCTGTGTTCTGGATAATGCCAGTGAATCATCATCAAACTTCTGGGAAAAGGTTTTTACCAAGGTTAGCCAACAGAGCTGTAAAGTCTCTAGCTCAGAGAAAAAAATGTCACATTTAAAGCAGCAGATGGGAAAAGCCTTGACTAAGTGAGGGAAAGGCTTAAGAATTGACACTGTTCTCTGAGGTAAGGGATAACTATCATATGCACTTTTATTTGTTGTGAAATGAATTAGACACACCAAACAGCAGCATTTACAGAGAATTCTGTCTGGTCCTGCAACAGCTGTGAAACCCAAGACTACCAGAAGAGCAAAATCTGGAGCTTTTGCCAGGTGTGTGTTGAAGGGACTGCTCCAAGCTGCTGTCTCTGATGGGTCAGCCTTTCCCTGCCACAAGGTGTGCCAAAAGCTGGCACTGCATTGGGAAGGTTGGTGTGGCTGAGAAGCTTCATCTACACTGAGAATATGACCTAGCTGACTGAAGTGAGAGCAGTGATGTCTGAAGGCGTGTGTTTCACCCTCCCAGAAAAGGTGCTTTGGTGATCAGCAGCCTGCCAACAGGCTGTCTTGCTCTGAAGCAGGTTTCTCACAACACAATGGGACACGTGATTAGGCAGAAGTCTCCAGGAATTAATGGTGAATGGTAAGACCAGCTAGGTTGATTTTTGTGAACGTTATGTTAAGGACATCTGAGAAGAGCAAAATGTAATTGAAGACATGCCAAAAGAGTGGCTTGCTCAGGATTTTGGAAGGGGTACATCTTCTTTTGGACTCTGACAACAAAATAAATATGAAGTGTAACAAATCAGGACTCCATCTGACTCCAAA
Source organism: Brachypodius melanocephalos (assembly GCA_013398615.1). Taxonomy (NCBI): domain Eukaryota; kingdom Metazoa; phylum Chordata; class Aves; order Passeriformes; family Pycnonotidae; genus Brachypodius; species Brachypodius melanocephalos. Next base: position 11,045,864 of record VZSR01003049.1, read on the forward strand.
ACAACTGAAAGGTCCACATGGAATTTTGCACCACAGAGGTCAGAGACAAATTTCAGGGCACTGTATGGCTGAAGCCATGAAAAAGTGCTACATTTAAGAGACTGCAGAGCACAGTTCCACTGCCCAATAAGAGATCATGCTGCAGACATCAGGAATAGCATAACAGGCCACTGGACTTTGTGGGTTCTTCACTTCAAACAAACCAAGTCCTGGGTTCTGGGAAGAGAATGGGTGGGAAGGAAGGGGAGCGGGAAGGGTAGAGGAAGGGGTGGAGTTAAAATCTAACCTGAGGAAATCTAACCCAAGGGAAGGATCAGAAGTTTAGATGTGCAGGGCTCCTGTTTCTGTGTCATAGTGGATATTACAATGAACCATGACTATTTTGTTCATTTTTGGCACTGAGCAGATGGCAAGAACCTGGAAGGGATTCAAACAACAGTAGAAATTATTTAAGAGACACTGGAAGAACTGGCTTGAGAAACAAGTGAACAAATGTAAAATGGGATGAGAAATGTGCTAGAGATCTTTAGAGAGTATAAAACTACTGAGAGAGGAACTATTTCATTTTATAGAACAGAATAGAAACAAAATGAATGTACCATGAGTAACAAAGAGCTCTGCAAAATTTACACTAGCTGGTCTCACTGCACTGATTTAAGTTATCTGTCCTTTTTCTTGCATCTCAGCTACAACAGCAGCAGCAAGACAGGCAGTGCAGCCTCCTCTCCACTGGCAGCCCACTGCATGGAGGATTTAAATTCTCACTTCTTCCAGGCTGGAAGTGCATGCCAAGCTTGGGTGAGCTTGGGTGGCCAGTGCAGGTCTGCTGCCATTGTTCCTGCCTCAGTATCTCCAGCAGTGCAGGGATGAAGAGGAAACAGTGGTTGGCAATTTCCACAGCTACCCCAGCAGGAGCTTCTTGTTGCTGTGAGTAACCCCCAGCAGCAGCTTCTTGCTGGGGGTCTTCAATAAATCTGTATGGAGGTTAGGTAATAAAAGCAAACACCTTGATCTGGTGCCCCACACCAGAACCCCTCTTTTGGGTACTGCCAGCTCCACTATGCCCTGTACACGACTTCACTTGCTCCTTACAGCTGCCTGACCAGCACCTGCTGGGCACTGCTCTCCTCTTTGGCCTCACTACCCGCAGTGCATCAACAGAGAAGTGAGCCCCAGCAGCTTCAGATGATCTTTCCCGCTCCTTCATAAGCCCTATGCACAGCAGGAGAGAGGACCAACAAGAGGGGTGGGCAGCCTCTTCAGAGAAGCCCAGTCCCTGATCTCTTGAGTGCCAGCTTTTCTTTTATCACCTCCATGACTTGCACATGCACAGAGCTGGCAGCATGTCGGGCATCCTTGCAGCTCCACCCCCTCCCTTTCCAGCACTCATCCCACTTTCTAAAGCAGGCATGACGTTGCAGATGCCCACACTGAACCCATGCAGAATATTTCAGCCCGTTCACATCAGAGCTTTTCTGATAGGCATGGCTCCCAGCTGGTGGCCCTTTGTGGAATGCTCCTGCCTGCAATTGACCAGAGGAGTGCTGTGCCCCCCGTGGGATGCCTGCCCCTGCACCCATGCACTCCCACCCCCATGCACTCATGCACATTCATGCGTCTGCACACCCCTGCACCCACCTTCCCACGCACCATGAATCCCTGTGCCCGGGCAGCCGCAGCAGCTCCTGCCAGCCCTGCAGCAGCGCTGTTTGCTGCCTCCACCTCAGTGGCCATGGCAACTGCTGTTGTGTAATGAAGTGTTGCCAGGATCCAGGCCAGGAGCAGAGCTTCGTAAAGGAAATGAAAAATAGAAAAAGCAAACCATGGAAAGGCATGATGTCAAGCCAATGAAATCCAAGTACCCCCTCTGCCTGGCGTCACACACACTTTTCCACACTGGCTGCCTGCAATCCAGCCTTGCCACGGCTGACCCAAAGACCAGTAGCTGAAGAGTCACTGCTCAAACCAGTGCCTCTGGTTGTTTGTGCTACTGTGTTCTTTCTTTCTCCCAGTGATAATCAAGAACAAATTGTATCCACCACTCATCTATTTGTTCTCTAAGGAAGTGGTTCAGACAACGAAACACATTTTACCGAGCAGCTGAGCCAAGAGAACAGGCTACCTACTGCAGGATGCCAGGCTGGAGCAGCTTAAATACTTGTTCTTTTGACCCAGAATAGTTGCTTTTGCTTTGCTGAAAATCCCTTTATTGAAAGAAGAGGTGTTTTAAAAAGTGCCAGAGCTTGAAGCTCTGTCTAGGTTTGTCTCCGTGAGGGGCAAATTCACCAAGGAAGCAGGAAGCCTGGATGCAGGGAGGCCTGAGTCCTTTCTGTGCCAGCCAGTTCAGATGCAGGAACCTCATCCCTGCTATGGTGAGCCCTAGCCAGGCCAGGGGTGTTCCAAGGAAATACACTGCACTCTATGGAGATGCAACTCAGCTGTGTTTTGCCTGGGTGATTTCTGAATGCCTCTCATTGCATAGTAGGGCAGAAGGAAAGACAGGCACTGGACAGAGAAACTCACACACTTAAAAAAAAACCAAACCAAAACAAAACAAAAAAAAACACCCAGAGGGTGAAAAGGCAGGAACAGAGGTGAAGGAGCAAGTATTAACTGCCAGGTTTTAATCCCTGGATTCCACAAGGGCATCTCACCTCTGGAGCCTGGAGCCTTTGCCAGGCTGGCCCGCCAGAGAGTGAGTTTGAGAGCATGAGAGGGAAATGGGGAAGGAAGGCTGTTTTCTAAACAAGGGAAGGGGAAATTGCCTCTGTCCCCAGACAGAGTGGAAATATGAGGAAATGCTATGTTTGCACTGGGCAATTTCTGTTTTTCTCTCAGGGTTTTCAATCAACACTTGCCTTGGTAACTGGTGTCTGTGAGCTAAACACTCTGAGACAACAATTCTGTGAGGAGAAAAAACACTAATGGAGCTTTAAACTACTTGCAAAAAGTACCCTGGTGAGTGCTGTTTACCTGCCACTGCTTTCACTCACTGTAAAGCCTGAAGTGTCCCATCTCAGAGTGAGCTCAGGAGAGCCAAGAGCTCTCTTCAAGGTTGCAGTCACAGCTGCTTTCCCTCTCAATGGCAATGAAACCTCGCAGCTGTCAGCATCCTCCGGGACAGCTCTGCCTGCGGGAGGCGGGGAGCAGGGAGGATGCAGCCAGTGGTCCCCAGGAGATATTAGCCGCCTTCTGTCACCCTGGGAGAAGGGCAGGAACTTCGGGTGAAAGTTTTCACCCCTTAAAATGTATAAATGCACGCGTATTTAGAAAGGGACTTTGTGCAAAGACGCGAGAGCCCAGCCGTCCTTTCCTCCCTTGCCATTGCAATGGCCAGCTCCTCTCCCTGCAGGGCTGGATGTTCCCGGCGCAGCCCAAGGCTGTCCCAGGCAGCTTTTCCATGGATCTATCTGCAGGAAGGCGTTTGCGGCTCGCAGCAGAAGCACTCGCGTGTTTGGGCTGACATCTAGTGTCGGCATGGACGGCCACTCTCCTCCCGACGTGTCTGCGGTGAGCTGAAAGGAAGAATGAAGAGGACTGTTCTTTGGATTAGTGTTTGTAATGTGATCAGAGACTTGACCCGTAAGCCCTCGAGTGGCTTTGCTCCATTAAAGACTGAAGAAAATAATCATAGAACACTCAAAAGTGGAAATAAATATTGTTAAAGAAAGTTTTCCGCCCTAGATTTCTCGCAGCAGTGTCAGAGTCTGACTTCAGCAGGGGGGAAACATTGGATAATTGAGTGGTACAGCAATAGGAACAGCTCAGCCTGGGTGGCTACAGGGAGACACCACAAACAAAGGAATCCCTGGGCCTTTATACCCTTACAGTCTATGTACCTGTTCCAATGGTTATTTTGGGGTCTGGGGTCTTCCAGTTTTCACTGGCTGGACAGTTACCACCCTGTGTCACCTTTCACCTGTGTTTTTCTATTTTTGACTTAGATCTGTTCTGACCTTTCCACATGGTACAATCAGGGAAAAAAAAATATTTGTAACAGGCATTTTATCTGAAGTGCAAAAACAGACTTCAGGCCTGTGAAGGAAGAGGAAAACGTGTTTGTGCTCCACTTTCCCCATGAAACTGGGAGGGATTCTTGTGCAAGAGAGGTCTCTAGGTCCTGTTGGTCAAAGTCCATAGTATTTATGCAGGAGTTGGCTTTGCTAAAAGAGTCAGATGGAGTCAAGGGGCAGATCTTATCATCCTGACAGAGCAGGCATCCTGTCATTGAAGTTTCCCCAGGAAGTTTCCTGTTGCTGTTTAACCTTTAAATATGTGGTCTTTCTTGTCAGATTTCCCATCAGATATCCCATTTCAGACAACCAGGGAATTCATACTTAAGTTCAGATGGTGCAGGGAATCTTGTGGAACCATGAACTGTTTGCTCTGTACACACACTTGAACTTCAGAATGTACACAGAGATACTTTATATTAAACTTTGGCCCATTTAAGGACAAAACAGTCCTTCATATTGTTTTAGTTATGGTATATTTTACTTTATGAAACATTCAAATATATGCATATATGCATTTATGTTGGGAATGGTGAGATAGGGAAACCTTATAGATATGATT
>VZSR01003049.1:11050538-11086627 GCA_013398615.1 Brachypodius melanocephalos
CCCTCTCGGCTGGACGCTGGCAGCTGGGAGCAGGGCTCTCTCTATCTTAGGCCTTGCAATAAAACCACGTGTCTCAAGAGCAACCCTGTCCTCCAAAGATCTTGTCCCTGGCATCTGCTTTAACACATTTATGGCCACTGTTTATGTTTGATGCAGAAGACCCTCTATTTATCTTCATGACCACATTGCTGCCATCACACTACATGCAATCTGCCTCCCCAACATAAAACCAAAATAGCAGAGAGTTGATCTTGGCATGTAGAAACAGCCACTGAAAACAAACCTCTGGAGAGGAGCAAGCCTGTCACCAACCCCTGCAGTTACTGAAAGCGTCCTTTAGTGACAGGTTTCCTCCTGGCTCAGCTATGATGCTGAGGGGTTTGGATGGTGGATCCTCTAGGGAGAAAATGGTCTGACATAGCACCAACAATGCACATCAAAGGCAGTAGCAAGGGTTTGGGGTTTCATTGCCCTCTTCTATGATACCGAGGCCATCACAGCATGTGAAGAACTAGAGTTTTCTTCCAGAAGCCTTATTCCTGAGCCGGCTGCTGCTGGAGGTACCCACTTGGGCAAACACTGCCTCTGCCATGACAAATGCAGCAGAAGGGGCTGTTTTGAGACCACACCTCAATTATTAAATCTGATGTATTGGCTCAAAAGAAGAAGACAAAATCCACTTCTCTTTTACAACATATTCTTTTAGAGTGAGTGCTGTAAAGCATTAGTGGTTTCATATTTCATAAAACCATGTAATGCTTTTGTTTTGAGGAAAGGCATACTAGCAGCTGCACAAGGGCCACATCAAAAACAACTTTGGATGAGTAATCATGAGTTTCTGCCTATGGGCTATCCAGAATGAAACTTGGTTCAGAGACTGATGCTTCTTTTCTCTTCTTCAGAAGAGCTTTTCCAAGCTACTCTGATCAGTATCCCACAGACAGGTTGCTCAGTCCAGTGTTTTGGCTGCTTGGAAGTGCTGACTTGCTTCCAGGGCATTTTTGAGTCTCGCCTTTTGGCTGGTTGCAGCAATGCTGTGCCACCCACAGGTAGTCTTCTAAGGAAAACGTTCCACACTGGGGGATGAGCAGCATCCACCTTTCAGTTTCTTTGGCTTCAGATGTGCTTCAAGTGTCACCAGTAGGAAAACATTTAATGGCTCATGCAATGTATCTTTAATTACTATCCATCCAGTGTCTTGCTGACAGATGTGTAGGAGAATGGATTACAGGCAACCTCATCCCTGATAAGTCACAGCTGTGTTAATTACCAAAAACAGCCTTACCCTTATAGGTCACAGCTGTATCCAACAAGGATGAGTGTGATAAATGGGTGGGCTGGCTGGTCAGGGGAGAACAATCCAGAGGGGAGGATTCAGAAAGGTTGGATCTAATGGGAGAGAGAATTGCTGCTGTGAGGTCAGTCTGAGTCTGCAGTTGGGGCCTGCAGTCAGAATTTACAAGGGAGGCCTACAGTGGGAGTCTGCTGTAGTCAGAGTCAGTGAGGAGTTGGAGTCAGGATGGCCAATCTGTGAGAAAGAATAAACTGGGAGCTTTTCACCCCGATGAACAGGAGTCCGTGTCTCATCTGATTTCTATCCCTAATGCAAGCCCTGCTGTGACACAGATGCTTGTGTCACACATTTGTAATTCACATTTAGAAAGTACTGGTCCAATCTACTGCTTGTAGGTGATTCCTGTGGCATATTCCACCATGGCAGCAGTGCTATGCTGATGAGGACTGAATGAGCAGGGAGTGGTACCCCACAGCCTTCCCAAGGGATGTGCCTGACCCCTGTGCAATACTAGTTCCCAAAGGAGAACAGAAATTGGAAATCACCTTCCCAGCCTACCAGAGCCATGAAGGATGCTGGGGATGCTGGGCACAAGAAATGCCTGGGAAATGGTGCGGTGACTGGCAAGGGGTGGTGAGAGCTGCCAGCATTCAGATGAGAGGAAACCATATCAGAGAGACTCAAGCTGGTGTCAGCCACAGCGACACTGACTCTTTCCCCCAGGGAAGGGAGTGGATAACCCCAGTACTGTGCACAGAGGAAGAGAGTGTGTTGGCACAGGCTGTGCTTCTGCAGCAAAGGACGACCTCCTGGATTTGGGCCTCACACCCAGCTATGGGGACCTCAACACTTCTGCACTACAGCCAGGGTGGACACAGTTTGAGATGCTCCCTTAAAGTATGTTATAAATCCCTGCCTCCAGTACTGGAAATATTCCTGTTTCTCCTGAGACTCTGCTGCCTCTGAGCTGGTGCAACCATTTCCAGCTTGTGGAGGAAACTGCAGCTGTGGAGAGCATAACAAAATAAGCCAAACTCCAAATGAGCACAGCAAACAAGCTCTTAACCTTATTTCTTGGAAAAAAAGATATCCATTTCAAATGTTTCTTGCACCTGCTAAATGCATTAGCAGTGGTGTTGTATCCCGAACGAGCAGTGCTGATGAAAGAAAAATAGCTTCTTTGTTGTGATCTGGTGTGCTTGTGACAGCCATTCAGGAGATGATTTACAACTCTGTGCTGGAAGCTGGACAACCACACTCAGTGCTCACATGGTTGCTCTTCATCGTTTCCAAACTTCCTTGAAAGAGCTAAGCACTTTGCCACCTATTTTCTCTTTCAAAAAACCATCAGAATGAGGTTTTGCGTGTGTTGGTCATGCCAAGGAAAATAAGTCCTTATTGGGAAATGGAGGCAGAGAGCCATTGGCCCTGGAGGTTATTACAGGGTGTCCAGTTCCAGCAGCTGACAGCACTGCAGGAAATCTCAGACGTTTTTTGCTGCCATGCTGTGGATTAACACATCAGCATAATGTCAGAAGGAAAAACACAGAAAATATGAGCCACGTGTTATTAAAACAGACTGAGCAAAGAGCTTGGTTGGCGACAGGCTGGGGCTGGAGGAGCCGCCCGTGCTTTCCACTGCAGGCCACCAGCTGCCTCCGCTCTGCCTATGCAGCCTTAGCCACGCTTCTCCACTCCTCTGCATGGGAGGTGGCCAGGGACATGCCTAACAGGATGCAGTCCAGAACCCAGTACCACAGACCCGGTCAGCCCTGACCTGTGGCAAACAAGAAGCCATTCTTTGAAATAGGTTTTCACTCGAAAAACGTGGTGGGGGGGAGGCTAACTACTTCTGACACATTATATCAAAGGAAACAATTTTGGTCTCCAGCACTCACAGGAGCAACACAGGATTCCCTGGAAACAAGGTGAAAATTAACTTTGGGAGCATGAACTAGTTTTCCATGCCTTTCTGTAGTACCTGCTTAAAGTGGCAGTGAGAGCAGGTCATTTTGTCAAGATGCTCATGCTATTTTTTTGTGCTATTTATTTTGGTGATAAAAGAGGAAGGATGACAAAGAAAAGTTTTTACTGGTTATCCTGGGTGGGGGAAAGGACACATTTTCACCTGCTTCTCTGTTGATGATCAGTGTGGTGCCTTCCAGCCCGTCCCACTCCTCCCTGCCCTGTGTCAGCCTCAGGTATATCTACAGGGAATAGTGTGGGGAAACAAGAGCCTGAAGTGATTTGGCTCCATGTCAACCTTCCTTCCCCTCTGAACAGGTGATATAACAGGCAGCTGATGTTGGAGGGCTACCAGAAGAAAAGCACTTCTCAGAAAGAATGCAAAGCACTGTGACTTCTGGGATCCCCCGGGATGATGATGGTTGCCCATGAAGAAGTAAAACTTCCTACTGTTCATTTCTCTTCATTTCAGGTAATCAGAGCTTTGTTTAGCTTCTTCTCCAAGAAAACCATAAAATTACCTACAGCTTTAACTTCTCTGAGTCATTCCAGCTGAAAGGAGCACTCAAGGGCAGCCTAGTGTGGTGTCCAGTCACTCGGGCAAAGAGGACGACAACGTGCACGTACAGATGTGCTTCACACATGCTCCCCCTTTGCTTGTTTGCCAGTGTCCACATGGGCTTATCTGGGCTAGAGGAAAAGCTGTGCCACCAGAGGATGTGTAAAACAGCAGGACGAACAGGATTTCCTTGGCTGGAGGCAGGGAGGTCTCTGCAGGCAGGAGATGGCTCTGGGGGTCCAGAGTCATTTACGAAAGAAAGAGAAAAGGAAAGTGGGGGCTTTTCAGGTTTTCATCTCCTGGCAGCATGAACTGTTGCTTTCTAGAAAAGGTGAGATTGATTGAAAACATATTGACTTCAGAATGTCCATACGAAGAGAAAAGCACTTTTACAAAGCACTAAGTAGGAGCCTCCACAATGGGGGAGGCTTTTTCAGGGAAAAGAAAGGTATGATTTCACTTCAAGTCTATGATAAGGGCCTTGACAGAGAGCAGAAGAATGCCAGACTGTCTTCACTACTGGAATTGGAAGATGTGATTATAAATCTCAGTACCATGGAGAAGAGCAGTAATACAAAGCCATGAAGTCAAGGTAACAGAAATAGGGTGCAGATGTGGCATAGTGAATTCAGAGCAGACTAAACATCCTACCTGCAACATCCAGATCCCACTGAAATCCTGCTGAAGTCTGCTTTGACTTGCAGTAAGAGATAATGAGGACAGAAATCAAGGAAATTCTGAGTATTCAGATGGAAAAATCAGATCAGATACCCCAGGACTGAGGGCTTTTCTAACTCCTGTCCTCAGATAAAAGATTCCTGCCATCACTGAGACCAGCTCCAGCCATAAGTAATATGTTGGAATTTCCCAACCTGAGCACACAGCTAGTGAGAGAAAGTAGTGCTGATCCTGATGTGAAGATATGACCTTGCATTCCTGTAGGGAAGAACGTCATCCATGGTGCTTAGACAGGGATGGGATTTTACCTGTAAGAAAATCTGATGCAGATAAGGCTTTGCTTGAGAAGTTGTAGCTTGTTGATGGAGAAACACTCAGAGCTGGGAAACAGATATCGTGTAAATATTTCTTTACCCAGAACAGTGGTTGGGTTGTAAAACATCTGTCTCTTCTCTGTGGCAGTGAATTCCCCAGAGGTGACTCAGCAGTCAGCAAGATAAAAACCAGACACTTGTAGTGTCTGAACAGTGGGCAAAATTGAGACTTTAATCTGTGTCCTCCAGGTGAGGATTTCAACCTCCAGCATAGCCTTAGTAATGAATAAGATACAGTAATGAAAAGCCAGGACTGCTGAGATCAAAAATACGAAAGCCAAGATGGACAATTTGCAGTGGCACACCAAAAAAAGTAAGGACAACTGTAGGCAGCAAGCTCTCTGCAGCACGGGGCATGCTTGCTGGAGGCAGCCTGTCGGAAGCCGGCCTTTGGCACCTAATTATGAATATTCTCAGGTTAGCTTAAATAATTACTGCCAGAATAAAGGCCTGTTTCTTTGTTAGATCATGATGCAAGACCAACTCCCTCAGTTCTTAAGCACTAATGTCAAAAGTTAAAGCTGAACTCCCTATAACCTCTGAGCTATAAAGGATGCCAAACACCAAATATTTTTTGAGTTTCAAAATGACATTTTATGCTAGACCCGGATATTTTACTTTGTAGATATACTAAGCTAGTAGTTTAAGTCTCTTTGTGCTCCATGTAGAAATCTAGCAGAAGTATCAAACACAGAATATATTTTATTCTTGGAAAGGAGGCACAGAACACTGATTTGCCAGATATTTTAACCTCTCAAATTACCCCTCATTTAATGGGAAAATCTGAAACCCAAATACTTTGCTTAAATAGGTCTACATTTGACTAGCGCTAGATGTCTGTAAGATTGTGCAAGATTGTTAGATTTTATCTCATACTTTCATCTTTTAAGGCTGATGCTCAAGCAGGAACTGCTGTGCAAGGCAGTGGTGGATGTGCAAAATACCCTGTTGTTTTCTTGGAGGAGCCACTGGCATATGAATGGATGTGTTGACCTCAAGTCCTGGGGAACATGTTAGTGTCAAGGCACAGCAGGATTGGTAACACCTACTTTATTTGGTGATTATAGTTTTATTTTTTTATACTAAATAAACTAAGTAATCTTGATCAACCTGCTTAGCTTGCCACTCACACCATTACGTGTTGACCCCTATTTCTAGAATAGCAGTAAAATCCTTCACCATAGTCTCCTACCATATGAGAAATGACCACAGAGCAGAGATGAAGTGGAATATACAGTATCCAAGTGCTTAGGACTGACTGTCTGGGTTTGCTATCTAGCAAACTGACCTTCTCTGATTTCGACAGAGAAATACATTGCACAAGATGTATTTTATCAATGAGATACAATCTCCTGTGTTACAGGACACCAATGCTCAGACAAGCACAGTCTTGGGTTAATGAGGCAGTAATGTTGCAGAGATGTGAGTTATAAATGTTGGGGAAATAGTGCTGGTGGAGATGAGTTGATATCCAAGCAAAACTCAAATTCTTTGGCAGGGGTAAAGACTGGTTTCAGTCCAAGACAATGACACCCTCCCCTTGAGCTGGACAGTCTTGTGCTCAGGCTGACACGTCATGGGGTGAGGGAGGAGGTGGTCTTGTGTCACACACAGCCATCAGCTGGTGCAGGCTTCCCAGTGTTTGTTGACCTGAGCTCCTACATATCTTTCAGTGATGGAGGTTCCCTGTGTAGTGAGTTTAAGCCCACTGGTGAACTGTTTATTTTTCTTAATTGCCTTCATGACTGCTAGGAAGTAATTTGTAACCCTCCATGGCTCTGCAGGGTTCAGGTTAAAATTGTTATTCCAACCCACACTAGCTATATGAAACATGCTTTTCCTTAGGGGCCTTTTTTGGGAGGTATTTGATGTGACATTTGCATCCTCTCCCTCCCACCTCAGGCGGGCAGATGTGCAGCCTCTCCCACTGGGCAGCAGCTGGCTGATAGAGGGGACTGACACCAGGCAGCGCTGACTGTGTTCAGTCCAGTTGGAGACATATCCCCCTTGCTGCTGGCTCCCCAACCCTTCTCTTCTCAGCTATGAATGTCCACTGCAGCAGTTCAGATATCTGTGTAAAGTGGGTAAGAGTGAGCTGCAGTTAATGCCCCAGAGAAACCATTAAGAGAAGGTGCTCTTGGAGGCCTGGGTAGTGATCATACAACACTGGGTTAAGAGAGGTACTAAGCAAAACACTTGAAATGTTTTCCCACTGATTAAATATTCCTGTTCACCCTTTGTAAGAAAATAAAGTTCTAGGATGGCTGCTTGTGTTTACCAGCCCTGGGTGCACTTTCTTCCTGTGAATTTGTCCCACCTATGCTTTTAACAGTCAGGATCTCCAGGGAAAGGGCCTTGCACAGCCGAATAGTGCTATGGTGTGAAGAGCCACTCTCTTTGTTCGTTCTAGTTACATTTAATGAAAGCACAGCCTGTTTCCCAAGGAGACCATTGTCAGGGAGCATTCACAGAGCAGTGCTGACAATGATGCACCAAGCACATGCAGCTCCTTGCAAGAAAACTGGGAGCCATTGAGGGGTCTCCACTAGTTCATTAAATTTCTTCATCTCCAAGAGATATTCTTCAACTAGAAAAGTTACTGATATGATTTGTGACTGTTGTGGTGGAGGACAGAGTAAGAGATTTGGAGGGGTGCTCTCTAAACGTCACAAATGCCTGAATTGAGGCACTTCAAAGAACATTAAAAAGCCTCTGGCTGTCAATCAGGGTGGTCACTGTCCCACTTTGATGTACTCATTATTCAGCATGTGGAGGTTTTCAGTAAGGCAAGTCTCATACCAGATAGGTAGGTTAGAAGAAAACTTTGCCTCAAGAAACAGTGAAAGATCACTGCTTTTCTCCAGGAAAGCTGGAGTTTCTGGCTTTGAAATGCTCTGGATCTAACAAGTGTGTAATTTTATCAGATACATTTGTACATGACTGACAGCAAGAGCAACCCACTTCTTATGTCTTGAATTCCTCGTGACTGAACTACTGCACGTCACAAGATCACAGAAATAACTGACTTGACATAAAGCATCATCCAGGAAGATCTGAAGGAGCAGCAGATGCCTAATGCACACCTCTATGCAGAAACATTTGTGAGAATGCACATGGCAGGAGCAAAGAAACTGATACTAAACTCCTGCAGCCAGTGACTTCTACCAAGGTAAGACCTTCTGTCAGCCTAGAAGGTTGATACACAGTTTTGCCAGAGGTTTTCTGTGGGAGTCAGCAGAGGGGCTAGTACTACCTGTGAGTGTTTTATCTTGGGTTTGGTGGGGAGGATAGGAAGAAGAACCTTAGACCAGCAGAATTAAAACTTCAGATAGGCACAAACCCTCTTCTTCTTCTTCTTCAAAGAAATGCAAGTAGCTCAAGGCTTTTATGTCTGGATGTGCCCTGCCTTCTTCTCTAATGACCAAAAAGAAACAACCAAACTAGTAAGTCAGGCTGTATTGGCCAAAATGTTCAACTCCTACTGTGCTTGAAGGAGAACAGGAACTGAAAAGGAATTGCAAGCTGACAATGAGCCATATTATGATTTCTTATCTTTCTTTGAGAAGAGAAAGAAGTAAGTTTTCCTCTTAGATTTTCTAGTTCACTGGGGAAAAGGGAAAGGATGTTTTACTTTTAGCAGCTGTTGTTCTTGCATGTGCTCCTGGACCTAAGAACACACTGCATGTGCTCCTGGACCTGAGAATACACTTGCACTGTCAGCAAGGCTGGTATATCTGACAAGGCAGATTGAACTATTGGTGTGAGCCCAGAAAATTTTCTTTCATTTCTATTATCATGTTTGTTATTTCTGTAGGACTGAGAAAAAAAGAAGGATAGGTTCAAGGACACTGGAGGCAGATTTTGCCAAGACGATTTCTTGAACAATCTAAGTGGTTGAGGATTTTTTTTTTCTCAAACAATTTTGGATCAATGGGGTATCTCCTCATGTTCAATTTGAGTTATAGGATTTTCTTTCCTTTATGCATGCTTCTTCCTAAACCCTGTCTAACAGCTAACTAGTGAGGACTGTTGTCCCTGGACACCAGCTCAGGCTCTGATAGCTTTTGTAAGAGCATTTGTATCAAAATATTGTTATGCTGGAGTCTTCATGGCCATCTGGGGCTTTGTGCAGACAGGGTGCTTACAAATGAATGTGAACCAAAGCAAATCAACATTGCTTGGCATGAATGAAATGTATTGCTAGGATCTGTCCCTGCCAAGCTAGACAGTTTGGCTCCAATCCCACTCTTCAGGGGGATTGTCTGTCAAAACACAAGTTGGTATTATACAGCATTATGGTTACATGGCTCACTAGTCCTTTAACCCCTCTCGGGCCTTACTCTTATTTGTTGAGTGGAAACCTATAAATCTCCAATTCTTAAGGCAGACTTTGAGCTCTGGTATCTTGCTCCAATTGTTGGTCATGCCACTCTGTCAGCTCAGAGAGAGCTGTCTCTTAAGAGGCTGTAAAATAAAAGATTGTAACTCTTTTGAAAGAAAGGCATTATTTCTTAATGCCTTAAAATGTTAAGACATATATTTTGTACTACCTCGTGATGGAAGCCTGGCTTCTTGGTCTAACCACTTCAAAAACCTGGTCATCCTTTCAAGGTGAGAGTCCATCTCAGACACTTTAATGTCTCTCCTTTATTATCCCATTCCTTCATGGGCAGCAGCTGCTGTTCCTGCTGAGTCCTGCTGGTAAGCCCAGAGGCCACACATTAGAGAACAAGCCAAGACATCAATGTGAATGACCTCATGGGTCTGCCAAGAGGTGCATAATAATATTTCCCTCCCCATTTCTGGACTTGTTTCTGAGTTCATTCAACATAAGTATGGACATAATAAATTTCCACAGTGGCTTGGCCAAGACATGACACTACAGGTGGCTCCAAGCCCATAACGTACAGCTATAGTGAAAATCCACAGTAAGCACTAGTAGAAGTGCTGTCGCTGAACACAAGTTCTGCAGGGCTACCTTCCATCCTGGAAGTCAAGCAAGAGACAGCAGGAGAAGGATGTGCATATTCCCTTCAGGAGGCAGATGAAGTGGCAGATCCTCAGCTGAGATCCTGTAGAGTCTGGAGATGGCTGAGAAGTGGTGACTCTCCATGGGTGTGACAAGCAGCACGTGCCATCCCTCAGGCAGGCAGCTGCCCACAGCACTGCCCAGGCTGTCACGTCGCCCAGCAGCCTGGTGTGCAGCTGCAGCCCCGTCCCTGCGGGCAGGGCAGTGGCAGCCTTGCACAGGCTGGGACGCTGTCAGAGCACAGGCCAGCTGCCCGGGTCATGCAGCCTTGTGGCTTTCCCTTGTGTGGCAGGATTTGTGTGTTTTCCTTCAGAGTTCAGATTAGAGCATGCCAGTACCGCCTGCCTCTCCCAGGCAATGTCTGCTCAGGGGACCAGGACCTTTTATCATCCCAGGGGACCACAATCCAGGTTTCCCTCTCATGGGCAGGAAGTTTTATGGATGACCCCAGGGCTCAGCTGTCTCTGACACGAGGTGCGGCACACCTGTGTGACCCCAGGTTGGTTTTTGCTGAGAAAACTGCTGCTGCACAGTGAGAAAATAAATTAACTACAGCCAAGCAAAATGAGAAAAGTCAAAACATAGAATTAAAGTTGTCAAGATGGTGATAGCTATCAATGCAAGGCTTCAAAAGTAAATGTTACATGAAGAGGGATAAAGCCCTGAAGGGTTAGTTCCCTATATTGCTTTAAAGTTCCCTGAGCTGGAGCTTAGAAATGCTCCAAGTCCTTGGCTCAGATTTGACTGATATGAAGGTATGATCCAACTGCTGGTCTCTAAGATGGGAATGGAATAAGGGCCACATGAAAAAAAAAAGGGGGGGGGGGAAGAAAACAAGTGGCTGGGCACATCACAGACAGGGAGATGTCCATGAAGAGTGCATTTAGTCCACTGATAGGGAGGAAGTGTGAGGGATTTTACTGAGAAGGTGAATACAAGCATAGGCAACTGAAGGGCCTGAGCAGTTCTGCTTGGCTGCTGGCTCCTACTCCATTTTCTTCCACCTTCCTGGAATGACTACCTCCTGCAGACAGTCCCAGCACCCCTTCCCTGACAGGGCATCTTCCTCCTTGAGCTGGAAGGCCTGTGGAAGGAGGGCATGGACAGCACGTCTCCAGCCATGTCCTGGGAGTGGCGACCTGCAGGCAGCAGCTCTGGCTCATGGACACCAGCACCCAATACAACATTGTGCAAAAGGCAAGCCAGGACATGAGGTGGGCCTGCAAGGGGGTAAATAAGTGTTTGGGGGAAAGAGGACTGAAAGCTGTCTTGCTGAGCCTGCATCAGTCCAGTGTTTGGTAAGAGGTAACTGGATGTGCTCTTTGTAAGGAGCAAAGAGAAGTTCAGGTGCCCACACTGGGGTGGTGGCCAAGTATTGCAACCTTCCCCAGGTGGAAACATCTGCAAAGGGCATTTCCCACAGTTCAACAATGTTATGAATGCTATGAAATTCTTTGATTTGTGAAAAATAATTAAAGTAAAGCAAGCAATGTGCAGTTATGATGTACAACAGGTGCTGCCATTGCATTAGAGGTATAGTTAGGTTTCTGTGAAGGAGAAGAACCTTTTGGTGACTTATGATTAAATTGTGAACATTTTTTCATTTTTAATATGAAATTAGGCACCATCCAGCACTGAATATCTAAATAATATCAACAGCCAGAAAATAAATGTATCTATTATGATCTAGCTGAAGCTATATTTTTCTGCTGGTGCATCAAGAGCTGGATTAGTCCCAGGGCAGCACAGAGGAAGCAGAGAGGACAGGGACCTTTGCAGGGACTCGCATCCGTGTAGAAAGGTGAGCTTGTTCAGCTGGTGTTCTGCAGTATCGCCATGCCATAGCAATGCTGAACTATAATTCACACACTGCACTTCCCAGCTGGAGAGATGCTTTGTCTTAATCTCACTGTGAATTCTATCAGAAGGCACCGCCGGAGAAACGAGAAGAAAGCCGGCGTTCACGCTGCTGGCGATGTGAGGCTGTGTTTCAAAGGCTGCAGCCCCTCACTGCGAGACCCCTGCGAGCCGCAGCCCCGGCCCGGAGCTGGGCTGGCCGGCGAGAGCGGGCTCGGCTCCGTGCCGGTGCAGGGAGCGCGCTGGGCTCCGCGGCCCCTCCTCGCCGGGGACAGCGGGCAGCGTGCCCGCACTGCCTCGGGAGTGTCTGTGGAGCGTCCTGAGAGGCTCCAGTTACTCTTCTGCTGTGTGGTCCCCATAGCTGCGAAGCATTTTTTTCCTGCAGCTGGGAAGTACCAAGCTCTTCCCTCAGCTCGAGGTTAATCATCTGCTTGCAGTTAACCTGTGACCACCCACACCCGCGGCGCGGGGCAGCGCTGTAGCTTTAACGCGGGCGCTGGAAGCGGGAGGGGGACAGAGGTGCCAGGTCCGGCCCCGGAGCTGCCGCAGATCCGTCGCTGCCGCCTGCCATGGAGAGCCGCAGCCTCCTCGCCGCCCTCCTGGCCACTGCCCTCGCCGCCCTCCTGCCGCTTCCCGCCGCCTCCTCGGCCCACCGCAAGCTCCTGGTGTTCCTGCTCGATGGCTTTCGCTTCGACTACATTGATGACAGCGAGCTGGAGAGTCTGCCGGGCTTTCGGGACATTGTGAACATGGGGGTGAAGGTGGATTACATGACTCCAGACTTCCCCAGCCTCTCTTACCCAAATTACTACACACTGATGACGGGTGAGTGCTTGTATTTCTACGCTGTGATACTCCTCAGAGCTGTCAGCTCCCCGTGCCGAGGTGGAAGGCAGCTCCCTGTGACTTTTTCTTCCAAAGAAGATGTAAAAATAGTCGTGCACACAAGTGCACACAAGTCGTGCTTTTAGCTGAGAGTTTAAAAGCACTGTGGCATTACAGCCCAGAATTGTTTCTCTGAAACGTATTCCAAACTTGGAAATACCACCTGGAACTAATTTTTGAAGTTCCCTTTTGTTAATGCAAGGTGTAGTTGGTCCCTATCTGCTGCCACCTCAGCATCATAGCCAGGTGGGTCTCTCTGGTGCAAGCACCAATGGGGGCTACTGCTTATATATAGAACATAGAAACAACTGGGAATGCATGGAAAATGAATACAGAGACTGCTCAGGGGCTTTAGTAAAAATGCATGTGAACTGAGTGTGGCTATACTAAGAACTTACTTTCAGTCAGCAGGTCTGTTTTGGCAAGTTCAGCATTACATTACTTTTTAAACTGTTTTTCTCTTTTCTTAACTTTGCTCTAAGTCCTCATATCTTTAATAATTCAAAATAGCCAAATGGAAAAAGTTAGGATTTTGCCTTTACTTCCCTGCAGTTTTTCAGAATGTCCAGGGGAGGCTTTTAGAAAATTAAGAGGACTGTCATAGTTTTCATGATGCTGATTTGCTTTTATTTGATTTTGCTTATGTGGAGGTACATGATTACAGTGACACTAGGAAGGTGCAGAGAGTAGACCTGGGCCAATTCCTTCAGAGACAGACACCAAGGAAGCAAAAGTTAAGTAAAAAAACCCCAACAAAACAGTTTTTTTTCCTGGAGTTTCTACTTGGATTTTTCTCTGGAGTTATTTAATAAACAAGAGTTTCCACTGAATGAGGAGGAGTAAGAAAATCTATTCTCTTCTAAGATATGTGGCATCTTCTGCTATTCTTGGAACAATGCAGTGCCCAGTGATTCATATACTGTGCTTGCTGGGAAAGCAAATAGATGCCATTGTAAGACAAAAATCTGACATCAGTTGTGCCCAGCTTGTTTTGAAACTGCTTAACCCCTTCTTCCTTCTTTCTCAAGAGAAACACTTTTCTCTTGCTCATCTCTGATCAGAGAAGAGTATAAAACCATCTCAGGGTTGGTTTTGATTCTTTTTCATTATTTGGTGCAAATGTATGAATGCAGAATACATGTCATGACTGAAAATAGAGGAGTTCCACTCCAGGCCATGTTCTTTAGGTGTACATAGGCAAACTGACCTAACATTTTATAGGTGCAAAAAATCTTTGGATGGAGCTGTTAAAGAGAAAAAGAAAAGTGAGTGACATTTTGCTCCTAACCACATTTAGTCATCACTCCTATTAAGTGTTTATACATAAAGTGAAGTCTATAGTCCTCAGCCTTTTGAGGAGTTTTGAAAACCTCCTATTTTGAACTCACAAAGAGGGGGTTTTGTTTTAGGTGATGAAACACCACTACTGGACTTTTCGTATTTTTAAGAGTACAGCACCTCAGTCTGAAGCACTAGGACAGTCTGTGACACCAAACTCAACTCTTCCTGCAATTCTCCCAATGATAAGGATATCTTTATGATAAGGATATCATTATATAAGAACATCAATGCAAATACAATTTAATTGCAAATAGCAATTCACCTTCCTAACACATGAGTCACAGTAGTATTAAGTAGGTCAGGAACCAGTTGAGGATTAAGTTGATGAACATTGCCCAGAGGACAATCCAAGACTGCTCTTGAGCCCTTGGGACCCCATGACTGTGTCTTGGCATGACAGCAGGGTAAGTCCCATAGCTGCATTGTTCTTACCCTTTGGGGCCATGGTGGCATTTCCACTGAAAGGAGGTTTTATGGGGTGGTAGGTTAGGAGTACAGAGCATGTGGTAGTTGTAGTGTTAAGCTGTGTTCAGTCTGCATCCATTAAATTTGCAAAGCTGGAACAGGTTTTGGAGACAATTCAGCATGGTAGGGTGACACAAGCATCATGCCATAGTGACCTGCTTAGGGAATGGCAAGCTGCTATCTCACTGGTGCTGCCCTATGGGCATGAGGAAGCTTTCATCACATCTCACCAGCCATGCATCCCCTCTGCTGCAGGCAGACACAACTGTAATTTGGTTTATTTCTGTTTACGACTGGGATGTCTTTTAGTTAAATGCTGCCATAATTTCTTCTGGGAAATCAGGAACAAATTATCCTTTGTGTCTTGTCCTACACTGCTGTTTCAGGAGCTGCCAAGAAAATAATATTTTAACTTCCAAAACATGGGTTTTTTTCTTCGTAGTGTATTGGCATCTTTCAGCTAAATCAGTTTAAGAAATTGCACATTCCCACCCCTGGCTTGTTCATTATATCCCATTTCGGGTTTTTCTGTTGGTTGGTTGGTTTTGTTTTGATAAATACTCCTG
The DNA here is from genome assembly GCA_013398615.1 of Brachypodius melanocephalos. Taxonomy (NCBI): domain Eukaryota; kingdom Metazoa; phylum Chordata; class Aves; order Passeriformes; family Pycnonotidae; genus Brachypodius; species Brachypodius melanocephalos. Next base: position 11,065,552 of record VZSR01003049.1, read on the forward strand.
TCCCTGCTTTCTCTGCTCATTCACAAGGCCCTATGGCTCCACATCCATACAGGAGCATTCATGGCTGCCAGGTCTTGGACAACACGTGCATAAAAGTGTTGTAGTTTGTGTGTGTCTGACTTGCCTCTGTCCATTCTTATAAGCAAGGCCTTTCCTTTCTGCCTACTGCCTTTCACCCCACATCCATGCGATATTCATGACTCTAGAGCGGCTGACTTGTTACTAAATGAGAGAAGTTCTCCCTCTTTTCTGTGGTTTTGGAGGAGGAAGGTGGACTCTGCCCCTCAGATACCATCAATGTTGGGACAGGTCAGTCTCCTCAGACATGAGCTCACCTTCTCCTCCTGCCCAGACCTACAGGCAGAGGTTATGGAGATCAGCAGCATCAGCCCCAGTGCTTCTCAGTGCAGATGCCAAAGAGATGCAACTGTAACTGTTGACCAAAAGCCGGGTATCTAAAAGCAACTAACTAACATATGCTAATGAGAAGCACGCCCCTTTTTTGCTGGGGTGAGGTGCTGGGTGAAGCACTGACACAGCAGGACAAATAGGGTCCAGTCTGGTGAAATTTTGGAAAGGAAATATGAGAGGGAGGTGACTTGCTTGTGGTCATGCAGTGCTGCGGGGCTATGGTAGAGCTCTTCATGGGTCCTCCTCCTGCTGCTGTTAACCTGTGAGAAGATGTTTGCTGGAGCTTCCCCAAGTCACACAGAAACCCTCAGCCTGCTTAGAGGTCTTTACCTTTCCTGCACATCTACCATGATGATGAGAAAGAAAACTAGAGCATAGAAAAATGTAAAATCACCAAGTAATTCAGATTTTGGGATGAAGTCTTCCTGCAATCTAGGGCATGGCATCAGGACCTACTATTGCTTGAAGAAGCATCAAACAAAAGCCAAAGCAAGGCTGGTGCAAAGAGATCTCACTGACAAGCAACTGGGGAAGCTGTTTTGTTACAAAGCCCTGGTGCTGTGCAAGGTAGCTCAAGGATGTGCTAGCTTAAAATCCAACTCTTTGAAAGCAGTCTTCTCTAGCAACTTCCTTTATGCCATGTTTCTTAGTATTGGCTTCTACTGTGGCAGAAAGACTTATTTCTAGGTGGTTGGGTCGCTTTCTGAACTGCTAGACTGAATCCTACCTGGTGTCCTGGCTTTCCATGGTGAGGTTACAATATTGCAATTGTTGCCCTGAAAAACATGAAATGGGGAATTAGGTAAAAGGAGATGTTGCACCTGTGACAGAGCTTTTGCAGGACTCTTTGTGGACTTGGCAAGGGAGGGAAGAAGGAGTCCAAGTAAGTCTATTCAAAAATGCTCCCTTAACCATACCATGTGCTGTTTGTTTTGGAAAGGAAGGAATTAAGACCACAAGCCACCTTGGGTTGTTATCCTGTGGGGAGTTTTTAATTTTTCCCTTTCCCTGCTGTGGCCTGGCTCTGCAGGGAGCTCTCATGCCAAGTTCAGTGGAAAGTCTGAGGTCTCCCCTGAAACCATTGCAAGCAGGAGTTACTGCTTCGGAGCACTTTGTGCCATATCTGTCAAGAAAAGCTGCTCGTGTTCTTGTTGGGTCTCCCTTACCCGACAACCTGCAGGTGTTGGAGGAGTGATAAAGGACTCCCTGCAGCCCAGCTTTCCTGGAGTCTCCCCCAGCTGAGAGCACTCAGGGGCACCTCACTTTTCCAGCCAGCATAAACATGAACAGACAGTGTCAAATATGAGATAGAAATCCAGAAAGGATTTCTTTTCCAAGACCATAACTAGAAATGAAGTCTTTTTGGCAGGTCTTCCACGTGGATGTGCCAGCTGCCTGGTCAGCTGTGCAGCCCCACATCCAAGAGTCATATTTCACTTGGCCTCTGTGGGAAGAAAAGGGAGCCCCTGATTGCAGAGATGGGCGGGGAACTGCTTGGACAGGAGCCAGCAAGGAGCCTCCATATGCCTCTTTGGACAGGATCTGATCTTGAATAAGTGGCAGAAGGAGTTGTGAGGTCCCCTGAAGCTTGAGGGGTGGAGGAGAAGGTAAACCAGAGGTCATTTCAGTCTTTTGCACCCAGAGTGAGGGCTGTGGCCTTTGCAGAGGTGTCCCAGACTCGCTGTAACATAGTGATGATGTGTTTGGTACTTGTCTAAAATACAGGGGTGGTGTGTGGTGTTTTCTCAGCCACTGCAGCTCATCCCTACAAATGCCATCACCTCCTCCTCTGCACAGCAGTAGGGAATGGGGTGATGTGGCAAAGCTCCCATGGATAGGTGACATCAAGATCCACTCTGCCAGACTGAAGATTTCACCCATCTTCCACATTTCAACAATCTTCCCTTCACTCCTCATTCTTGACATTGGCATACTTAACTGTTGAGGGGCTTTGGTGGATGATGACAAAGTCTAACAAACACTCTACATCTGTTCTCCCCTGAGCACAGCAAATCAACATACACTGCACCTCATTTATTCCATGTTTTCTGGGAGAAAATACCCTTTGGGCTCCCAACCCTGGAATCCTCTGGAGTCTGGCTGATGTGCCCACATACTAGTATATTTACTGTTTACTGTGAGAGATTTCCTGATTAAACGCACAGCAGCTCCAGGCTCCTTCCACTCAGTACCTGAAGGAAGCCCAGCCTGGTCATAGTTCTAGTGGATGCCTCTTTTCTGCTGCACGGTGAATGGCATCCTGACTCCAGCCTGGTCCAGAAAAGGATGCTGACAATTTCTGTTCAGCAGTTAAGCAAGCTCTTAACTATGTAAGTGTTACCTGCATGTTTTCTGAGGCATAAAAAATGGAAGGATAGGAGAACAACAAGGAAGTTTATTGCATACACATTAACTAAAACTATCTCTACTTCACTGTCCAAGCTTAGAAAAAATCCAGAACATAAACTGCATGATGAGTGACAATGGAAAATGATTTTTTCTTTTTGGTCCTCTACAGATTCCAGCAGCAGAAGAGATTTAAAAGCTTCTGTTTGTGATATACAGCTCTGAAATCAAGTCTCTTCCTTTTCTTGGATTCATTAGCTTTCCATTTCTAAAACTTTGTGTTGGGAAGCAAAAGAGCATGAGTAAGTCTGTGATACTACTGCTAACTGTCAGGGAAAGGGTACCATCCCAGCAAGAATAGGGTGGAAAAAATAGTGGGAACCAGGAGGATTTTCATTTTCACACTCTTCCTCTCACTTTGTTTACTCACCACCTGCAGAAAGGCTGCAATGCCAAGCATCAGGATTTTTCTCTTTCACACACAAAATATTGCAAAAATCTGTGTTTGCTTTTTACCAGTTTAAAAAATTGGAAACATCTCTAAAATGCAGAACACAAGTTCACAATGCTACAAATTGAAATACAGAGTTTTTTCCTTCTTACTAGCTACAATCTCACAGCTCACAACCACCGTACCTATCACCAGTTGTTAGCTAAATAGATATTCACAAATCAAAGTATTTATTAGCCCAGAGCTGAAGTCACTATCAGAGGCTCATACTCTGTCTAACAGTGCAGGCAGCAGCTTTGTCCATTGTTCTGTCCAGTGCTTGGAGCTTCAGTGCCCTTCAGCCACACCTAGCTCTGAGTGTTCAGGGGTCCTACTGTGGTTCCTGAGTCCATCACAATTGAGGAGAACAATCAACAGCTCGGAGTCCTGGCTCTCCAGGGACACCAGACCTGACTTCCCATACAAGAAAGTATCTGCAAAACCTCAGCTGAATGATTTATTAGCACTTTTTCTGTACCTCAGCCCTGGCCCTATGATGAAAACATTGAATTAAGATATTCAAGCTCTTACTGAATTAATCCCCTTTAGGGAAAAAAATAATGCTGTGTATAGCAGTTTTTTTTTTTTCTGTGCTTTTTAATGTGATCCTGCTTGAATTGCAAAGTTTTGCCTGATGCAGGCTAAGGTGTTCATGCTTTGGCTCTGTCTGATGTTAGAAGTCATAAAAATTTGGAAAGACTTTGCCAGCAAACTCACTTGGAACATGAATTGTCCATGCACATTATGCAAGTACTGTTTTTACTTGGGGATCTGCAGATGGCAGAGCCATTTTGCCCATGCCAGTGTTCCCTCCAGACTTCTCATGAGCTCTGGCCTTCTTCAGGCTACTTAGGGTTTAGCACATGGGTTTTGTTTTTACCCTGTTGTCTTTCTCTTCAAAGCAGAGCAGGTGAGACCCATCAGGGGAACAGCAGAGCAGGGCATGCATCAAAGCTCAGTTCCTGGGGACAGCAACCATTGTATCTGCTCCAGAACAGGAATATGGTGCTGATGGCTTTTAAGTCCTGCTTTCTTCATCCTTATTGGAGGCAGCATGAGCAGAGCATTTCACAAGGAAATTAATTCAGCTGTTTGCATGGAGGAACTTAACTCTTCCCCAGACTCTATAGCCCTGTGGCAGCCTGTGTTTGCATCTGCACCCCAGCTCTTGTAACTTTCCAGTGAGTGGAGACATCATGGTGGGACACAAGAGGAAAGGTCCCACCATAGTGGCAAGGCACATATATAATATTGCACAGTGCATTTAGCTAAATGCATGTACTGATGTTCACCATCAGATTACGGTACCTTTGCTGCATTGGAGAATACACACACTGTGGGTTCTCTGATAAATCTGCTGTGCTCAGTGCAGAGATGGCAAATGCCCCAGCAGCACACTCTGGTTTTCAGATCTCACACGCAGCCAGTGCAGGGTGCACAGCACTCAGCGTTACTGTGCTGCTGCTGTGGGTGGCCAAGTGACTCTGGGCTTTGCTGGTTTTTTAAGTTGCGTCTTTGTTTTGAGGAGATTCATTTGAATGCTGACAAAAGTGCCTGGAGACATGGGAGTGTGCTTTAGGCAAATGCTGTATGAAGTGTAGTGTCCAAGTAAGCTGTAGCATGCAGACTTGCAAATGCTTTTGCTGGCTCTCCTCCAGAAGGATACAGCAGTTATCATATTCTTGGGAACTATACCCTCTTTGTTTTCCTCTATTGCTTGAGGAAGGAGTAATTTTTACTACAATACAGTGAGTTTAAATAGTGACATCTGTATGTTGAAATTGCTTTCTGCCCTGTTTCTATTTTTGAAACTTTTAAGATAATGTTTGATTACAGAGGAAAGCTGCAGTAATGGAAGAAATAATAAATTCAGAATGTTGTGGTTAATCTTTAACACCATGTTGCTATTTTGATAATAATTCAAGAGCCACACCAAAGGTAATTTTCTTAAGCTGGAGGAAACAAGTGAAAATAGGATATAAAGAAGAAGGGATGGACAGGTGACTCAAAAGAAACTTGAGAAATGGCCTTAATCCTGTGTACAAGTATCCTGGCAGGGAGGACTCGGGGCAAAAATGCCAGTTATTCCAGGGCTTTCAATCTAGTGAACAAAGCTTAGAATAGCCATGGCTGAAGATTAACAAAGGTCAAAAATAAAATTAGAGATCAGGCATACTTTTGAAGAGTGTTTACTGATGACAAATACTGGCAGGAGCAACCCAAAGAAGAAAATAATTGGTTGATTATCAATGTCTTCCAAGAAGGTCTAGGGACTTTCTGAGACACAGGGCTCAGGTAGGCAGACATTAAATGGCATTAAATGGTCCATGTCTTTTGATCTGTTGCTCACCTGGTATTTTTTTCTGACCCTCTGAACCAGGCATGTTTGCAATGAAAACGATGCCTTATAGCCATCTAGATCTCTTTTTCAGTAGTAAATAAAGGATTTGGAGTCCACAGAAAATTGGACTAATCAAATGTGGAGAACAGAACACTGTCCTCTGTATTAGTTCAAACAGTTAATAAAATTTCTCAACAACACTACAAAGAACAATCTCCAATTTCTTCTTTAAAAATGTGGACAAACAGACAGCAGACCTTAAGTCCTACATGATCAGTAGCAGCTAGAGTTCATTGATTCTGTATGAAGAGTACACTATACATCATACAGATCCCTAAAATGTAGGTTTCACACTGATAAGAGCTTCAACACTGACTTGTAAGCTTCCCAGGCTGGCACAAATTGCCAGCTGCAGTTTATCAGGTTGATAGATGCTTAGGAATACATGGACTTTAAGAAGCTGAGGTTGTCCTGTAAATTGTAGGGCTGTATTTTTGATGTACTATATAGATTTCCTTCTATCTCTTTCAAGACTTACAGAAAAGAGAGCACTTGGCAGCCTGAAGAGGACAGATTCCTGCCCATCCAATCTACCAGATTTCCTATATTAAACCTGTTTGGGTTAGTATGATAAGTAGTGGCTGCCACAAACTGGGACCACATTTTTCCTCTGGGAAGGAGGAAATGTTCTGCATAATTGAAATACTTCTTAGTAGGGTAGAAGAGTTCAAAATCCATTTCAAGATCACATGCACCCGAAGTACACAGAGTCCTCTGCTTGAAATTACTTTTTTTCAGAACGAGAATACCAAGGTTATTTCAGTTCTGATCACCATGCTCAGAATAATCAAAGCCTGTTATCTGGATCCCTGCAATAACATGACTCACCAGCTAATGAGGACAGTGTCTATCACATGCATCAGTCATTGCTTTTTAAGATATATAAATAAGGAACTTCCAGTATATTTTATTCTTCAACATTTCTTTTCCCATTTCTATTAATTCATCTTCAGAATAATTATTAAAATATAGCATCCTCTCTTCTGACAATTACAGAAAGTAGAAGATATCTCTCAGTTATTATATACTAGTTTCTTGTAATATGAAGTTGCCCAAGGGTCCCTCAGATACAGTAAGAGGCCCGAACATGTCTGATGAAATTATTGCTGTGCCCACAACTAAGAGCAAAGCATGACCATTACAAGAAAAGAAAAAAAAAAAAAAAAAAAAAGAAAAGCAAACAATAATGGAAAATAAAAGTAATATATAAATGTGTTTGCCTAGTTTTTGCCTGTTTGCAGAAAAACCATGTGCCCTATGGATAAAGGAAGAATAAGTGCAAGTTTCTCAATCTTTGTTCTATGTTTCTAGATTGTGTTCTTATCACCTTCTGTTCACAGCTTGCTTCCCACAGCCCTCTGGCTGTGGGTGCTGATGGGTACCTTAAAATGGCCTCAGACTTGGCAGGTGTTGGGTATGTAGAAGGAGCCAGGTGTCAGCCAAACATGTGGCACCTGTGGGCTGCTGCTGGCATAGTTTGTATGTGGGGATGGGTTCGAAATGTTGAGCAGGACATGGTGTGCAAGGTTTGTTTCTTCTGGCTTCAGCTGTCTAGAATTTGGCTGCCTGAAGCTGAGAAAAGGCTGTGATCTTGCTCTACCAATAATTGAGAATGTTTCACCTGCTCAGATACCTGAGATGCCTGTCTTAGGGTGGCATGAATTGCTTTCTAGACATGACTCTTCTTATCCATTGATTGTGAAGGGAACACAGGGGGCTGCCAAGCTTCAGCAACAGACTTTTGGGTGTCTGAACTGGGGGATTTAGTAAGCAAACTGGAGCACCTCAGTAAAAGGCAAAACCGAGATTTTATGAATGGTTGCAAGGTAAGAGATCCCAGAATTCAAGACAAGGCTTTTCAGCTGATTTGCTGGATGATCCAGTAGTAGCAGTGGTGGTGCTGCCAGCACCCTTCTACTGAAGAACACCAATCTGATTGTGCTGCTTTTTTCTCCACTCTCAAAGGTCGCCACTGCGAGGTCCATCAGATGACTGGAAACTACATGTGGGACCAGAAGGCAAATGTATCTTTTGATATTGGTGTGAATAAAGAAAGCCTGCTGCCTCTCTGGTGGAATGGATCAGAGCCTTTGTGGGTCACAATGACGAAAGCTAAAAAGAACGTTTCCATGTACTACTGGCCAGGTTAGTATGTGAAAAATTGCTACAATGCACCTTGACATCGAGCACTCCATATGCTGTAGGAATGGCTCTCTAATACAGTTCTGAAATACAGATAAGAATTTTATGTGCTTTGCTAACCAGATATAGAAATGAATTAGCTTTTCTTCAGTCATGATAATTTGCATATGCTTAGAAAGGAGAAGACTGAAGTGTCACTAGAGGCAGCTTTCCACTAAATGCTAGCTTCAGGATTGTGCTGGCTTGAAGAGCATTCCCTCTTCCATCAACTGCTTGTTCCTCTTGTCCACCTGTAACTTTTGCTATGCTGAGTGGTTGATCCATTAATGGTTCATGGTCCAAAGTTAAACAGTGACCACCCTCCCCCAATGCTTTTTTGGTTTTAATTTGGATATTAGTAGCTGAGAGCTGAAGATGATCTTCTCAGTGGGGACAAAAAAATCCAGCTGAAAGCAAAGCATCCTTGTCCCCTGGTCATCCTTCATTGTTAATTCATCTGTGGTCCCAGTTGCTCTGAGTCTGAGCCATTCATTTGGAGGGACTTGGCCTTTCTGTTCCTCAATTGTTAGATATTGGGCCACTGGAATGACTAGGGATGTGTAATAATGAGTCCTTTTTAACAAACAGAAGTATTGTATCCCCTTAGGCTATACATTTAGGGACTCACATGGAAATAGATGTTCCAGCTGAGCGACCAGACCAAATCCCTTGCAAAGCACCCAGATTCTCAACTTTTTAATCTTCTAACTGCTACCTACACTAAGCAGTCTGCAGACATCCTCAGTGTGCAAGCACAGGCTGGATGACCAGAGAGCTGTTAGAAGAGCTGTACTGAATAGAGCCAGTGCCAGCAGGGCAGTGGCAGCTGACTCATGCCATGGGCTCCCAGCCAGCTTGTCTCTGCATCCCAGTGCACACGTGCCTGGCCACAGTCTTTCCATGCAATGTGGCTAACAGTGTCCTGGCAAAAAGCCCACGATTCTAAGGAATGGGAAGAAAGAGCGAACCAAGATGAAAAACATTGAAAAGCCATCCAGAGTGTTTCTACAGTACTGAAGAGCAAAAGATCTGAGGGGGACAATATTGCCTTATGGACTCAGAGGCAGTCAAAGAGTTTACATCAGCCCTGAAAACATGCTACTTCCTACTGAGGATGTCTCAAGTGATCTAACAGCTAGGCAAATAGTAGGATATAGAAATTATACAAGAATGTAGGGATTCTTCTAAAAATTTTTTAAAATATCTCTCTCTGTAGACTGTTTATTTTTAACTACTATTGTAATTGCTCTCAATAGGTATAATTATGTACTGAATAGATGTAGCAGCCTACAGAGAGCTGCTGAAATCCAAAAAAACCAGTATCGCTTTCCATTAAGTGCCTTTGGACTTTATCTAGCTCCTTCATGTTGCTGTTTGAGCAATGTTTCCCAGGGAGAGAACATATAAAGTGTATATATATGTATCTCTGTACATATATGTATACCCTTCACTCTGCCTGCTATTTCTAGCTTAAAATTGCAGGGAACAAAAGAGATCCCCTTTTCCCAGTGCCCACGCTCCCAAGTGTATGTATTGAACTCTCCTATGACACAGTGGGGAAATTTTTGCATGAATCTGGCATTTTAGCTCTGGACTGTGACATGTACCTCTGTCTGTCCTTAATTATTTATCTATGATGGCTGACCTTTAGCAAAGCCATCAGTGCTTCAGTTCAGCACAAACTGAAGCACGTTTATTTTAAGGGTACTCATGGTCTCAAAGGACACATTGGCCATACAGGGTTAGACACGGGATGGAGAGGGAAATGTGGAACTACTGAACTAAAATACAAGGCTGTTGGGCTGCAGTAGGGCTCCAGGTATAACTGGGGTGAACAGAAATCACTCCAAATGCAACAGCATTTGTTACATTTTTCCTATATGATTTTTTTAAAACCATTATCTTGTTCCATAGTAAGGACAAAATCCTTTCCAAAAATTCTAGATCTATGATTTTAAATCTTAAATTCTTAACAAGCATTTGAATGAGGAGTGATACCAAACAAAATGAAAACAAAACCCTAAGCTTTAATAATCAAGGTCAGTAGAGATCCCACAGACATTTGCACTGCATATGATCTGCTATTAGTGATTACCTTTCCAGCCTAAAGATACACTGCTGCTTAGTAATGAATCTTGCAATTATGATAAAGATCCAAACAGCAAAAGTTTGGGAAATTCTTAATAGGAACTGCAATATACAGCCAAATTAATCACACTTTGTTCTGGAAGATGCTATTTGCTCTTTAGCCAGCAGTACAGACAAATGAACCATAGCAGGAATGCATTGGAAATGCCACAGTGCTGATTCTCAGGATTAACTTTTACCAGTGCCATTTCCAAGATCCAGCTCCTCAGAGTCAGTTCCAAGCTTTGCAAAGTCTGAACCCAAAATCTGCTGCTTTGTTTTCTTCCCTACATTCCTCTCTCATGTGTAGTCACTGCCTGAACAAATAAAATCCAGACCCCAGCACACAGGAACATAGAACAGGGGAGGTCTCGGATGCAAACAACAATCACACAGCTTTATCTGTGAGCCTAACATAAACCCAGCAAAGAAAACTCTTGGGCAGAATGCATCTGGGATCTCTTGACTCTAGAAGTAGAGGAGCCAAACTATCACCGTGCTGGGAGTCCCAAACACCACTTCTGCCAAAATATAAGGCCTTGGCTTGTAAGGACGTTTCTCTCCTTTCTTCATGCTGTGCATGGGTTGAAAGGCACAGCCTCACACCCAGGTTGCCTGTCCAAAGCACTGCATCTCCAGCAGGTGGAGAATGCCCAGAGGAGCGCAAGAGAATCCTAGCAGTACCACTGAGGTCAAAGCTTTGGAGTGGTCCCCACTCTGAGCCAAGTAAGTGGCGTCATCCCAGATGCTCAAGCTCCTTCATTTTCCAGCAGCCTATGCAACTACTTCAGCTGAAGTTCAGTGACAACTTCTCTAAACACTGAAAGAAGAGACAGAGGGGGGAAGAAAAAAGACTCTAAACTCAACTTTTGCCATTTAAACACAATATTTACCAGACCATATAGCTAGTCTGGAAAGTTTTCAAAATCTTCTGTTATGACATGAAGTGTCCAACTGTTAAATAAATGTTTAGAAATGTAATTTAAAGCTGGCAGAGATTCAGGTCTCCATGTCAGTTAGATAAAGAGGGGCCTATATATCACTCTGAAAGAAGTCTTTATTCTGCTCCAGTAGCTTAGGCTTTTAAATAAAGGTTTAGCATCCTACAAAACTATGCAAAGGTATCTAGCATTACATCTTAGTAAATACAACTTAACTATTTGTAGCCCAACCAAGAAAAACATAGCACTCTCTTTGGCTGGCCCAAAATCTGTTTAAATTTCCTTTCCCATAATATCTAAAAGAGAAAATTTACCATCTGTCCTGGCCTCTACCAAAATTAAATTTAAATATTAAAGGGTCTTCATGGCCAGTATTTTGAACTTGTAACAAGCCTTAACATTAAAAACCCTAATTTAAGATCTATTCATCACAGAGGCTAAAAAAAAAAAAAAAAGGAAGCTCTTGGTGTCTAAGCATGTTGAATTTCCAGTGGTACTGTCAATGAGCTGCACGCTTGAGGACCACTATTTCATGGCCAAAATGATTTCTAATTGTTGCTACCCTGTAGTCTTTTACGCCATGCTTATCACTTGATAATCTAGAAATAGCAAAGATATCTCAGCACCTAAAATATCCCAGATCCCCAAGAGGTTAATGCTCCCAGTTAAAATTATCTCATGAGTAATTCTGAGGAATGTTATTTAAGAAAATTACAATCTGATGTCAGTATCTGAAGAAAAAAGAGGGAAAATGATCATGTTAGTCACTGGCTATGAACAGTCATCCACCTGAAGTAAAACACAAGGCATTACTAATAACTTTCCAAATGCATTCTTAACTTCTTGCCTGGAGACTATCTTGAGCCAGATTCAAGTGTGAAAGGAAAAATTTGCTCCCAAAGTTCCAATTCAGTCCTGAAATACTAGCAAAGCTGAGAGAGGACTACTGCATCACCTCTAGCATCTGAGGTAGCTGAAAGCCCTTGCTTTGCTGCCAGTAGCACCCAGGACATCCTACAAAGGACTGGAGCTCTGTGCTCCCAGGGAAGGAGACTTCCTGGATATGACTTTAGGCCATTCATGAAATCTGTTTTTCTGATGATTTCGTTAAGTATCAGCTTGGACCCATCTCTGTTGCACAGTGTAATTTCTTGAGGATGCTGTGTGCCCATGTATAAAAGTTTTATTGTGGGATGATCTAGACAGTCAGTTCTTGTCAAGTAATGTGCTGGCAGTTTATCCAGGCTGCAGACAACTGTCATGGTCGATCATGGTGGAGAGGCGAACACTAAAGTATCTCCATACAGAAAGTGGAAGATTAAATCATATGTTTAAATCATGCAGGAGAAGAATGAAAAGTAAACACCATCCCACAATTTTAATAGAAATAAAAATTAGATACAGGTTCAAGAGCTGCAAATGTGTTTTTGCAGGAAAGTCAATCAGTTGACTACATTTGATATTTATTATTGCAAATAATTAATTAATCATAATAGATGCACACACAAAGTATGTGGAGACCTGGGAGCTGCTACCAAAGGCAAAGAGACTGAATCTGTCCTGTGTGCTATGGCCCTTCAACTTTTGGAAAGGATAATTTCCATCTGACTTTTCTGGCTTTCTGCAAAACAGTGAAGATTTTTAAAATTGCCTAAGCTTAAACATTTAAGTTTTTCTATTTTCTTCATGGTACTCCTGAGCCATCACATCAGAAGCCTCTTGGCCAGCTTGGCCTGCAAGCAGTGTGCTTTTCCCTGTGTCCCAGTACTGCACCTCAGTGATGTGAGCGTATGGGAGCTCAGATGCAAGACTGACAGATTATTTTTATTGAGTGTCCCAGTAAGCAAACCACTGTAAATCACCTCTGAGTGTTAGCTCTGCTTGCTTTAGGGCCCTATCTGTACTTACACCTCCTTCTCACACCCCAAGCAACAAATCAAATTATGACAGTCCTTAATGCATATCACTTCTCTCCCAGAGGAGAAGCAGAGGGATCCAGATATAGACAGATTCAGGCTTTGGCTTAGAGTTCCCTTTTTGACCAGACTGTGTTGCAGTACACAGAGGCCATTTTGCAAAATGGTGTGGGTTTTTTTGTTTTGTTTTGTTTTGTTTTTTGGATTCCTCCTTGTGCCCCAGGAATACATCAGAAAACGCCTAACTGTGATGGAAGGACTCTGGGGTTCTGGAATGATAATTTGCATTAATCCAGTGTTTCTGGAAGCATACTTCTTTTAAATATTAATATTATTCAGCAGCATAGTAACTGGAGAGCAAAAGGGCAAAGAAACCTCACAAAAACATGTTTTCCTATGTTCAGGGTCATGTTCTCCTGTAGGATTTGTTGCCATAAATTTTCAGGCCACAAAACAGGCTTTATTTTGCAAGAAAGGCTGCAAGTTACCAAGAGAGTTAATTGGTTTACACTGTTTTAATAAGACCTCCTGGGAAACAGATATAATAGTGGAGAGCAAGTATCACATAATAAAATACAGTTTATAGAGGATATTGCAACGTAAGATACAGTGTGTCTAACTGGAAAGTATTTGCTGAACTTTCAGAGAACAATATGGAAATCTATTGTGTTGGAAGCCTGGAAATGAGGTTACATGGCCACAGAAGTTAAAGTATACACAAGCTGGTGATTTAGGTGGAAATGGTCTGCCACAAGGGAATCAAGCATTTTATTGAGGGAAGGTCACGCATAGTCCTTCCTTTTAGAGAGGGAAATAAAAGGATCCCATGTACAGTTTGCTACAAGCACTTGTCAAACCGACCTCTCTCCCTTCTTCCCTTGCCAACCACACGGTTTCCTGCAGGGAAGGCATAAGGTAAGTAATGTCACAGGGAATTCACAGACCCGAACAGGACACCAGGGTGTGGAGTTTGTGATCAAGGTGAAATAGCAGAACTTACACATTTTTTGCTTGTAGGTTGTGAAGTCGAAATCCTTGGAGTCAGACCAAGTTACTGCCGCGAGTACTTCAGCATCCCAACAGACAAAAACTTCGCAGACGCCATCAGCGATGCCCTCGAGTCTCTGTGGTACGTCACTAGATTTTTGTGGTGTGGAGTTTCCTCTCTCTAGGACAAGTATTTGGATTTACTCTCAGGGAGATTTTCAGGATGGACTTCCAGGTAGGAAAATGGGGCTTTATAGTACCATCACAGAAACAACACAATAACAGAAATAGGCCCTTACATTAAGAGTGGAGGCAAATACATGCTCCTCTCTTTCTGTGTAGGCTGCAACAAGGAGGAGACATCCTGACTTACTACTTTTAATTTGCTCTTTCAGACATCTTCAGGATGAGCCTGTGCATGTCTATTCACTGACCTGAAAGAAAAGGCTTTGAAATGCTTGTAATTAGAGAGGGAATTTGGAAATTCTGAAATTCAGTTCTAGTCACTTGCTTATAAGATTGATGCTTTGGCTTTTTCTTCATCTTCTTGAGCAAAATATTTTTGGAGAGGGCATTCATTTTGTGCAAATGTAAGTATAGAATAGAGTAGAACAGAAGAGTTCAGTTGGAAAGGACCTACAACAACCATGTAGTCCAACTGATGGGAATCTATCTCTCAGACAACTAGAAAAAATACATTCTCCTGACCCAGCTTTGAAGTTCCACCAGCTCTCATCCAAACATCTACAAGAGACAATTCCACATAGGCTGTAAAATCGGGGAAAATTGCATCACCACATGCAGAACCAATGCCTTACCTTGGGTATAACTAAGCTCTTTCTTTAAAAGCCTTGTTGGTTCCATAATTAATCCAATCCTAGGAAACCCTTCTACTTTAATACTTGCAACTGCCATAGCAATTTGAATCCAAAAAGTTTTGTATTCAGATGCTGAGTGTTGATTGTTCTTGAAATAAAGGCTCCAAAATGATGAGAGCACTTTTGAGGATGTTGCTCCAAGTTCCACACTGGGTCCTGCTGCATAGATGCTCACAAATAAGTGTTGTTCTCAGCATATGCTTAGACAGAAGGTGTCTGAGACCATGTGAGAGGTTTTATCCTGAAATTATTTAGCTTAGATTTAAAGAAAGTTACCTGCATGTGATACGAGGAAGCCATATATGCCATAGGAGGGTTTCTGGAGCTTTTGCAATGCTTTTAATTCAGTGAATAAAAAAGGGAATGGAAAATGTAATACAGACATCAGCTCTGACTTCTGGAAGAAACACAGAATTACTGTAGAAAGCTTTTTGGTCTGGTATCACTTTGGGATGGGTCAAGATAAGCTTAAAGCTTCTTGCCTGGTTTCTGTGAAGCACAGTATATAAGGCTGCTCACTGCTGTTTTTCAGCTCTGTAATTGTGAACATGGTTAAAAACGCGGCACAAACTGTTAAAAGTACCAGCCCTTCAAGCTGTTATTTTGGGTGGCTGGAGAGTTTCAATAGCTACTTCAGTCCAAGCCACAAGGCTGCTTGTTGCTGTCTGCAGTGGAAAAGGAAAGGGACACAACAGTGTTGGTGGAACAACTTGCAAGAGGTGAAAGCTGATGATTTCAAGAAAAGTACAAATCCCTGCCACCATGATGTCTGCCATAAATAACAGCTACAGTCTTCTGAAGTGCCCAAATCCTACACATCATCCCAGCACTGCAGGATGTCCTGTCTCTAGTGTCTGTTTACACACCATCTCTGGTGAATTTCTTCCCAAGTTCTTTTTCTTTAAACTAAGTGCCCTGTCTCCAACAAGGCATGAAAGAGGAAAAAGGAATGATCTTAGATAAAATAATCAAGTCTGGGTGTAAATACTGCAAGGACTTAAAGTAAGAAGGGAAAGTAGAGAATGAACAGATTAAACATCCAGTAGGTTTTCCTTATTCTTTCGCTCATCCATCCTCTTTGTTTATTTCTTTAAGTTTTAGAAGAAACTGTTCCCTTCTGCTGAGCCAGCCCATAAGAGTAAAGCCTCTGAAATGCTTTTATTGTAGGCATATTCATTTAGCACGATTTAGCATCTCTGAGTAGAAGAGTCTTGAGCTTGTCATCTATATCTTTTGCATGTGCTTTTGACTTTTGAAACTGTTCAAGGCTGGCAAATGAGTGTTTCCTTTCCACACCCCACGTAATTGGAAAAGCCCATTAGGCTGAGACTGTCCTGAGCTATTTGTGAGAAAACAGCCTGTGGCAAGGGCAGTCTATTGCCTGGAGTAGTGCCTTGCTCAGTAGCCCTAATGGCAGGTATTAGTACTTAAAGAACTGCACTTAGGCCCCCACTATTAGCAAACCTTGCAGGGTCTCCAGGGTAGAGAAGTACCTAACTCATCAGGGAGCCACTGAGCTTCTCTTGCAACCAAAGGAAATAATCCTTCATCCATATTCTCCAGTCTCTTCAAACAAGTGCTTCAAGACCACCGTTTGGCCCAAGAATATTCAAAACAAAGTCAAGCATCTGGTTTTGGCAAGTGAAACTAAAACCTCCCTTGCAACTTTTCAACAACTGTAATTTAAGGGCTGTTGTAATCTACGTGCCTTCCTGGAGAGGTGTCATGAATTCTGCATCATACTTGCAAAGTGTGCTGGTAGAGTATAAAATACTTTTTGATACTGCCATCAGTGCTGTCCAACTTTTTTCAGCAACCTTTTCTAAGTTATTTATTTGGAAAGTTAGTGGTGATGGAAGAAGACAGAACTAACAGAAAGACAGAATAGATCTCCCATGCAAGCCATGATAAGGGTTTTCTTAGAAAACTGGTTTTTTTCCATAGAAAAACAGGCAAAAATGGAAACAAAGTCAGCCTCCAGACGTGCTGTACCAAATCCTGCAAACACCTAAGCATGCTGCCTTACTGGAACTTGAAGTAATTAAATATATTTCCTTACAGCACTGAGCCCTCACTGATAAATCTCAGCATGGCCTAAATGAGATCACTTGTTTTATGAAATAAATGTCTTTCTCAGCTTCTATCTTGATCAAAATGATAATTTACTTACAGGTGAGAAGACATAAATTAGTTTAAGTAGCTTATAATACAGGCACTTCAGCAGAAGAGAACTATTTCAGTAGGTTCAATGACTGTGTATTCAATAGAGAAATTACAGGGTTAAATTTTAGAAAATAATTTATGACTAATACTTATAAGGCATAATGACATAAGGACAGTAACGCTTAAAATGAAACTGGGGAGAGGGGAGGGCTGCTTCATTTAAATTATTTTAAAATCTTGAAGAATGAGAAACCACAGTGTTCTGCAGGGCCAGCAGTGGAGAAATTCCTAACACAGTAGATACCTTCAGCTTCTCACAGGACTGCTCCTCTGAGGCCTTTTGCAAACTGAGAAATGCAAGTGACAGACCTTTATTCATTCGCTCAGTCCCTCATCTCTGATTTTGCCTCTTCTGTCCCCCTCATTATAGCAGACAACCCAGGTGTCTTTAATCAGAGATGATGGACTAACAAGTGTTTTTGTAGGGATCTTGATAGGGATGAGTGCATGTAATACAGATGGCATGCTCTGCCATATATTGTACAACACAAAAAGACTCTGTTTGAACCTCGTGAGTATAGGCTTGTGATTTTATCCAGACAACTTCTCTCTGGGAGATTTACGGGGAACAGTAAAGTGGAAATTAAGCACTGACATGAGCACTGTCCCCACTAATTAGGCTGAGAGCAATCACTGCAGGAAAGTATGATCAGCTAAACTTGTGCAATTTTGAGATTACTTTAGTTTCCCTTGTTCATGTTCCTGAATAAAACCCCCTTCTGAAGTCTCATCCCAGTTCATACTGCTCAGTATTTTGTAAGGCAGAGCACATCCTGAGTTGAACTCTGTGGTTTGGAAGACCTCACACAGGAGAAAGCCAGAAGTGCCAAACTTTAATTAAAGCACATTTGACTGGTAATTCCCATAATCCTTTTAATAGAGGCATTCAGCACAGAAATCAGAATTTCTTTGTTATCAAAGGAGAAGCTGCCTTCCTAATTCAAAGGGGTTAGTATAGGGCTGCCAGGCCAGCCTGGGCTTGCACATGGTAGTTTCCACCTGTTGCCTCTGATGGGAGTCTCAGGCAAACTCAGGAGACTCTGGGTGTGAATAATGAGCCCAGCAGTGCAATAGGTGGTAGGACAGCACAAGCTGAAAGCAGAAAACAAGGGTTTGTGGCTCTACATGCTGGTGAAGACAACAATGCCAGCAGCCAGGAGGTCTCCATGTGTATCAGCCTTTCACTCCTTCCCCTCTCTCCCACACCCAGCAACAACAGCGCAGAGATGGCCGCGGTGTACTACGAGCGCATTGATGTGGAAGGCCACCACTATGGCCCTTCGTCCCAGCAGCGGAAGAACGCTTTGAAGGAAGTGGACAAAGCCTTGAGCAACATGATCTCGCTCATCAAGGTGAGTGGCCTCCATAAACCCAGCTCCTGGGTGCCTTTGGAAAAGGCTTTTAAAACTGGTCTTTTTGGCACTGCTGAGAGCCTATTTAATACCTGTAACTGAATGCAGTGGCTGTAAATTTTTATTTCCTGAGAAACAGGCTACTGAGATCATGTGGAAGTCACAGCACCACTACCCTGATTATTCTTTTCATTGATGGCATTATAACCCTCCTGGTGGATTTATACCAGTATCCCCAGGAAACCACAAACCAATATACGTGTTGCTCTGTTTATGACTTGTGTTGCCAGCTGAACTTTATTGTAGGCAAAGGAATCAAAACTGTGTGTTTCCTAAGGTTTGTGGAATCAGACGATTAACTTTCATAGAGGTTTTTATTACACTATTCAGAACTCCGTACTTCAAACTTGGTTTTAAAAAAGCATAGAAATGATTTTGCAGCGAGAAAATCTTTTGGGTAAATGGCAATTCTATGAATATTTCTGACAATGATAAATGCATGATGGAGTTTTTATGTGTTTCAGAGAAAAGAGGAATATGTATCTTCAATTTCACTAAATATTTAAAGCTCTAGTGCTAAGTGTTCATGTTTGGGAGGGAAAGAGAAACACCCCTTCCACAAGTGGTATCATAGCAAGATTGCTGTGTGGACTTGTTTTGGAAAAACTCTGGTGCTGACCTCTCAGACTGTTCCAGAGCAGCAAGTAAAAGTGGATGTCCACCATTATGGACACCTTGCAGGACATTCATGGACGTGATCCTTCTGGTTAACTTCCACAAAATCAGTGGAGGTCAAAAGGTGATTTATATTTTCCAGCAGGCACAGACAGTGCAAAGTTCTTACATGGCCCTAAAAGTTGCCATGCACTTTCTTCACAGAGAAAAGGCCTTCAGAATGATATCAACGTCCTCCTCTTCTCTGATCATGGGATGACAGACATCTCTTGGGCAGATAAATTGATTGAGCTGAAAAACTATATTAATATGAGTGATACCATACAAATGAAGGACCGAGGTCCTGTTGTGAGCCTCTGGCCAACTCCAGAGAAGCATGCAGAGGTGAGTACAGCCTAGTTGCGCCTCTTAGTTTTGTGTTTCCTCAGTTTTTATGCCAATTGTGTCTTCTGTTTTCTCTTAACATCCAAATACTGCTCTCAGAGATGTGTGCAAAAATCAGCTCTTATCAAGAGTCAGACTTGGATCCTGTGATATCATTGTGATGCTGGTTTCCGAAGGAAAGTCACACCAAGCAAATTAAAAAACATGAACTTTCACTGTTATATGGCAAGGACACATGTTTTTTAACCACACTCCTATTAGCTTCTGATAAATAGCTAAAAGATTTTAGCTCAAAATGCACTTTTAGGATTTTATATATATTAGTCGATTTATTGACAGTCTAGCTAGGATTTTCAAATGATTTGGAGCAGGTTCAGGCATTCATATTCCAGTAAACTCCCACTGGGGAACCAACTCCATTAGACCAGAATTGCAAAAAATATTTTTTACAATATTTTCCTTGGAAAAGTTTTTGATGAAGCATGTTGGATTGAATCAACCATAAAAGCTCAATGCTAGACCTTCAGAATTTTGAGGGATAAATGAAAACAATAGAGAAAAGATTTGAAAATCACTTAATAAGAATGAAAATGTAGTTTCTCTGACTAATTGACTAGAACATTATAGTCTAACCAGAAACCAATGCATGAGAAGCCGTTACTGCTGTCCTCAGAATATAGATGAGTGGATGTACAAAATGGGCAAGCTGTTCCCCAGGCAAATAGTTTTGGTTTCTACATTATATTTTATCCAGTTATAGTATATTGTAGCCTGTGCAAATTTTTAAAAGATAGTATTTGCTGATCTTTGCACCCAAATGGTCTCTTCCGGAATTGTGTGTCTGTGATATTGTGAACATTTCAAAATTAGTGCCCAAACTGAAAGTTTTCTTAGAGGCATGCATGAGCAATTCACTTGCAAGTCCATCACAGGGGATCATAGCATTGATATGCTTAACCTAGAGCTCCCTGTTTTTGTAGGCCAGACCTTCAAATGGGCAAGTTGCAACTTCACAAACAGTCATGGGGTTTCATCCCACAAAGCTCTTCAGCACATCTTCTCTCTCGTTAAACAGCCTAATAATAATTCAAGGAGAAAAAAGTACAATGCCTTATACTATGGTTTTGTTTCCTTCCTTAGTTTCTTTTTAGGATTTCTTATTGGGGGGCTGCTTTTTAAGCAAACTAAAGTTGATTTTCAGTTTCCCAATAGCTAGATTCTCTAATGAATTTTAAAGAGCTATGTTTATGAGTTGAAGTGTATTACATTATAGTGGTTACCATCTCTGAGAATTACCCCATTTCCAAGCACCAGAAGTACTGGTGACCACTGTCTAGCTGGTCATGGTGGGAGGAATTGTGCCATCCTTATGGTCACTGCACATCAGTGCATATATCTGGCATACATATACACACAAGGGTAACTTAGCTGAAAGGCAAGTGAAGAACCTTTCATTCTCTGAAGAAGTGAGCTATTTATTCCTGAAGATTATTTATATTTAACTTGTTAAAGAACAATATAGAGTCTGGGAACTCCAATAGCTGCCTTCTCTTTGGCATATGAACATCTTTTTCAAGCATTTAAAATCTATTTTCTGAATAATTTGGGGTGTAATGACATTTGTGTGATTATATTCCAGACAGTATGATTAATATTAATAAACCACTTGCATGGCATTGTGCAGATTCAAAGCTGCAGGCTTTGGCTAATTAATCTCCCATCAGATAACTAACAAAGCAGATAACTGAGCACTATCAATCCCTT
>VZSR01003049.1:11086727-11175334 GCA_013398615.1 Brachypodius melanocephalos
GTTAAAGTCAATGGGCTGACTACAAAAGTAATGTCAAATTGTGCTATGGGCTTAAAAGAACTTAAAGGTATTGCAGTATGCTAAAGGCAGACAGTTAAATAGCTAAGATCCTCTTTTTTCTCTGTTGTCATAAAGCAGTAGTTCTTGTATTTCACGTTCTTCTTCCCCCTGCCATCTACCTTCATTTCAGGCATAAAAAGAGTGTTTCCATTTCAAGTCCTTATTATCCCTTCATTCAGCAGTACCTTGTGGCAATTCTTCTGCCTGGCTTTCCTCCCATCAGACTGTCTTAAAAATGCCCCATTTCTCCCAAGCCCACCAGGCTCAAAAGGGTCAGACTGGAGATTTACTCCTCAGAGATGCCCAGTGCACACACTGAAATCCTGGGAACTTGTTAAGCAGAGAACCCAAATATGAAGAGATTTTTCATACTAACTTATTTTCTTACTATAAATTGTTATTGTTACTTTGTGCTTGTGTCACTACTAGGCACGTCCACATTACAGGTACTAATTGCAGCTCAGCACAGCTCAGAGGGTGACACAACTGTGTATCTTCTAAGGATAAACTGAGCAGTGGTATTAAGTGATTTGCCCAAGGCCATAAATGAAGTCAGTAAGCTGGCAACAGAACCAAGGAGTCCTCAGTTTCTTTCATGTCCCAGAATAGTCAGTGCACTTTGTTGCCTTGCAGGTTATTGTAACTCAGCTGAGCATCTTCTTTTATGGCCTTCAGAGCTACTGCTCACCAAGCTTTGCTCAGAACAGTCCACACTACCACATTTCTCACTAGCCAACCTGAATTTAGCATAATAGTTTCTACAGCTGAATAAAAATGCACCTCTAAAAAAAACCTGATGGCTTTTGAATACAGCTGGGTGAGTACCACATTTTTGATTTAAAAAAATAGTATAAAAACCCAGAGTTAAGATTTAGACAGGTAAAGTAGGAATCTGAAACCTTTTTTTCCAAAATTATTTGTAAAAATTACAACTAAACTCTTTAGTACAAAAGTTCAAAACAGAACATTTTTACATATTCTGTAGAAAATAAAAAGCACTTAAAAATAACTGAAAATCTGACAAATCTTAATAACAGTGCAGCAAACACTGCTGCTATGATAATTATTTCTGTCTCTCTGCCCATTCCTTCCCATTGTTTCTGATTTTCAAGAATGTCCTCTCATTAATGCTGTCAGATTTTCCTTCTCTTCTGTACATTTTCATTATCTGTGAATGGGATATGAAAGCGAAAGTTTCTTGTCATATTTTTAAAGAAATGACTGAGCCTTCTATTATACTTCCTGCCCAAACCACTAAAGGGAGGATGTGCAGCTCTTCCCTGTCGTGCTCCCAGGGTTTTTTAACTCTCTGTTGGCTAGTAGATAGCTAAATGCTGTTTGAAAAGGGGGATTTTGTTGGTGGTGGTTTTTGAAAGAGAAAAGGGGGTGTATCTGGAAAGTTTTTTCCTCATCACGGAGCGCAGGAACTAAAGCCCATTTACATTTTGGTTAAAGCAGGATGAGGAGGGATTTCATGCTGTATCAAAGCTGATCTGCTCATATCACCTTGTTCCCTTCACAAGAGTGAATGGTGCCCATCCTTTGGGCCTAAGATCTCCAGCTGCCCTCCTGTGTGCAACAATGGTGTTAGCCTTCAGGGCTGCATGCTCACTCTGCCCACCCCAATGTACTTTCCCAACATTTAGAGATCAATTGCAGCACATTTTCTAAACATGCACATGCAAGGAAAAGTCCATTGTCTGCAGTCTCAGATATGCCTGTTTCATCTTTGACAAGGATTGCTAGCCCAGGCTTAGTCTGAGTATGAAAAATTAAGTCTCAGATGAGTTTTTCACCCCATTTGGACTTGCCAGGCAGGCACATTAGTGTGCTGCCAGTGTCCTGGGCACAAAGAAGCTCCTGGGGTTTGTAGGGTTTGCTGTAAGGCAGAGCCTGATGCTCCAGAAGGGCAGTGCTGGGATGCTTGCACAGCCTTGTCCCTCAAGCTATTGCTGTTGGTGGTTCCATTCCATGAGCTCTCACTTCAGCTGCAGTTATGAAAGTTAGTAGTATGTTTTCTGACTCAACTGGCACCAGAAATGGTGGAAATGACTGTGCCTTTGCACATTCTCTTATGAGTAGATGTCTCCTGGTGTCTGGGTGGGTTATGGAAAGCACACTACCTCCTACTGCATTTGACATTTCTGAGGAAGCAACTGTGTCCAGGACATCTGCTAGGACCATGGAGGGGTGTAGGTATGGCAATGTCAAGATGCTGCCGAAGAACCACTGCAAATTTAGTGTGATTTCACTTGTCTGAAGCTGATGCTGGCAAATGCTGTGCAGGTTGCCTGATAGCAAGCAGAACACCTAACTCCCAGGAATCACAGGGAGCTACAGCATAAGGAGATGCTATGGTAGGAAGAGGAGAAGTCTGTTTTCTCCTTGGTTTGCTCTGAGTGGGGAAATAGATGGGGCCAGGAAAAGAAATGGTTAGCTAAAATAGTTTCATTTAATTTGGAACAGATTACCCAGAGAAGCTGTGGAGTTGCTCTCACTGGAAATGCTCCAGAACTGTCTGGATGCAATCCTGTGCAATGTGGTCTAGGACAACCTTGCTTGAGCAGGGAGGTTGGACCAGATGATCCACTGTGATCTCTTCCAACCTGACCCATTCTGGAATTATCTGGTACATCTGCCAAGTATTACATGTGAAGAAACAGGGGGTTCCCCTGGAAAATAATTGGAAAAGCTACACCTCTCAGTCATCACTACTGCTGTCCTCAGTGCACAGTCAATTTTCTTTCTTAAGGAAGGAGACAAAAATCATACAAAATAAATGTTTATAAGAGGAAAAGGATCCTCATTTAATCTGCTTTGCCATCTGCAGGAGCTGCAGCACCAGTTATCCGAAATGGGAATGTGGGATACTATTTTTGGGGCATCTTCTGTCCTTCTGCCTGAGTGTGAAGGCCAGACCTGGGCACTCTAGAGGACTGTGCAGCTCCTTCTCTGTAATTATCAGAGCATGGTTCTGATGAACTGTCAGCTGATGTTCTTTGTTTAAGTGAAATTCCTGCCATAGTTTTGGGATAATGTGGAGTGCCACATCTGTCTGCTGCTATCCCTAAGGAGCATGGGACAAGACAAACTCATGGACAGGTTGGTTTTAATTTTGCTGGCATTTTGATCAGCCCCTAAGGCCTGCTGCTCTGACAGATATGCCTCTGTTGTAGGTAAGAGCTGTTAATACAAAGCAGGAGGAAGTAAGGAAGGAATTTAAAAGTACATCTTAAGTCCAATGTGGGCTAGGAAGAGCAAGATTCATAATGACAAATTAATAAAGCATAGATCCACTGAGCAAGGAAATAAAACAGAGTCTAGGCCACAGAGTGTGAGACTATCTCAGGTCAGAGCCAGTGTTCCCTGGAACAAACCTCATTTGTTTGAAAATAAGTAGGGAAAAGAAATAATAATAGAGGTGATATTTGTATTGTTAGGCTGACTAGTCAAATGGAACAAAAAATGACATTTTTCTAGTGGCATGTGGGGCAGAACAACACCCTAGTAAATCCATGGAAGTTCATAGCGCTGGGTGGGAGAGCAGTGCTACAGGCATGGGGAGAGGGACAGCACCCTGCTTGCACCTGTCACATACGACTGTGGTACTTTGTTCCTGTGGCAGAAATCTAGCTCTCCTCCCAGCTAGGATGTGCTTACTCACTGAGACAGCAAAGCCAGGGGTCACCCCTCCTGGGGATGAGCTCCTGTGCAGGTCACAGCACAGTGTGGGGTCCTGATGGGGTGGTACAGCACATGGAGACACAACATGCCACCCCACAGTGCCCCAGCACAGCCCAGCAGGCAGGCACTAACTACACTCTGCTGTTGATACCCAGAGCAGGGACAAGCTGCCCTACTGGGAGAATGGGACGGGGAAGAAGGAGGCCTGGCAGAATGGCTGGCACGGCTACGACAATGAGCTCATGAACATGAGAGGATTCTTCCTCGCGTATGGGCCAGGTACAGTGCTACCATCCCTGGCGTTCCACTTCCCCTGCAGCCCCATGGTCCTCACCCCTGCATCCCTGCAGCCCCTGGCACATCAGGACCCTGGTGTAGCACTCTGCAACACCCAGAAACTACAAATAGATGGCAGGATTTCCTCACTATGGAGGGTTTGTTGCACTGCATCTGTTTTATAGCTGAAGAAACAGGGCAGAGAGATGTGAAGGGGTTTGGTCAGCCTCTCTCTGATGTCCCAGTGCAGTTACTATCTCTTTGCCCTGTTTTCTGAAATTTTGGCCTAAACTTTCAATTCTATTTGAAACACATGAATCCTGCTTTTGTCAGGGGATTCTGACTCACTACAGGAGGGCACTTTCTTTGGGAAGGTTGCAGCGTACCTCGCCCACCTGTCTGATGGGCAGACCCAAAACTCCTGGTTTCCACTTCATCAGACCCTTTAAACAGGGCAGAGCACCAGGCTGCAACTGCAGACAGGAGTGAAAGCAGAATGTGCAATACAATCCTGTCAGGCTATTACATCTATCAAGCACATACAGTAAAGTAGCTCCTGTACTTAAAAATTCAGGGCTTTTTTTAGAATAAAATTTTTCTAGAAGTAAAAATCATGAATAAAATTGTTTAAAATGTTTTTGCTGAGCTATGTTCTAAGTTGTACAGCATGCCACATCCCAGCCTGGTGGGTAAGTCCCAAGAAAGGCAAAGGAGCCCTTGCCCCACAGCACCCCACATTCCAGGGGCTGAGCCCCAAGTTGCATGATGCCAACTCCTCTCTTTTACCTGCAGATTTCCAATCCAACTACCGAGCGCCTCCCATCAGATCCGTGGATGTTTACAACATCATGTGCAGCCTGGCAGGAGTACAGCCACTGCCCAACAATGGCTCCTGGTCCAGGGTGGAGTGCATGCTCCGAAACACAGCCCCCTTGGCACCACTTCCCCCATGCAGCAGCTGTGTCCTGGCATTAGCTCTGCTCTCTCTGTTTGCCAGGCAGATCTCCTTACTGTGATCCCTGAACAATGTCAGTCAGTGTCACCAGCAACTCCATCCTTCTCTGTCTGTTTTTTTAAAGTTCTTTATTTGAATAATAGCTTCATTTAATAGAGTCCTGTCCCCCATTCCTCCGTTGTGCTCCACCAGGCATGAATCTGACCCATTCTGCATTTACAATGTTTTTAACATGAAGCCAGGTTTTGTACTGCTCCAAACACAGCCAGGGACAGTGGTGTCACTCACCTAGATTTACAGCACTGGCAGTGAGAGCAGAATCCTGGCTGGCTATCCACAAAGCTTTCTGGTGGGTGCACATGGGGACCTCTGAGCATCAAACACATCTCACCCCAGCATCTTTTACTGAGAAGCTCACCCTGGTTCACCATACTGAGAAATTCAGGAGTGGAGACCAACTTCTTTGCATTTTGCTGGGTTCCTCCTGGTTGACCCCTTCACCTCCAGCTCCACCAGCAGCAGAGCCCCATCTTCTCCTTACAGAGCAAGACAAGTCCTGTCTATACAGACACAGTCTTCAAAGAGCCAAGAGCTTTGCTGAGGGACCATAATGCCAAGAGAGGTGGGTCAGCAGGAGAGCAGTGGAAGCATCCTGCTTCTCCCAGCGTTTCCTTCTTTATTTTCACCAACATGAGTTGTGGCTCTGCCCATTTCCAGGGCCAGGCTTTCCTCACGGACCACAGAGGAAGAGAGGGCTGGGAAAGAGGAAAGTGACAGAAATCCTCCACTTCAAAGCCAGTGGGAAAAGGAATAGACATCTGGACACACAAGGGTCAGGAGAACATAGGATGAGGAAGGTGGCATTTAACAGCCTCTCTGCTTTTCCGGGTGAAGATAATATCATCTGATCACATTTTGATGTTTTATACCCAATTGCATATCTGAAGGGTTTTCAACACTTACTGCTCTTCTACCAGCTTTTGCACTCTATACCTCTGCCTGGTGATCAGCACATTTCCCTTTATTCTGCAAAAGGGAAAAAGGTCTACACTGATAGATCTCCCACCCTCCCAGCTAATTCTGGTGATTATTTCCATCGTGGGCTATCAAGCACAAGCCAAGTTGTAACAGCAAAGTTAAATTAAACAGCAGGAGAGGTTAGAGCTGTTGCCAGAGGTGCCTTCAGGAGTGCACAGCACTTTATCTGATATATCTCTGAACCAGGAGCTTTCAGCAGCAAACTGCCTTGGAAGGATTGAGGTCCCTCCCCATGTAAAACAAACCTCTAGGACTTACTACTCCTCTGGATCCAGAGACAAGCACGATCAGGGTATGTGTGGTACAGTGCATTTAAGGGTAAATGATTACACTGTGGGGGAAAAAAAAAACCAAACACCAAATTAAACTTGACAAAAGACTTCTGTAATAGCTGTAAAGATTTATGTAATGTGTTTTTAAAGCTCAAGTGAACCATCAAATCAATTGGGAGAAAAATGGAAAAAATCAGGCTTTGTTATTAGACTGTTGAGTATAAAAGGCAATTTAGTGCTTTCGAAGCATTTGCAGTAGCTGTAAAACAAGCACCTATTGTTCAGAGTTCCCTGTTGCTCTTTAATGGACCAGGCTCAATGAAATCACTGGAGCGCATTTTTAAAGAGAGAAAAGAAAAGAAAAGAAAAGAAAAGAAAAGAAAAGAAAAGAAAAGAAAAGAAAAGAAAAGAAAAGAAAAGAAAAGAAAAGAAAAGAAAAGAAAAGAAAAGAAAAGAAAAGAAAAGAAAAGAAAAGAAAAGAAAAGAAAAGAAAAGAAAAGAAAAGAAAAGAAAAATAGACAACAACAACAAAAAAACACCCAACAAAATCAGCATACAAGATAACCAAATTACCAAGTTTTGTCTGAAAATCATCAGGATAGATGCCATCAGTGCCTATTAACCCTTCCACAACGTGCCATTTTAAGTCTTACCAGCAAGCAGAAGCCAAGGTCTTCTTACAGAAGCAATGTTGCAAAAGGTATAAGGGTATATTCGGCTCCTCAGTTATACAAACAGAAATTGAAAATAACAAATTGGTTCCTTGAGTTGTTCCACAGATGGGTCATGACACATGAAACCAACACTGATCCTTGTGACTACTTTGTATAACTGACTTTTGTCAGTGTCCACACGCAAATAATGAAGGGTAAATCCAATTGCAATATGATTTGTTTGACCTCAATGGAAGCATTGTGTGTATGGTAAAAGATACTTGGTCTGTAAAAAGAAAATTTGATGCCAGACCTTCAAGAAGCTTCAGGAGAACTACAGCTCATTACTTTTTGCAAAGTGCATCTTTCTTCCTCAGAAATGTCATACCTCTGAATCACTTCATGTTCTCATTCAAAAATCAAGTGTCTTAACTGTCGCCTATTTTTCTGTATACTATGCAACGGAGGTGGGTGTATTTTAAAACCTATTTCTGAATGATGTTTTTATACAATGACTGATTGTGAATGAGTGAATAATTCTAAAAATGGTGTTTAAAAAAACAGTTCTTTGTAAATACTGTAAGATTTTTGAAGAAAAAATACAGCTCAAAACCTTCCCTTCAACACTTTTCCTTTCTTGTCTAATTGCTTCATCAAAGTGTGATAAACAGTGTTTGAAGCTTGTGCTGATTAATTATCAGAAAGACTAATGATAACATTGTTTAGAAATGGCAAAGTTGTCAGCATGTAAATTAAGGACATTAAATGCATCACACAAGATGATGTAGCTTGTATATGCAGTCCTTTTTTCCAGATGTATTTCATTGTTTAACCTTTTGAACATCCATTCAGGAACATGTCATTCCCACTAGGCAATGGATGTGA
The DNA here is from genome assembly GCA_013398615.1 of Brachypodius melanocephalos. NCBI lineage: Eukaryota > Metazoa > Chordata > Aves > Passeriformes > Pycnonotidae > Brachypodius > Brachypodius melanocephalos. The sequence goes on from VZSR01003049.1 coordinate 11,094,551, forward strand.
CAAAACATTTTGCACTTCTAAGACGAGAGGTGAGCCCTGGATGGTCTCTCCAGACACACTTCATAAAGCCCACTGTGTCATCATCACATCAGCTGCTTGCACAGAAATGAAGAGCATTGTCACTGGTATGAGGGTGCACTAGGCTCAGGCTCTCCAGAGCCCCCCTTTACCAGAGGGAGATGGTGGAAATGTTAACAAGACCTCGAAAACCAATGCTACAGGCCTCAAGGACAAGGGGGCCCTACTCCACTCTAAGCTCCACAAACCAACAATGTCCATGGAAGAGGCTAATTTAATAGAAATAAGTCTCCAAGCCTACTCCATAGAATTTATCTCCTTTTCCTTATATTAACTGACCACAGAGCAGAGAGTGGATGGTGGAGGAGAACCAGTGCAGGTATTCCAGTGAGTCCTTAAATTCACAGCAGGACTCCCTCTGAACGAGTAGCACTGCCCAGGTCTGCCAGAGATGCTCCCCTCATATTCTGTGAACATGGGTCCTCAGAAAAGGAAGGTGCTGAGGGACTGCCTGCACAAGAATAAGTCTCAGTCAGCTCCCCATAACAGTGACAAAAATGGCAATTTCACAGCTAAATAAGCTGAGCCCTTTTTACCAACGACCTTGGTGGCCATGCAAATGTCATGGCTGGCTAAGGCTCAGCAGGTGAGCCCTCCAGCATCCCTCTGGATGCAGCCTGCATTGCCTGCATTGCCTGCACAGGCTGCAGCCTCCTGGAGACATTTTCTCATTGGCCCAGACACTGGCCTGCATCGTTCACAAGTACAGAGACTTTGCAAATAAGGGGAGAATGAGAAGGTTTTGCGGTGCTGGTCACCTTCTTGTCTCCTAACTAATACATTGTGATATCTCACAAAATCACAGAGTATTCTGAGTTGGAAAGAACCCACAAGGATCATCAAGTCCAACTCCTGGCCTTTCATAGGACCATTCCCAAGAATCACACCACGTCCCTGAGAGAAATGTCCAAATGCTTCTTGAACCCTGCCAGGCTTGGTGCTGTGGCATCTGTCAGATGTTAACCCATGCACCTCGGGGGGCAGTACAGACCAAATGAGCTCTGGCCACTGAGAAGTGAAAGGCACTGGAAAAGCTCCATGTAACATTTCCTCACCTTCTTTTCCCTGTAGGGCTGTAGCAGAGAGGGTGGGTCATAGCAAATCCAATGAGAATTTTTAAAGAAAACATGGTCTAATGAAGAGGAAGGTTTGAAACCCTGCATTTTAGCATAAGAAATCTTTACCAGCTGTTTTAAAAGACAAATTTCATATACACGGAAAAACATTTTTGTGTAAGTATCTAAACACATCTAAGGGAAAGTTGAAAAACAAGAACATTTCAGAATTATAGTTGACTGGACACAGTAATTCTCAAGCTTCATGGAGATTGATTGTATGGATTACATGAACTGTATGGATTATTCTGATATTTCAAATACACGGAAATTGCTATGGACTTAAAAACCAGGATGACGTTATCCCAAATCCGTATCAATTTCACCAGTTCAGCTCTGCCAGCCCAGTTTCAGCAGGAAACCACTATGAGCTGCCAGGCAGCCTGTCCTGGTGTGTCCCTAGCGCAGCCAGGTGTCTGTCCGAGATGCGGGCATGCCTTGTGCAGCCACACAACCACACCAAGGCTGCTGCGTGTCCTGCGGAGCCCAAACTGGGACCCAGATCTCCCCACACGCTGCCTCTCCCCCTCGCTTGCCCATTTTTCTCGCGGTCACCCCGCCAGGCCGAGCCGGCGAGGCCGCAGCCCCTCAGAGCCGGCGGGAGGAGCCTCGGAGCCCGGCCCGGCCCGGCCCGGCCGCGAACAGCGCATTTCGGACAAAAGTGATCCTTGCCTTTAGTCAGGAGAGTAAAGACTGGGACTTCTTCTTCCTTCTGTGTCTCTGGTCGCAACTCTTCGTCTTTCTCCTCTGTAACTGTCCCGGTACCCTTTGCGCTAGGGCCGGGTCCTCCTCACCCCAAACCTGCTGCTTCCTTGTAACACTCTGAGCAAGCTTCCCACCTGCTCCTGCTTCCGCAGGAGGATGAGTGGGCAGAGCAAGACCTTGGTGTGTACGCGGCCCAAGAGATGAACCAGCTGGATGTACTCCCCACTCTCAGGCTGCATCTCAAGCTGCCTTTGTGGTCATTATAGCCTGATCCCACGGGGTGGGAAACAAAATACGTAAAAGCTGGAGGGGAGGGTGGCAGGGGGAGTGACTCACCTGGTGCTCTGCTACGTGCGTCCCCTTGCAGCTTGGCTTGAGGTTGAACGCAGAATCCTTGGCTCAGATGTCCCAGCAGTGCCCATACTGGGAACTCTGAGCTTTTGTCAGTGCAGGGGAACTCCGACTAAAGCAGTCGCAGGTAGCAAAGAAATGATGAGGAGGGATATAAAGAATGGGCTGAGGTGGGGGAAATTCAGTGCCCACTTCCCACACCAGCACAGATCAGGGTTTAGCTGAGCTCCAGGGAGCTGACTGTGATCCTAGCTTGGTCACAGCAAATGAGGCATTCTAGTATCAGGATAGTATCAGTCTTCAGGAGCAAGGGGCACCGGTGCATGCATAAAAGATATTCCTCTGTCCCTCACCAAATGGTTGCAGGCAGCCAGCACCAAAATGTCAGCATTCTCTGCTGGGAACACATGTCCAACCAATTTTCTGTGGCTGCCAGAGTGGGCATTAACACTTCTGGTTTTCCAAAGAAATTAATAATACACTAAAACATTACTCATCACTTAGATATATTGTTTGGTGAATATTAATTAAGCCTCAAAATTGGCTGGAGACACTGTCATTGCTTCCTTGCCAGATAGGAAAAGGGAGGCTGTTTGCAAAGGCTGTGGAATGCAGGTCAGACTTGCAGGAGATCATCTACAATCCCTACTGAACACTCACTCAGCCTGCTGCCATCACTGAGCTGCCTCCAAGCAAAGACTCCTGGCCACATAAACGTATATAACTGAGCCATGTGTCCATTAGAGGCAGTTTTAACCTTTCTTTAGTGGTCCCACACAGTGCCCATCCTACATCACTAAAATGACCAGTGCATTGGCATTTGCTGTACCCCCTATTCAGGTTAGTTTTACCCCTGCAAGGACATGACCATACCAAGGGACTCAGCAGGAGCTTGCTTCTGATTTCTGAGAGGAGCCTCACCCCCTCTACATGATCTCCGGGCAGAAGGAGGCTCTGACAAATTAAAAATTAATTTTTTGGAAGTGCTTATTTGCCTCCCAATGTATCCATCCATCCATCCATCCATCCATCCATCCATCCATCCATCCATCCATCCATCCATTCACCTGTAAATTGCACTCTCCCTTGATAATTTTTCCATGTACTCCATACTGGTGGAGCTTTGGGGTGCAAGACTTTGTTTCCTTGCTTGCCAGAGTAGGCAGCAATGTGGTTTTCATCTTACAGCTCATTCATTGCCCATGAGAATGCGAGGGCTGAGAGAGGGGTAACCCTGCTGACCACATTCCAACTGAGTAGATTCTGTAAGAGAGAGGGAAAGCAGCCCTTGCCCATCCATGAAGTGATTCTCCAAGCACAGCTATAACAAGGAAATAATTTTGGGCTTAAAAACTAAGATTTTGAAAAGCATTCAAATAGCAATTGTGAAAGAGGAAAAAAAAGAAAAAAAAAGCTAAATGTTTTTTAAGGTGGAATTCAAGCAGTTTATGAGCTGGGTTATACAAACTGCTTGCTTACACTGCTGCAGGGGCTGGGTGAAACATCCTGAAACATCCCCTCCTGCCTTTATCTCGAGTGGTTCCTTACAACAACACTTCTGACAAAGAAAAATAACTATTTTTCCCCCTTTAAACAGAATAAACTTGTGAGGGTACTGAGCTTGCTTTGTCTTTCATACAACTTCTTTCACCAAAAACAAATGGGATGAACAAACCCAGGTCCTACGGAGAAGAAGATATTTAATATCCATAATGTGGGGAGCTTTCCAGCAGAAGACAGACTCTGTTTTATGCAGTAATAGCTGAGTGCAGCTTGTAAAGGCCTAGCAATTAATCACGCACTTGAAGAAATACAACACACTCATAGAAGCTGAATTCGAAATGCTTGCTGCTCCAGTTTGGACAGTGACAAATTGAGGCCCCCACAAAAGCAGGTGTGGCTCCTGAAGAAGCCCTCTGAGGGCAATTAAAAATGGGAAACCAGCTGGTAACTGGGCAGATGTGACAGCTAGGGCAGCTCAGGAGATTAATACAAAGGAGGAGGATGGAGGAATAAATGATGTAGGAGCTGAGGCAACAGAGATAGGACCTACTCTCCACAGGGGGTTGCTCCATGGCAGGTGAAGTGCCTCATCATGTGGGATGAGCAAAGTGGTGACAGCCACATCTCCCCATTGCCCTGGAGAGCTGCCACAGACAGGCTTCAAATGAAGGGCCCCAAAAAACAGAGGAGCTGCTGCTTTGTGTGTCACGCAGTTTCCCCTGGTGCCCAGGGCACGGGTGCATTCAAGGATGACTGAAGCAGATGGCCCGGGCACATCTGAAATTGTCTGTGGTAGCCTGTGATGGAAAAGGCAAGGGATGAGATCAAGGGTGGATTTTCCCAAATCAGCTTCAATGAGCTGCAATCCAACAGGTAATATCCAGCCAGGTTTCACATACTGTGCTTCATTGTTCCTGGTTAGTTCATTGTCTCCAGTGTTCACTGTTCTGAATCAGTCAAGAAAATGGTAGTTTGTCCCACTGAAAATACAGAAAATAATTCAGATACATCACAGATTATAAGGATTTTGTCATTTTCCATTAAGGGTACCATTTAGGAAGTGTGAGCAAAATTATCATTAGTGCCATGCTACAACAAACTATGTATGAGTACAAGCCAGAGCTCCTCATCCCATTTGGAAAAGGATATCCCCATGATAGTCATCACAATTTTCCAGTGCTGTTCCTCACACATCTACTCCTACCCTGCCTTTCTCCACACATCCAGGGTGTGTGAGGCATCACTGGGACAGAATTTACCTTCTACCAAAGTGTAGGCTGGGGGACTGTTCCCATCAGTCTATTCTTCTAAAGCAATTTGTTGATAAAAATCTCTTTCCTGTTGTGAATTATATGGATTATTTTCCAGAAAAAGCTGTCAGCACAGATCACCATAGATTACATTTTTGTTGTTTTTTCCCCCTTGTCCATAGAAAGGTGTTCTCCTGTTAACATTAAGCTTTGGCATCCTTCCAGGAAGCTGAGCAAAACAGCATTTCTTTTGAGTCTGCTGATAAATGGGCAGAGTGGACAGGGTCTGTACCAGTTTCAACCTCTAAATAAAAAGATCTCTCTAGGGAAGGGCTGCTCAGTCACTTGCCTGACTCTGTGAAGCTGAGTATTCTCTTCTCTCTTGAAAAAAAGAATCTTATTTTGCTGGCCCCTATTTCCAGCATAGTGTTGAAGCATAGGAAATTTTCTGTGTAAAAGGAGCTCTCTTTCTGTGTTCCCCTCCAACACTTGCTGCTTGTCAGCAGTGTGGGTTGTGACAGTCCTAACAGTGCCATCCTAGCCAGAATGCCAAATAATAAGGCAGGATGGCAGCTTCACTGTGAGAAAGTACCATCCACAGTACCTGGGCACAGGTACTCATTGCAGCACAGAGACCCTCTCTGGCCTAACAGCTTTCATATGATAAAGACATCCTAAGATCAAATAAATAATTTTCTAATAAGGTCAGCATCCAGGATCTCAGCCAGGGACAAGGGCCCCAGCTGGCCAGGAACAAACCCAGCCTCAAAAAGCAGGAATTTTTTTGCCAAAAATCCTGCAGGGCTGGGAGAAAGGATGCAACCTGAGAGAGCTATGAACACAGCCTGAGGCTGTACTGAGACCACAGCCACAGGGTGGAGATGACTTCTACCAGCACTTTTCCTCTGTTTGAAGGGATGGTAATGGGCTGATTTGGAACTGGCAATAGGTAAACAAAGAGAAGATATAAGATGAATCTTATAAAATTATCTGAATCTATTCTGCATCTGCCTTCCAGTTCCCCTGACAATCACAGGTAGAAATGAAGAAGCCTTCAAGTGATGTTTCAAAGGTTTCATGTACCAGCATGGCAAACAGAGCCAACAGCAAAACATCCCTGCCTCCAAGAAGGGACAAGATGAGAAGAATTGCTTAGTGCTCACCCATCTCCCTTCTATAATCTGTTGTGTCTGGCAACTGCAGCCACGTGCAAACATCTGAGATGCATCACAGATCTTCTGCTGGAGAGAGGAGATTTCTAGTTCTTAGAAAGACAAACAGTTCTGAAATCTGCAATGGTTTAATACTTTAAGGCAACAGGCTTTCATTAGTTTCTGGATCATGAAAGGTCCACTCATCCCCAGAAAAATGTTTTAAATGCAGTGAAAGAGCTTTTCAAAGCTGTTTGTCATCCTGTAAAGCTTTAGTTTTCTGGGATTTTATATTTTTTTTTACTTCTAAGTGTGAAAATAAGTGGGTTTCTCACTTTGTTTTTTTTTTCCTGTACAAACTGTGGTTTGGTGAAACTTGTCTGCTGCCTAACAGCAAAGCATGAGAGATAATTGTCTCTCAATATTGGGTTATAGATAACAATAGAACCATAAAGACAAAGGGGTCTACCTTTACAGAGGAGCAATAAATGTATTTCCCGCCTTAGGTCTGAGGACTCCAGTTTCTTCATCGTGAATTAATAATAAATCACCAAGGTCCACTGGCAACTACTTACATATAAAACACTATTGTTAGAAGATAGAATGACTTTCTTCATAAGTAAGAAGTGAGGAGGAGAAGATGGGACACACGATGGCAGGAAGGGCTTTGGGGAACTGCCATCCTGCCAGGTGCAGTAGCCGAGGGACAACAGAACAATAGAGCTGAGGAGCTTTTTAGGTTTCCTTTCTTACTTTGTGGGCTGGATATGACCACCTCCTCCTCCATGGGACAAAGCAAGTGGAGAGGGCTCCAGTTGGAGTCCCTCTGTGGACTTGACACCTCTGTTCCTCAGGCTGGTCACCAGGGTGGCCTTGTGCACTTGCATCATGATGGACAAAATCATTCCTGCCCTTCTCCTCCTCATGATGCCTGCCCTGATGCTTCTGCCACAGATTTCATCTGACCTCTGCCTCAACCCAGAGTCCCCTGGGAATTTTCAGCATTCCTTTAGAAGAAAAAAACATACTGCTTTGTCTAGGTTAAAAAAAGAGGGAAAAACATAGGTGGTTACCATTTTACTGAGCTGTCCCAGGGTCATGGTTTAGTGAGTTTTATAGCTGGACTAGTTACAAGTTCTTAAAGTCATCACCAGCTTGTATCACAAAGCCCATTAAACTGCAGCAGCTGGATGCCCAACAGGACTTCTCTGAAAGGTTCACTTTGGGCCCAAGCCAGAGACTTGCACTAAACTGGACAGAGAAGACCCTCTCCCTCAGCAGCCTCCCCATGGTGGGGGTGAGTGGCAGCAAGGGGCTGGGGCCCTACAGCTCTTCAGGGAGAAAGCTGAGACTGGGGATTTGGTTCAAGGCTACTGAGCAAGGAACAGCAGTGTGGACAGAACAGGGAGACCTCAGTGTGGAGGCAGGGACATCTACCATCTGCCATAACCAGAAAGTCAGATGTCCCTCTTTGCTGTCCTTATCCCTGTCATTGCTCATAATCCTAAGGCACATCAAGCCTAAAAGTTTGCACTTGTCAGTCCTTAAGTTTGCAGTCTTGATGGCTGCTCCTGGCAGTCACTGACCAATGGTACATGCACAACGTGTGCATGGTGCAGACACAGCAACAAACGGCTCCAGGCACATGGGTCATGTACCAAGGGTTTGCATTGAAACCCTTCCAGTGCACAAGCTGCCTTGTAAAATTAATTACTTAGGTCCTAATTTTCCAAAAACCCAGCTAATAGGATCAAAAACCGCTGTAGTACTGTGGCTCTGCTCCTGATGTGCATCCTCCGGTACAGAAGTTTCATCAGCAAGTGGTGCAGCCCATCTGTGCTGAGACTGCAACTGGAACCACAGCAAGGTGCATGTGGGCATGCAGGACAGCCCTTGCTGGAGCACAGCCCTGTTGCAGCTAAAGTGCCAGTGCTGGTGTCCCTTCTGATTTCTGCATGAGGAAAGCCTACATCCACAGGAGAGGCCCCTGGCTCTTGCAGGTCCTCTCACTACTCGTACACTACTGAACACATTGGAAGCTGCTACTTTGCAGGTTCCAGCCAGAGTGACCTTTGACACTTACATGGCATCTGGCCTAATTTTACCAGCAGAGGGACAAGAGGAAAGAGATTGAGAGAACTCAAAACAAAAGGCTTCAGGTTTGCCTAAGCAAGCAAGCAAGCAAAATATTTAATTATTTCAGTGTATGCACAGCCATGTTGTTAAATTTATTTACTGTCTTTGCTTACTTTCATAGCTGTCAGAACAGGGTCAGTTTTATGTGCTTATTATGATGAGAGAGAAGAAAAAAGATGTTAAATAAAAGTACTTGGGATTTCCTGTTTCTTGTCCCCATTCATCACTTCTGTGACAGCTAGGCTAAAAATACTTTGCTAAACATGAGGACCTACGGGCATAGAAGGAAGCTGCTTATAAATGCAAGCTCAGCCATCTCCACACAAAACCACAGGCAGTTATCAAAGCCACAGCATCACTGACTGCTCAAAACCCTTCTCTCTTCAAGTACCAGTTACAGTGAACAGGAATGTCAGAGCCATAGGCTCTTTCCCTGCAGTTTAGGAAAGGATAGTAAGTAGAGGCCATTTTCTTCATGTCCGTTCAGCAAAGCACAGCTGAATAAATTGCTTTTTTTAAGCATTTACCTGAGGCCTTGCTTGATGCTCTGAGGAAGACAGATGTGACCTGGTGTTCCAGTACAGTTTGGGGTTTTGTGCCTTCTCTTCGAGCCCTCAAATCACAGAGATGCTGAACAGAATAGCACAGAGTCTTTAAAAAACACAGGAACAGCAGCCATAAGGAGGAAGAGAACAGAAAGGACTAAAATATGGGGCATGTTTACATTCCTAAACATTTTTAAAATGAAAACCTGCATGGCTTGAGGGGAATTGCTGACAGGAGTACCTGTCCTGAAGCAGCTAACCATCTTTTCTTCTCTAAGGTCTTTCTGCTGAGCAGGGAAAAGTGAAAAAGGGAAAATAATGGAAAAGTGGGAGAAAGATACTCTAAGATTAGAATGACATTTTGAGAGAAGAGGATGAGAAATGGGCCAGAAGAACTCTTGTGTTAATTAACATGTAGGGGAAAAAAACCCCAACCTGAAGGAGAATAAATGTCAAAAAGAAGCAGAAGATGAGGGAATTCAATAGAAGAAAGATATTATAGAAAGCAAGTTGTGAGGAAAACAACAGACCAATGAAACAGTCAAGAGGCTGATGGAGAAAAAATCTGGAGAGAAGTTATGTCTGAAGAGAGATAACTTTCAAAAAAGTTATCTTACAGATGTAAGATATCCGTAGATACAGAGGGATGTAAATATACTCAGTGCTCTCAGCAGAAAGGCACGACCTAACAGTGAGAGAGTACTTCTTCAGCCAAGCAGTGGTCCTAGACATTTCCAGTATGTTACAGGCCATGTTCGACCAAGAAGATGTCACTTGTTCAAGATCTTCAGTTTACCTGTCAGCAGAGTAAGCATAAAGAGAATTCAAGCCAGGCTTGCAAGCAAATGTTAAAGTGCAAGGTGTGGTAACTTTGGACAACAATAGTTTCTTTCTAGGTATTTAACGATTAGCCTAATTTAGCACCTAAAATACAAGCACACCATTAGGAGAGAAACAAAAACAAAGTGCTCTGTGAAGGGGAAATAGCGCTTGCAAACTTCTCCAGTAATACTGAAAAGGCCTTGAAAGACTGAGTCTACCAAAACCCTAAATTGACTTTGCCTGTGCAAAGCACTAGGTCAGTGCTGGCATAAAGCCCTAACCAAGCCCTGTCTGATTTGGGGATTTTTTGTCCCTGTAATTCAAAATGTGTAATTTCGTGAAGATGGATTTCAGTGGAAGTAGACGGATGAAGGGGAATGAGCTAAGACTAGGAGCAGCATAGTAGTAGTATGTGCCACTAGCAAGTGACAAGCCAAGGTGCTTACGACAGCATCTACTTCCTAGAGATGCTGCTTTGTTTTTAATTTTATAAATATTGTAAATTCTCATAGCTGACTTTGGCAAACAGCAGTTCTCATGGCACAGCTCTGGCAAATCTCCTGGGCCCTAAACTTCCTCCAAACCTTCTTCTAGGTGGTGGAAGAAGGCTGGAAAATGGCACTTGCATGTTACATTGTCCATTTGGGCCTTTCCAATCAGCAGCTATCAGTTTTCTTGAAGAATGTGAAAAAAAACCTCCTTGCTAGAACCCTCTCTCTTGGGTGTGCACCAGCTCATGAGGATGGAGAGGAGAGGGAAAGAGACTGGATACCTGTTGCTCTTGGCATCTAAAGGTCCTAATGGATTACTCATTTCCTGGAGCTTGGGTGCATCTCAGCTGGGCACTCACATTCAGTGGAGATCACACTCCTCCTTGCAGCTGTCAACTTCATGTCCAGTCCAAGCCAGAAAAAAAGGTGTATTTTCTCCCTTGCACTCTTAATGGCCCAAAGAGCTTCTATAAAGCACAGGGGAACACAGCAAGTTGTTACAGTGTTTGTTTATCTGAGATTTCTGGTTTGTTGTGCAAGGTTTCCTCAGTGAGGGAGAGAAACAGCATGGTAAAAGGAAATGTAAGTATACTCTCTAAAAACCACCGATGAGTGCAAAGAATCCACTTAGAACATATAACCAAATGTTATTTAATATCTTAAAAAGTAACACAATCCAAAATGGATATTTCACACAACACTACATAAACAACATGAACACAATATTACCATATGGAGGGACTTTCAAATATAGACTTACAAAAATCCCTGTCCTTTTTTTTCCTTTAAATTATTATACTAAGCATGACAAGTAATCATCATTTACAATATGGTACACTGACACAATAAAAACCATGTTACAAATGTGCTGTTATAAATCAGTAACGTTAGGGAAGACATTTCATGAACTGCAATTATTTCATATGAAATACTATACAATATAAACAGAACATCCATCTTGGATGACCTTTACAGCAACCAGAGACCAAGTAATTTTTAAATTTTTTTTTCAGTGCAAACACATTTATACAAGGCAGTCTTGGCTGCAAAACTCCCTTCTAACATACAGTAAGTCCCACTTGCATTTATTAACTCATTTAAACCTAATGCAACAGCCACATTCAGTCACTCACAGAAAATTACCTGCAGAATTATGATCCCTTTTAACTTAAAATCTCCTCCACACATAAAAGTAACATCTGTGCCAATTACTCCAAGGGCCCTTTCATACTTCTGGATGGGTATCCTTTGGGTGGCTCTAACCGATATACACCACGAGGGCAGTGCACCACATGGAAAATCACCCTTCCGAGGTGGGGCACACTGGCAGCTGTCACGGATCTCAGCTGAGTGGCCGTGCATTTCAGCAGGGATTCAGCCCAGGCTGCCCTTCCAGAGCCAGCCGCGTGGCCTTCTGCTCCTTCTCTGCGTTTAGTGTCTCGGGGCGGGGGGGAGGAACACGGAAACCCTCAGCTCAGGACTGAGCTTCAATGGAGTTAACGACCCATTCCCATTTCTCTCAGATCCTCGGAGATCAGGGGAGTTATGCCAGGTTTACACTCGCGTAACTGAAACCAATGTTTAGAGCGCCACTATAAAAGAAGTGTGATAGTCCTGTTTTCTTCTAGCACCAGCTTGGCTTTTGGTGGGTTCACTGCATGTGTCTCATGCAGTAATGATGCACTTTACTTATGCTGGGGGGAACATTTTAGATATATAGCCTTTTTTAAAAAGAATTTAGTAAAAAATAGAACTTTTCTCTCTAATACTGTACAGTTTTCTTCAGAAGAGCAAAGAGAATTGTAAACTGTAGGTATGACACCAGATTAGGAGTGCTATTTGCTTTCTCAGCACAACAATTTGAACAATTGTGTTGGGAAAAGCATTACAAAATGTATTTGAAAAACAAATTTTTAATTAACATGACTGCTGCTAAAACCACTGCTGCCAGTACTCGTATGACTGCAAAATTGTTTTTGGAACTGCTAATCCAAGAGCGTCTGCAGGACTGTAAAGTAGTTCCTTACTTTTAAACAAACTGAATGTGTCAAAAGAATAATTTCAGAATATAAACATTAAACACTTTGGTTAATTGTTAAACTTACTTCAGTAACTTTAAAAGAGCAACAAATTAATAAGTTAGTCTGCAGACTTTTAGCCTTTGCTTTTTCTGATGGACCTGGACAAAACGTAGGGTCAGTGAACTCTGCCTACCTCACAGGCAAGTGCTTTTTGACCCTCAGGCAAAAAGGTGTGATTTAAGTGCAAAGTATATCTGTCTTCATGATGGCCTCTGAATACTGGTTTGCGTGTTCTCTTTCTTAAGTGACTACTGTTGGCAAACACTTAGGCCACGGTTTTCATTAAAACATTTGTTTTCCAATACATTTTTATTTTTTAAAGTTGAGTGAACGTTGTTTCGCATATAACAGTCATTTTACAGTGGTGCTGGGAGTCAAATGGCTAATGATTTCTTCTAAATTTCAACTGAAATACTTAAAATGGCAAAATCAGCTCAACTGATGATTGTATATTAATTTGCATCAGGATAATGGTACTAGGTTTGCTGAAAGGTGTTCATAAATCGGGATTTGTATATAATGCAATCTGCTTAGGTTCAACTGCCAGCTTCTTCCTTTGGTTTTTGGAAAAATCTAACTTTCTTCCCTCTTGAAAGGTGGCTTGTTGCAGCTGGCTACATTTCAAAAGCCAGCTTAATTTTTCTTGGAAACTGGCCTGTGTTCTTTGAACAACAGGAATATACCTCGAGTAGGGACCCTAATACTGCTCCCAGCAACGTCAGTTAAAGGCTGTTGGTAATTTCTATAGGAGCAAATGTTTTAGATGCACACAATCTAGAGACCAGAGTGCGTATCATTAAAGGAAGAGCTGTTTTAACACCCTTGCCAGTATAGAGAAACCATGACGTACTAATGTTGACAAAGATGGAGGCAGAATAGGGCCCCAAGTATCTGAAGGCTGCCAAGAAAATACCCAGAGTGTCTTCTGTTAAACCCCAAACTGTCAATCATATTTCACAGACTGTAGATGTTTCTAATTTGCTAAATTACAAATACATTTTCAAGTTCTACCAGGCAGAAATTTTAGCAGTAACTGGGGAGAGGATGGAAGGTTTCAACCTCCCTTTCACTTTTATCCCAATTATGCAGCCTTGTCAAAGTCTTTAAGTGACTCATCTGAAAGCCATCTTTTTAACATTGTAGCAGGAAATTGTGGCAATGGAAACATGATGACTTCATATGCAAGCTTTGACACACAAGAGAACGCCATGACCTAATGCTTCAAAGTTTCTAACCTTGCTTTGTACAATACACTTTTCATGTTGCTGCATTTCATCAAATTCATGGAGGTAGTTATATGTGTAAAAAAAATTACCATAAAAGTAACATGTTGTATTATAATAATACATATTAAGTGTGCAAAATGCCGACAGATTTGTGTTGACCCTTTACAGTTGAACACAACACAGATTCAACCTAATCTAACTCTGTAAACCTTTAAATTGATACATTAGAAGAATGATAGATAAGCAACCACATAATACAAGGCTATGATTTCATCAAAGGATTAGGGTGACATAAAGCACTCAAGCTCCACTCTCGTGGTTTTGTTACCAGAACCTCAAGATGGAATTTTCTTATTTTCCATTGTTGATTTTAAAAGGAAAAAAAAAAGCATCAAGATTAGAACGTTTCTATCTGAAACTTCTGTTTACATTCCATATTCCAAGAGTCACATTAATATTGGTACAATGCCATGTCAACATTAATATGACATATATGTTGTCTGCTGGCCTCTGGGAACTTTAGGAAATAACATACTATACAGTTTATAGGTATGTACCATCATATTTTGTTGGAATTATATCTTCTGTACAACCAGCTGCCTGCACAAATTCTGATTAGCTTGTGACAAACAATTATTTCCCCAAAGGTGAAACCTGTTTCTGCTCTTCGCATTTTAATACTGCCATTAGTACTTCAGATCATCGCTGTAATTTTTTTTACCATTTTGACATTTTTATTTACTGAATTGATACATACTACTGATGTCAGAGCTCATCTCAGAAACAAAATCACAGTCAGCCACTGCATAGTATATGACAATTTCCCACAAAAACTCTGACTCTACAGTTCGCATGGAATAAGTACGGCTGGAGTTACATATCAAATAAGATGCGTCATGCAAAGCATTATATGGTAATTAGAGCACATCTTGGAAGGTATGATAAGGCAGAAGGCTAAAGGCCAAGTGACTTTGATAACCAACCAAAAGCACAATAATTTCCTTTATGTGCACTGAAAGGTCTTATTGCTCCTATGAAATGGAAATTATACACTGAAATCAATGAAAATAGACCTGTGCATTGACTGGGTGTTCTTGACAGAACTGGAAACTGATTGTGTCCAGAGTTAGAGAGCTGTTTTATAAGAAAATTAACTATATCTGATGGTGTAACATAAGGCTGAATCGCCAGTAAAGACTTCTGATGATGACAGAGAACATAAGTGAAGCTCAAATGACTTTGTATACAGAGTAATAAATGCCACCAGAACCTGATGAAAATACTGGCTTTTAATATGTACAGCTGAGTTTCATACTTGTGTACTACAAGAGCTAGACAGGGTAAATGTCCCTTTTCTATGAAACTATTTGGGCTGTTGCACATTTTAGTATCTTTGTTCTTCTTCCACCAATTTTTCTGTTCTGATAAAATAAGTCAGTTTGTTGCACTACCAGGTTGCATGAGTAACAGAGCAGAATGTGACCCTATACCTAAAATTACTCTTGGAGTTTAACTATCTGTAGAATTTACTCTGCAGTAATTAGCATAGTACTAATTACATTGGAGTAACAGTTCAGGGAGAGCAATTACGATGTACCATGCCTGCAGGACTCAGATTTCTACTGCAAACCAAGTGGACACATTGAATTTCTAGAAACCAGACATGTCCATAAAATGCTAAATTGCAAATAACATCCACTGGATAAAAAGGCCAGAAGTTTATAATTCTCTAAATTTTGTTCTCTGATAATCATTACACTGTATGCTATTTTTAATAGCCTAATTTAGGCACTCTATTTAATAAGCTACATAAAATAGATTTATGTCCTTCCACTAGAAAGAAATCAATTCTTCAGGCCATACTTGTCATTTATATCATAAAGGATATTTTTGTTCCAAGAAATTAGTTATCCTGATTCCTATATTAATGGCAAGTTGCAATACCAGAAGTGACACAAGAATTAGATTTTTTTTTTAAAATAACTGAATTATACTGAAGACATTTAATATATTTCGTGTCACTCCACATTGTGGCTCCATGACAGTTACATCTTTCCCTTCCCTCCCCACTCCCCCCTCTATGCAAAGGCCTACCTCCTCACTGGTGACCATGGAAGGTCAATTAGGAAGTCTCATTAAGTAAATATCTCTCCTATTTTTGAAACAAAAGGAGAAGCCGCCTCCCTTATCACCCTAGAGACCCTCCATACCCAGGAAAAAAGCAAATCAAAACAAACCCCAAACCTCCTTTTACTTGCTTAACCAGGTATTTGTAAAATTGTGTCACAAAAATGCACAGTGAAAATGACTGATTAGTATTAATAATTCGCATATAGAGCTGAGGTCATGACTTGTCATGTTTGGCATTGTTTTTCCTCATGGTGATCCTGGCTGGTTACTTTCAGCAGTGGCTCAGTTTTTGAAGAAAAAAATGATGAACTCTGCAGCAGAGTTTAGCCTCTGACCAGGGGCATCACACATCTGTGGCATTTTTTAAATGAAGTTGGCAACTGCATGGACATTGAAAATGCAGATTACACTTACAGTGTCTAGACTTTCATATATGTGCTCAGTTACAATTAAGTGAAGCAAAAAGTGTACATATTATCCCTACTGCTATTCTGTTGCTACAGAGCCGCAAATGTGAAAAGCAATACCTTGAAATAAAGACTTCTTTGTTGCCCCTAGTCTACATAGCAGCACAGTTTAAGTGAACACTAAAACTGTGGTTGAGATGCTTGTTTTACTTTTCCCCAAAGATGTAAACATCAGTCCCAGTGTCGTAAACTTTGCTGTATAGGATGAGACAGACGATCTGAGGCAGGCTGACTATCAGACACTAGTGACAGAAGCTTGCAGGCAGTTACCAGGTTTCTGCAGTTTCTCAGCTTCACTCGTGGGTGGGTCTGCAGTGGCTCGGAAGTTGAACGTTGGGCCTGCGCCACCATGTGCAGGGCTCAGAGCGGGGTTCTGACGTCTGTTGCTTTCAACAATACTTGAAGTGTTGGATGCCAGGCTCTCACGAGTACTGGAATGGAAAAGAAATATATATATACACACTCATCTATGACATGCCTATATATCTTTTGACCAGACAGGAAAGGAGAACAGAGTGTTTTATAATAGGTTTCCTGTGTTTGTATGTAATGTCGCATCGATGAATCATCTCATTTTGACAGTACACATATGTTCCTCCAAAATGTGTCCCAGATGTCTTCAGCAGTCATCATACCATAACACAGGTATAGCACTAAGCACAGCTGAAACTGTCACACAAACTGTAAGCTGAACCAGTATCAAGCATCTGGATTTTTCACTCAAGGAAATAGCTTCCACCTTGCACTTGGAATGTGCTAGTTTTCTTTCCTGACTGGTGCAGTTTTGCCCAAAGTAGCTTCATCAAATCAGCTCTGTGACTAGGCAGAGTTAGGACAGCAATCATATAACACAGCATCCTCTGTTGTCTCCTCTTCTACCTATGTTTTTGTACACAAAGTATTAAATAAAAGTATTACCTTATATTAAACCCACGATTCTTCTAAATGCAACACTTCAATTTTGCTTTGCAGCTGAGATGATTGCAACTTACCAAGACAATCAGACACCTCAACTGCCTGGTCTGTGATCTTGCCCTGGACAACAACTAGTGCTGCTATTTCATTCAGAAAACGGACAATGTTCCTTTAGTTCTAACATATAATTTAACCACAAGAGTGACAGGACACTTAACACTTTGAAAGATTAAGCCTTTTAATGATACACCTAATTATGAATGCAGAGAAGCTTGTATTTTAGTCTACAGCTTTTAAGAAGCTCAGCCATGACATGCTAAGGCTACTTTTACCAGTACTACTGTTTTTGTTGTCTTTACAATATTAAGTAATTTTTGATCCCTAAATAATGTGTGCCTGTTCAGGAACAGATTTTCTTTCAAACATCCATGTGTCCCCCTGGTCATGTAGCCTTCACCTGTACCCTACTTCTTTATAAAATGACATCACCACTTACTATGGAGATGTTTACAGAACACATTTAGAGGACTCAATGCAGTTATTAAATAAGCACTATAAACAAGGATACTAATGACAAAGTTTCAAAGTCAACCTAAATCTACCTGCCACTCAAAGGGGTAGCTCTTGCATGCCTGGTGTGGACCTGACCCTGCCACATGTTTCTGCTACTTCCCTGAACTAAGCCTTGCAGGCAGTCAGACGTATCAGGAACCGCTCTCAGTTAAATACTAGCCCTAAGGAAAAAAAAATAGTGCTAGCATCAAGGAAAGAGTAGGAATGCACAGCTTTAGATGTGGCAGGGGAGAAATGAGCCAGTGCATGGCACAGGGGAATGAAAAAACACTCCTCCTAGTCATAGGGCAGATTTAAATAACCCTAAACTGACGGAGTCTGGAAAATCAATGAGGCTTTTAGGAAAACTCTCATAGATCTTTTAAACCAGTCAAAAAGGATGGTACTGATATTCTTCTGCCAATGATCATTTTATTACCCATTGTTCCTAAGAGCTATGATGGATGACACACATAGTAAATGATTCCTGTGAGCTGCAATGATGTATGGTGCACTTCTCTTGCTCATTTTTTTATTCCTCTCCCTCTGCTTTTTAATGAAAATAGATGCAAATCTTAGTTCTCAGAGATGATTTAGTATTGTATCATTCTTTATGGGACCACCAGTTCCATATTGTCAGACGTGCTCAACCCTGCTATTACAAACTGACCATTAAAACATGTATACACAAAAACTGCATTGAAAATTATGCATGCAGAGTAATGCTAAAATTAGCTTTCTTTAGGTGACAGAGGAGCAACAGTATTATATAAGCCCTAAAAATAAAGGAATAAAATTAATCTTGACAGCTAATATTTACTATATACAACTTGCATAAAAGCAAAGCACAAAATATTATGAGGCTTTTTGTCCCAATGGTGATTAATATGTTCACACATTTTGTACACAAATACTTTGGAAGTCCAAATCTCTTTAACTGCAGCCATTTCTTTCTAAAATTTTTTTACTGTTCTTTTTTCAATTTATCTGATTTTAAATTTTTTTCTTTTATAGTGTGAAATTGGGAATTTTGATTCCCCAAACAATGTTGCATTCTTCAGTTTGAATGAAAAGATACCACCCCACCTCAGGAAACAGAGTTACATCATCACTGGAGGCTAGAAGAATACACCTGAGGAACATCACTATATCCATGACCTGTTCTTATATTCTTCCAATGGCATCTGCTAAAGGACACTGACACCTAGCTGAATCTTACCAGATGGATGCTGGATTGCTATTTTGTATTTCCTGGAAAAGGGCTGTGGAGTACACTTTTTATTATAAGGTAGGATAATAACAACAACATGGTACTTTTAGCTGAATTCACTCTCAGCTCTATTTGTTTTTGGAGATTTATACCAAGAAGTGACCCAAACTTAGCAAAATCGTCAAATTTAAACATTTTGATGCAAAGCTCATGAAAAAGCTTTGAAATATCCAGACTATATGCCAGTCTCACAAAACAAGATATCCTACAGAACATTTTGGTTTGGTTTTTTCAAAGCTTAGTTTATGTGGTCTTGCAAAAAATAGTATTTGTCAACAAGTAAACAGTAAAATTTAAAAAAAAAAAAAAGGTATGTATGGAACACAAACATAATTGAAAGTTGCTCATCTGTTTCCCTTTTGATTTAAACAAAGTAGTACAGCAGCGCTAAATCCAGTATGCTCACCACATCCTGTTCTCTTGCTAGCTAAGTTTAACATAAACAGAAATTTTAGCTTTTGTGTAAATAGTTAGGGAAGAAAATGTCTACCATTGCATTAATCAGAAACAAAAGTTTGATATTCAGCTAGCATACAAAACAGTAGCCCAAGAACTGATTTTTAATCCAGTCGATATCCTATCCTGGAAGTGACTCTCATACTCTGTGGAATGAGACATGCTGAGGAAGAAGCAAACACCACAACACATTCCCCTACAAAAACTGCCTGCAAGTATAGCACTTCAGCTACTGGAAGAGATCACATTAAAAAAGAAAAGTGCAAACAGTTTAATACAACAGTTCTATGTGAGAACAATGTCAGGCATCTGCAGAACAATCAATAACATAAATTCAAGGCTTTCTCAAGCTTCTTTTTTAGAGTGGCCTCAGTGTTAGTGGTATGATTTACTCAAATTATTTTTCAGGTTTTTTAATCAGAAAAAATATACATTCACTAGAAGCCTGCTCTATTTCAATACATCACTGCAAGCTCTATCAGGCTTACTGATTTCTGTCTTGTCATTAACCTAAGTGGGAGCAACCGTGAA
The DNA here is from genome assembly GCA_013398615.1 of Brachypodius melanocephalos. Lineage (NCBI taxonomy): Eukaryota > Metazoa > Chordata > Aves > Passeriformes > Pycnonotidae > Brachypodius > Brachypodius melanocephalos. The sequence goes on from VZSR01003049.1 coordinate 11,114,326, forward strand.
ATCCAAAGGAATTTCTTCCAGAGTGACAGAACTTCAACTGAAAATGAAATTTAGTCCTGTGTAGAAACAGGAAATCCTTCACATGCCTTTCTGAGATCCTTTGCTATAGATGTAAAAAATATATATTTCTGAGGAATAAGAACACCATTTAGAGGGGAAAATTTTAAAAAGTGACAAAAAAAACAAACAAAAAATCACCTTTTCACATAATACAAAGTCAGTCTTAGAGGTTTGATTTTTAAACACAGGCAATAAATAATTTAAGCTTAAGAAAGCCACTCTAAGAGAACTACTACTGTAAATTATTTCTGTGTTCTTAGAGTCATTGTTCTGAACTCTCATGAGTTGCTATGCAGGCCAAACAAAACTGGTCATGCTCCATTCCATCAATAACCTAGGAAGGCCAAAGGTCAGAGAGACAAAGAAGAAGGCTGGCATAAAGGACTCTTAACCTGGAAATGAACTTGTGAAATCTCTGGGGCAGGGAATGCACCAAAAACTCTCTCCTTACATTTGTAAGACTTGTAGCACACTGAGGCTTCCACAATGCCTGAAATCCCTGGAACAATAATTACTAACCAGCACCACCACATGCAAACATCTGGACTCTTTTCCCAAATATGTCAGACAAGGCACCTCTCTCCCAGCAGTGTTAAGTCACATCTGAAGTTCAAACATCCTGAGCACTTTTAACTTGTAGGGGGAGTGGCTATTCCAGTCTCATCAGCTTGGAATGGTGACTAGATACACTCTCAAAATTTTTGAAGAAAACAAACAAGGAAGCCCAAACACAAAACAATATAATTTGCTTTTCTTTTTGTCTGAGCCAAAAATTATGGCACCTGGTCATGCCTAGTCTTTGCATTAGTCTTGTTGATGGTATCTTAGAGGGAAAGGAGGGATATGCAGGAGCTCATCCCTTTTATTCTAAAAGCAAACACAAGTTTAATATGGAAAAAAAAAAAAAAAAGGAAAAAACAGGGAGGTTTTCAGCAAACAGAAAACAAACTAATACACAGTCAATGCCGCAAATGGTCATTGGTTTCTTATTGTATGGTGGGAAACTCACACATCTGAATAGAGGATTCCAGAGCTGTAGAAAAAAACACTGTCTGAAAAAGTGTGAAATTTTTTTAATACAGCCCTACATTCTGTCACCAATATCACACACCCATAAAACCATAAATGGAACTTCCTAGTCTGTAAAGGTGCAATGAATGTGACAGTCCTACCGTGGAGAGTTGAACCCGCTGTCCACAGTAATGCTGCTGCTGTCCATGCTGTCCAGGCGGGCTGAGTGGGTAGCTCTCTGGTTGTTGCTATTTTCCGTTTCCTTCGGTGTGAGAAGAGTAAGATTCTTCTCAAACTTTCGCTGTAGATCCCTTTCCTTTTCTCTCTCTAGGAGCCATTGCATGGTACCAACATCATCCCTGTTCTTTTCTTCCTCGGCATTTTTGTTGGTTCCTTCCTCTGAGTCATCATCATCGGATACGTTGTAGTAGTCAAAGGAGGCCTCCTGGTTCCCGGTTGTCTCTTGCTGTCTCTGAGAAACAGGCATCACCTGTGTGACTGAGGTTACCATCGCTTGTTCAAGTTTCTCACATCTGACGGGCAATGTGTCAGAGGGGGTCTTTTGATGGGGCTTTAGCAGAGGTGTGTTAGACTTATGATAACTATTCACAGAAAGAGTGTTGTGCAGAGGCTTAAAGAGTGTGTCCTTGCTAAATATTTCTTTCCTTTTATCAAGGCTGCTTGATTCAGTGCTATGGTGTTGAACCAGCCGCCCATTAGCAATCATCTCTGGAGTTTGGCTAGCAATCACTGAACCACTGCTTGGGCCCTTTGGGGACTCCTCCTTGTGCACCCCAGGCTCCCTAGCAATATGTTGAGATTGTCTTTCTGTGGGAGTAATTTTTTTTAGCCCATCTGTCCCTGTTAGTGTATCATGATCCTCTTTATTCTTTCCCAGTGGTGAAGGAGCAGTAAGCACAGTCTCACTGGATGTGTTGCACTGAAAATAGTCATCAACTGCAGATTTTGTTGTGCAGGAGTTGAGCTCACTATATGGTGGCAAATTCTCTGTAGGCTTGCCTTGTTCCAATAGGGTACAAGAACTGGGGGTTTCTACACTGCCACCGGCTATTTCAGGGATGCAAGTCTCTTTGTAGCTTGCGGATGAAATCAGAGCCCTTTGATGACTGAGTGACTGAGATGGCCTTAAGGTACTATCATCAATGTAGGTTTGGCTAGTTGTCTGGTCATCTGGGCTACAGCCTTCACCTATATCTTCAGGTGTGCCTAAAGTAGCTGAGCCCAGAGGTCCCTTGGAGTTATCCATGGATCTAGACCTTTCTTTAGCCTTACTGGATCGCTCATTCCTTGATCTTCTATCCTGTGTATGGCTGTGGCTCCGATGGACCTTGGAGTGGGAGCTTCCCCTGGAAGGTTCAGGGAAAGGCATTTCAGTTCTTCTTTTGGCCAGTTCACCAGACACATCCCACTCTGGTGTCATGGGAAAGTGAGATTCAATCATGTTAGGATTGCTGTGCATTATATAATTATCTCCCTTGTGTTCTATTATAAAACAGCCTTCCCGTGGGGATCGAGTCAAGGGATCATAGAACTCATACTCCCTTTCAGCAGGTATATCCAAGTGAGAGCCATCTGATGGGTCTCCTTTGGACACCCGGGTCTTGCTGTGTGACCTCGATTTCCCATGAGACTTTCTGTGATTCCTGCTCTTTTTACTTCGTCCACTGTGGTGAGCTGAAGACCCTGCTTTGCTTCGCTGAGCTTTTTCTTCTTCAAGTTTCTTCATTAGTGCAGTGTGTCTCATGACATTTTCCACAGTCAAGTCTGGGTTAATGCGCCTAATAATCTCCATTTCTACCTCTCTAGGTATAGTGGTAGGGGTGTCCTCGTCCCTTAGCGGCCACTCCTCTGGAGGAAACTGGGCAGAGAAATTTGCCAACTGTTTGGTCTTATCTTTCTTAAAACTTAATCGGAATAATTTGAGTCCAAATTTCTTAGACTGCTTTTCTACATCCTTAGGCTTTGTGAGTGTCTCTGATTTATATGAAAAATTTACAGTACTTTTACTTTTCTCAGTAGGTGGGACCTGACATAATGAAGGAGGACAGTATGAGTCTTTACAGTCTTTTGCTGATTTCCTCTGTAGGGTAGATGCATGCATGCTGTGCATGTCTTCTCTGCAACAATGGCAGGAGTCGCAGTGGTTTTTGGGTAGTGTTCGGTCCCTGACACAACCCGAGGTGGAGGGAGTTATAGTTCCTTGTTGTGGAGAGGTACATTGAGACCTGTCAGGTATCCTCTCATCCAAATGGTACCATTTACTGTTAGTTCTTATGAGAGATGGTGTTATAAAGTAAGTCTGTGGGGTTACAATGAAATAGCCATCCGGAGTTGGGTATATTTTCCTCTCCCGTACAAGCATATTCAAAGTATGTCGAAGGATTTCTGGACTGGGTGTTGGAACTCCTAGAAATAACAGTAAACACAGATCAGGAAGTGCATAAAACTGTGTAGGACTCTCTGGTTTCCCCCTCCCCAACAAAAAGCTAGTTTTTCCAATGTGCAAGCTGGAATATGCTGAACAAACAACTCCAGTAGTGTTTTGTTAGGCATTCTCTTCTCTGTTTATTTTTCCACTTATATCCTACACTTTCAGATGTATCAATTATTAATTAAAGAGTAGGCCATTAATAAAGTGAACTCAAGAGAACTTCTAGTCACTTTCAATGTGCAGGTGACCTTAAGCTACAAGATGGAATCACTGAAAATCAGAGCGTCAAGGGAAATATTCTACTTTTATTCTTCTTCCAACAAAGTATTCATATAGAAATTCACCAGAACTATTCTTATAATGCCTTGTCACAAATAAAGCAGTAATTATTTCTTATGTTGGATGCCTAAGCTGCTTTTCCTACAGAATACTACACAGAAAAAGAAAAAAAGCAGTCCCACAAACTGTCCCTTTATCACAAACCTGATTTAACTGATTTGCTCTCCCATTAAAATGTGTTTCAACTACATCAGCTGCTCCAAAACAGAGACATTCTGAATGATACAGTTCATCTTACCCAGAAAGTCTTTTCCTTTAGGCTGGAAGTTACAGATTTAGGTCCCAAAAACTTGCTTCTCAGAGTTTCTTGTCTTTCAGGTGGGATGTGAGGGACACTATCTATGTCCAGGTATGGCATACCAAGAGAGAGACAAGTATGACCACCCTGCATCAATGGCATATGGTAGACTAGGCATTGTGAGCCAGATCCTTCTCATTACCAGTTCACCTGGTAATGATTTGATAATGGCTGGATTCAGTGGTGCTTGACCAAGTCTTCAATACTTTATTAGATAAAACACTAAGTTGCATATTGTGTATGCAATAACATACACAATATAAGTTCCATGTAAGTTCCATATAAGAGCTAAGAAAAAAAAATTAGTTCACAAACTAGTTTTAAAAAGTCCGTTTATGTTGAGTAAAAAATTGAAATACTTCCATGTCATCAGTGGAAAAAGTTATCTTCAATCAATACATTTTGTTTAACTAAAATGTGTTTTAATTCTGAATACTAGTCTGGTTTACATTTTTAGAACTAGAGATTTTTTTTCAAATGTTTGGATGGTCTATTTTAAACAGAAAAAGCTAATATTATTTATTCTGGGTCTTAGTTTTAAACAAAAGTAATATAGGAAAAAAAATCAGAGAGCATCTTAGATTGGAAGAGAACTGGTCAGCACTTCTACTCAAATCCTGGCCAATTTAGATGAGGTTGGTCAGGACCTTGTCAAGTCAAACTCTGTCTTGAAGAATAGAATTTCAATGCATGCAAAAACATTTCAGTGAAGCATGTGCTTTTTACAAAAACACTCCATGGAGAAATCTCAGCTGGAGTATCTACAACAAACAGAGTATCTCCAGGAGCACACAGTGTCTGGTCATCAACTCTTCTCCAACATGTCAAAGGCTGGAGCCTGCAAGCTCACCGATCTCCTTGTGACAGCAACACCCATTAAAAGCAACAAGACAAAAAGAATTTGTAATAACCCCTTAACTCATCCTCTTTCGTGCAAGTGGGTTGGAGGCAACATATTCTTATGTCTGACTTTGAGTGTTGTTTGAACTTAGTGACATGACCATACTACTCGTATCCATAACTAAAATCTTAAAATGGAAATGACAAAGGGTTAAGAACAACATGGACGAGTGAAAGCAGTTACAACACAGGAGGCACCAGGGAGAAGTACACAGGGGCATGTGCTGGTTTTGACTGGGGTAGAGTTAATATAGCTCATGCACAGTCCATAGAGCTGAAATATTTGATGCAGGAAGTGAGAGGCCACAATAGGATGTAATCTGAGAGCATAAATAAGAATGAAAATTAGGAAAAAATATGGAGAATCAGGAGCTTGCATTTTCTCCCCTTTTCATGCAGGTGTCCACAATTTCTCTAATAACCTGAGCAAGAGTAACAAAGATCCCCAGAACCTTTAGATGAGTTAACATGCCAGAAACAGCAACAGGTGGGAAAAGCTGAAATCCAGAGACCTGGGGGGAAAAACGACTATTTGTCTCTAGCCCAGATTTCTGAATCTCTCTGGACTGAAGTAAACAATATGTGAGCTTCCTCTGGATTATGAGGCAAAGCAGGCTGTCCTCAGCACGAGCTTTTGACAGCACATAGAAACATGAAGAGTGATTTCAATCTCTGTAACAACCAGTGGTCATCTAACTTTTCATTCCTTCAGTGGAGCTGCTGTGTCTGCTTGGGCAGCACCACCCCTTTGACATTATGACTCCCATCACGACAAGATGTGGATGACCGCAAAACTCAAGCTCATTTGTTTCTCCATCTCATGCTGAATATGCACTGCAGGGTCCACCCATGGTACAACTCAGGTGCACCTGCCTTGCAGCAGCCAACCTCTCTTCCTTCCTCTACATGAACAACCTGCCCCATCCATTGCACTTTTCAGAAGCTTACAAGTAAAGACTTCAACATGTACCTACCTTTGTGAGAAGCTAGTTCTTCATCCTTATTTTATTAAAGAGACATTTCTTAACATACTGTTTCAAAAACATCACAACACAAATAAAAGGGATGGAAGTATTTCTCCTGGGAGCTGAGAGAAAAGTTAGGGAAAGAGATTGAAATGGATGTACTGATGTTTTACAGCAATTTAGGCAAAAATGCACTGCAAATACATGGTAAAAGTAGTAATACGTATTTTTCACCCAGTAAACCACACAGGCTACAATATGCTGGGTGAGTCTCTAAACACTGGATGCACAGTAGTTACATTAATTGAGTAACTGCGGTGAATGGAGAATGTGCAGATAAACACCAAGGAAAAAAAAAATCAGCATGCCCGACAGTCAATGATGCTGTAAAGTTAATAGTGTCAGCCTTCTCTCTGGAGTGGAAGCCCATTGCTTTTATCACTCCCAGCATACAGTCCATGCTGTGGTTCACTAAGCTAGCAGTGATGACAGCAGATGCAGATCTTGGAAGCTCAGCACTGTCAGCTAAGGGTAGCTATGAGTTTTATTCCAAGCTCTTTTAGGTACTTACAAAAGCAAAAACAGACCCAAACTCAGCTTAGGTTTTCCTGCATGGCAGACAGGAGCAATGACATTAAAAAAGGAACAATGGGATCCAGAGTGAATACAGATTTCTTGGCTTTCTCAAGACTTTCCTCTTTAAAGCAATCTGCCCACAAAATGTCTATACACAATCTACCCCCCTGTATTCAAAGATCTCTGTATGGTCTCCCTCCATTAAATAGGAGCAAGAGAAAGCAACCCAGTGGCTTAAAGATTTTAGCCCATAAAATATTGCATGACAGCAGTGGTGTTATTTAAGAGTATGTAGTGGTTTAATAATTCAAGAGCAGAAACTGTCTGGACACTGAATCATCAGACATGTACATTTTCTGTATCTCAAGAGAGTCTACTGTGCTATCCACTGAGCTTCCAGACAGAAGATTATGTCTTGTTTGCTGCTCACAAAGAACACTGACCTAAAGTGAACTCAGTTAATGTAAGACACTTCTTTTAAGTGCTACACATATAATTAATATATTTAAAGACTGAAGTTATAAAGGTGATTGTCAGAGGAATTTGTCAGCTTTCAGAAAACTGCTTGCTTCAAAAGCAACCTAGGCCAATACACAAGTATTTTTAACACTGAAATTTTGAATGTCTTAAAATTATTTAAACATGTATGTGGACAAAATTGGGGAGGAAAAAAAAGACAAATATCCTTATTAAAGGCAGCACAGACTAAGGCTTGATGTTGTCTTCGTCCAGGTTCGTACAGATAAGAGGGTCTGGTTGCCAAAACAGAACAGAGGTTACATTGTTAGCTCTTTATACTGGATTTCAAAGATTTACATTTAATGTATGGGATTTAAACCATGGTCAATAAATTATAAAGTAGGGCTGTACAAACATCTCATTGTTTAATTCTAAGTTAGAATAATGGAAACACATGCAGGAGCTGCCCTCTTGGTTTTTTAAAAACCTGACAAATAACAAATAAGATGTGCATTATCAATACAAACTTTTTGAATAAAATAAATTCATGAAAAATACATCTGAAGTAGTACTTAAATGGTGTTAAATCTGCTAAAATGATTTTCTCCTGAGCTGATGCTAAGGCTTAACAAGGGATAAAAGAAATACTCTGATTGGCTCATGAAATACTAGTTAAAGATGTGGAGTGGTTGCTATGTGATGTTATAAATAATTAGCATACCTTATTTCAGATAGAGCCATGGCCCAGATTTATGCCTACACAATGGCTCAGCAAACTAGAAGGCTAGACAGCAACTGTAAGACCCTGCATGAGGAAGAAGGTTTATTATTCTTAGGCACTTTTGAGAATAGCATCTGGGGTCTTAAGAAATTTTTCTTCACCATGAAACGCAGAGAAGCATCTGTTCACTAAAGCACAAACGACACAGGCAGACAAGTGCTGCTACAGGAAGAGATACAGAGAGGTTATGCGATAATAACAGACACATCTACAGTGGTAATGCTCTTCTCTTCCTGAGAGCATCAGCACCTAGTTAGGAAAAATAAACTATCAGAATATGAGAGGACATCAGCTATTTTACAATAGCCACAAAGAATACAAGGGCTCAAAAAGCTACAGCTGATTGGGCAGAAAAGTGAAAGGTGTCAGCACATGAAGTTCTGTTTATTGGAAAGGAGAAAATTTTTGGATAATCTTCATACACTGAGAGAACATGTACGCTTGCTATATTAAATAAGTCATGGTTGTGAGAGAAAGGCATTTCTCTAGAGAACAAGAGGAAAAATTGGTCAACAAAGGGTGGATTTTTTTTCTTCAAATAACTTTTTCCACATTTTGGGAAGTGAGGGTTTCTTTTTTTTTTTTCATTTCAAATCTCCGACTTGAGAAATTCACATGTTAATGGCTAGTGGAAAAAAAAAAAGGCAGCAAGAGACTATGTGCTAACTTGCCTCAGGCTTTGTCTGAGCAACGTCTACAAAATAATCCAGCCAGTTGAATTATTTTTCATATTTGGTTCTGTCTAACAAGAATAGCACAACACACCAAGTGAACTGATAATCATGTTCCCAGGAAACCTAAGGGATGTCATCAATAAATTATCATTTCCACCATGCAAAAATGTTTATATAAAAATATTGATGGAATAATTGAAAAAATACTTGCACGGTATGAAATTCTTGTAATACATAGCATACATAGAAAAGATAAATTGGGGAAAAAATCATCAAAATGAATTAAAATAATTACAATTGTGAACTCTGCCTTCTTTGCATTCTAACCCTTTTTACCACAGTTTTTACCACTGTTTTCAAAATCAGCCTGATAATACAAAACTACAAATCAGGAGAGAAAACCAGTATTTACAAAATATGCTTGCAGTATTTTTTTCAAAGTGCAACTATTAAATGTCAGACAGAATTGTTTATTCCAAACACAGCTCTCAATTGAGAATTATATTTTAAATTCTCAGAATTCAGTGTCAGTTGTAGCAAAAGACACGTAAATTTCAAGGCTTTAAGTACCTCTTGCTCTAAAATGCAAGCAAAAAAATTCCAAACATCAAAACGTGGCTATGGTGAGGCTGCCTAGATGAGACAGATGCATCAGTAGTTTTCCTACCAAGGCATTTTTAATTAGCTACTTTTTGCAGCTATAAAACAGGTACAACGGAGAAGTTTCTCAACTATTTTAGCAAACTGTAAACTCAGTAAACATCGTGCCCAGGATCATACAAAGCACAAATGAAAAAGTTTTCAGTTCAAGTATCCAAGAATGCTTTCTTGAGCAGTAAAACTCAGCCCAGCACTTTAGTGCCTCAGTGTCATATATCTCTACAAGATGCATTTTCCATTGTTCACCCACTCCAGATACAGATGGACGGTAGAGAAGCAGCATGTTCAAGACTACATTCTTGTTATAGGATTCCCTTTTTGTGATGTTACAGTATCTTCAATCCAAGATGATTCTCATTTACCATTGGTTAAATATCAAATACTGACAAGACTACCTTCTGAACAGTACCACCAGCATTTGTGAACACAGCAAGTGTTATCTATGGCCCTCGAAAACTTTTAGTTTAGTCACAGAGAGAAGCGAATTTTTTTGTTTTGTTTTTCAAGCATGAGCAGTACAGAAGCAAAAGCCAGAACTGTGTCCAAGAAGGATCTGAGAACTCCTGGAAAGCAGACTGACACAGTCCTTTCATTTTAAATATAACCTCCCCCTGAAGCAGGCACATCATTGTTACTGGACTCTACTACTTGCATCAGACCACACATTGAGAGCCTGTTCTAGGTGAAGGAAGACATGCAGTTGTGTGGGAAACCTGGTCTTTAGGAGGGAGGTCTCTACAGAGACTTCCATGAGGTTACTTGTTTGGAGATTGGACAATGAGACTTGAACTGGTTGAATGACATCAACAGAACTCTTAGGAGTTAGCTACAACCGGCCTGAAAGCCACAAGGTGAAATGAGTTTGCTCTGGCTATGACACAGCATGCTTTGTTCTCCACAGCTACTAAAGAAGCCCTGTACTCCTTCGGTTATGATGAGAAAAAAAGGTTATTTTGTGTGAAAAAATCACAAACAAGCTTATTCTGATACTGTCTGAAAAAACAAGCCAATATTTTGTTGTTTAGTACCCCAAATAATTTTTATTACTTACATAAAGTCAGGAATTTGCCCTGCAAAATGCATTTCACATGAATGGTCTCATCAAAGAGAACTCAATTCTCTGTATGTTTAAGAATAAAGAAAAAGTTCCAAGATGGTCTGCTTGTTGTCTGCTTTTACTTTTGGTTAGAATGGCAGGATTAGTCAATATTCCCATCCAGAAGGTACTGAGGATTCTTTAACTGCCCTTTTACAGACATGTACTCATCTGACTGATGATTTATTAATGACCAGTTACCTGGGAAGCAGGTGGTTAGGTGCTCCATTAGTGCTTCTTGTGTGACTTGTTTTCGGGCAGAGTTCATTGCTGAGATGGCCAGGCAAAGGATTTCCCCAAGTGGAATAAACTGTGACTGAGTGATGGGAGACATGCTGATGGGTGATACATCACCTGTAAAAAGACAAAAGATGTGCAATGAAGCATTTTGTTAAAAAATTTGCTCATAGCACAAAGAGGTAGAGATACCGCTGGTGAAAATTCAGAGATCTCTAGGTTTTGTACTGAGCTGGGGATAAAATTCTTACAATGGAGAATCATCCATCATTGTATTTCAAATCTTAAGACACAAAGAACTTTGGAAAATGGGAGATATACACTATGCAGACATAGTTTCTCAAAGGGTACACAGACAGACTCAGAAAAATGCCAATAAATTAGCACTCATGGTTGCAAAACCTCCTGCTTAACATCCTACCAGGTAACTGCACAAAATAGTGGCATATATTTCTCTGGACATAAAAGGGGAAAATCCACTCCCCTTTCAAAGTATAGGACACCCACCATTTCCAATTGATATAATATTTTTTATTCACAGTAACAAAGACCAAAAAGAAGTTGCTAAGTTAATGAGTAATATTTTAACTCAGCTGATAAAGCACAGAACACTCTTTAGAGGCTCCAAAGCATCAAAATACCTTAAGACTGATACTCTGAATAAACCTCTCCTGGATCTACACATCAAATGTCTTTGTACAGACTATGTATTTTTTAGAAGAGAAGATTTAATGTTTTCAGGATGGCCTGAAATTTAAGTTTGCTGTAACTTTTCTCATACTGTCTTACAAACTATTCATTAACCTATAGTTAAACCTATATTAAACCTATAGTTTAAAAAAAAGTCATTAAAAGATCTTAACGTTATGGGAGAAATTACAATTTGATAATACTAGCATGACTAAACATATACAAGTGCATTTTAACATGCTTTATCCAAGTACATAAATCTTTGATTTTGCTCTGTAACTCTTCTTGAAGTGGTAATAGCTCCCCAGTGATCTCAAAGAGAGGAAAGCAACAGGCAAAAAGTATTTTCCTTGCCAGTGGAAAAGGAGTAATAAAGAGTAACAGACAGAATAAAGGATGCTCAAGTATGAATCCCATTCTGGCCACAGGTCAGTCAATACCCAGTGATTAAATTCTACCTAAATGGCTTCGAAAAGTCAGGAAAATCACCCTATTTCTGCTGTCACCTTGTGATCAAATCATGAATCAAATTACTAGAAATTAATTCAAATTTTCATTCGCAATTCAGAAAATCTAATATTTGCCCCATTAATTCTATATTCCTATTATGTCTACTAAACAAGAGCAGCAGCTTCTAAAATTGATTATCAAAATGCATTTACTCTGGCATTATACTCAGCACTTTGGAGGGAAAAAGTTGGTGAGAGTAGTAAACTGCAAAGCTGTCTCAGTGAGACTTATGAGCAATATTTTTCAATCACAAGCTCTACAATCTGCTCTACAACAGTGACACACATTACCCAAGACACAAGAATGATTTAAAACTACACATTTGTGTTATGTTATCTGCTGATTGCTTTTGCTTAATCAGGCCTGACCAGATCAATACTGCATTCTCTTCCCAGCACAGCAGCATTCCTCCAGCTTCAACACAGTGAAGCCCAAGATCCTCTTCATTCTTATCTCACCACAGAATTATGACCTTAAAATATAACATTTTCTGAACATTTTTTACTCAAATAAACCTAAAAGTTCCTGGCACATGCATTACAGACAACAGCAAAGAAAATGACACACAGCTTACAGGGAAACATGAGATATGCTTCCATACGACTTGGGAGCAACACCCATTTGTTCCTTCATCATTTGAATACAGATAAAGAACATCATAGTTATTATATTACTATTTACTAATAACTGTATCTGCTGTCAGTGTAAATTTGTTCATAGAGAAGTCTTTGTAATCATCCAGATACGTAAGTTTACCAACTTTATGATCACCAGTCACCATACACTTTGTATACGGGATCAGTTTCTTTAATTATTACTTTCATGTCTAAGAAGCATCAGAATTAAGGTAAGAATTATGCAGATTTAGCTAAGCAATTTAAGAAATTACTGTCTCTAACACAAAAATTATGCGTCATGGGTATCCTTGTGCGGACTACTAAATTGAGTTCAGTGCAATGTCAGACAGATTGGCATATATTGGCCACAGTTGAGGTTTAATCTTATCAGGTTCATCAAGCACTGAAATGGGCTCTCTGGTGTCGTGGTTCTGCCTGGGACAGAATAGCTTTAAGGGCAGCCAGGTAAAGGGCAGCAACTCCTTAATTGTTTTATCTGTATCATCAAAGACATGGCAGTTTCTTAAACCTAAGCAGGCTGGCAGGAGTATCCCTGTGCCTGTTCCCAGCCATGTACTCTCACTGCCACCTACACAGGTGCCTGGACAGGAGAGTGGGAGGAAGCCCTCTTTCTTTCCCTTGCATGGGAATGATCCATTCCCAGCTAACCAGAGCAATAACCTAGGATGTAAAGAATGGGCCTTAACACTGTAACTAGCTTCTTGAAGTAGAAAAGGAACTCAAGGAGTTTTATACCTGAAGCTTTGCTCTGCAGCCTTGTAGCTACCCCCAGAGGGATGCTTGGACAAGAACTCAGAAATCAATTGCTCTGCTCATGCCCAGGAGCAGCCCATCCCTCTCCTGTAACTGCCAACAGCCTGCAGAGATCCACCTCTGAGATCACTTCCAGTCAGGACTTGTTAACTTCAAACTGCCTAAGTACAAGCTAAGAAATAATAAAATTTGCCTGATTTTAGTAACTTTGCACAATTCTTCATCTTCAAGTAGGCCTTCAGCATGGAATTGCTTTCTAGGTTAGTGAGCAGAAAACATTCAGTCTGCACTGAATTTGACCCCCTGCCAGCAGGACTCTTGTCACCAGGAACAAGCCAGGAATTTCCACTGAAATATTAACTGTGTTTCATATAACTCCTCAATACGAAACATTCAGTATTGGTTCCTTAATGTTAACACAATTTCTAGCACGGAATGTTATAGTTAGGATACCAGGGTAACACACATCCTGCTTGCAAATATTTGGGAGCTTGACAACCATTTAATTAACTACAGAGATTACTATAATTGCCCATAAAATCATCATTTAAATGGCTTTAAATGAAATAGGAATGTTTAACAAATATTGGTTTATGTGAGAGCCTTTCCAGTTTGTTAGGGAATATTGTGAGTTAAGCCTTATTCTTTTCCACTGAGTGCTCTTCAACCTTCTTCATTATGACAAGGAAACTGTTGTTTCACCTCTGCTGTGATAGAATGATCTCCACAGCTTGTTGTTCATAACTGTGCTGGAGGTAGTTACTGGCTCTTGTTTAAAAAAGGCTGGCACATATTTTGAGCAGACCTAGCAATAGAAAGCCAAACTCCCCTTACTCAGGGAAGCTCTAATTTGCCAGATTTTATCTTGACTGTCCTGTGGCTCTGGGAAATCACATGCACTCTGTGGTTATAGTTAAGTCAATGAACTTCTTTGATGCACAGTAACAGCAAATATCTTGCATCTATGAGATAATATAATACATTAACATCAATTACACACATAAATACTGTTAGGCTATTAAACAGAAGGTTTACTACAACTTCTTTAGGAAAGATCTGCTCAAAAAAAAAGCAAATTTTTTTGAAGACCACATCACTTACATAAAACATCTAGCATATGGATCCTGTTAGCTCTGACTGATGCTTGTCTCAAGCAGCTTTCTTTTGAAATCAAATTACTAGCCTCAACTTTCATATGTTTGTGTTCCCAATTAAATGAAAACTGGAGCTCAGAGAGCAGTTTTCACCAGCTGACTGCATGTTTTGTTTAAATATGAGATATATATGTGTATATATACAGATTCAGCTCTGTTTCTGCAATGTCTTTCCAAACCTCTCTCTAAATAATTTTTTAAAAAAAGTTTTCTAGACTTCTTGTATTAAGTGACATTCAATTTTAAAGAATTTATAAGCACATAAGAAACAATGAACAGGAATTGTACTCATTTGTGCCTTGGGGATTTGTATTGCTAGCCTGGGGGAAAAATTATTTTTATTACTTAGAAGAAAAGATTATGTAGCACATAAAATAAACACTTAACTCTTACATAGCACTTTTCTTCAGTGGTTTTCAAACACTCTGAAAAACTGGAAACCATAATTATCCTTAACATACAGATGAGAAATTGACAGTCTAACATAGCTGGGAATAAAAATTCCCATATCCTCAACCCATACCATCCAGAACTTTCCCTGTGCAAGTGTATCTAGCGTGCCTGTTCTCTGCAAGTCTGGGTAACACCATTTTGGGAGAAAATGAGGCAGACTACATTCTGTACCACATATCAGCATTTATACTATCAACTACATACCGATGACAGAATTTTTATTAGTGATTCTGCTGCTGGAAAAAAGTGACCTGGAAGTCAAACTCTTTGTCTCATGAACTTTGCATAAAGATTACTTGAAAAATCACCTCTTGACTTACAAATGGAACCAATTCAGTACAACCATTGTGAATGAATTAAAGAAATTACCGTGCGAAATCATACTATATTTGAATTTATACACCCTATTTCTCTGGATGAGGGAGGAGACCATCTGATTTACACTCTGCATCCTGTAAAATACAGGAAGTCAAAGTCCAGTTTATCTTCTTCAGACTCTCAGCACCTTTTTAATCTTTTGTTTCTTATGGCTGAAGACAAGCGTTAAACATAATTTTAACCTGGTTTCCACAGAAAATGAGGCTTGCCTAATCACAACTTGTGCGTTTGTATGTGTCAGGGAGATTGAGCCTCACTAGACAACAGCAGTGACTCTAAAACAAGTGTTTGCTACATGTTACATCTATACAGAGCTTCAGGCATAGCAACCTCCCACTAGATAGGACAGAACCTAGTCAAAAAACACTTGTCAAGGGAAATATGACTTCACTACTTTTGCTGCTCACAGAATGACATTATTAATCAGAAAACATTGAGCTAGAACACAGTAAGTTCACGGCATCTCATCATTATAGTGGTGGTTGCAACAGAAATCCCCTACAAAAACCTTCTTGCCAGCATCTTGTTCTGATCAACACTTGCCTATGATTTCATCCTGGGAAGAACTACAGAAGGGTCATCTTTAAACAAAACTACTTGTAATAGGCAAAGGAGGTCCTAGAACATTATAATTTTTTTCCCAATAATACTGAAAGCAAAAAGTCTCTTCTACAAAAAGTACACTTTCAGATTCACTTACGGAAGGGACAGATGCTGAAGAAGTTACATGTCTGGCCTGGGTTGCACAATTACCCCTTTTTGCCCCAAACCTCAACTTGACTGAATTATGCTAATTAAAGAACATTTACATAGATGTAGCAAACCTATTCTGATGTGAATTCACAGAAAGGATACACGATTGCAATTTTAACTTAGACATTCCCATTTGATTGAACAAAAGGAGAGGAAAGGAATAATATGCAGATTTATTTGGTATTAACCAGACTACTACAAAATACCTTGAATGTGCACTAGCATGCTAAAACAGAAGAGATCACATTTCACTGGCAAAATCAGAAAAAAAAGAAAACTATAAGAAATGTTGCTTGTGCTGTTTCCAGACATAGCCTAAATCCTCCTTTTAAGCTACATTTCCTGGAGTGTTTAATGAAAAAAGCTGCAGGTTGTGTTTACTGGACACAGCTACACATATTAGAAGATTGATAACAATAAAAAAAAAATACATTAAGGGTTTTTCCATTTATTCCTGTTTAAGAACAGCTTAAACAAAGGCTCAACAAATGCAGTAACACATTCATTCACTAACCACCAACTTCCTTGTGCATCTCTGAAACACACACACACCAAAATAAATAATAAACACTTCCAAGAATGTGATCACTCCCAATCTACACAGCCTGAAGTAAACATGTCAAACTTAGTATAACTAATACAACAAACCTAAACAGAGTTCTAGTTCCTTACTATTTATTAACTCCAACTGTGTAAATTGGTCTTTTTAATCATTCATTCTCAGCTACAATCATGATCTCCAGGTTCACCAAGTGGTACTAACTTTCAGAAACAGGTGCTAAATTACCCACAGCCAGCAGACTCGTCTTACATGCATTCATCCTGTGTATTTCCTGTGATTTAATTTTCCTTTTCTTTGTTCATGTCCTGTGGCCAGCTGCCTCCTGATCCAAAGTGATATCCCAGCACGTGTTACAACTATGATCATAAAAAGTTTCTGCTGGAGCACGGAACTTTCCCAGAGGATTCAGTTGAGGAGATTTCTGTAGTGCTGCTTATCCTGGGAAGGAGGTGGAGGGGGACTGTGTTTTTTTAATATATTGTGTGCTTTAGAATGTGTTTCCCCAAACAATATTTTTCAAATGCATTTTTTAATAAATGTCCATGTCTATATTCCTGGCACACAATATGTTAAAAAAGGGGGACTTACCTGAACCCCTATGGTCTGGTTCCATGCTCCAGTACAGTATCCAGAGAAGCTGTGATGTAACAACAATGTGCATACTGGGGCTTTATATCACTGTGGAAGCTGGCTGAATGCAGCATAGGTCAGTGCCACAGGACCTGAAAGAAGAAAAACAAAGCATGCTTTTAGGCATTAATATGCTGAACACCCACCTCTTAAAGCAGGAAATAGGGGCATACTGGAGAAAAAATGCAGCTATCTATGCAGGTCCACTGAAATGAACACTATTTCACACAATTCTCACATAAGCATGAGAAATAAATGGTTAAGAAATTACAGAGGAGGTGGAGAAGAATCTAAAAGGGACTACAAATATAACTCCCACACAGTGTTTTGAAAACATCTCTCTCTCTTTGCCCTGTTTCCATGGAATGGCTGAAATCACGTTCTGATACCACCCCCTGTTCCGAAGGCACTCACAGTCTTTGCAAAGCACCTCTCCACTGCAGTGCCTCAGGATTCTGCAGTGTCACTCCTCTTCTCCCTGGCTCTCTGCAAAGTGAAGTCATAGGAATGGATCAGCCAACCTGACTTCTCACTACCCTGCCCAGAATCCTTTGTGAACTGAAATGAGTCATCGCTCTGAAAAAATCCACAGCGCAATGTTCCAGGTTTCTCCCTGTGTCTGCGCTGGCTTCTTTGTCTTTCAAATGAAGTGCCTATGCTTCTGGAACAGTGCCCAGCTGCATTGTACAGGATAACAAGCCAGCCTTCTCATTAAGTGGACAAGAAAGCTATTTACATGCATTAGCAAAGGCAAGTTAAAGCTTTAACCCTCTAGTCAACATTAAAAAAATCACTCCTAGCATATATCTTCTTGATGTAATGCACAACTCCCCCTATACACAGAAACATAAATGCACAGACATATGTGGGCATACAGATACTTACACAGAGCAGTATTTTCTTTAACTATTCACTGTTTATCATGACACTTACCAGTTTTAGGTCTATTAATTAAAAAGAAAGATCTACTCTCTTTAGTCAGTCCTCAAGAAAGCTGTGGATCTAAATGTAACAAGCAGCTCTGCTGTACACTAGATCAAAGTTGTGGTGCTGTGAACTGTTAATCAAAAAAATTAGAAGCAGTGGACAAGTTCTTGTAAGCTTATTTTTTATTATCCCATTCACCATTTGGGCTTAAAACAAAGTGAGCCCTGTAACCATGCCAGACAAAATGTCAAACTGCTCCAAGTGCCGACGGCCAGCAGAGCTGCTTCAGCTTCTGCTACCACTGACAAAGAAGGTAATGCTCAGAATGAGGTCACTGTGTCAGGATCTCACTCCCAGGGCTAGGTTTTCCTTTGCTTGGTGATGATACGCTAAGGTAAAGTATCAGGAAGACACAGAAGAAATAGGAATAGTGTATGAGATGAGACACAGATGCTGATGTTTCAGAGGAACATTTTTAGTTGTTCTGAGATTTTCTTTTAAAAGAAGGAAACATTTAAAATTGCATTTACTGAAAAAGAACTATTTCTAGTCATGATCTAATCATCAAAATCAGATCAATATGCCAAAATGGAGGTGCAAAAAGAAAAAGGAAGTTTCGGCACAAAGTGCTTCCTTAAAGGTCCCTATATTCCAAGCATTCTGAAATAGCTTGAAGCATAGAAGGCACATAATCCATAAAATTTTGAAACACACCACTTTAGGACTCCCCTGTGCTACGCTGGAACAGGCAGTTCCCCTATGTGTTTCCCCAAATGAACTCACCAGGTGCTTAGGACTGAATGAAATACAAAAGCCAGCACTCTCCTGGCCCTACAACAAGCCTGGCAGTGAAAGACTCCAGCCAAGAACAAAACAGGTCTGTGTGTTTCACGAGGACAAGTAAATAGTTGGTTAGTAAATACAAATAACAAACATCACTTTTTGTTACAAGTCTGTGGTGGTTGTTATGCAGCAAAGACATATAGCAGATTAATCTACAAGTGCAAGGTTAATGGGATGCCTTGCCACACCAGTAGTTAGACAGTAGCCATAATCTCAACATTAAAAGCTGGGGGCTTGCTATATACACAGCCAATAATTTCTGTGTTGCCTGAAAGGCCTCCTTGCAGGAAATCTTCCTTCAGCTTTACAGAATTTTTGCCTTCTCTGGAGCTGCAACATCAGCCACAACACCCCTAATGAATCCAACTCGGCATTTACAATGTTTTGGGTCCCCTAGGATTGTTCTTCAGAAACTCTGGTTGTCTGCTAAGTACATACCCACTTTACAGCAACAAAACCCATTCCATGAAGAAAAATTTAAAAGTGAATTAGAACAAGCACTTACTGAAAGTAAAAACAACAGCTCAAATCTTCTTCTCCTTTGCACCAGACAACCTTCATGTAAAGCTAAACAGACTTGTGCATGCAGCACTGTTTTCACAGACATGCACAAGTTCTTGCTGCAGCAGTCTTGCAACTAGCACCAAAGTTAAAACACTGGCAGAAGAAAGCTAAAGGTAATACTGCAGCCTGAACATCTTTTCTCTCTAACAAATTTCTCTAGCACTTGAACCCACATTATATGCTCAGGACCAACTCAACTGTTCTGAACAGACTAAAAATACAACTGCAAGCTCTTTCAGTGAGACAATTCCTCTTGCATGCGTAACAACTATGGATACCTGGAATGCACCAAGCACGCACGGGTGTCATGGCTGCACAGACATCTTGTGTGCATGCACCTAGGCATGCCTTTACTCAAATTTATCAGTTTACAGCACCATTATACAGCCCTTTAATCAGTATTAACAACAGCAAGAAGTGCCTGATACCTCAAGCATAGCGGAGAGCAAAAGTGAGAGACCAGCATGGGGAAAACATAAATGAGAATGTTTAGAAGAGCTGAAGTTGATGGACAAATCAGTGCTGCCATCATCAGTGATGTTACAGCAGCGCAGCCTCACAGGAGGAAGGCCTAGCCAAAATACCCCATGCACTCCCCAGCCAGGGCTGATACTCTGTTCCTACATCCCACATCTCTCCCTGCAGCACAACAGAAGTTGGTTCTAAAACAAAAGCTGCCTTATTGACAGTGTACAGTACAAACACACCACATATTTCTCTCTGTATAACTCCATGAATGCACATGCATCTGAATAGACTGGTACAAAATACAGTATAGCCTAACATCGATCTCCATCACACACTGAGGAAGCAGACGACCTAAAAATCCCAATTCTTTTCTTTGCACACACTCCTTTGTCAAACTCTATATTCGCTTGCATTTATCCTTCAGTCCTCCTGAGTCAAGGCCTGGTATTCCCTTCCTTTGACACAGCCCTTTCCTGATCACTGGACGGAAACTCAAGAGAAGGAAAGGAATATGCTAAGATGGGGACATGTCATCACACACGTGATAACACATGACAGAAAACAAAAAATATTAAAAAAATAACATGGTCCAGAAAAGCCAAGAAGGTTGTGTCTTGCCTGTACCAGTTATCCAAACTGCAGAGGCTAAAATCAGCCATCAGTGCTCAGCAATTGTAGCTGCAGATACCATAGTTGTCTATCACAGGATCACAGAATATTCTGAGTTGAAAGGGACTCACAAGGATCACCAAGTCCAGCACTAGGAAATAGCTCATAAAGAGACCAAACCTGCAACCTTGGTGTTACTAGAATGATATTCCAAGCAACTAATTTCAGCGCTGATCATCACGATCACCTCTACGAGAACCAACTTCACAAAGCAGGAACCAACACAGCACTACACTAGGAACACAGCCCACAGACCCTGTGACCTCAGAAGAAACCAGATTGAGCAACATCAGAAAGATACCAACTCACACTTTTATTTCTTCAGAAAATCTCTTAATACTAGAAATTTTGACATAGTGCTCCACTAATAACAACTTACTTGCAGTATGCTAATAAGTTCCGCTTGACTTACCTGAACAAATCTCCTGGTTCTTTAAGAAATCACAAAAGGAAACATGATCAGGGTATTAAGTTCACTAAAATCCCAACAAGTAATGCCCATCTGTTTTTGTGCTAATGTTGTCTAGGAGCCAAATACCCGTTCCCTTTTTTTTTTCCTCCTGCCGCTTACGCCCCTATTTATTAACACACCTTTCCTCCTTCAGATCTCATTCCACTGGATTTTAAAAAATCACACTCTTCTAGCGTCCTTTTGTATGTCTGCCCTTCCTGCCCCTTTAATCCTGTTAGAGGACTCCTCTACACTAACTTACGTAACTTTCCTTTAAAAGCAACAGCCAGAATTCTGCACCATATTCTAGTGTTCCAGCTAGCCTCCCACCTGCATCGGGTACCAGGAAATTGAAATTTCCTTACTTTTAGTGGAAATACCCTGCTTTTTTCCCCACAGCTGTATTTTATTGGTGGCTTGCTGTCACCCTACAACTGGGCAAGCAGTTTCAGTTAACCTTTTTATGCTGACTGCAAGGGAGTTTGAGGTAAATATTCCTAGGTTTGACTCCCAAGACCACAATATTCATCAGCTCACTCTGTGGATATCATTAAGGATCTTTGATCATCAAATTCTTCTCAGCTGTTATCCGTTTTTAAGCATCTCTGCTTACCACATTCTAAAAAAGAATCTCAAAACCTAAGATGAAAAACAAACAATGCTTTAAGTGTTACCTAATGCAGGACAGAATTGTTACCCTTGTGACACTTGCTAATACAACCATCCAGGAAAGAGCATTTGAATGAAAACATCAAGCCTTAACAGGAGAACCAAGGCAACCAATACAACTCCCCCCCTCAAAAAGCCCACTAGGTAAAACAATTGTGTCTTTTTAGAATTTAACTACTAAATGGGGCTTCTTTAAATTACAGCCCACTGGAAAGTATGTGATATTTTAAAGCACACAGAAGAATTCTCTAACATATTTTGTCGCTAGGACTACAAAATGAGAAGGGAGGAGGGTTTGGGGCTTTTTCATAGAAATCTGCTACTATCAAACTAATTTGACTAACGTTAATGCTATATTGTAATCAACTACACCAACACCCCACCCCCTCAAAAACAAAGCCTGCCTGTTCTCTGGCAGCAAACAGCAAATGCAAGGAAAGACAGAAGCATTTTAAAAATCTGACACTAGAGGAGGTTTGGCAAGAGAGAGCAAGCAAATGAGAAACAAAAGGAGCAAAACCCAACAAACAAAGATAAACCTAGACGTTTTCTTATAGGGTGGAAATTTTAAAAACACATATAAAAATACTCCTTCCCAAACACTGCTGAAAGCATAAAACATGGCTATTGAAGGTCTGAACCACATGTTCTTCACTATTCTCTTCAGTTTCAGCCAGAACACATTTGCAGTGTGGCTGGAGATGCTGCAGTAAACATCCAGCAAGAATCTAGTCAGAAGAAAAAATTTTTGAAAGGTGAAGTGATAATCAGCAACACAACCCAAAGACATAGTGCACTCTCTCTCTTTAATATTGACTGCTGTAACCATTAAAAGATTTTTAGCCCAAAGACAGTACTGCAGTGGTTACAGTTTTTCAAACCAATAGTGATGACTGGCAGATAACATCAGGTTAAAATAAGAACCTGCAACACTGAACACAAGTCCCATGGTACTGCAGCAGCCTTTAACAGCCCAGTTTTTCCTGGCAAGGAGAGAACTGATGAAAAGGCCAGGCATGGAATCAATTAAATTAGTGCCAAAGTGCTTTTAAAAAGAAAAGGTTAGATGCTCCAAAGACTTAGCAGTTAAGAGTTTACTGGGTCATTTTTTTTCCCTATGGTCGAAAGCAGAGTTTCCAATACGGCTGGAGTACCTTTAAGAAGATGTACTTTAAAGTAAAATTGAAATATTTTACACTTCAATACATGAAGAAGCTATACTAGTATATTCTGCCCCTATGCTCTACCTTCATGAGGTAGATACAATGACCCCTGCTTCCCACAGTAGTTCAAAATTCTTTCAAATTCTGTCCTTTGGTCTCACCTGTGTGGGGATTAGCTGTGAGGATGGGAACAAAGAAAATGCCATGGCACAACAGTTCAGCAACACACCAAATCTGAGCTGCCTCCCTCATGCTCATCAATCATCTTAGAGAAAGCATTAGAAATCCAACAGCACACATTACCACTGGAGTATACTGCACCTTAAAGGGAAATGCTCTTGTTCCAGACAGAAACAGTTCTTTTGAGATCCTCCAGGACTCAAAAATATTTTGACTTTTTATCCCAATGAGTATGACTATCAGCAAATGCATCAACCAAAACCTACCTCCCCAAATAAATGACAGTACCTGGAACCAGGGGTTCCCACAATTAAACAACTCGCTGAATGAATTATTTCCTCCTGTCCATTTCACAATTTTTTTATTTTTGAATTTTACTGAGCACTTATTTACAGGAAGCAGTAAACTAAAACCTACAACAGATGTTTTATTACTGCTAGTAAAACAGCAATATCTCTCTACCTACTGCTCTATCATTTTTAAATGAAATTTCAGGAATCTGAAAATTGCCCTGTACATGAGCCATAAAACCAAACATGCTGTCCAAAAGGATAAAATTACCAATTTCACAGAGCAACCTCTCTTGCATGACTTCTTACGTACCTCCTCATTTATAGTCATAAGTTCAGACTTTTAATTACCACTCCTGACTCATCTAACACATTCGCCACTGACTCCAGCAACATGCAGAGACCATGCTCCTAAAAAAGCACAAAACTTGACAAATTTAAGCACTATTTTGTCAGTGCTCACGGCACTGCTTTATACTACAGTGCTGATGTCACTATTCTGCAGAATTGCTCAGCTGTTTCACTCAGCTGTCGCTAGTCCCTTCTGAAATCCTCTTCAGCAGTTTTAATGAACCTGAACAACTGCGATCTGACAGACAGGGTTACCACTTCATTATCCATTCCATCCTTCGGATTTTTAATGTAGCTATTAAACTCCAAACATTTGGTATTGATCCCTGCTGCACAAAGCATTGTTAACCATTTACAGGGCCCAGAAGTGGCCATCCTTCATTTTTCTCTTCTCTATACTAAACTGAGCTTGACAAGACTTTTCTTTTGGACTTTCACCAAGCATTTATAAAGCACTAGAGTGTGGAGTTCTCGTGCTCCCTGAGTGTCGCTATGACCCAGTTTTCTGAAAGATGAGAGCACATAAAAATAGTTGTCTCGTTGCCCTCTTATTCAGTATAGAGACCTAAACTAGGATATCAAGGCTAGATTCCTGAAATGATCTCAGGAGATGATGATGATCTCACCTTTAACTGAACTAAACCAAAAGGCTAGCAAAAGGAGAATCAAGATAATTTCTTTTAACAGACTTCACAAGTGACCACAGGACAGTGAGAAAAAATCATGTATCAAAAAATGCTGAGATCAAAGCATAGGGGATATATAAACCCAAGATCTGAATTACTACATTTTATGCCGTAGCAAGATAGTGATTTTCTAACACACATAAAAACAACAAAATAAGTAATTCCTTATATCTTGTCACCATGTTGTAATTCCTTACTCTTGGTCACAAGAAAAAAGGCCTTATAGTTACCATCATATTCTTTCAACAAGCAACCTCCATAGGCATTACTTTAATTCACCTAGATCTTATGGGCCTGAGGGCACCTCCTACTTAGGCAAAAAATGTCTCGGTCAGAACCAGAGCTTGAGAAGGCTCTCTGCTTCAAAAGCATTTCTGATTATCAGTAAACATGGAACTGCACATGGTGAAGGGCATGGTACATGCCCCTCTCTCACCTGGCCACCCTCTTTGTGAGGCTGCAGCTGCTGAACAGACCAGCCCTTCAAAACATCTACAGGGCATGCAAGTAATTCTGAATGCACTTTTTGAAACCCCTGCTGTTCTTCCAATCAACTATCAACAAGTTTTAAAGAGTTGGTATAGAGGCTACTAAAGAAAAACCTACGCTATAAAGACTGAATTAGCAGCAGAAGAAGATAGGGGAGAAATACAAGAAACAATATAAGAAAGAAAGAACACAGGAAAGGTTAAAAGGAAATGTGAGGAAAGAGCTGATTTTTGTTTGATTCTTGAAGCAAGCAATCCAGCATCTGAGATGTTACTCCTGAAAGAAGACTTGTAAAAGAATCTAAATGCTTAGCAGGGCTAAATGGAAGCAAAAATAATAACCAAATGGTAAGAAATAAAATTAGTACCTCCAGTTGTAGGAAGGCTGAGGAAAAAATAAGAATCTACAGAATTGCTGGAATAATCAAAGTGGGAATGGCTGCATACATCAGTGAAGAAAGAACTGAACAAAGGACAGTTGTCCTGTGACAGCTGAACTGCATGTGCTCTGGATCCACTTAGTGCTTGCCTTTGTTTTGTTTTCTGGGCTGACCTTCACTCCCTGCCACACAAAGGATTCAGTGAAAGCCTCAACTCAAAGTCTCAATAAAAAACCCCGAAAAAACAAGCATATCTTGTGCTGCAGCCTCAAGCCTGAGCCCAGGTACCAATGACCCAGCAAAGGTAGCATCCCCAGCAGTGCACCAGGCTCCTGCCAAGAATACCTGCATATTACTACACTGCCTCGGGAAAGAGCTCTCCTCCCCTCCCAATGTCTGGAACAGGCAGAATAGCTAAAAAGAAACATTTAGCTTCATATCCGAAAGGCTGCTTCTAAGCTTTTATGATGAAAGATCAAAGCTAGGGGAAGGGTGGGAGCTTCCAGGACAGTAAAGAAAGTTGAGAGTAAATTAGTAGTGTGCATGCTAATAAGACACACATACAACATCACTAAGAGAGCAAGTCAATGGTTTGGGCAGTTTGAACAGAAACATGTGAAAGCAGTTAAGCATATCATCACCAATACTGTCTTTAGAAGTGTTCTGCTGCTTTAGGAGCAGCTCTTCAAAACACACATGCACATGTAGTTTTGTACAAAGATGGTGCAATCCACAAGAACTTGAAAATGTGAGGCTACCCAAAGGGTGTCCTGCATGGTCTGCAAAGCCTGTGCATAATGCGTGTGAATTTTTGCCTTAAACTGTGGTATTTAATTTCTGGTACTGCATTTAACTGAGTTATTCCAACATGGATTTGTCATGCAGTATCCAGTTTGATACATGCTCAGGGCATAATTTGGAGAATATCTGTGTAACAGGGATAAGATAGAAACTGACCTCAGGGCTTTGGTCTAAAAGACCAATTTACTGTCAGAACTATCTTGGTGTAACTTTACCTATGTAAATAGCCTGGAGTAAGAGTGTTTTGTTTAAACTGATTTAGCTTATATAACTTCCAGAAGTTTTATCAATGGGGTTGGTAGTACATGCATAATCCTGCAAAATTCATCTGCATGACCTTTTGTATTATGCATAAAAATGACAGTTAAAAGTGGAATACTCAATAGTAAAAATAAAATACTAATTTTGTTACAGGCAAGCATATGTGTTCCTACTGTTCAATCATATGACCCCTATTACATTCAAAAACTAAATGTTTAAACAAAGTAATTAACTTTCCACTTTTATTTTTCTTCTGGGTTCTGACAGCTTCAGTCTTCAAGAGTATACAACCATTGACATTTAGAGTTGCAAGTACTATTTCTGTAAAATCTTCCTGTTATGGAAAAAGGCAGAGATAGTAAAGGAGCCAAATGTGGCTTCTATTGCCATATGTTGTTTCTAATATAATAGTCACAGCTTGAGTTTCAAAACTGATGTAGATTTTCATTTCCCTTTATCTCCATTGAGTGCTGCTGTACTATCAGTACTTTCTTAAAATCAAGACTTACTAAGAAGCCTAATTTTAGGCACCCATTTCTGGAACATGGCATAAAAGCTCACACTCAAATGTAAAAAGAATCCAGGCATGTAAGATATCTGGAAATACCTGAAAGTCTTGGACGCATCTCTTTCTTTCTTCAGTTTACAAACAAGAGCCTAAAAGTCTTTTTTAAGGCATAGAGCTTTGATTGTGATTTACATGTCTTTTGCGCCTTGCTCCTGACAAACATTTTTTGATGGAAGTTTTGATGTAATTAGTGTTTCCAAGAAAATTTTGGGGTTGCAAAATTATATTCTTAAGATGTATACAGAGTAAAAAGTTCTTGCTTTTAGAGAATATAATTCTGGTATTCTTCATGATATCTTTGGAGGAATACAAAAACCTAGTGTAGCTTCCCAGGGACAATTTTCTTCTCAATAACATAACTTCTTTCAAGGGCTGAAATTACCTTGAAAATATAATCACCACATATTTTCCCCTCACGTGAAGCCTCTGATTGTCTCATTCATCACCTAGGTACACAGATATTATCCAATTCTGTTTGCCAGATACTGCTCCTCAGGAAGCACTTGCAGAATACCAAAAGGATATAAACTGCCCCCCAGGCCTCCAGAGTGGGTCATCTTCAACTATGGCTTCCACCAACAGTGAAGTCACAGCGTTGGCTTTCTGACATCACAGCATTCTCTGTAGCAACAGACTATGAGGTCACAAGTAAAGGATTATCACTTTGTTGCAGGATTAGGAGAACTAAGAAGCTGGTCTGTCAGGAGATGAGTTTTACTCCAAATAATGGGCATTAGGAGAACGCTGAAACTAAATGGGTTGTAAATTGTCTTGTCTGGCATGCACGCTTTTTTTGATAATACTGTAAAATAAGGCATAGCTTTCGTTAACAGCTCCTAAGTAATGTAATAAACTGCAGGCTACCTCCTGAGCTATTACATAGGAGATGAATTCTGAAACAACGTTCATATCTTTGGACTCCTCAGTCATTTGATTTTGCAAGTGTAGACATCAGTCAAACCACTCTCCTCAAGCAGTCGGCTGGTTAGTTTATTCATAAGTGTTCAAAGCTAGTAATAAGTTTCAGAAAGTGCCTAGAAAAAAAAATACAAAAGCAAGTCTGGAAATATCTGCTGGGGGAAGGAGGGATGAAAGGAAAGATGATACCAGGTGACAACAGAATGACTACATTATTCACAGAAATTCTATGACCCATGCATGCTTGCACATGCTTGCAGACCTTTCCCATATTTCTGAAGTAATTACCCACTTTTCTAGATGCCTGGAAACTCAGGCTGCCCAAAGCCTGGAAACTAGCTACTATATGCATATAGTCTTATCTCACATGTGCAGCAAGTCCAACACATCAGGTATACTACGTATGCATAATTTATCCCTCAGGGACTGTCCCAGATTTTAAGATTAAGATCTAAAAATCCAAAACCAGCCTGTCTTGTAATTTTCTGTCTGACCTGTGATGCAACTAGTATAAGAAATTGTACAGTATAAGAGTATCTTGCAGCTTCAGGAAGATTTTTTACTAAGGCCCTACTTTCAGCTTACAGCAGCTGGAAGGAGGTACTTCCAGCATTATGAATGTAGGCACTAATTTCTGTTCTAGAACTGGAAGAAAATATTGGACAGTATTGCAGCAGCTGATCAAGGCATCACCTGGAGTCTCACTCACCAGCCTGGAAAATTTATATTTCTATTTTGCAGCAGGACAACTATTAAAAACGTTGAGAAGAAACACAGACGGAGTAATGAGATGTTTCACAGTGTTTAAAACACGCTTTGAAATTTTGCAAGCTATTTAGAAACGATGTTTCTTTTGCCCTCCAGCACTAGCAATAAAGAATCTCAAAGGAAGTGCTTAGATAGACTAGACTTACTCGCTTTGCCACTAAGCTCTGCAGCTTTCTAGGGCCGTCAAGAGCGGCCGGGCTGAGCCGTGCCGTGAGACACGAAGCAGCGCCGGGCTGAGCCGCGCCGTGCGCTGCCAGCGCCGGGAACGACGCGGCCGCCTCCGCGCCCCCGGAACGCTGCAGAGACGCTCAGCCTCTACCAGCACCGTCACCTGCCAGCGGCCCGCTGCAGCCAGCCCGCCCTAATGCCGAGTACCCAGGGCAAGGCACCATCCGCGCCTCCCGGGGGGAGCGCTGCCCCGCCGGTACAACCCGCCCGTCGGCGAGGCGGCAGTGCAGCGCAGCCTCCACCGCCCCGCGCTGCTGACGGAGCTTTCATCGCGCAGCAAGGCGGATAACCGAGCCAAGCGGAGAAGGACCGCCCATCCCATCCCAGCCCGGCCCGGTGGCCCCCGGGCACGCGGTACCTACCGAGCGGCACCTCCGGCAGCGCCGACAGCCCGCCCGCCGCCATGGCAACGCGGGGCCCGTTCCCTACACCTCCCTTCCCGAACCCTTCACGCAAAGGTGCCAACGCTTTACGGCTCCCGAAACAGGGAGAAAAAGCAATATGCGCCTAGTCGGAAGATGGGACGTTACTCCCACCTATGCACGACATTTTCAACAAAACCCAGCGCCGTGTTCTCCTCCAGCACAGGCCACCCACGCCCCAGCCATTTTGGATGCATGAGCAACTCCCACAGGACATGCACCCCTGCGTGCTGCTGCTGCTCAGGAACGGCCAAAATCCCAGAGAGGGAGAGCTCAGAAACAAAAATAAAAGGAGGGGGAGGTTGTTGATTGGTTTCTTTGGCCTGGAGGTCGTGGGGCTTTGTGGTTTTGTTTGAGGTTGTTGATTTTACATGATGGTAAAGCAGATTTCCAAGCCATTGATGTGTGAGCACGCTGTCTTTACAAGAAAGCTTGGGGTTGGTACTCCAAAAAAGCAGTACAGGCACGAAAAACCTTTTGCACCTCTGAGAACAGTGGTGTGATGGGACGTGTGCTGCTGATGCCAAAAATAAATCTGAACAGCCGCTGTGACTAAATCTACCTCCTGCTTCAAAAGTACTTCAAAATACCCATCAAGTATTTTATGCAACTTTTCAACATGGCTTCATGACTGATCCAAGGTTTTTGTTGTTTTGTTTTCAGAGTTTAAGGGGGTCAAAGGACCAACAGCAAAATACTCCTCTCTGGCTGCTATTGAGTAGAATCTGAACTTGTGCAAAAACTTCAGCTGATTAGCCACCTATACTTAGAAGGAAGTTACTGTCTAAAAGGGCAACCATAATGGAAAGGTTTTTGCACAAGAAGTGTATAAAGACCCACTGCCCCTATTTTTAATGGATGCAGAAGGTTCTATGACCAAAATATGATTTGTCAAAACAGTGATCAGCACATATGCTGAAAATCACAGCTACAGAGCAAATCAGAAAGCTAAATTAAACCACATTCTCCATCTCCTTTGGTTTCATCAAAAGCAAGCAGGAGAATTACTTTATGAAGGCAAATCACACGGTAACAATTGGTGCCTGCTGTAGATCCTGAGGATGAATTTGAACTTTGCTCTGAACCTGGGCTGATGGCTTTCTTCACAAGTATAAATGCACATCTTGGTTTTTAGGGCTTGTATATCTCATGGTCCTGGGGCATCAGGTACATGCACAGGCTAACCACACCTAGCTTATGGATATTTAGAAGAAAGCTAAAGCAGTATTAGAGTCACAGTAATTCAGTGTTTGGGACACAGCTGGGCAAACACTGGTAAGACAACTTGCAGCATACCGTGGGGTAAAGAATCTTGTTTGTATTTCGAGAAAATAACAAAATAATCTGATGTTCACATATTTCTGCAGTATCTAAGCAAAGGATCCCTTAGCTTTCTCCACATACTTTCTGTTAACTGAAACCCTGGAATCATCTAACTACCTCCATATATAGGATTTGCCCAGATACTAGAATTCCGAAGCTATAAGCTTATACATGTTTTTGCTCTTTTCTCCTTCACTGGTAAATAGAAAATATTATGGCAAAGATTAACTAGACTAGGCACTCAATTTGTTCCAACTTCTTACCTCTCTCAGATGCTGGTTCAAAAATGTCAACCTGAACTGAACCAATGATCATCAAATAAATTAGTTACAACAAGAACCAAATCTGAGACCCCACACTTACCAGTAAGAACTCCAGGAGTTTCTCAAACAGCACACCTGGATTCTTCCAACCACCAGGAAAAGCTCCAGGACAGATCTAGCACATGCTACACAACTAACTCCTGCAGGCTAGTTTAGTTCCTAAACAGCACCAGGAAAACAGCTTTGATTCAAAAGCAAGGGATGGTCAAGATGTTGGAAAGCTACTCAAGACACCTGTGCTGCATTCAGTGCTGTGACTGGAACTAATAGAAATGTATCTGGATCAGATTCACACTGCCCATGTGGGAAAGCTCACTGACCATTCACAGTTTTGTGGTCTGTCCTGAACACTGTGGTTCAGCAGTTACTTGGCTCACATTGAGAGAGCTGACCAGGTCAGAGAGGGCTCTGGCCTACCTATACAGCCCCTAGTACATGCCATATATGTTTGGCCCCCTTAGAATTAATTTATTTTGAAATTTAAGTATCTAGAAAACCTTACTGAATAGTTTATGCAAAATAGTATTTCCCATGCCAGAAATCTTTCATTTATAAGAGAGCAATAGGGTTAAACAGGAAATAAAAAGATCAAACATACCCATCCTTGAAAGATTCACGTCGGATGTATGATGGGAATTATGTACTCATTTGTGCTAAAACCTGACAAGAAAATCTGGAAAATACTATTGGATATCATCACTGCTACTTCAGATGGCCTGAGGAATCCATCATCACATTGGTGGTATTCTATGGTATTTCTCCTTTGTTCACAGGAAGATGAAAGTCCTTGCATAGACAAGTCATCATTTGTCAAAGCATTCATCATAGATGCCTAACTGCACAACAGAGCTACCGAACCTAAAGGCTACCTACTGCTCTCATCCAGACCAAGACAGCCCACATTTATGCTTGATCTGCTGTCATGAGTTAGTTTAGGGAGCTAACCTAGCAGAAGGCTACTCCTGCCAAAAAAAAAAAGAGGAAAAAAAAAACCCAATAATATTTTATGCCAAACTCTGACTGGATGCCCTGTTAAGACAGAGGAGATCCTGTCTCAGGGCAAAATAGTAGGCAGTCTGCCACAGGCAGTGGAGAAGCAGGAGCTCCTGCTCTGGGAGCCAGCAGTTGTGGGTAAGAACTGCTCAGTTGTCACAAAATCGCTTGGTAATATGGCCACTCACCACTACAATGACTGACACAGTCCTGACAGGTCCATGACAGCTGGAATTTTCAAAGGGCTTTAAAAAGGCTTACTAAATTCCATTCATTTTCATGGCATCCAGGATCGGGTCTATCGGCACTGGTTTCAACTGCAAAGGGCAAGTTTTGCAAAAGCAAGCTTTGTTGGTCATATCCGACAGACCATCAAGAACAAAGTAAGGACATGCAGTTGGAATAAACAAGGATGTAAGTAGCAAGCACACATTCCACACATTCCAAAAATACGTTTAAAAATAGTGCTGTTTTTTACAGAGACAGCATGTACCCATTTTCATCAGTACTTCCAAAGATCTGCTAAAAACCATCACTTGCAATAACTAAGCTTCCCAAGGAATATGGTCTATTAGACATCAGATACTGACCAGTCTAGTGGAAAATAACATGCAGAAGACAAGAAGAATCCTGCATTTCTCCATCCACTGCTGGAATATCTCCCCAAAACACAGATGACATAGTCATAATGAATGGCAGACATCCTACTGTGCAGAATACAATTCCACTGATATTAATATGTATCAGAAAACCATACTTTTTTACGTATTAATTTTAGAAAGAAGGAGAAATATTTTGACAAATGTCAGAACTTCCTGTTACGGCATTCCTGCAAGAAGCGTTTCTTTCTCTCCCTTCAAATTAGTTTGCTCTAAAAAACTGCATTAGGTAGAGCAATATTTAAAACATTTAAACAGTCAAATTGAAACAAACCAGTCTGATCCTGCTGGAATTAAGTGTTCTATGTGATCTAAAAATACTGGGTTTTGGATTTTCTTCCACATGAAATCTGTCTACTTTGGAGCTCTGTTTCAAATCAGAAAACAATTTCCTTAGAATCCCAAAACCTCAACCAAATAGAGCCTCTGTCTACTAGTCAACTGTATGCAAGCCTCAAATTTTATAAAACAAGTTTCAACATGTGTCCTTACAAGAATATCCAGTATCATGTATTTCCTCATGTGAAACTTGAAAATCTTAACACATTAGTTTAAAATGAAAACTTTCATTTAGTCTGAGCAGGATTGAAGCGTTTTTGCCTTGTTCTGCATCTCAATCTGTGTTTTATTAATTTATCTTGTGAGCACAAGTCTTGACTGACTTGCATGTGTTTATAAATATGTATGTACAACTCAGAGTAGGAAAGCAGCAACAGCATTACATCAGCCTCAACACCTGCACCATGTTGACTGAAGCAGAGAAGACTGTCTATTGTTTCTCTTTCCTATTAATGTCTGCCTTCCCAGCCTTACAAATGCCTTACTGCTCTGCTAGTAACATAAATCATGCTGACTCTCTCTGACTTGCAATTTCCACTGTGACTGGAGAGGCAGCTTTAAAAAGGAAAAAAAAAAAAAAAAAAGGAAAAAAAAAACCCCAACAAAAACCAGTGAAAATATCTAACAAATATTCTTAAGATTTTTATAATGACATTTGCCCCAAGTGCCCATTTGTGTGGAAAATGTTGAAATTGCTTCATTTAAAAAAGTCTACAGTCCTAAGGGAGCTTTTAGAATTATATACGAAACATTTTCATGCAGATGGAGGGCATTAAGTACTTCATGCATGCAAGAAGGAAAAAAAAGATTGAAGAAATGTTTCAAGAAGAAAGCAGGAATATTTTAAGTCTGAGACAGAGATCCTGTTCATCACGCTCACAGAGAAAACAAACTGAAAAGAAACCCAAAGGAAACAGCTGATATACAATAGATTCTCTCCAAAACCTTAGTCAGCATCTAATGTGAATATCTCAAAAAGACTTCTTCTAAACTAATATGTAAACCTTTAAAAATACCTAATTTTGCACCACATAAGTTTACTACTCTTTAAGCTAAGCTATGCATCTAGGCAGAACAAACGGTAAGGATCTAAGTCAGCCAGCACCGGGGGAGACACTCACCATACTTCACCCAGAAAACAGCAGATTCAGAAAAAGGAAATCCAGACTGGAACTGACTGCTACCCGTGACAGCAGTGAGTAATGGCACAGTCTATTAAGAGGAAGAGTGGCGACAAAATCTGGTTTAAAAATAGATCACTTATGGAAAGGTTTAACTGTCACCTGCAGCAGTTGCAAGAGGTAGGACTCAAACCTATCTGCAGAATCTGGCCCCTACCAGAAGGCAGCTGTGAGAAGGATGTTAGCTAGAAAAGCATCTGAATACCTGGAAGACAGGCTACAAAGGAGCAAGCATTAAGACAAACCCCTGCAGGGCGGCAGGATTGCTTTGAAAAATGTTTATTTTTAATTTCAATCTTGATTCTGAAGTGATAACATCATGCCACAAGCAAAGGAACCAGAATGGCAATGTTGTCTTGAGCATGATTTCATCCTCCCCACCTCACAAGTTGCTTATCAGCCCAGAAGGACATTGTCAAGCCTAGCAGCACAGGCTGGAAGAATGTGGAGCTAGCAGGGTTTTTCAGGTTAGGCTGGACTTGGTACAATGCTGCAGATTAAGCAACTTCGGTGAATGAGGTGGGAGTTTTGGGAGCAGACAATTTGCTCCTGGGAATAAGAATCAGAGCACCTAACCAAGCATTTAGGTAGGAAGGGAATGCCAGCTCTCAGTTTGTTCCTCTTTGATGTTCAAGGGATCAGAAAGGATAACCTTTCTGGAAGTGAACAAATCATACTAAGCAAAGCATTCTGTATGACCCATTTCTAAAGTATACAAAAATACCCTGGGAAAACGTTTTGGTTACTGCATGGTAAAAGCTCCCAAACTGTTTTAAAGATCTGCTGTGGTTTTGTCTTAAAGCTCATCAGTGTTCAAAGCCCACAAAGAGCTGTCATTTTCTCACTGCTCATGAACATACCAAACAGCAATAATAAACAAATATTGTGAGAGGATCCATCTCTTGAACGGCTCCAGGTTCTTGAAACTTGGACGCAACATTCAGGCATTTGTCTGTCATTTCTGTGATCTTATGCCTGAGCTCTGTCGACAAGAGTAGATTGTCTGCAAGTCTTTCTACTGCCTCTTATTGAGCCCAGATCCTTAACAGCATCATTTAATATTCATTATCTATTACCAAGATGTAAAAGAGACAAGTCCTGTGACATAATTCCTGCCTCTCACAAAGTGAAGCACCTAACACCATTTGATTTAAATGTCATTTTAATGATAAATAGTGTCTCACAAAACAAGGTAGACATACCACTGGAAATGTCCCCATGTCTCTCTTGTATTGGATGCATCATTCTTGTAACCTTGCAACAGTCAGGGCTATTCATTAACCAGCTATTAGCTGAAAAAAATAAAATGTCCATTAAAAAGCAGCACCAACTTTCTGAACGTGCAGTAAACTGAGACATAGGTAAACTTTCAGAAGCAGAAAAGAATTTTAGCTAGAAATTTCATCCTGAAAATCTGCTTTATCTAACTGGATTTTGCACTTTTGTAGAAAGCTGCCACAATAATCCAGGTAAATTCTGAGCGTATGAAAAACAAAAAAAAGAGAAAAAAAAAAGAAAAAGAAAATTATGATCTTTCAGGAATACTCCGGATGCTGTCATGCAACCTCTTCAGAAAGAGAATTCCTTATACAGGGAGTTAATTTCATACCATCTTCTATTATAAACCCAAAGGATGCACACAATATATGGGTGAAAGTGATTTAAAATGTGTTTCTAATAATGCTTGAATGCTGCTTCTGGAATTATTCACACAAACTATTTCCATTTGCTAAAGCCATTATCCCTATTTTCTGACTAACCCCCTTGCACCCCTTTGAAAAGAGGAAAAAAAACCCAAAGCAAACCCCAACAAAACCAAAAAAACCCAGAGAACAATTTAAATGTTTTGATGTGACAAATGCCAGACTCCAAAGCTCATAAATGTGCTCGAACAATGCATTTGAAACTCTCATCCCAGCACCTTGCATCTTCAAATAATCTCCTGAGCTCATTCAAAATGCAAGCACTTTAAATGTACAAACATGGAAAGAACCTTCCGGCTCTTGTAAAGAAGATAATGAATCACAAAGTTAACTTTTTACTTTCAAGATAACTCTCAATCATTGCTTCCGTGATTTTACTTTCAGCCTCACCCTCTCCCAATCCCGGCATGTTCTGCTCCAGAACACACAGAGAGATCAGAAAAACTGTGCTTCAGATTCAGAAAGAAGATAAAAAGTACAGGTGATTAGAAGTGTGCTCTATCCTGCCTGAAAGGATGGGGGGAGGGCTGATAGTGATGAGGGACAGCAAAAGAGCACACAAGAGCACACACAATATAATAAGAAAGGGGAAATGCTTTTCCAGGGTGAGATGGCAAATGAAGGAAGCAGGGTGGAGAGGGGGCAGGAAAGGATCTAAACAGTGCACCATGCATTATGAAGCCCTGGATTTTAAAGGGGAAGGTGTCTGGAAAATGGTTTTCCTTCAAAGCAAACCAAATCTATGACCAGGGCAGACCTACAAGCAAATAAGAATCAGCACTCTTGGCTACCCAGACCAAAGAGTCAGAACTAACAAGCTCTTCACCAGACTATGGGAATGAAGGGATGGCCCTTTGTGGATGGCACAAACAAACCACTGCTAAAAAGGTTGAGCATCCCAAACACATTTTCTAAGCATCTGTTTGATACAGGCCTCTGCTGCTGGCCTGGAAGATGGCAGGACTGGAAGCAGGGTGGAAACCACAGCCTCCAAATGCTGCTCAGCACTTCTAATCACAGGATAATTTGGTGGTATGGAGAGGAAGAATTTCTACCCAGTTTATGGCAAAAATCAGAATTCCTCCCAGACAGCAGAACTTTCACTTCATTCTCACAATCCACTATCCAAAGCTGATTCTCAAAAACTTTTTGGGGGGTTGGAGGTTTGGTCCTTTTCAGATTTTTGTTTGTTGGTTTCGAGAGGGTGGATGAGGTTTGGGGACTATAGGATTGTTTTGAGGGTTCTTTATATTTTATTTTTCTTTCTTGGTCCAGTTTCCACTTTCAGGGTGTAATTAAGGTTCAAAGTCAAGAAAGAAAGGGAACCAGTTCTGTGTCAGCAATCAGCTCAAAACCTTGTTAATATCTACCCATAATCTCTCCCAGTATAGGTGTGTAATCTACCTGAGAGGTAAATTAATTTTCCAGTGGTTGCCTCCATGGGTTACCAATCTCTATTGCTTGTTATACATTTAGTTACACAAGCATAATATCTGGTGAGAATACACAACCAGGTATTACATTTCACCTCCATGAACCCCATTCTCTTCATAGTAGAGCTTGTACCTCCACACATGGAATATAAGCTTAGTTAGCAACGAGAAGCCCTATTTCCCCATGCACTAGGACATCATTTACTTTACATATTTAAAGAAAAACACAACTGAGTACAAGCAGCTAGAATTAACCTCAAAAGGTTTGGGGTTTTTTTCCTTACAGTGTTTTTACTTGTTAACAAATCAAGCTAGTTTCACAGTCTCTAAGTGTCAGTTCTCAGGGAGAAAAAAAGATCAGCAAGTTATAGTCACAGCTTTTAACAAGTTCCCAGAGTTCCATAGTACCTCATAAAACAAGTATCACTTACATCTCCACCACCCAGCACAGTGATCCATATTGAACATGTGCCACAACAGTGAATGCACACCATTTCCACTACAGCACTGTTCAGTCAAGTCAAACCGACATGCAAGAATATGGTACCCCACATTTCCATTTTTTCCCTTTTCCCATCTTAGTGATGACAGGTATCAGGTCTGTAACCCAGCTTTGTCTTGAACAACCCTCAGGCAAACGTTACTGAGTCATTTTGCAGATGTCATGAGGGACTTCACCTGCCGCTGTGGTAGGACCGTTCTGGCGATTCTGGTAGCCACAATTATTGGGAGGCAGATAGGCAATGCCCTTTGCTTTCTCAGTGTCTTGGGAAAACAGGGATTAACATCAAATCACTAGAAAGAGGTGACCTTAATGCTGAACAACATCCTACATTCTCACTGCTGACAGGACTATTCATTCCCCAGTGGACAGGCTCTATCTTACCAAGTTTTCCCCACTTATATACACACACTCCCTGACACACACACACTCATGGGTTCTCATTATCAGACAATGATTGAAGGTTAAGAATCACTCCTATCTCTTTTTGTCTTGTTGATATTTTAAAAACAAAAATCCATTTAATTTATGTATCATTTATAGAAATAGTTTTCAACTCAACTGTTCCACGCAGGGATAGGAAAGGTAAAGGCTCTGCTGAAAGAAGAGGGAATAAAAGCTTTCAGCTTTATTTCACACTCCTCAAATTCAAAACTGAGGTTTCTCTTGCACACAATAGTTAATAATCTGGATTCTTCTTTGCTGCACTATTATTTCACTGACAGAATTTACTGGCAATATAAAATGTAAGAGAAAATTTTATTCTGCATATATTTTGCACTTCCATCTCTTTTGCATTTTGTTTCTATTTCAGTAGATAGCGTTTAAGGCTTTGCAGCATTATTTTATGCGCCCATCACAATAGGTACACAACTGCAATAAAAAATAAATAATTACAATAATAATAGAAGGGCATTTTCTCCTCAGCTACACATCATGCACCTGAATTTAGTGAAAGTCTCTGTGCTAGCAGAGTCAAGACTTGAATTGCTGGTCATGGACAGGTCACTGACAATACAAAAGGAGAGCAGTGTTGTGTTGGGAGAGTGACACAGAGTGAGGAAGAGCCAAGTCCAAGACTTACCCAGCAGAGGTCAGGCTAAACCAAAACTTCACTGTCATTATGGGTCTTAAGAAATTGTCTCTTAGGTCATTCCCACTGTTTTCCCTCAGAACTAAACAAGTATTTTTACAATGTGACAGATACCTAAGAATTACTCTGAAAAAAATCAATTTAAAACAGCAAAGACTTAAGTTTGTTGGAAAAAATACTCTTAAAAAAGACTAAGACAAAAGCATCTGACATCAAACATTTGAAGAATCCATTACTGTTGGGCAAAAATGTATTACTTAAATGAAATAAGAATAAAAATCCACTGTAGCAACATAAACAAAACATTGTGCATGCTCTCCTAAAGTATTTCAAACTAATTTTATGTCAATACAGAAAGCATAGTAAATGCTTCGAAAAATATACATTGACATAAGTATTCATAATGACAAGGAGAATCACAAAGGGTCTCAAGAGTTTGGGAGTCATCTGTCCACAAAATCAAAACAAACACACCATACATGTGATTTAGCACTTTGCACAAAAAGCAGATGACAGAAAACAATTAAAACAAGATTCAAGGAGATAAAATAAAGTAAGCCTGCATAATATGCTCAATGCATGACAAAGAATCTACACAGACCCCCATAGCTTTCAATTAAAAATGTGAATATACTACAAAAACCTAACAAAGGAGATGCAGTGTTCAGTATCCCAGTAAGTTGCAGTGAAACAAGCTAAATAGTAGAGAATGTACAAAAAATGCACAGAAAAGTTAAAATAGCATCAGACGTGTCTGTGTATTTGTGATATGTACACATACATGCAAACATGCATTATTTGTTAAGTAAACTTTTCTCCTACAGTCAAGATAAGTGTTGGACGGAGGTTCCAAGTACGTGAATAACATTTTAGCACAGGTAAGATGTTCAGTAATATTTCTTATGACAGTTAATACTAGAACATTGCAGACAATGCTAATTACACTCTGAATATTGTTTGAATCAAGGGGTTTAACACATCATCCAACACTAAGTGTGGCAAGCAGCAACACTGCATTTCACAGGGGTAGACATCAGAGTTAATGTTCCTCATTAACTTAAGGAAGCAAAGTGCCCTAAATTTGACCTAAGCAGTTGGTAGGCAGTGAGTTGTTTATGCTTAAAATGCCTAAGTTTACAATCCAAGGCAATGGATTTTGTTGCAGCACAGACATTCAGCACTCTAGATTATGCTCTAGTCTCATTTTGTTGCTGCTTACCAGACGATGTCAAGATTGGTGGAGACAACTCTGGATCACCTTTGGGCCTCTCCCCCTGACCTGTGGTCTCAGAAAGGTTTGATAACGACTGTCTCCCCCAGGCTGTGGCAGGCAGAAGTCTTATCCCAGAATACACCTTCTTTTTTCCTAATAGTTACCCAACTCAGAGCTTGTGCACTGTCCTCTAAAGGCATCCCTAAAACTGCTTTACGGTGTCTGCACTGAGGACAGTTTATTTTCAAGCAGATCACAAGCTTTGAGATGCAGGTCTATTCCTCTTGTTCTACATTAAGTGGACACATGCAGTCCAAACGTTTTCAATGACTATATTTACAGCAGAACTAGAATTGGCTTGCAACTTACCTGTATTGATATTTAGTATTGACTTTGCTGAAGGGCTGCTTTCAAGTCTTGGCTGTGCAGAAAGTTTAAAAGAAAACATCCCACCTCAAGGGAAATACAGAGTTCCTAGATCACTGCTACATTATTATAGGACACAGAGTTTTATCCACATAACAACACATACAAAACCTTTTCAGCTCTGGTTAAGAAAGAAAATATGATGAGATAAAAGGTACTGCAAGGATGCCAGAATTTGTTCTTCCCTAAAGAGAATCTGCATTAAACGTGACTTCTTTAGCATGCAACTTCTGCAAGCATTGAAAAGACTATACCTGATATCCTAGAGAAGTGTTATATTTATTAGTTCAACAACAGTTTCAACTGAGGATGAAATGAAATACAAATGACTAGTAAATACTACCATTACTCTTTAAATATCTCTTCTGCAAAGCCAGAATCAATTAGTGATTGCAAAAACTGGAACAGCCTCCCTCATTACCTGAAGACTACTAGAACTTGGAATGAAGTCAAAAGGGAGACAGAATTCATGTCATGGAAACAAGACAGACAACACCAATGCTCCTTCAGACATGGCCCATTCATCTGTACATCATGCAGACAATTTTTCTTCTATCTGCTATGCCAGCCACCCTTGTTCCATCTCACAGCTAGTGATTAATTACACTTCAGTGCAGCAATTCATCCAAATCGGACCTTTGAAACAGAAAGACACTGTGGGAATCTTATGCTTTGCTTTTTAAGCGCTTTCCTCTACTTGTAAAACTAAAAGTAATAAAGCCACATAGTATCAAAAGGTAGTATTTCTGACTACCTTGTGGTACAGAGGAAAAACCTCAACCTGTTATGCATCTTCATATTAAGTACTTAGCTGTCATGACATCAATGAAAATTTCTTCAATGGAAGGGAAACACTTTTCAAATCCAAACCTCTAACAAACATGATATAAGCAACCTTGTTCTACAGCAATGTGTGCTGATATCTCAGCCTAGTCCTTGCTGCACTTTGCCAACCATGAAAATGTCTAATTGGATTCTGCTTTTCCAGTCCAGAACTCCTTGTACTGCTGGTATCACCACTTTGTCGTGTTCCTCCATGCTCGTTTCGACAGCTCTTGTTAAAGACTGGCCAAAACGTAAGCCTGGTTTAGACAGGCAAATCACCTCACCCATACAAAGGCAATCTTCAAGCCTGCCTCAGTAAATTAAACTCCCAGTTATAAGAAAATAATGAGAAGCATTCCCATGGGCTCATCTAAAATGTGGTGTTAGCTGTGAGATGCAGCCCTAAATAATTCCAGCACAAGTCCACCTTGGGAGACAAAATACACAGGATTTGAGAACAGGGTGGTGTTTTTCCCTTCTGCTTTGTTTATTCTTGCCAATATCACAACATACTTTCTTGGCTTATTCCATCAGCAAGTCACAAAACTGAATGAAAAATATGAGCAAAGACACAGAAGTTTTATGCAATCAATAAAATCATTAATTTTTGTAACTAAAGCACTAAATGGCTAGATTCAACAAAATACTCTTTTAGGTAAGACAATTAATGACAAAATGAGTAGTCCTTGAATTAGGAGTACAATTTATTTTAGTGTGGGCTTCAAGCTTTTGCTTGAAGCCAGTGTGATTTGCATGAAGTAGTCCCCAAGTAAATTAATAGAATTTACTTTGATTGAAAAAGCATTGTTTGAGCACAAAGATTCAACTCCTCCTGAGAGGAATGAAGTGACCTCACAAGGAAGACGGTGGACTACAATCACCTGGGATCCCTTCCAGTCTGAATTTTTCCTATGATCTTGATACTCAAAGTGTTCAGTCAGATGCCACAGGCTACTGGGATGACTGGAGGCAGGGTCTGGAAGAGCCTGCACACTCCTATTGAATATAAGTTCTCATGCCAAATTTCTTATGCATATCATACAACACTAAACAGCAATCACTATCAGTCCCAAATTTGCCAATTCTGACATGTATCCTATAACACATGCTATCACCTTGGATGCGTTAACAACAGCTGTTCAAGTAACCAAAGTATAAAATGTGGCCTTAATGCCATTAACTTATGTCTATTTTGAATAGAATATTTATAATGAAAAATTTAAAGTCAGATCTAAATAGTATTCCTGTTATCTTTCCTAATGCATTATTAGATTTTGCTAGAGATGCTACAGAGTTTGTGCATGTTTGGGATTTTCTCCTTTGTTCTGCTGGCAGGACCAGGGAAGTCCCAGGGCTGAGACTGGTGAAGAGGCAGTGTTCCCAAGGACTGTACAATAGAGCAGTGTTTCCTAAAGTAGGTTATGTGAAGGACGAGCAGAAAGGCATCAGAGGGAGGGGTGACTGTGGAAAATATGGATGATGTCATCCTCAACATGAGCAGATCTTCAAAAATACAGGGCAGTGATTTATTTTCCTGGTAGAAGAGAAGGAGCTATGCTTCCAAAAGTTGGGAAAGTGCACACCTATC
This sequence comes from Brachypodius melanocephalos, assembly GCA_013398615.1. NCBI lineage: Eukaryota > Metazoa > Chordata > Aves > Passeriformes > Pycnonotidae > Brachypodius > Brachypodius melanocephalos. The sequence goes on from VZSR01003049.1 coordinate 11,157,051, forward strand.
CCAGTGTTTACTTGTTTCACTGAATCCTTTTAGCCAACTAGTTCTGGAAACATGGAGAACTTGGTTATAAATGGCCATGTGCTCAGCCTTTGTCTTAAGCCTATGCCCAGATGACCCATTTTGCACATTTCAACCAAGAATAAAGTGACCTCATTTTCAAAAGTGCTGAGCACCAGCTGTTCCTATTGTGTTCACAAACTGCACTATAGGTTCCTGTTTTCAAATTCTTGACCTCAAAAGAATTTTGAGGCAGCAGAGTGGCTGTATGTTCTTCCACTTGCCATATGCCAATTTATTTTAGTTCAAATATAAAAGTCTGGGTCAACTACTTTAAAATTCTGAATGCACTAAATAGGAACAAGTACTCTTGCCACTAGAACTTAAGTACAACATAAGTGAGCCACGTGATCTAAAAATATTTTTTTTTGCACAGAAGGATGACTAGACTGGAAGTCAGTATTTTGATCTTCACCCCTGGTTTCTTTCTTATTTCCTTACTTTCTAACGAAGGGCCTAAAAATGGGGGAACTATAGCATCCCAGATGCTACACCTCAATTTATATTTCTGGGTTTAAGTGTCTTTGCTACCTGCTACATAAAGTTAGGTTAAAAAATTCAAAATCATTTTGCTATAGCTTTTGGCTAGTGACTTTTCCCTAACAAATAGGTATTTTGTAGTTTTAAACTGTTACTTAAGTAGTTTTAAATTGTTACTTGAACATACCACTGTCATCTCCAGACAAAATATGACATTGCCTGTACAAACAATAAATAGAACTACCTTATCTCTCCCCAAAACCATGAAGCTTCAAATCAGCAAAATCAACAAAACAACTTACTCACAAATCACAAAACAACTCATGCTGATGATCAGTACACATTTTTTTTTAAATTAAGCTGGTTTTTAATAAAAAGATAGCAAGAAAACCTCAAAATATATTGAACTTGCCATGACTCCTTTTTGATCTCTACTGAGAAGACACTGATTTGCATTGCATGGCATCCCAGTAAAACATCCTGACTATGTGTGAGGAAAGCACCACTGCTTTTGGGCGTAAGTAAATGAAGCCATATAGAGACAATACATAAATGCACACCACCTAGTAACTAAAAAAATCATAAATATTTTCTCTCCAAACACAGTGTTTTAATATTCACAGTAACTTGAAGAGAAATTGATTGTACTCCCAAATCCAATAGATCTTGATACCTTACTTGTGTTGATTAGTCAGAGTTCTGTTTTGGTTCCACTGCAAAAGCAAACTTGGTCTTGCTTTGTACTTCTAGCTTTGCCTGTGTTTTACAACAGCAGAAAGCAAAGTTGTGGGAAGGAAGCTTTCCTGAAAGCAGGGTCACTGGATGGGGCCAAGCACCGAGAAGAGGGGAGATGAATGCAGGAGGGTTCAGGGTAAAGGCCAGGAGCAAAAATGTTTTGGTGTTGCACAGATGGACTCTCATCTCTGAGAACCAGAAGTAAAGGAGACATACTAGTAGCTCAAAATCAGTAGTTTGATATGGTTTTTCTAAAATTCTCCTCATACTTGCTGACATTTTACAGGTCAAACTGCCTACAAGTGCCACAGAAAACTTGCTGTTAAAAGTGCATATGAAGACATAAAACTTTTTTTTTATTTTGAAAATAATTCAGAATAGAGACAGTCAGATCACTAAAAGTCCTGAGATGTATGAAGGTGTTTGAATGGACATCACAAGATAACAATAAAGGAAACAAAAACAGTCTCTTTCTCTTGGTGACACAGTCCTTGAAATACAACTTGTTTCCTTGGTATGAGGAAGATTTGTCAGAGACCTTTTGAGAGGAAAAAAAAGGCTATAAATCCTGCCAAAACCGGCTTACAAATCCCTTCACACAAGAGTACTTTTGGCTTCACTCGTTCCATACCACTGATGCACTGAGAATAACCAGAAAGCACATCCCACCCTTGACCTCCAAAGCCAGACCACAGTACTTCCAAGCTTTGCACTAGTGGTAAGGCACAGAGATTTGCTAACGTCACAAGAAGAACTGGCTGGTCTTGTTTGATGAACTATCCTAAGGAAAGCTATCAATTCAGTATTAATTTGATCCTTAATGCTATTCTTCTGTGTCAACGATAGATGCAAACACAATGAGGTCATCTTTATAACCATGAATGCATGACAAGCAACATAAGATTCCAACTTTTGTGATTCACACACTAAAAGAAAAAACTACACAGCAAACACAAATTTCTTATCTACAGAAGCAGGTTATGCCTTTTCCTTTTCAAAGAACAAAACGAATACAACAAACCCACACATGCCAAGCAATATCTGAGTGTAACTATGATTTCTAGACTACTTTAAACAAGCCATATACTCTTTATATACTCTCACTGCTGCTCTGAACTAGTTTCAGACAGCTCTTGCAATTTTTCAACACAGCAGTAGCCATGATATATTCAGTAAATTAGCTTGCACCACACCCATCCTTTGACAAATGTTTGGTCACATAGGCTTGGTGGCAGGCCATCAGCTCCTTGTGGAAGGGGTCTCAGAGTCCCACCACCCTACCCCTGACTAGGTCAACCAAACCCTTTCTGGCTGTGAAAGAGGTGACAAGAGGGCAGGCAGAAGATTCACACTCATATAAGTGTTTCTACACAAAAGACTTCCAAAACTGGCAACGTTGAGATGCAAGTACTAAAGAGAAAGTTTAAATGCAACTACCAACATCAATCCTCGTAATTAAACTCATTAGACTCTGGCCTTTTCCTTCTGATGACATTTGTGTCTTCAAAGAGAAAAGTAGTCAGGCCAAGAAAAATACTCAAAATGCTCACACATAAAGTGCAGCTGCTTAGTACGTCATTACCACACTGACTTCAAAAATACTGAGCAACTTAAACCTGCAAGCCACTTGGCTTTAGCTAGAGATAAATGCCTGAGATAAGAGGTATAATTGTTCAATGTAATACTGCAGCATGTTTATATGGACATTTGCTAAAACTGCACTTCATATATTTCATTTCAGTGTTGTGAAGTGCTGCTGAATGTTCCAACTTTATTTATGGCCTGCTCCTGTAATATTTACACATCCAACGTTCCCCTTGATGCCGAATTAAATATACTATCCTAGCTTCAAAGTAGAAAGGAGCACTTATGCGTTATAACAGAGGGCATATAGCCTACAGGCTTCTAACAGTAACCTAGCTTATTCCTCTCCACTGCTGAAAGAGGAAAAGGGAAAATCAGAAAAGAATATGTTAACTTGTAAAGAGAACATGAATTGGGATTAAAGATAGCTTTTACATTTAGTAAAATGCTTTAGGTTTAACCATCATTTTTCTATAACCTAACTATTAAGTAAATGAAAACATCTGAAACTAGGGTCCCCACAGAGTCTTGGTGGACTTCTTGGACAGTTTGGTTTCATAATGGAATGTGTGGTGTGACACTGCTGTCTCTCTTAGCACTGCACTGTCAGTTCTTCCACATCATAGCTCTTGGACAGCCTCAAGGAAACTTGACAGAGAGAAGAGTAGCCTCAAAGGTCTTAGTGACCCACCATAAGGTGTACTGAGGAAAGACTGAAGCCAAAACCCAGACATACAAAGAGACATCAAACTATCTAGAAGGGAGAGATGAGAGAAAGTGATGGAAAACACAGCTCACAAAGACTTTCGCGTTTTTTCCCTTTAAAAGCTGGTTGTAATTACCAGGGAAAAGTCCTGCATCCTTCACTCAAAGAAATCTCCCTTTGAATATTTCTGCCTGCTTTTCTGCTGTAAAATCAAGGGGAGAGACTGCCATATTGAAATGACAGCAAAGCACAGGTCAGAATCATGGGAAGGAAAGGTAGACTTCATGGTGTCACACCAAGACACACTTCAGCAAGGCATGACATCTCACCACAAAACCTGGCATCTTGCCCTGATTTTAGGGTAGTCTACAAGTAATACACAGCAATAACCCCTTCTGGCTCCAGGTCTTCCCCTTCTGTCACCTACATGCTTTTGACATAAGTGCCTCAGGGTCTTCCCCTCCAGCTGAGCACCAGGAGCTGTAGATCCTTCCTTTCACCATTGTACAAGCAAGGGATCACCAGCCTACATGCACATGGGAGACCACATTGAGGGCACCACTGCCACAATAGCAACAGCACTCATTTCAATGATAGCTACTGCAAACATAGGTATGGTATTACTCCATGTCAGCGTGACAATCTTCCTTTAAATCAGACAATTAGGAGTAAATGCAGGAATAAAGCCCGCTGATTTTCATAAAGCCCGCAAAAGATCCTTGGTCTTCCCTGAGCATCATCAGTTTTTTTGCCTGGCTATGTCTACAGAAACTATGCTACTGTTGCCAGCAATGGACTCAACAGCCTTGTTTTTGCTCTCATGCTACAATAAACTAGCAATAACTTAGCCAAAAATCAATAGAATTGTACTGGTATACAAAGAAGAATCTGACCCCATGGTCTATTAGGTCATTTTTAATGATCCTACAACTAGAGAAACCAAATTAAACACTTAACATTTGACCTTTGCTGCCGCTTCTGAATTAGCTAATAAAGATTAAAAGCACATACTTTTTTCAAGAATTCACAAAAAAAAAGTTACAAATCCTGCAAAGAATTTTTTATATGTTTTCATTGTGCACTGAAGTTTAAAATGCTGTTTTTTAAATGTGGAAGAGTAGCTCCAAACTCTAAAATCTTGGACTTTGGAGGCACTCTGATTAAGCAGTCACTAGACAGATTGGATCATAGACTGGAGTGGACAAAAGTCAATGTCTTGTGAGAATCTCAGTGCTATAATGGTGTTTAAGAACACTTCTGCAAATAAAACAAGAAATGACAAATTCAAAGACTGCTGAGAGGAAATTCTTCAATTTCTTTTTAAACTGAAGTCTATGATGAAAATTTCATCACTTTTTATCATATTTACTGTTTTATATCCTATATTTTCCACCATTTCCATTTATTTTCAATATTTATATTTAACTTTTGCTAGGAAACACATCTCCAACATTAATTACAATTACTAACAGCATCTAAATAAACACCTGCAGACGTACACAAAGCATAAACAAAATACACTAATATTGGTATAAAACCCAGCCTCCTCAAGTAAAACGTAATAAATGGATGTGCTCTGATGCTACATTAACAAGTAATACATAGGAACTTTCAGAAGAAGGGTGGAGATTAAAAAGAGAAGTCTTAAAAAGAACATATATATAAAAATACATACATATAAAGTAAAATTATATATAGCATGTATGAATATATTATGGCAGTCAGTACATGCAGCAAAGTTATTTTGTACATACTCAGCAGAAAGATGATTCCTGTGAGCATCACTGTGCATAGAGGATCTCTTAGGAGGGGTGGACCATGTGCAGTGCATTCAAAGAATCTCTGGAAGAATCACTACACACACAGAGTTATGTCTATCCACTTCTACACAATACACTTGAAATTTATTTCAGAAAGCATATTTCTGAATTGACAGGACTTGGGAACATAATTTCGATGGATACTTCAGCAGCTCTGCAGAGAGACGATGGTGGCTGTATTCAGCTCTACACTCCAGCAGTGTTTTCAAAGGCAACCCACTGAGCACATGGATAGGGTTAGTTCAGGTCCATATGAAAATCCAGGTATGTGGATTTTGAAATCCATCCAGTCCAATTTATCAGCCTTCAGAGATGTTGAACATTTGCCTCCTACAAAAAACTAGCACTTTTACAGAGACACCCAATGTGTCACAAGCTCAGGAAGCCATGCTGGAAAGTTATGGCCTTTAGCTATGAGCTGAACCAAGATTAATCTTGTAAGCCAGCCAATGCCTCCAAAATAAGGAAGGGTGATACCTTGGAGACATGAACCATTAAGATCCACTTCTGCAGTATTTTCTCAGGTCAATGCTGTCTTGAAACAGCATTTCTACTTTACTAATATGCAGAAGACTTGGAAAAAACTAATGCCTTGGCACCAGATCCTGCTTGCAACTTGAATCAGGAGTTGATATTTTTGAAATGTCAAGAGTTGATATAACAAGAAATTCCTGCTTAATGCAAACCTTTCATCTAGGCATGTGTCACCTTCAAGATGAGACAGCTCATGAGGCCCAGAATTCAGAGGGAAAGGAAAGGAAGGAACTAAGAGAAAAAAAACTATGTGAAAGGAGTAAATGGAATCACAGAAATAATTAACAAATGCTTCTTTCACAATTTCAGAAGAGAATGTGTGATGACATGAATCCCATTAATATCCTAGTTACAGGAATCAGCAATATATATCTGTTCTGTTTGGAGAGACAGGATTAATGTTGCCTCTTGACCTAACAGCTGATCTGCTGTTTTTCTACCACCAAAAATACCAAGAACCTCAAAATCTCCTTCACATGTGCATATATTCCTCATTATTAGGAAAAGCAACAAAAGAGGACAGGATGAGACCTAATGCTAGTTTAGCATTGACAATGCACAAACTCGAGGCTGCCACAGGGCAGCTCCCCTCATGCAAGGAAAGCAGTTGTCACTCCCCTAACACTGCCTGGTATCACAGAACGTACCTGCAAGCGAAACACGATGAGGACTGCTGAACAAACTGTATTGCCTGAACCAACTGGCAAAGGATAGGAAGCATACCAGGAGGGAGCACCACACATGCTTTCTTTCTCCTTCCACTTCCTTAGATACCTATTTGTGGTTATAGTTAGATTTAACAGAGTGGGCAAGACAGACGTGGGACTTAACTGGCACAGCCACTCTTAGGTTCTTACTTGTTGCTGGAAAAACATAATCCAAAACTGCTATTGAATGGCAACATATACCAGAGCAGATTTTACATGGGTGTTTTTCTCCTTGCTGGTCCCCCATAGCAAAATAGCCTTTCCAAAGTTATGCACAGCAATTACATACATGCATCCATCCATTCAAGAGTACATAAGAGGTCAAATGCTCTGATCTGAAAAGCTGGGTCTTAAAGCTAATTTGCTATTAGAGATAAAATGACACTTCCCATGGGTAGCTGTGCTGTTAGACAATTTTGACACACCCAGTACAGACAAAGCTTGGTTTGACACCAACCCACTAGTAAAATTCAGTATTGACACTTTTTTGTATCCTTTCTCACACCGCTTGATCCACATTATCCTATTCAACTGCAACATTAATTAGTGAATGAATTATGATGACACAGGCAAGATGAACTTTTTACCTCAACTCTTTTAACTTATCTTTTCATGATTTAACTCTAAATGAAATCTACAGTGAAACACTTCACTGTACTTAAGTACACTGCTGTGGGTATGAAAAAGGGATCACTGTTAGGATAAAAAAGAATGAAGCAAACCAGGAAAAACCAAGTGTACTGTATTGTAGAGCCTGTTGGTCTGTTTGGAACAATCAGCACTGCGATGAAAACTGAATGAGATTATCATCTGGTAGGCAGAAAAAAACGTTGTATGAATTTTGAAATGAGCTCAGAGACATGCAAATGAAAGAGCAATGGTCCTGATTTAAATACAGCCAGTTTAATGACTTAAATTGAAATCTAAGGGTGAGTTGGTAAAAGTGAAGCATACTTCTCGTGACCAGAACGTAACAACATCAGTCTTCTCTGGCAGAACAGCAACTCTGCCCATGACTCCTCTTTTCGTGCTCTGCCATCATAACGCCCTTGTTTCTGGTAAACCTGCCCCAGTTTCTCTAGCTGTCCAATCTGTGGCCCTAATTCAAAGGCAGACCTCAACTAAAAGTGAGCGTTACTCAGCAGTTACAGCTACATCTTCCTCAGCCTTTTCAACTCTCCTATGTAGGCAAAGAATATGTGCAAGAGAGATGGGTACATGCATTGCTTGTGGAAGGAGCACTGTTGTGTGTTAAGGCTTCCTACTTAAACAGTCAACCAAAACTTTGTGCACTTTTCCCACTAAAGGACACAGTCAGACCCTTGGGGCCTTAAGGTACATTCTCATGTAGAACCATTAGCACATGCACACAGAGCACAAGCTCACTACATATCCAATTAAATAAACTTACATAAATCATATTTTACTGTGCTGCAGGACAGGCAATATCACTGACCACATCTGGTGAAAAGTTATTGTAAATGGCTCTAATATAAACAATACCTCACATAGCTACTCCAGCCTCTCGTGAAAAGAAATAGTTAAGAATGGGATTTTTAAAGCAAGGTTTCTAAAACATGCCTGAATTTTACACCTATGGTTACCAAAGAATATTTCTGCAATTAAAATAATTACACAAACTGAACCTAAGATTGACTCAGAGGTAAATGCCTCATGATCAACAAAAACTGCAAAATGTTTCATTTAGAGATGGCCATATATTTCTCCAACAAAACTAGAAGAATAGTTCAGAAGCTGAGATTTCATTAAAGCTGGAAGGAAAAAATGCAGAAAACCATTTTTTGCTTCTCTGTTCTGTGAAAACATTTCAGTCAGGTCCATTCCTATGCAGACATCCCATGCAAATACAATTTTAGGATTTCAGTCTTGGAATTCAATGCTTATGGAACATTTGCATCTAAAGAGAAGGAAAATTAACTACATCCATCCATAAAATGAAAGCAGAGACTAAAGAAATATTTGCAACATATTACAAACACCTCAATATTCCTTGAAGATGGACTTCCTTTATTCATAATTTTTGACTGGACTAGTGCAAGGGGAGGAGGTCAGTGCATGGACAAACAGCCAGCCAATCTGCTCCCACCCGTAATCCCATTTCTCCATCCATGGAACTGCCCTGAAACTACAGATCACTTGGGCCTTGGGTGAACTTTCCATGGCCACTGGTATTTGTCCTCTATCTCTCAAAAGAAATATACTGCAGACATGCCCAATTTACAACTGCAGGCTGCAGCTGTTCCAAACTTCACGTTAAAGCCAATAAACTTCACCTCTGAAGTTTCTGGCCACTCTACTCACCCAGCCAGCAATGCAGTAATTACACCTAAAAGCACACAAATCTGAAGAAAACCTTGTAAAAATATTTCTGTTTCACCCTCTTTAAAAAATATATTTAGTTTAAGGTTTTCATATTGTGAAACAGGCCACAGTATGGTCCAAGAATGCAAATTCTCACAAGAGCAGAATTTAGAATGTCCTATGAAAATGAAGAATGGTACTTCACTCTAAAATGCTGTGAAAATTTAAGAGGCAAAGTTAAGTACCACAATGAAATGTAGTATATCATCTTTGCTAGCTTATAAGATAAACAGTCCAATTTATAGCATTTACAGCATTATCACATACGGTCAGAAGTTCATCTACAAACTAGGTCACAGGTCATCAACAGGAAATTCATAGGAAATTATGGAGGAAATTAAAAGAACACAAATGGGCAAGCAAACTAATTTATATAATTTAGGTTCTCCCAGCAGAGCTTCCTGTGTTATGATGAACTCAGCTTTCATACCGAACTTTGCCTTTTCCAGAATGCATTGAGTAAGTATTTCTGAACTATCTATTATACTTTCCAAGCCTCAAAATGTGGAGGTCAGATCCACTAAAAAGAGCCATTCAGGTTTTTTGGGTTTTTTTAAACAGTGTAGCTGGGAAAGGAAATAGTAACTAGAAAAGGGGTTTTGAGATCATTAAATGCAGATTTATCACTCCTGGCACCTCAACAAGGGGTGTACAAGATCCTTCATTGACACAAATACCACAATAAGGACAGATACCACCCAAACACAAGAAGACATTCTCATATTCCTTCAGTTCCAGTATCCCAGTCAAACTGCATCTGCACTCTTGATCATGTTTGAGAAGATGACAAGTAGAATCTGGGAGTCTGTTCTACTCTCACATTGGACACGCTTTTCAAAATAAAACCTTGGTCAGTAAGGCATAGGAAGAGATAGAGCTACAGTTCATCCAGGTTATCTGGGCAACTTTTGAAAAGAAAAACTGCTAAACAGAAGCAGTTACTACGTAATTGTTTAGAGCTGAAAACTGAATGCACTGTACTGACTATACCTTTAATGTATAACACAGAAACAAAAGTTAGGAGTGAGTTTGCTAGACAGATACAAAATGAAAGACTGGCAAGATGCCTCAGCTGTCTGTTTTCTTGCTCCTTTAGTTAAATAAAAAGACCTAGTATAAATGTGACCAACTTTTCTTTCATTCTTTTTCACAATAGGCAAATATCCACATAAGGTCCACAAAATAAAAGCAGTTCAATTTCATTCTTACTCTGGTGCTTTCATACCCTATCAAATTCAATAAAAACACTGATATCTGGTTTTTCAATATTGCAACTTGAAATTTCTAGTGAATTGTGCATTTGTAGCTATCTTTTGCTGATTCTATTTCCCATTGAAGCAACAAGAAACACTCATATATTTTAAAAATTATAGTAATCACATAATCTACAATTTGATGAAAAACAGAACTATTTTGGGGTTGTGAGGAGTTGGTTGACAAGGTACCAGCAATAACAGTACCGAATAACACTCATTCCACATCATTTACTGCTGGTATTATAAACAGGCTCTCTTTTTTGGCTTGCAAGAAGTGAGATGGAAAATTCTAAGAATACAGTGTTGATCTGAACACAGGATTTCAATTGCAGAATGAGTACTGCTATGTTCACGCTGAACACACCTATTATTGGATGTCTGTTCTTACCCATCATTACCAAATCAAAGTCTGGGTTGAGAAAGGATCCTTTTCTGTGATGGGCAATATCACAGTATAAAACAAAGGATGTAGTGGTGCATTTTTCAATTGATCAGTTCCATATGGGCATTTGGTCCAAGCCTTTATTTGGTTTGTATATTTACCCCATTGTGTTTTCCCACCTTTTGGGTCACTCCCTCAATGTTCCCAATTGGTTCCAAACCTGTATCTTCCCTTTTCCCCGCCCCGCTTGATAAAGCAATGTTGAGCCGGGAAATTTCACTTCGGTGGGTTCCCCAGATCCAGGTGAAGGAATAAACTAAGTTATCCCCACTGGAGTCCTCTCCTTACTTTCTTCACCACTGCTATGTTTCTGCATGTGAGGCACAAACTCACAAATCAGGATTCATTAAAGTCAGGTCGGTAAAAGGGCTAGCCAGGAACGGGACACGGGATCCCAAGGCAGGACCAAACCACGACTTTAAAACAAAAGAGAAGATTCTCCTATTGAACTGATTACAACGGGAAGTGCAGAGAACTGCAGAAACAGTTAAAAGTACTCAGGAAAACAAAGTCAATGACTGATACAACTGGGAATACCTCCCTCACCTACTAACTTTTAAACCCAGTGATTTTAATCTCTCTTTGAGGGAAGGAAAAGGGAAAGTTGCTATCTTCTTTATAATGAATGCAAGTCTGTTGAAAATCAAGTTTTCTTGTTTCAGTTACCTTTTGCAGCCTGTTTAAAAGCTGCCAATACAGATCAGGATTCTGTCTAAACTAGACTGCTCTACCCACTCCATCATGCTGCACACCCAAATATACTTGCTGTAAAGGCAGGTCTTCTTTTTTCCCCACCCCCCTCCACAGGCAATTTGAGCAAGATAATTCCAGCACCTATATGTCATCCAAGAGTGAGATACAAAACAGCATCAGTAGAGCAGCCAACCCAATAAAACATGCTGAAAAAGGAAGCCAGTAGCTATAAACAACTTTCATACCCTTTCATAGCTACAGGCAGTCACTTGGGAGCAACAAATTCTGGTTTGGGAAATTTTTGCAACTTCAATATTCAAGCATTTTCCCTAGGACTACTCTGGATGCTACTGGCCTTGATACCAAAAATTCTGTAAGAACAAGTACAGATGCACAATTTTCTGAGACTCTTAGGAAAGCTTTTAACCCTTATTTCTGCTTCCTGGTCTATTTAGTTCATCTAGAAAAAAAATACCTATAAATTAAGGCGTTCAGTTTAAGTTCAGGCACTCAGGTCTCAGTTTTAATGGTCACTATCCTTTTTTCCCCTCTTCTGATAAAAATTAAACCAAATGGTTAGACAGAATTGCATGAAGTATTAATTAGTTACTTCTTGCAAAGGGCAATCTATATTTCTAAGCTAAGACTTATATCTACACCACCAAACCTATCAGATATCCAGTTTAGGTAATTTAACAGTAGTTTTGTCATTTAAACTAAGAGAAAGTGTAATGTTTTTCAAGGAAAAAATCCCAAATATCATTAATATTAAGTTATTTAGCAATTCTTACACAAGCTCTAACTTAGGTTACAATTTTTGTTCCTGACTCTGATACTGTCTGGCCACTTCCAACTATGTAACAGTATGCTCAGAGGGATCCAAGAGTAACTGTGCCTAAATTTTTTTTCAGCACTGCTTTACTTGAGTCATGGCCCAGAATTTGGATGTTGATTCTGTTTTAATGCTGTTCACAGAGATATTCTACAACCTGCTACAGTATATAAGGCAGAGTCATGCTAAAGAAGCTTCTCAGAAAACTGAAAAGAAACCCCCAATTTTTGGAGGATTTCTACAACATGCTTAGCAAAATAGAACTTTCTAGTCTTCTGATTATACTTATATGTCTTTAAACTGTGCAAAGAATGCTACAAAGATGGTAGTTTACTTTGGGATGAACTCTCCAGCATACAAATGAAGGCCTGTTGTTGCTCACAACTGAGCAGGTCATTGAGCTAACCCAAGGTGATCTGCAGAATCCTCACATTTCAGCCCCCTCGAACAAATAATGCATTTTGCAAAGATGTGGCTGCTATTCAATTCCAAAATGGCAAGATATTCAACACCCTTCGGCTTTATCAAGTGTTGCCAACGGGGTATAACTTCTACACCTGTGAAAGACTGGGAGCTACTCGTGATGAATCAGCACTGTGTTTGTTCTGAACCCTTGTCTGCTCTTGAAAGAGGAGCTTCCTGTATCTTCAGTAGTCTATCACGATACCTAGTGTGCATACAGAAAAATTACTTCAATCACAGGACTAGCAGAAAACACAACTAGAAATGTATTCAGATGCAGACTGACACCCCAATACAAATGTCAATGACAGCCTTTGGTGACTTGATCCTGGAACACCTCTGTGCCCCCACAACCCAGCCAAAGGTCCAAGCAAACCAGCAGAGAAAACATGGAGACTTTGAATACAAGCAGGAACAAAGGGCCAGGAAGGAAAAATAACCTGGAAATTAGACCTGCAGAGATGAGTGCTTTGAACTGAGATAGAAACACGAACAGGTCTAGGTAAGATAGGCACACACACAGTCTTCTCTTTCTTTGTCATATTCATTCCTCTTTGATTTTACCTCTAATGCCATGAAGAAAAGAGACTCTGGATCCCCACACTCATAGGTCACAACAGCCAGCGAGAGCAACAGGAACTCAACTGCAGTTTGATCAGCTGAACGCACAAGCAGTGCTCAGGACACTGCCCACAGCACAGTCTGAAAGTGAACTCATGGGCATGCAGAAAATGTCTTGGTATCTGGTGGGTGAGGACCAGGCATACGTGTGAGAGAACACACAGGCACAGCACTGTATGTGAGTTAATAGCACACACACAACCGCAGGAGTGGAAACCAGGGCTCGACGGAAGGAGAAAAAAGCTTGTCTTTTATATTCTTTTAGGCAAGAAATTGGGGAGAAGACAAAATTAAGTAAAAACTGTGCAAAAATAACTGGTCCATGAACTTGAATCAAGTTTGTGGTTTGAAGACACAGCACACTTAGATTCTTCCCCCATATCAGGATGCAATGAAAGTTCCTAATTCTTGGTGAAAGTAAGTGGATGCCACAGAGACCAAAAGAGACTGGAAAGACACAGTGAGCACAGTAGCAACCTCTCAAGCAATAAAGCAGGCACAGCCCCTGAACTAACTGAATGGAGTGACCCTCTCGGGGTTCACAACATACTGAAGCAAAGGAAACAGAAGGATCCAGGAGGTAAAACTGGTACTAGCCATTGACAGCCACACACTCTCAATTTTTATTGTCCCAGTAATGGGTCTAGCCTAAAACAACACAAAACTATTCAGAATTCAGGGAGGCAAAGAGATCACATTACTGTTAAGAAGATATATGGGAAGGTGTCTCTTGATACTACGATCTAAAAAAAACGAAGGTGATGCAATACTGATTATTCCATTAAATATTAATTACAATACAGCTGCTTTCAAGCTACAACATATTCCTTTAGATAAATGAATTAAGGGACAGAGAACTGAATGAGCTTTGCATGTATCTGGCACTTCTCAATTACATTAAACTGAGTTCTTCAGTTCATATGTAATTATCTCCAAATATTCATCTTTAGACTTAGAGCTTCAAGCTTAAAAAAAATAAAATAAATAGGACTATCAGATTTCCTCAGATGACTCCTAAGATCCTTCTTAGTGTTCAAGGAGCTTGAAGAGTTTGTCCTAGACCTTTCATCAAACATGCCTGAAAGAGAGAATGAGGTTATCTTTTCCTCCTGCAAATTTTAATTTGCATACAGATACCATCAGTTGGATAGCAGGGTTACATACTTCTCTCCTTTCCCTTCTGCTTGAACTTGGTAACCAAACTCCAATAACGGCAGGCAACACTGAGACTGAGTTTTACTCTTCAACTTTGAAGGACTGAAACCTCTGCAAGGAAAATGTAAAGCAAAGAGCAGTAAAATAACTGCATACTTTTGAGAAGGTAACCTCCAAATGACCATGCTCTGGAACTAGTTTTTACCATTGCAGAAAGCTCTTCAGACATTCCTTCATGCTGTGCATGTCAGACTGTTACCCTATATCACATCCATCTCAAACTGACATGTTACCTCCAACACCAAAATTGTCAATTAAAGTAACTGAAGAAGGCTGCAGGAAAAGTTATTTCTTTCAAGAGCGTTACTCAGTTCCGGTAATATTTGATGGCTGGGTCAATCACAGGGTGCAGTTCCTCTCTCTGTTAAAACAAAATCCAGGACTTGCTTTTGTATTTAGAGGAAAAAAATCAAAAAGCTTCCAATATTTGAAAAGCTATATATATTATTTCATTTAACTGTTTGGAGACCTCCTAAGTTGCATTAAGTTTTATCCTGCTTGGCAGTTGCATATGATTTCTTTATTTTCCCTTGAATTAAGCAGCAGTATATCAAAAACTTCAAGTATATCTCCCCCTTTTCAGTGACAGGTATTGTATACATGTATATGAATTGTATTGGATTCAAACTTTCAGCATCTCTTCTCACACAAGGTCAAAGCTTTACATTGTTGTAATTTTCTTTTTCAGTGTTTTTTCTCCAAGACAGTCCTCCACTGGGAAATTAATATTCTGCATGAACATTGAACTCCTTGCATGGCCTTTGAACCTAGTGGTTGCTAGGAGGCCTAAAGAAACCCTGGAGTACAGCCTATTTAATAGCATGTATCAAGAGATTATTCAGAAGCAAAAATGTGTGATTTTCTAAATTGTCTGCTTTTTTCCCTCCTTACTTCCATCTCCATTCATCTGTCACACAATCTTTAGATTTCATATGAATTGCATCTGCATCAATTTTCTATAATTATGGGCAGTTTGTTCCCTGAGTATTGAAAATGCGACTGGCCAGCCACCAATGCTGCTTCAAATCAAGCAAAATATCAAACTGCTCCTTACTCAGTTTTACTGAAAAGGCTGCTTAAAATCAGATGTGCTTCACTGTAGCATGAGGTTTGCACTTCCATTATAAACGTGGTTCTGCTTAGAGACTGTATTTTTCTCATACAAAACACCATGGCATTGACTGCAGCACCATTACTCAGTATTTCTCTGTGCTGAAAGAAATATATATAGCTTCTCTGTGCTCAATTCAGGCATACTTGAATATTAACATTTCAAGCTTTTTAGCATCTTACTGAAGGTTGTTTGACTGTATGCATTTCCATATTTCCCCAAGCATAGTAATTGAGGTAAAACCCCAAGGTTTCTTTCCCACCCTCCACCCCCATTCCAAACAATGAAGCATTTAATTAAAAGATAACCACAACAATGCTAATGGTGATGAGGTTAAATGGTTGGATAAACAGAATGCAGCCCTCTGAAAAGCCCATGTGTTTCGGGACACTTTCTCCCCTACAGCATTCTGGGTGACAAAGAAAGTATTTGTATTCCCGGTCCCCACAATTTTAACACCAGTGGACTTCCTACAAATTTCCTGCAAGGAAGAGAGTTTTCTTCAAATAGTGAGGAGTGTTTAGACACAGTAGCTACTCCTCCCAAAACTAATATTTGGAAAGGCAGTGGACAAGGATCCTTTAAAAATAAGCCAATGTGGAAACTATCCATTATGAGAGAACGATTACATTTCCACATAAAAGCCTAGTAAGTAGTAGTTAGGGTTAAAAAAAAGGCAACAACAAAAAATCCCAACAAACCAACAAATATTTGCTGATTTTAATTTTCAATGTGCTCTCCCTCCAACAACTTTAGCAAATTAGTAAAACTTAACATGACATTTGTCCTTCATCTTGAGTTCTTGCATTTGAAATCAATGCCCTCTATAATCATAAATGAGTATTCTTGGTCTGGAGATTACTTTAAAACATCTATAGCAGATTAAAATTCTGTGCCCCCTCCTACCCCTCAAGGACACAGGTATCAGCCAACAAATGCAGGGTGACACATCTGATTCTGCAGATTGCTGGTGTTTGACTGTCTGGTTGGACTGTACCAATCTTGCCAACATAAAGCTTGCAGGGATCCAGACCACTTCGCTGAAGAATTAAAAACAAGCAAGAACCACACCACTTGGCACAAAATGCTCACATGAGCACCTTCTCCTTTAAATATGGGCTTTCACACTGAAAGAAAGGCCTAGAAAGTATTGACTTCAACAGAACTGACACAGGGTATCTTACACTGGGAATATCAGGACATTCACCTAGAACAACAAAAATCTTTGCAGTATTGTCAGATTCAGCTTTCCAGACACTTCAGTCCTGCAGCATCAATGGAACAAATCAACCACTCCACCACCACAACCACTCTCCTCTTCTTCAGCTGTTCAAGCATAAATTATCCTTGTTGTTTCCACTCACTATGTGACTTCCCAGGAAACAGAGCACCAATTGCCAAAACGGCACAATATTCTTCCACAGGCAGATTTTTCAATGAAATGCATATTATTTCTCTTGTACTTGGGCATTAAAGAAAAAACAGTCACGAGACATTTTTAAAATATGAGAAACCAATCCTGACTAAAGAGATACGTTTGTTAGGGCCAGAGACAGGAAAGTGAGCATATAATTGAAAACCACAATCTTTGGCTCAACCTTTGCAGCAGAAATGGGGTGGGAGAGGACAGCAATAGAGGGCTGGAGACGTTTTCAGTAATGCATTATAAATACCTTAGTTTTCTCCTTTAAAGGAATCTGCCTACTCAACCTAAATTGTGCTTCAGAGGGAGAAACGTGCCTTTGTGATAAATTAGAATTTGCCATCATAATAATGAAACGTTATGTCCTATCATCACAATAAACAGGCAGCAGAACAACAAAGGAGGTTTCCAGGATTTTCTGCCCCCGGCCCCCTCCCCATCAGCATTTTCCCAAGTCTTCTTTTGGGTGTTTATGAAATGCTTTAATTCCAAGGCCATTAAGATGCATTTCTGGATGAAGCAGATTCTACTAACATTACTGATGCTTTCCAAAATCTCGCCAGCACTCCATCGGAGGCCAAGCCTCTCCCCGATGCCTGCCTTTCCCTGCGCTGTTTTTTGTTTTGTTTGTGCTTTCTCTTTCCCATGCACAAACATGTTGGTGCAGTGTCCATTATTTCCCTACTGCCTTCCTTGAAAGCCACTGACAAATGAATATACATGCACGTGTGTGTTCCACCACATACACAGGTCTGGTCTCCTTCTACACCTCAAAAAAAACAAATGGAATCGTGTTTACAGTCATTTTCACCATCACATGCCTTGCCATTGCAGAAACATGCAGCTGAAAGCCAGAGAGTCTGTAACAAGGCAATTGCGTTTGCAACCACAAGTAACCCTTTTCCTTTCCAAAATGGAAAAACACGAAAGCCTGATGAGTTAACTAGAGTTAACTGCATTTAAAGAGGAATGTGTGGGGGAGCAGTAAATATCCAGCACATGCTTTTACGCACAAAAGGCGCAAAGGGCTCCATGCTCCGCACATTCAGTCATTTCTGTCTGCTCTTCCACAACAGAGATGCAACCGTTTCTCTCATACATTTTATTTCACTCGACTAATAGATTTTAAACACCATATTGCGAGGACCCCGCTGTGAATCTTGCAGAGGTACAAAATGGTGGATGTATGCTTTTTTTTTTTTTTTTTTTTTTTTTTTTTTTTTT
>VZSR01003049.1:11175434-11349942 GCA_013398615.1 Brachypodius melanocephalos
GGGGGCGAGGCCACCGGAGAGGACGCCGGCCGCTCCGCCCGCCTGCCCGGCCCGCCCCGCCACGCCAAGAGCAGCTGCAGCCGGAGTGCCGGGCGCTGCGCCGCCGCCCGGGCTCATGCTAGTCCCGCCGGATCCGCGCTAGTCCCGCCGGGCTCCGCGCTCCCCTGCGCGGCACCGGCTCGCAGGAGCCCGCGTACAAAGCCCCGTGCACAGCGGGGACACGGCCTCCTCCCGCCCGCTCCCGCTCCGCCTCCTTTCCGTTCATCCTTCCTTCCTTCCTTCCTTTCTGGCGCTGGCAGTGACAGCGGAGCGCCGGGCCGGGTGCGCAGCCCTGGGTACCCCGCACCGCCGGGCTGCGGCCAGCGGGTAGCAGAGCAGCGGGCAGGGCGGCCTTGCGGGCCGGGCCCTGGCCATTGGCCCCTTCGGGCGCCGCTCCCGTCCCGGGCCAGCCGCGGACACAAGCGAGGGAAAGGCGCCGGGACAGATCTGCATCCCCGGGGCACCCCTGCGCGGAGCCTGCGGGGTTCATCCACGCACCCCCCGCCGCCTTTCCCCGTCGGCGCTTGAAGAAGCGGCTCTCCCCAGGAGGGCCTAGTCAGTCACACCGCCACATTGAAAACCCACCACACTCCACAAGGGTATCCAGGACACCCGGCCTGTCCCCTTCACTGGCGGGAAGGAGGTTGCCCACCCTCTGACAGTGGCGCCCTCTGGAGTGGGGCCTGGCCACCTGGGCATTTTATGAACTCCAGTTAACCAGAGCTGTGCAAAGGGCTCGGTTCCTCCTCTGTAAGACAGCTCTGAGCACGCCTGGTATCAGGTGCTGCCACCGTTACCAATGGGGACAACTGCAATGCAGGGATGTGAAAACGTTGCTTTTGCAGCTTCGTTAAATTACTTATATATTTACATTTTTATAATTAATCCTTCTTAGAGTGGTTTGTGTCACATTTCTAAGAGCATTAAAAAACAGAGGGCTGTAATTTTGTAATTGGAAATTTTCAATAGTGGCAAACCAGTAAAAGGATAACCATCAGTGAACCAACTTAACATCAAAGCCAGTGGACCATGAGATATTATCCCTCAGCTTCCTTGCCACATGGGTATGGGTTAGTCACTTCAGCAGCCAGCTCAGCCCATCTGGCTGTGCTACTGTGGGCAGCACACACACCATAGAGTTATTCAGGGGTTCGTATACGGCAGTCCCTTTCATGTGAGTAGAATATACATTAATGAAACTCAGCAAGAAAGTTGGAAGCTAAATGCTCTGGGGTTCTTTCTCATTCAGCCTCATCTTTTTCCAACTGTGAAAAGCTATCAGGAAAGACATGTTTCCAGTGATGCTTTGTATACTGGTAGCAATGGGAAAAAGTTGAGAAAAAAGATGGCCTAGGGCTCCTCTAATAAAAACATAAGATTTTCCATCATGAAACTTACTCATCTAGCAATTTACTCATCAACCTACGCAAAGCTTATAATAGAGCATGTTTTTACCATCAAATCAGAAAAAATATATGAACTTTTAGAATCATTCCATTTTTCTCCTTGAAGGCTGAGGTTGAGGTACATTGGTTAGCACTACCTAGCTAAGTCAAACCTTTGAAATGTACTTATTTTACCAGATATAGAAGCAAATTAAATTCTATCTAGGAGAATAAGTTCACATTTCACTATCTGAACGTTGAATGAATAATGGCTTTGCCTTTCCAGCAGTCAAGAAGTGGCTGAATATAGCTGGCCAGCTAACTTAGCGCTGAGCTAAACTCAGCTTTTCTCCTAGTCTAGACACAGCCCTAGATATCAATCTGTTCCACTAAAAGAAGACATGAGACAAATAGGAATCAACAATGAGGAGGAAAAATGAGGTCAAGAAGTAGAAAGACAGAACAAAGCAGGACACACACACAAACATGACAACAAACAAGGCCACAGTGATCTTTACACTGGCTTTCTGTATAATTATTTCCAACTAAAATATTCTAGCTAGCATCAAATAATAATAATAAAAAAACAGATGGGATGGCTCTGCAACTGTCAGATAAAGCACACATCCCAATTTCAAGCAATTTGCTGTGCACTAATGAACTGGTGACAGTGCATAGAAGTCTTTCAAGTGGCTTTAGTTGACTTAATTTGTACACTTCCATGAATTGTCACGAGAGTAATACAGTACATACAATTAACATGTGGTATCTTCTACTTATCAGTTGTAAGAATTAGACTGGTTCATAGTTTTGGGTACAGATAATGATGCATTTTCATTGTGTGGTAATTTTACATTAATAATAATTTGCTCCTACAACTATGAAAGGAGGAGGGAACGAGAGAAATAAGCAAATGTAGTGGTTTGACTATCTAGCAAGGTCAATTTTCTCTTCCCAAAGAGAAGATCTGTTTAAAAACAATCTTGGAAGCCTTCTCTCAGTATTGAGATGTTGTTCCTGTGGTCAGCTAAACATCCTTTAAAGTCCTCTCTCAGTTCTCTTGTTTGGTTTCAGCTGAAAGTCTTCTGACATAGTATCTGAAAGAGTAACTCCTCTTTGAAGAGAGGAATTCAGAGCAAGTTTCCTCCTGCTCTCGCATTGTTTGAAGTCAAGTGTTGTTACTGGGATGAATCAAATATATAATTAAAGACCAAGTTTAAGTTTTGCCTGTTTTCTTTGGAATAAAAGCTAGAACTGTGAGTGTAATTGATTTTTTTGCTTCAGTGGCCAAACTGAATTAAAGCTATTTTCTTCATGTGATCTGAAAGTTAAAATTTGAGAGCTTTTTTTTAAAAAACAAACAAAATGAACAAACAAAACAGCATTTTATTCTGAGACATTTAAGTTTACTCCTTTTAATAAAAGAAAATAAATTTATGGATTCATATGGCTATGTCAGAGCATAGTAAGGAAAGAAGAACTCTCAGCTATGGAAATTATCTGATAGAGCTTGCTAGAAGCAAGGAAAAATTCTTCTTCCAGGCAGGAATTGTACCAATGG
Organism: Brachypodius melanocephalos; assembly: GCA_013398615.1. Lineage (NCBI taxonomy): Eukaryota > Metazoa > Chordata > Aves > Passeriformes > Pycnonotidae > Brachypodius > Brachypodius melanocephalos. Next base: position 11,178,420 of record VZSR01003049.1, read on the forward strand.
GAATCTGAACACTTGCTAGCAATGAAAAAGATGGAGATGGTGTCAAAGCTTTTTGCTTGTGGTTTTTTTTCTTCTTTTTTTTTTTTTTTTTAAATTTTTATTCATCCCAAAATGTTTTGAGGGGGTTTTGGTTTGGGTTTTAGGGGGTTTTTTGTTTGTTTTTTGGAGGGGGAGATTTTTTGTTTAATAAGAGAAAGGTTAAACTCAGAAGCTTTTTATTGAGAATCAGATAAAGCATTCATTTTTATAATTTGGTATTTAAAGTCCAACAGGAACCATTTCTACCTTGGATTACTAGAGGGAGAGGTGACATTTGGATAAATAGACCACAGACATTTTGGGGAAAATACACTGAACTAAATCAAAATTAGGCATCCTGCCTTCCTCATGACCTAACAACTCCTTATTGGAAATTGGCAACATAATAGTAGCCATTTCAAAGATATAGATTTAACGTTATGAATTTCAAAAAAGAAGCTTAGGTCCATATCAGACATTACAAAGAATTCTTACATGTTCAATCACAGCCCTCCTTCAGTCCAACTTCTTAAGGAGGCTGAAGCCTTTTGGAGAAACAATTCAAAATCTTTACTTCTGAAAATCTGTTTTATCTTTTTAAAAGTGAGAAAACAAATATCTAAGAATATCTATTGCATGTGAGCTTCATAAACATTTATTAGTTGCTAAGCTGGTCAGTTCCCATTTTGTAGATGGAAAACATAAAAGAAAAGGAGATAACTGGCCCAGAAGACTGTAGGAAATCAGTGGCAAATGCACTGTTAAAACTTTTGGGGTCTCAGCTCCCATTTCATAGGTTTATTTTTCCTTCTCTGAAAAATAATTATGTAGCAGAGTACAGTATGGTGAGCTGTATATATATTTCTCTGCATGTGTATGTACATGCGTGCTTGTGCATATATGGTAATTGCTCTCATGTAATGTGGTATTTCAAGTTTCAGCTGGGACTACGGTATTTTTCCTACCTATGACAAACAAGTTTCCATAGGGACAGCAGCAGGCTTCAGTAAGAGGGTGGGCTGCTGTTACTGCCTTTGCTACTTCCTTGGCTTTGGGACTAACTGCATGAGGTTTTTCAAATTAAATAAGCACACTAGCGAAACAGTAAAATAAAAAAGGCAAAATAATAGGACATGCAAGGAAGAAAGCAATCCCCCTCTTCACTAGGACAAGCTACACCTCTAAAATAATTTTCTCTCGAACTATGCATTCAAAGCCTGGGTTCCCCCTTACCCTGTCACCTTGCCTGCTGCACACAGCCTGAACTGGCTGCCTCACGGAGGAAATTAGAAGGGCTTCACCTTATTACTGTGAGCTGAGCTGGTGCCTGACAAGCATCTAACACCACCCGGGGAGCTAACACTCACAAGATGCCAAGTGCCACACAGACTTTTGTGGCATCACACTCTGCAGGTCTATGAGAGGGGTCCTTTCCCCTGGCCACCTTCAGAAACAAACACTACTAATAACACTGGTAATACTGGGACACACGGGAGACTTTGCACTTAGGAAAGCCACAGGCACAGGCAACCAGGTAAAACAGAGAGCAGAGGGTCATTCTGGGGCCAATGAAAACACCACCCTCACATTCTGTAACATTTTAAAAGGCGGAGATAGGATGCTGCAAGATTCTGTGACGGAATTTGCAGGCTCTTTGAAAGTAGGAGAGGGAGAGCAGAAAGGAATAAACAAAAAATAAAGTGGGGAAAAAAGCCTGTAGTACAAACAGTTGTAAAGTAGAGGAGGAGGAGGAAAAATGGAGTGTGAGAAGGTGGGAAAAATGTAATTACGAACTTGTGAAAAACCCCAAGTTCATGTATAAAATCACAGGCCTTGGTAATCTATGCATTTATTAGATTTACAGCTCTGCATAATAGTGTTCCTGAAAAAATACATTGCCAGCATTTCTAACATTATAAATCCATGAAGGAGAAAGTTGTCCACTTCATAAATTCACCACTTTCATGTGGGGATTCTTGTATCTCTGTATTAACAAAGGTACAGAACTCAGACTCCAAAAGACATTCTTTTAAGCAATCCTTTACAAGTTAAGGAGGTCTGACAGTACACTGTAACTGTCTTTGTCTGTAGGAAGCACTACTTTTCCCTTCCAGATATTTGTAATCAGATATACTAGCAAGAACAAACCAGAAAACTCACTCACACTCTTTCACATCAGTCCTTAGACTTCTGACACTAACACTATTAATTTGTCACCTCTCACTAGTACTTGTTGTTACTCAAATATGCAAGAGAGGCCAAGTACTTGTAATCCATGCTTGTGGTCCAGGTCACAAAACGAGGCAGCCTTTCTTGATGGATTTATTGGCAAGGGAGAAGTTGGGCTTGCCCAGACAACTCTCTTCTTGAAGAGAGCATTTCAGAAACTCCACCAAAAAGGGAAAGAAAAAAATCCCAAGGGCAAAGGTATAAGTGAACAAAATTCCAAATATAAAAAAATAAAAATGTTTCAAAGCCTATCACACGCAAGTCTTCAGTCTTGCTATCAGGTTGTGTTATACCATGGTAGTAATCCTGGCTTACTTACAGCACCTCTCAAACTAGTTTCAGATCATATTTCTCTCAATGTTATGCTTTGGGAATGTGTGATGACAGGAATGCAGCACTGCTGCTGCACACATGCTGTAGTTCACCAATTAATTTTTCTGTGTGCTGCTTTATGTGCTGTGGTATTTATTTTAACTTGCATGACTTTTAAGAAAAACTTGTCTGTGTAATGAGAAGAAAGGCTCCCCTGTTTTGGTTCTTTTTTTCATGCCAGACCTTCTGATTGCATTTATGCTTCCTCTGCACTGAAGACAATTGATGCAGAAGGTTTTTCAGTCTGGATACCCAAGTCTACCTAAAAGCCAGTGTACAAGCAGGAACACTTGTAGGATACAGCTTTTGTTTTGATGCACGCTTTTCATCTCCTATTATCACTGACTCAAAGCAAGTTAGTTAAAATGGGTGGTAGCTGGGTTTGTAATTCCTCAGTGTACAAAACTAATAAGAGAGGGAGACCAGCTGTGAATCCTGCACACATTTCCTCTTACATATAACAGAATTGAGAAACTTTGAGAAGCAGACTTACAGTAATTCAAATCACAACTCAATTCATTCACCGGCTGTTCTTCCAAAGGATATAGTAGCAAAAGATATGCCAAAAACGTTGGCCTCGACTTTCTTGTTTTCCACTGGTGTCACATATCATTAGTACCCTGGTATTTAAGTAACACACTGATATATGGGGGCCAGCTGTACTGTAAGTTAGAATAACAGCCTAACCTTCTGCTTTGGGAGTTGAAACAATGGAGAGCAAGAAGTGAACAGCCAGTGTAGATCCCACCAGCAGTAAAAGTCATCACAGATTATCTTCCTAGAGACTAATTCCCACATCTCTGTGGTCTGTGTATTCCCATTCCTCTGTGGAGCCTATGTTGCAAAGGTGGCACCAGGAATGTGCAGGCCTTGGGCTCTTGTGAAAGTTCTGAGTGCTACAACAACACAAATGAGGACATTCTGTGTGTCAGGTAGGCACTTTTTAAAGAAAAAAAAAACCATTAAGACAAGGCGGCCTTTGGCAGTAAGAAGTGGGCAGTGTTTTGCATCTTGGATAGCTTGCATTGTCCTGCAAAGATGACAATGAACATATTTGATGGGGAGTCCTAAAAGCAGCATACCAAGGGAACTAAATCCCAGCAGCTGCTATAACACCACAGAACATTTGCTGAATAATCCAGTACTAAGGGCCCTCTCAAAATTCTTGCTTATACAGCTGTGCAATATATTGAGTGTATTTTATAGTTGCATATATATATATAGCATGTACAAGACGCAGAGATGTTTAAAACCTTACAAAAATTGGGAGGCCTGAAAATAGGCTACTCCACCCTTTGTAAACAACCTCTTGTCATTCAGTTACTTCCATATGTGCATGAAGCTCATTTGAAGCCTAAATTAAATAGGCTTTCAAAATAGTGGTTTAGTACTGAAAATGTATGGTTTCTACCAATAAGTTTGAAAAAAATGTCAGCAAGAGATAAACTTACAAGTGAAAAAGCACCATTTTCTCACCTCCCAGAAAAGTAATTCAATCACTTCTTGGATATTTTATTATAGTCTCAGATTTAGAGACTGTCTCATTGGCACATACATTTGGGCATGAAAAAACTCTAGAGAGGAATCATAAGCACAGACAAATTAGATGACTCTACAGGTGCCTGACTCAAAGGAAAATCAATACAAAATCGCCAGTCTGCTTGTTCTCCAGACCAGACTGCAGCATTGCAGAGTGAGTTTGCTTCTGTGGAGGTGGTACTCTTCAGTCATTGGTTTTCACTGAGACCCTGGAGCTTGTCCCTTCTCTTCTGATTCCACAGTAACACCCATCAGAAGGAAAACTCCACTCCTGAGACACCTACCCTGACTACCCTTGGTTACCACAGCCTATTGCCATCCTCCACTTGGCTTGAAGCTCTGATACTGCCCACCTGTGTGCAACCAGAGACAGTTTCCCATTGCCCTGTTCAGATGAAGGTTTATGCAGGCACTACATGCACTTGTCTCTCTGTAGATGCTGTTCTAAGCACTTCTCCTGAATGCAGAGATTTTTGTATTCTAGTATAGAAACAAGAGAAAGACATTTTATAGCACTGGCTCTCAAATTTCTGCCACTGCCTTGTAAGAAAGTTAAATTTTTCTTCAGCGTTCCAGTGCAACAAAATAATTTTTGTCTTACTAAGTGACACACTGTGCAACAGTAGCAAGCTGCTAAAGCAAATGTATTAACCACGGACAGCTCTGCTACTTCTATATATCCTTCTATGTTACTGTGTGGCTGTTAGTTGCTTTGTTATTAATTAATTAATTTAGTTTAAACAGAAAGAGAGGCTTAAATCCAGGAGAGCACTGTTATTTCTCAGATTTCTGAAGGCCAGTGCAAGATCTTTGACTACTCTGGGGAGCTAAGCAGAAGGCAGCAGCATCCAAAGCCTCACCTCAGCAAAATGTTTCTAGCACAACACTGAAGTGTCATACTGGATACAAGGACAATCTCTGGTGTGAATTTTTCAACCTACAACTTTCTGACCAGAGTCAAGGATAAGAACAAGTGAAACATGCAGGTGTTATGAAGAAAATAATTCCCTTATTACAAAGGAACATAATTGTGATAATCAAAATAAAATTGTGAAATTAGGAAAAGTAAACTAATATCAAATCAGAAAAATCTAAGAAGAAAAAAAATCTAATTCTGAAAAGTGTAATCCTCACTTCTACCACAATCTACCACAAAACCGTACTTACATCCTTTAAAGCACGTGAATGGCAGTGGCATAAGAGAAAATTTCTTTCAAAATGCTTTATGTATTACAATGAACTTTTGTAAGGCACAGAGAACCACTGACATTTAAAATTTCCAGAAACCTAAAAATATCTTTCTCAAAAGAAACAAACATCTTAAGTGAGATCATTTACATGAAAGTAAAATTTCCTAGCCTTAGAATTCTATTTGAAAGAATTGTGTTCAAAATTAAGAGCTAGAAACTCTTTAGTCTTCATTAAAACTGATCACTATTGAGCTGAACTCAATACCTACAAAACCCCACTGCGGAAAATCTTATTAGTTATGGCGATCATCTCAGAAACTTTAGCAAGGAGTCACCATGTTCCCATACATAAAAATTCCAAATGCTTTGTACCCCCAGCTATTCCAGGAATCAGCAAATACTTGGGACAAACATTACGTAGGTTGTTGTATAAAGTAAAAGAAACTCCAAATGCAAGGTGCTCAGCAACCTGCCTTTGATCATTTTCTTAATGGAGAAGATGTTTAGTAACCTTTCCATCTCTCAGACAGTGCAAAGTAGATCAGGCAATCTGCCTTCACGACTGGCACGGTTCAGATTTGTCAGGGCATTATGCTAGGATCAAATTGTTTTTGTCTTCTTTCCTCTCTAAAGATGGATCTTACTGTTATCCCAGCTGATGGAATCAAGACAAAATAAACACATACATCAGGACTGAAACAATGGTAGACTATCTGAAAAGGCATTGAAGTGCCCACAGTCATCCAAGGAGTAAAAAGTTATAAAAACAAGTACTTCTTTTTATTGCCCATATCCCCATGTCACTGCTGAGATACTTTAAAAAACCACAAACCCTATGGATTTCTACCCACCGCATAGTAATTACTGCAATAACAAAGAATTGGAAAGAAAGTATTTCCAAAGCCTGATGCTATTACTGAACTGCCAGTGAAAAAATTCTCCCTAACACCCCTTAAATCTATCCTCCTGCACTCCCTAATCTGAACACAAAAGGTTGGGTTTAAACACCCACCCCCCCACCCTGAGATTAAAACCGCCTGCAGTTTTCAGCTTCGGGCCAGCAGTGACAATACTTTAAATCCTTGGCTACTGGCTTCATGAAGACACAGCCTACAGAGAGTCCCCCAAAGTTCTTTGAAATGTTAAATACAAAGCAGGAGGAGGTCATAAAGGAAATATTCTTTACAAAAGGAATGGATATCAAATGCAGGCTTTTCAAATACGTTTCTCAGTTGCTTTGCTTCCAGCCACCATTTTCTCAATCCTACATTATCTGAAGCTTTTGAAATAAAATTCAGGAATTAAATAAAGCATACAAATTAGTGTTATAAACAGCTGCCAATATACAAATGTGTTACCTTTTAGCTCTCACAAATCTCTCCTCTGTATATATTGTATCCTACTTCTTCTCTGGAAAAACTAATTATTTACCTAATAAATGGTCGTATAGCAATTACTAAAAGCTCAGCTATGTAGAAGTAACATATAGGTTTTATTGCATCATCTTCTGTAGCATCTGCCCAATTACTGCAATAGAAGCCAGTGTGGTTCCCTGCTGCCCTAGAAATCTAGCTATCTTTCTGCCAAGAGCCTTCCAGCATGCACAAAGGGAACAGGGATTGAGAAACCTGTTTTATCCCCTCTTATCCCATAAACTAACAAGCCTTTTTTCCACTGCAGCTTTTCTCAACAAAACCAGGTAATTATGCAGGATGAGATTTTCAAGGTAGGTAAAAGAAAAAAAAGCAGTCAGTTTAGCATACCAGCTTTGCAGGTACTGTCACCTCAAACTGCAAGAGACTTGCTTGCAGTGTGGGGGAGCAGGCAAACACAATGATGCCCTGCCACTGACACAGGACCCAGCTGTAAGCAATGAGCCTTGTGGTTCAAAACTGTTGGTAGGTGGTTACATTTTCCTGTCCACTTCCATTCTCCTGGAGGAAAACAGGATGGATGGTAGGAGCCTTTTTCCTATCCCTGTCTCACCCTGAACATTCAGTGCCTCTCCTTTCTCATTTGGGTATCATGAACTCAATGAAAAAAATGAGTTTTACATTCATTCTGAAGAACTTGTGTTGGGCTTGCTTGTCTCATAAGGTCTTCTTAGGAGCCCTCTCCATATTAGCGTCTGACAAGATGTTCCACCAGACATCCATAAAAACATCCCTGCCCAAATTTACAAATTGTGTACTTGAGGAGAAAAGCAACTGGTTGTCATAGTGATGTTCACAGTCTGAGGAGCCTTTGGACTTCAGTGTCATGACAGGTACCAGGAGTTTAAAACCTCCAACTAGATGAAGTGGTTAATGGAAGCAAGTATCCTAGCCAACAGCAAACGTGTGCTTAAATCACTGGTGATCCTGAAGAACCAGGCTGCTGCACTTTGAAATTATTTAAGCTGTTTAATGTTGGGTTATTTGCAGATTAGTATAGCTCAGCTCACAGAAACTGTCACTGCTGTGACTTACATATGTATCTGACAAGCTGTTGTCCTCTGCTTCTAGACATCGGTATAATATTGGAGTACCTTCACAGGAGAGAAAGCCTGTTCATAGAAATGTTCCAGTTACAAAAAAAGACTGAAAGGTTATAGCAAGCTCAGGAACATTGCATGCTTTTGGCAAGATGAGATAGAGGAGGATAAAAGGCAAAGGAGGGTGAGCAGAATTACTGTTCCTCGATGATTAAACAAGCACAGAAACTATGATTACAGATCACAGACATCTTTTATAACATGCCAAACTAGCACACAGAGAAACATGCCTCAGTAATTCAGTCATACAGGCAGTATTGGCTCTCCACTGTTTGAAAGAAGATGAGGGTCTTCTGAAACAGAGGCTCTGCCCTGACTCCCTGCTTTAGGCCAGTGAAGCAGCACAAAGCTTTTGAAGTATCTGGAGAACAGGCACTGCTGGATATAGTCCTGGCAGCCAAAAATGCTACTTGCATTCAATCTTCATTCTTCATGGCAGGAATCAACTCAAGATACATAGTGATCTCTGCCTGTCTGTTGGACTCCCTACCCCTATAAAACAAGTAAAAACAAACTCTAGGCAGTTGTAACCTGAACTTAGGTTTCAGCAAAGCATACAGCTAAAAAAGCATCCCTAAAGAAACCCTAGTAGGAAGGCAATTTATTGTTGAAGATCAGGTCCAAAGAACTTCCTAGGAATGAGAAGCAATGATTCAACAGACACAGTTCAGTCTTGCCTTGCCTCACATTCCATGTAGTATCAACTACCATCAGTCTACCTGGTTTATCCAAGAAAAAAAAAAAAGATAATATTTCAGTATGAAATTAAACTCCTGGTTCTCTACATGCTCAACTAAAGTAACCAACAGACCATTAATTGCAAAAGAATGTTGATGACTCAATAGTAATTAGAGTTTTTTAAAATCACATCTTTCTGATAAGACTTGTCCATTTTAATGAGACCTATGCCACTAACATCATAAAAGTAAGATTTTTTCATAATTGTACGAAATTGTATTCTTGTTTCTGTGTTACCAGTCAAAGAAATTTCCAATACATTTTGTCCCTATTTAAAGAAAAAACCAAACAGGAACACTGATCTCTGAGCATGTGACTATAATAACAGAGATTTCTCTTTTAGTGAACTGTGGTGTTGAGCAGCCCATTTCAAAAGTGGCAACATCTTGGCTGAGAGGATGTCTGAACATATTCCTGTTTATCTTTACCACTTCAGAAAACTGCATTCTCCCTGATTGCTACATCTTGAAAATCAGTGCGAAGCTTGGTGATTTCAGAACCAGTAGATTTCAGTCCAAGATGAGACAGCTAGAAACACAAATTTCACCATATCCAACTTCTGGTAACAGTATTCCACCACCCCGGAACAATTAGGTAGGAAACTGAAACATTACAAGTCATATAATAATGTATAAGAGAGTTAAGCTTACCAACTGTGAGTAAATTCAGCAGTCAAAACCAAAAACAAATTCAGAAAGCATTCTATCTCTGCCTTCCTAATGAAAAAATATGATACTATGCACCTTTAATGGTGTCCAACCCCTTTTCAAAGCAGAGGCATAGCTTTAGAGTCAGTTACAGAGATGTATACACCAATGTGAATGTAAGTTACAAGAACTACAAGCAGCAGTATCTTCCAAGTAGTGGAGGCAAGTTATCAGGTGCTTAATGCTCCTACTAATTATGTTTACACAGGTTTCAAGATATTCCTGCATAAGGTAGGGTTTCACATTTACTGAAAAGGGGGTTACTCATTGTGGATGAAAATTAAATAGCTCCAGTGACAAAACAGTTATTCAGACAAAATGGATAAATCATGTTGATAATTCCTGTATGAATTCACGTTTTGCTCGGCATTTTTGAAGTCAATTTTTTCTGGACATCATGATTTTCACAGTTAGAAACAAAACATAGACACTCAACATTCCCAAGGATGTCTGCAACAAAATAATTATGTGAAGATGGCAAGCTGAAGTGCCTTCATTTGGATACATTTTTGTATCGAAAGAGCAAGCAACAGAAACAGAGTCACAGAGAGAAACAGATGGCCAGTGAGTTATCACTCCTGATCTGATGACTTATGTGGGCTCAACTTGTTTATTTACTCACATGTTTGCAAAAAAGTAACTTTCCTTATGTTAGCAGCAGCAATATTGTATATTATGTATATATTATACACAGTACGTACTTCTACCTACACACAACATAAGGGCATCAGGTATTTACCTTCTAATTATGGGCTCTCCTGCAACCATAAAGGTCACACTTGACCCTTCCAAGGACCAGGGAGTGAAATGAATGTTGTCTAACACCACTGCTCAAGAAAGGGTTAAAAGAGGATCAGTGTAACAGCTGCCCTGCTCACTGGCTTGGAGACAGGACAGAAGTGCTCAGGTCCTCGGGGGCAGGGAAATGAGTCTGTAATTACTGGCTATACCCTTTACACCATCCAGTCTGTAATTACTGGCTATGTCCTTTACATTGTTTGGGAACTGCTACCTCTCTCTGTTCACTACTCCCTGTTGATGCAACCCCCATGCTAACCTTGCACGATGCATGACAAAAATACTGTCATACAGTCCTGAAGCAACAGGCACCATTTGTGTATCAGTGAGTCCTGTCAAGTGAACCATCCTTGAAAATACAGATTCTTCTTAGGTCACCTCACCCCCTCTTTAAGACTGATCTCATTATCTTCACTTTAATTGTTCTCATTATCTTCTGGGCATAGAAAAATAATGCAGCCTTTCTAAAGACATTAAATCCAATTATGTAAAAACACAGTGTTGGGAAAAGAGTTAAAATATTTTAGCTAACAAATTGCTGAAAATCAGGAGAGATCAGTGTGTGACCATTTAACTCCCCTGAGAATCACCAGAAAGTATTTTCCAGCTGCAGTTACAGTAATGCTGCTGCCCTCAGCTATGGTTAACCACCAGCCTTACAATTGTAAAGGTAACTGATAATGACCTCCTAGCCTGCAAGAGCAGGAAATGGACCAAGAGCTTCAGTGTTATTTTCACACTAGCTAAGTTTCACCATGTTCCTGTGGTGCAACTAAAGTAAGTAAAGGATTCAAAGTAGTCAGTGTAATTTATATACTGGAAGAGTCCTGAAAGTAGAGAAAGACATTTTTCAGTAGCTTCTTCATATTGCCAGGAGGAAAATGCGATGCAGAACGTGTTTATAGGCACTCTCACAGAGCAGTATGTGCTGATAAGATTGACGTAGGATGGTTGCATTGATAGCTGGTTAAGGATCAGATCCTCATCACAGGTATATTACTATGGGGAGTCTTTTTGAATAAACTACTGAGCTCCAAACAACTCCTGCAACAATACCCCTGCAGTCCTGGGGACTTGAGTGGGACCACAGGTACAGCAGATCCCACAGCAGCAGTCCAAAGACAGAAACTCCAAAGAAGGAATCAGATACAGTGAAAGAAAGCTGAAATTCAAGCAGGATGTTCCCTTCTGACCCACCAACATCTGGTGCAAGACAGCCTGGTGCTTTATCTGGTGCAGCATCTGAGCCTTTGTGACAGTGCAGAGAATTCTGCTCCCATCGTTCCACCCACTCCGTGGTGTAGGAAGTGCTACACAGACAGACTCATGAACACCATCTGCTTAAACTGTGGCATTTGACTCCCTTCCTCCAGCACACTAATACAGTCCTACATTTTACATGTCTATATGTCGTGAATCAAAAAACAAAGTCAAAATATACTTTTCATCTCCCACAACATTGATTTTAGTCTTCTAACTGAATTTTCTTGCAGTGTTTCTTAAAAGGAAAAAATGCATAAAAACTCTGGAGGAACATGAAACTCTTATTTCAATAAAAAGTAACAGGCATAAACACATGCAATACTTACACCTGCACATTAATGTAAAGTCTATAGAGAAAACTTTTTTCCCCCATGGTACCTTTATTCATTCTACTACAAAGAAAAAACACTAAATTTTATACATTAATGTAAACATAACAAAAACTTCCATCCAGATCAAGAAAATAAACTTTTGCCTAAATATGTGAAACCACTAACCATAATTTTCCTATTCATACCTGCATTTTAAAATAATAAAGGAAAAAGAAAAAAATAATTTCTAAGTACTTGGGTTGTCATGTCACTGGGATTTATTAATCACACACAACTATATGGTCTATTAATTACAGAAAATATATATATTACTTACAGCATTTCTGTAGCTTGGAATGCAAGTAACTGAAATAGCCTCCAATGCTCTTGGAGATACAACAGCTAGATAGACAGAGGCACACAACATAGCACACTCTCTTTTTAAAAGCTGTTCAGTGATTTGCAGTGTCTTTCATAGTGAAAAGAATGATATTTTTAAATTTATTTTTTGCAGAAGTCTGAAGCCCCCCAACTGCAAAAGTGACCATCTGGCTCTCACTGGACTTCAGAATCCCAGGGAAAAAAAACAAGGAGAGGATCAGTTCCCAGCAGGCTTCAAGTGAAAGTACTAAAGGGAAACACCCCGGCACACTGCTTGCCCTCCAGAGCTTCCCAGGGAACTCACCCAGCACCACGGTGGGAGCAGAGTTAAAAAACATCCTCACATCTTCTAGTGCCAACCCTACATCTTAACAAGAGATTAAAAACATGTTCCTCATGCATATATTGTCTGTGGGCTATATAACAGCTTTCTCTAAAACAACAAGCCAGATACAAGGACAAGGTAGGTTTTGACACACACAGATACAAATGATCCCAAACTTTCATCTATCTTTAATGCTAAAGTACATGTACAATGCTTTTGAAAAATAATTGAAAGGATTTAAATTTTTCCTCGACTTCATGATAAAACTGTTTTGTTTGAAATGGGGAAGAATGGCATAGGAAAAAAAAAGGAACATACTTTTAACACAGCAGTGATTTAAGGCAGGAAGAAGAATGAAGACTGCTCACGAAGCTCACCACCACAAAAAAACCTTTCACCTGTCAGAGGAAGCCCCACCAGCAGCAGGCTCAAGCTGCCATCAGCTTACATCTGAAAACTGGTTCTGTCCCACCTCAGCCCCCTTCCCAGGGGGCATGCTTGCATGTCTCTAGACCATCCCAGGAGGCCCACCATGGGAACTTTCTGCTCAGGGCTAGAAAGAGGGAGAAAGCAGAATATGAGATACTGATGCTGATCTGAAATTGTGTACGCAAATAAGCAAAAGGGCCTGCTCCAAGCAAAGGGATTGTTTCTGATTCTCATAAGACACAGAAGCTGCCAAACTAAGAAAATACAAAACTGTTACATGAAATGCAAAAGGATGACACAGTTTGAGTATTTGCATGTGGACAGGACTGGCTTGTTTGGGATGATTAAAGCAATGCAGATCAAACCTCGAATATGTACTTCTGAGCACCCTCCAAGCCCAGGCAGGCCAGCCAGCCATGGAAAAACCCAGCCAATGGAAAAGATGTTCCTCCAGAGGCTGGCAAAAATACGGCACCCACCACTCATCAGCCCCTAGTGCCTGCTTGCTCCAAGCATCCCCAGCATTATGGCACCCTTCGGCATTTCCACACCCTGCTCTGCATGGGCACTTCTGGCAGAGGTGGGAAGACTGCTCAGGCAGGGGAACATCCCAGGGACAGGCTGGTTGCCCTGGTCCTGCTGTGCAAACCCCTGCATGAGCTGCAGCTGCATTAAGATGGGCTCCCCCTCCGAAACAGCCGCCCCTGGAGGGCTGGGGAGATCACACCGACACTGAGAGAAAGGCTCCCGCAAAGGTGTCTGCCGTGTCTGACACCAGCATTGCTCTGCTGGCCAGAGATGCAGCCAGTGGGGGACGTGCAGCTCTAACTTCCTGCCAGGACTGGCTGCCTTTCTGCTAGAAGACAAGACTGGACTTACTACTGCGGCCACAGGATTTGTGCAATGAATGCACATTAATTTAGTCTAGAATTCTATGTTTTGGTCATTTGAATAGCAGATGGTGTTTGTAACCAGCTCAAATACCACGATTGTCAGGATAAGACACTAAAGCAAACAACTATTCACCTTACTAATCTAACGTTCTGCACATTGGAGATATATTAGTGAACCAACTGAATATGGGAGATCAGGGATGAAACATAAATAGCATAATTATTTGGTTCAAACCATTTTGGGAGGTTATTCAACAACAAAAAAAGTACAAGAAGGTAGCATTGGAAACATTTGGAGAAACACATTCTTAAGTGAGGCTTGAAAGCTATCTGAAATAAATACAACCAAACTCTTGCAGAGGCGGGGGTTTATAAATATGATTTATAGTCTGATAGCTAAGCAATGAATGTAGTCTGTCATGCACCTGAAATTGCTTTACATTTGTAATTCATTTGCACAAGAACTGCTTCCAACAGCCTGATTTTTTTTTTTTAATTTCAATTATAAGTCGATTAAAATAGAGGAAACTCCCCAGCAATCCCCAGTACAATCTAGTCCAATATTTAGTCTGCTAAAGAGGCCGACAGCACACAGCCAGGGTGGCACTGACACTTTCTCATAAGACTCTCTGTCTCCCTCCATCTTCAGCTCCAAGGATTTGCTGTGCCTGCTCTGCTTCCTCTATTGAGTAGTCTGCGAGGCCTCTCTGCCAAAGGCTTGCCCAGTCTTTCTATCAGCCTATGCAAACTTTTTGCACTCATAGCACCATCTGAAGTCCTGCAAGTTCTCCCTCTGGCATAAAGAATCACCTCCTTTTCCTTTTAAATCCATCTCCCTTTAGTCTTATTTCCCCTCAAATTATTTTAACTGAAGAAGCAGTTCACCTCCTCATCTGTTACCACCAAGAATGTTTTCATCCCTGACATGTTGTATGTAAATGCAATGAACTGTTGCCTTATTTTATTTTTTAACTAGGCAAATTGAATGTACTCAAAAGATGATAGTGATATAAACTACTTTTTAGTGTACGGCTATGAAACTTGCAATGAACCATCACACACATTTTTTATATTATACAGCTTCCAGAAAAGTTTTGATCATTTTGATACTGAGAGGAGTGGTTATGTCATCGTGCAAAATATCATTGTTGTTGATATCATCAAAATACTTCTGTCTCCAGTCTTGTGGTGGTTGGCAAATTCTTCAGACTTTAGCCCTGATTTTCTAGGAGTTCGCCTACATCATCATTGTAGGATGAGAAATCTGTCTAGGTCTTCCTCAGTTTCACCATGATTGTGCCTGGAAACTTATGAGGAATCATAATGACAGTGGTGACTGCAAATCAACTCAGAAAATGAATCAATATAACATTTAATTTTTTTTTCCCCAAAAACACAAACCTGCTGCAGACTGCCCTTGGATGGGCCATCTCTCTAAATTTTATGAGGACAAAATGTAAGAAATGTGACAAAGACACACAAAAAAAGTAGTAGTCAGTAATTGAGACACGTGAGAAGTACTCTAAAAGCAGCAATCTGGGTAATGAAGAAAAAAAAATGCAGAATCTTCCTGTACTTTAAAAGCTAAGCACCACTTAGTGCCCTCTGCTGCATACAGAGGCAATATGCAAAGCACCACTGAACAATGACATCATCTGATATTAAGCAACACGATATGCTGCATCTATGACAAATATTTACTTCCTTAATTGCCCTTGTTTTCTAAATATACCAATAAATTATCCAAATATCTTCAGTACCAGCTTAGAGAGGGTGTTTTTTACATTCTCTCTTCCCATGTAGTATCCTGCGTTCTGCCTGCAAGCAAGCTGTCACCTCATCTCCCACATCTTCCACAGTAGGAAATTTATGCTGAGTGAGTCGAGATGCTGGGTGGGGGGAGCGTACGGCACCCTCAGCGTGAGATTTAATCATGAGATGCTCATGACAGCCAAACAGCTCAGTGGGACGAGCTCTGCACACCACCCCGCCACTCCTACTGAACTCAAGGGAGTGGGAAGTGCCCATCTCTCCCTACTCTCAGCTAAAAGAAACAAAACAAAGACAAACAAACATAAGGGAAGGTCAAGCCTCCAGTGCAATTTTCAGCTTCCAAACAAATGTGCATTAAGAGTCTATAAAAGGTCCTTCATGCACAACATGAAAGAGGTAAATGCAGAGCAGAACAACTGCGACCCTGAAAAGGATTAATTGATTGTCAGACAGCACCAAGGAGGTCTCCTAATGTGGAATACAAATATTTAATCTGATTCTGAAATCTTATCTCCTGTCTTTAAGAAGATTAACAGAAATTCTTTTGCAGCAGACTATTATTTCTGATCCATTTCATGAACTAAGAACATTTTCCAGAAGCAAGTGTGTGCATTTTAAATAGTTTATTAGCATTCTACTCAAAATCAAATTCAACAAAGTTGATCGTGATTAAAACCTGTTCAAGGAAGTTAGGTCATAAAAAAATGCTATTTACATGCATTCACATTGCATTAAACAGGCATGCCACACATGTGTACAGACATGAAAACATAAGATGAGAAAACATAAGATATCTAATTTCGTGAGACATGAAACATTCAAGGTCTCCACACTGTACTTGAACCGAAACTGGCATGAAGATGTTATGGCAGTAAAGTTGTTCTAAAAAACCTTTTTCCAAACTGATAATCCCCCCTGTTCTAGCCTGGTTAAGGGAGATTTCATAGAAGGAGAAAGAATTCATTCATACGTCCTTTTTCTGTCTTACACACACTGAGTACAGGCAGACAGTTAATATCACTGCTGTGCTTGGTTCTGCCTGAGGAATCTGTGTAACTGGCCATGGTTCAGGCTTCTCCTTCATTTTTCCTTTGAATAAACTGACAAGAAAAGCAAAGTACAGCCAGCTGGCTTCCTTTGTCCAGCTTCCTTCCCCCTGGAGGAAAGCAAGGGAGCCATCCCTCCCATTTCCCTCACTCCTACCCCCAAGTTAAGCTGGCATTGTGCCAGATAGTCCAGTCCTAATCTTTTGGTACATTTTTTCTCTAGAAATCCAGGGGCTCCAGTAGGGTCTGTCTGAAGCAAGAAGACCATGGTAGGCACTACAGTGGAGGAAAGGAAAGATCACTGCCATCACTCCTGCCTCCTACAAGTCCCCCTGATGACCCAAAGTGAGTCAAGATGCTTGGGGCTCTGCTCCATGGTCACAAGCCACTCCATGCAGCTCATTCTGCAGCCCTGCTGAATGCATGGCATCTCTACTGGGTGACAGGAGTAGAGCAATGGTGATGTCAAACACCAATTTAAATCAGGGCCAAGAAGCATCACATATCAGGCAACCCTCAAGAATTTGGCAAGTCTGCTTTAGATCTGTGTTGGCTGGTTGAATTCAGCCTGTTCCTGTTTAAACCAAGCTAACCTGCATCTCTTTGCTAAGTAAGGCTTTACCTGGGAGTGGTCAGCATGATGAAAGCAACCCAGCAGCACACAAACCAACACTCCTGCTTTCTTCTCAATAGTCAAGTCATAATGAAGCTACCGGGCATCAGCTGAACAGTATCTCTACACTATTAACCCCAGGGCTTTTATCTGAGATGCCAAATAATTCAAATAACTTTACATTTGTCATGAGAAAAGAGTATACATGCCATTGCAGCACCTCACATGACTCAATTTAAGCCTTTAATCTAGACAGGACCTTGATCCAAGGGCAACTCAAGTCCTCAGGTAAAACACTGCGTGGGCTTCTGCTTGCTACCTGAGAAGGTAATGTAATGCACCACTTGTACACACAAATGCCTGCATCTTTCTTGTAGTCAAGGAAACATTTTTATTATGCCTTCATTTTTAAAAAGTCCAAAGGACATTGTTCTTCTAAAGCCTCTTGATAATTTTTTATATTATCTAGAGCAGAAATACTTCTCTTTCATACTGAACAGTGCAGAATCACAAAGACATGGGCACAATGCCTCCTGAGCCCATGGGAACACCCCAACAAAACCACCCTCTTTAGCAGGGTTTAACGAGTACTTCATAACCATTATTTTTGCACATAATAACCACAGTCACGAAGCAAGTCTACCCTACAGCAAAAAGAAAGTATTTAATAAGGACCCTGGCAAACTTTCAGGTAAAGCATGTTACTTTCCAGTTCTCCCTGTACCTTCTTAGGAAAATATACAATCAATAAGAAGATGTATGAACCCCTGAGGTGATGCAATAATGCCACAAGTGCATTGTCTGGTGGACAAGGACACCCTTCCTAGTACAACAGCCCAGGTTCAAGCATCCCTTACTTGAATCCCCAGGTATTTTTCCTCATATACCTGCGTAGCTAGTATGAAACAGAAGCCCTAGGGAAAAACATAGTACGTGGTCATGTATTTTGTCATGCTGTCAGCTGTAAAATGGCAACAGTAACATATCCTTCCCTAAAGGGCTTTAGGGATCACAGAGAGAGAAAAATGTCACATACATTCTGGTACAGAGATAGCAAAGTCCATATATATACCCCAAAAGAGGTTTTGTTACATCATAACCCACATGCAGGACAGCATCAAAACTTTAGGTTGTACCAGAAATTAAATACCTGCCATTTCTTAAGCTGAAAGCAGCTGCCCTCAGAGATTTTAACTTTAGGTTTCAGCACATAAATTTTCAAAGTATCTTAAGAAAAATAGAAAGACTGTTAATTACATGCACATCCTACACTACATGCATACAACCCTAAACATCTGCTTTCTTACATTGTGGAAAGCCATTATCCCAGAACATACTGCCCTAAAGGACCTCATGTTGCTTCTACCATTTTTGCCCCCAAGAGTGCCTTATGCAAAGTTTACAGACTTTAAAAGTTATTCTTTCTTCTTTCCCAATCTTAACCCAAAACACTAATTTTCCGTGCAATATACTCAGTAATATATATGCAAAATACCTATTGGCACCAGCAACCACTACATGACATAAAACTTAAACTAAATTTTAAAAAAATCAGATTAGACAGATTATATTGGACGTTGCCCATGGGAACTTGATCCTAAACTTCAGCACACGTGTTCTCATCTTGAGCAACATGAGATGATAGGGAAAGGCTTTGGTTAATTTGTGAGGAAGCAGGAACAAGAGACAGCTGCATCCCCAGCATCAAAGGCCTGGAAGGTGCTCCTGGGCAGCTCCCAGCTGGAACTGACGGCTTTATCAACTGGTGCCCTTCAGCAAAGTACCTGAGGTAGACATGGGGAGCTGGGAAGTTTTCCTTAGTCTTGCCATTTCTTAGTCAATCCCAGAACATTTCTGGCTGCTGCTACTTTAAAGGCTGTGTGGTCAGACAGAGCACATATTTTCTGACACAACTATAGTTTCTCAAGCAATGTAGGCCATGGTGAGAAAATTTTCATTTTCTAGCTCTCTCTTAGTAAAAGCAGAACTTCTCAAGTCAAAGAAAAGATACTCCCTTAAGCCAAAGGCAAGTTTATATGCTGCTGCAAACAAAACCAGTTTTACAGTTCCTCTCTCTCACCTCCTGCTTCCCCTTAAAAAAGAAAAAGCCTCAAATGCTCATAATGCAGTGCATCTGGTGGCCTAAATATGGGTGTTACCAGATTCCCCAGTGACATAAAGAGGCCAGAATTTGAGAAGCTGAGAAAATGACTTAAGCTTCCACAAGAAAACTTGACCTGGAACGATTAACCTGAGAACAACACCAGAACAATGTCCCAGAAAGCTCATTCCAAGACAAGTTTCTGCTGGGAAAAGTTTAGAACTTCAGGACTGCTGAGAGTTAAGTTCTCACATTTACAGTGGACACAATGAATTCATTTGGACATGCAACACTCTTAGAACCCAGGTGAAGAAACAACTGCCTTTTGCTACATCATTTCCTAACCTCCTTATAAAAATGCTAGGTGTAATATGCCACGATATCCAGTACTTTTGGCATCTGCCTACAGTATAAATAAAAATTTTGTTATGCAGTTGCAAAACCATCAAGCTCCTTTGAGAAATGTCCTTCTCACACTCAAATCTAATTACCAAGGACCATTCCTGATCACCTTTACAAGTTTTGATACACTTAAAAACGTTTTCTTCAACTATAGTAAGCATTTTTAAATTTTTTTTCCTCAGATGTGAGAAGTAAAATAAAATACTGTGTTCTGTCCTTAAATAAAATTGCCTACACAGCTACTTTTGATCCATGAGTGCTTGTTCTCCCTCCCAATTTTCTCTGCCAACCACCCCCCACAAGACACACTTAGATTATTTGATTGGAATTTTTTTATTAGCCATCTGCTGTGCAGATGAACACATGGAAAAATTACAAACCAAAGAAAGAGAGGCAGATAAATGGGCTTTCACTAACCTTTTGCCAGGGTGGGGAAGCTGAAATGACCCGTGAAGGCCGAGCCAAAGGGAACTAAAGCAGGCAGCAGGTTTGTTCCAGCCGGCTGATGAGCAAGTGAGCAAGCAGCCAGAGCTGGTGGCTTGGGAGGGAAGGAGGAGCACACCAGGGCAGATGAGTCATTAGCTACCAAATTAGAGAATAAGCAGCTTGGAATTGCAAATAACTGTATGAGTCTGGGAAGTGAAGAGGAAGAGACACTTTCTGTCAAACTGCCCTGAGCTGACAAACATCTGCGTTTTTCCCTCAGTAGGGGATCTGCCCCTGCCTCCTCTGCCAGCCCTCCCTGTGTGCCAGCAGGAGGCTTCTCCCCAGCAGCTGCAGACCTTGATCTTCCCTGGGAAATCCAGCTTGGTTAGCAGGAAAGCGCAGAGAGCTGGCACGGGGTACACACACCTGGGAAGGAGCGCTGGAGAGCCGCAATCGCTCCTGGGCGTCCCTCATTCCTGCAAACCTCCCATTGTGGGAGGTGCTCTCTGCACCAGTTAAAAGTCTTTTTATGGTCAAGATGGTTGCAATGTTGCCAAAATGCTGAGATTGCTGAAGCTGCTTTGATGGCCTACGAAGGTCTTCAAAAGCCTGAAGCAAAGGAGACGTGATTAGTCTCCACAACAAAATTTTCAAATACTCTGGTGAGGAAAAGTCAATGAATAAAAAGCAAACCACAACCTCTGACCTACACCTTTGTTACCTAATTTTCTGTTAGAACATACCTCTGCTGACTGTAAAACCTAAAACTTATAATTATGAAGCTGAACACATTTTTATTATGGTTGGATGGTTGTGGGTGAAGTACCTTTTAAAAGCAAAATGACTAGAGACCTTTCACAACCAAAATCTCAGATGCCATTTGAAAAGCAAGAGGATTCAGATTCAAATCCAACAGTTTCAAACCTGATCAAGACTGTACTGAAGCCAAAACACCACAGGCCTTAATTTCTCAGACATCACCTATATAGGAGAAGAGATTGGGGGTTTTTCAGTGGGGTTAACAAACTCCTCATTGTTCTCAAAATATTTCTGGTCTAATATAACCAAAAAATTGTGAGAATAATCAGATATTATTTGTATATTATTATACTTTAATTTATTGTCTTATTATATTTTATTTATAGGTGATACATATTTATTTTTTACAAAATCCTACAGGATATGCTCACAAGATTTCAATGTCATTGCTGCAGATTAATCAGGGTCTAACCCTCAGCCTACATGAAAATAACACCTCCTCATACCCCCTCTGAATAAAACTATTAGCCTTAAAGCACCCCATCCTACTTTGTTCACATTTTGTTCACATTTCCACTCACAAAATAATTCTTAATCCCTCTTTTTGGGCAGGCTGTTTCTGCTTTGTTTTCTGTAATCATCAGTTGCCTCACAAGGTGTGACAAGGGAACAGGTCATAGCATCACCGTGCCTCACTGCCCTCTCCAGTAGCACCTTCTGCCTGGCATTGTACGAGTCCTTGCTCAGTGGTTGGCATTAAGCTTTCATGTTAGTGACTAACCTATACTTCAGAGTACACTTTGGTGCCTTGCCCAGGTTTAGCACATAATTATGCCTTTAGTGTTTCTGCTTTAGTTGGTGCTAAGACTCGAGTCCCTTTCTCCTGCCAGCTGAAATGCAAATACATATGGAAGTCATATGCATCTTTTCCATTGTGATTTCTAGTTTTGCAATCTTCTACCAGTTAGTTCCACATATTTCTGTTTCTTGGGCTCTTTGCAGCTGACATTTCTCTTTAGACACCTACATCTCTATAGCACAGGAACATCAAATATATTTCTATACCCCTCTCAGATCACTTTTTGATGACAGAAACATCACAAACAGTCTGGCACACCTTCAGTCTGCAGCACATTTATTCTGTGAATATTAAGGGAGACTTTGCTTTCCAGTCCAGTCAAACCAACATATTTAAATGGGTAAAGGAAAGGGGGAAAAAAAAAAGGAATACTTCTCTAACATAATTACATACTTATAAATAGCATGCTTTCCATGTGTGTCAGATATCAAATAGCTTAATGACAACTGATAACTGGCTGATTTCTGCAATCTGCCATCAGCTGCTATTTTCAAGAGAACATGAGCTATTCCTAATACTGTAGTTCAACTCCACTTAGTTGTGTAGGAAGCTTACATTTTTCAACCAGATGGCAGGTATATACTATTTTAACCAAAATCCTGTTTTAAGAACAGTGGTTGATATAATGACAGTGCTTGACAGGCCAAGAGGAATTTAAAAAAAAAATTAAAAACTAGGTAACTACATAATACCATTTAATATTGGCCTTTAAAAATATAACATGCTTTTGAACAGCAACAGATGGGCCAGGCAATCAGGCTGCATGACCTCATTTGCTGGGAAAAACAAGGTGTTTTGTTTAGTTTTCTTTAATTAAACTTCAGCTTTTATTTTCAAAATATACTTTGTAGAAAAAGGATGCGATTTTCCTCATGTGTGTATCAAGCCAAAAAACCTCTTCTCCCTGAGTCAAGCAGGGATGAGCTGTTTGTACAGTGTGATTAAATCCATGCAACTGCTTTAACACCCAACAGAGTGGAAAAGACACTCCAGAATATAGGGTTTGATATGATATAAATAACTCGTTGTTAAATATCTCTATCATTAGAGCAATGTCTACTAATTAGGAAATAAATCGTTTACACTAGCATTTCTACGGTAGCAGAAGACATTATCCTGTTCTTTTTCGTTGATGTTTCCTAAACAGCAACAGAAACAGATGCTGTGAAATCCACTTTACATCTCACAGAAACAAAGTAATTCTGCATTTTTTTGAAGTGCTGTAGCCTGAACACGTTTTTTCCCCCCACATCCCAGTAAAAAACATCAGTAACAGTGCCTTTTGGGATCTGATCCACTGCAATCTCATTTTGCTGCCCTTAACATAAGACATGGTTTCCCCTTCTGTACTTACATTATGTCTGGAATCCTCTCTTCAAGCACAAATGGAGAATCAAGGGGCAAAGCAGAGGCTGGGTGACTGAGCAGCACACTAAAACACCCCAGGTGATCACTGTGGCTTCTCCTCTCTGCTGTGTCAGAGACTTCCCTTGTATTCAAAGCTCATTTCAGTGGGGAAGAGCCAATGTCCTACCAGTCAAACACACTGAGCCTTCAGATCCTTTAAAGCTCTACCAAAGCATTTAGCAGTAGATGTCTCTATATTTACTGTTGTCTTTTTTTGGATATATGCCTGTGCAAGAAGGAAGCAAACTCTCTTTATATTTCACATCCATTCGCACTACATTTTTTTCAGGGTGTTGCTGAAAGAAAAAAATTTCCCAAGCTAGCTCAGCTCCAAATGGCCAACTACACAACCATTTCTTTTCCTCTGGTTGTCCTGACTCAGTTATTTTCCCACACGTTCCTGATGTGGTGAATGACTTGTCTGAGCAAGCAAGATAATGCTTTAGGCAGCAGATTAGAAAATGCAAACGCGCAGGGAGTCCTATAGGCACCTCCTGGGTTGCATCCTGCAGTGAGGCTTGGTTTTCTATCCCCAGCTGAAGCTGCAGGAGGTGCTCATCTCTCTGAAGGCTCACACTGGGGATCTCAGGCCCTGAGTGAGGTGCTACCATGCCCCCATGTCCCAGCCCTGTGTCTGAACATAAATAGCAAGAACTATTTCTGCCAGCAGTGGACACCAAGGTTTGGCCCTGCTATTAACTGCAGTAACACCAGGTTGCTAATCCAGGGCAGACTATTTCAGCCAGGACAGATGTATCACTTACTGGGGAGAAAGGAGGACAGCCCAGAAACACCTCCATTCCTACTGCATCACTTGTATGTGGCTGTGGCAAAAAGGTTAAGGAAAACCAGGGATAGAAGGGGTTGGGCTGGTATTTGCCCCCTGGATCAGCAGGGTGGCTTTGCTTGCCCCATACCTCCCCCCCAAAAAGGACAAAGCCGGTCCTCATCCCTTGCACCCACCTCCTCATGGCAGGGACCACCACGTAGAAGTGTCCTAGGCTTGTGGGGTCCTTACTTACACTGCCTCCTAAACAAAGAGTCTCAGGAATATCATCTATAGAGAGAACAGCACCACATATTCATCTCTGACCACTCTAAGAGCCACACGGTAACAAACATCAAAATATCAGGAGTTTCCCAGAACAGGCTGCCCAGCAGGGATGTGCTATCCACATCTCTGGAGACTCCAGTCTGGCCTGACTGGATCAAGCCTTGAATAACCTTGACTGATCTCACAGTTGGCACTGCTCTGAGCAGGAGCTTCTGGAATCCTCTTCTGTTTGACCTCATTCAAACAAATGTGCTGCTGACCACTGGCTCTCCAGCCAGCAAGTCCTCACAAGCTCAGCCCCTCCACAATCCTCACAAGGATTTTGAAGCAAATTAACTACAAAAGCATAGCAAGGTACCCTCCTTCAGCCAGAAAGGTCTCCAGACTAGGGTTCTCCTAATGACTAATAGCACGCACTGAAGAGCTTCTAACACATACAGGGTTGGGAGTCAAAGAGTGCAGAAATAAACAATGTCTCAGTTATAAAGAAGGATTTTCTAGATCTTTCTGTAAGCTTTTACCACTTTGTCTGTAAGCTTTTACTATAGAGTTTCCTTTTTTTGATTTTTTTCCCCCACTGATAAAAAAATCTACATGGAATTAGCAAGGAAAAAAGATAGCACTTTTAAAATATTTAGAATAACTGAAAATTTATTGCCACATTAAAATCTCTACTGGAATTGGGAGTGAATTTTAGACATGGCAACAATGAAACAATGCTGAGAAGGAACACCCTGACACCTCTTTTCACAGGCTTTTCACTTGAAATTACAATTACAGTGATCTAAGTAGGAAAACAATTCTGACATTAAAAAAAAAAGCTGTAATAAAAGAAAACACTCTTTTCAGTTTGCAGGGAGATCTTGAGTCACATTACAGGTGTGCCTGATCCACAGAGCACACCCTGGCTGCTGGCAGGATGGGTCTGCCAGCTGCCCCTCACCGTCCTCCCCCAGTTACTGCCTCAGACAGAGCTCAAGAGCACAGCTGAGGCACCCAGGGTCACCCCACCTCTCAGCAGTGCAGAGTGCCACGACAATTTCTCCCTGGCAGGAGCATGGTATGGGGCAATGGCAAGGCAGGAACAAAACCTATTCCTGCTGCAAGGACATCCCAAGAGCTTCAGCATCTCGCAATGCCAGTCAGTCTGGCTCCCTTCCATCTGACTCATGCCCGCATACCAGCACAGCTGGCACATGGCTGTGCAGGAAGGGAAGCTTGATTAATGCTAAAAGGTATTTTAGTCTGGATCTCAGGAATGGTATCCACCTGTCTTCCCTAATACCAAGGTTTTTTAGCTCATTCCCTGTGCTCAGCCCAAGAGCCTCAGCAGTTTGGGCTCAGCACGCCTGACTAGCAGTGGTCCCACGAGGGGCAGAAGGGTTTCTGGACAGAGTGATGTACTTCAGATATTCAGAGTACCCAGACCCCATTTAAAGTTTCACAGCAGGAGAAGAAAAAGAGAAGAAGAAAAAACAATTTTAAAAGGTACAATAAATGTGTTCACAGAAACCTGAAACACAGACAGACAGTAGCCCTGTTATCATTGCTGCAGCTGGTACAAAGACAGCACGTTTTCACAGCTGCAGTCACATTTCCAGTTTCTTCTCAGACCTACCTGGAGGGACTGAATAATTTGCATCTCTCTTTTTCCCATATTATTTGCACATTCCACATATTATTTGCATTTATCGTGAAAGGGTGGAGAATAAGAGTGCTTACTGGAAGAAATAAATACATTTAAAAAACAAATCAGTCAGTGCTGCCAGTCAGACAGATGCAAAAGTTGACAAAACACAGCCTTTCATTATTTTTTCATTCCAACCAATGCACAAAATACATGAAATATAAAAGAGTGCCTCACATAGATTTTTTCCAGCTGAATGGAGCTTTGACAGTCAAGAACACTGCATTTTTCACATAATAAAATGTGATTTTCCATCAATTTTACCAGTAATGAAAATGTAACATACAGCACAATTGCTTGAAAGCCAAGAAGCTGAAGCCAAGGGTGAGGTTAGAAGTTGCAAAACTGGGAGCCTCAGGGGAAGAGAAGTGGTGGCTAGGCAAGAACTGGTTCTCTGCCATTCACTGAGTTTTCCACAAATGTCCCCCCTCCCCCCAAAAGGGCTCCCCCTCCTTCTGTTCCTGGTGCTCAATGGGAGGGGCAGCCAGAGCAAAACCATCCATCTGGTTCCCATCACAGGAAGGACTGCCTAGGCTAGCTCCTGCCAAAGCCTGTCATTAGCAATCAGCATGAGAGAGAACATGAGAAAACGCAGCACAGCTAAGACAACAAACCTAATACTTTTAATACACTAATCACAACAACAGTACTCGATTTTGTTCTGTATAGAAATATCACAGGAGTCAGATGGATCATCCTGGTAGCCTCATTTTATCAGGGTAATTATTGTAACAGGCAACAAAAATGTTATTTTTTTATGCCACAGTAGATCCATCAGCACCTATTAGAAGCATCTACAGGAGTGAAATATGGCAAAGAAGGATCATTTGATTAAGCAGGCGCAAAACCTTGCTACCTATTAATACACTTTGTCTCCTTTTAGCTACAGCATGATAGACACAGAATGTAAATCCTAATGCTGCCACGGTAATCCAAGATCTAGTATTTTATGAAAGCTTGGAGAGATGACCAAATTGCTCACATTTTCTTGCCACAGAAGTTCAGCACAACCCTCCCCACCTCCCCTAGCCTTTCCAACCATGCAGAGCAATGCCAGCATTTCCACAGTTTCCACAAACTGTTTATCTTGCATATCATCCTTTAAAATCTATTTTATCACTCTTTCATTTCAGATAGCTGGCGGTGGAAAAAAAAAGCCAAACCAACATCCAAGCAGTCTATAGCAGTATCTCCTACAGCTGCTGCCATGGGAATGAAGATCTACAGGGATATTAGGACCTTGTACCACTGGGTACTGCACATGGATGAAAGCAGAACTGGACTTTGCAGGCATAGTTTTCCCCCCACCTCAGCAATATAATCACACACTCCCCTAATTACTGAATAAGAGTGGATGCTAATTACCTATCCAAAGTAATGAAATCTGACTAGGGTCAAAAGGGATATGACAGTGAGGAACAGAGAGAGGCAGCAAGCTCCAATCCTTTGCTATCCTCCTAACCTGCCTCAAACCTTAAACCAGATCTCTCAGGAGTTTGTTTCCTCCCCACAGGCTACACAAACTCCTTGTGTAGACTGCATCCCCAGGTCTCTGAGAGCCACATTCTCCCCATCACTTTGACAAGAACTGCTCCTGCTCCACTGGCACAATCCTGCCATTCTGGGAGAGCACACTGGAGCAAATGAACATTTTGAGATCTCCAGGAGAGCAGCCTGAGATCAGCTTTGCATCGCAATGTCTCCCTTGATCTCTTTGCACCTGAGTAATAACAACAGCACAACTAACACTCACACAGCAGCAACAAAAACTGATGAGTTTCTTCATAAACCCCTCCGCTTCCTACAGTTCCCTGTACTGGAAGAAGGGGACTGAGATGGGAAATAAAGAAGAAACCTCCTTCAGGAAGAATTACCATGTCTCTGCTTAAGGATGACATGGCTCAAACTCCCTCAGGACTGTCCCAGGCACATCACTGTCACCTGGCTTGCCTCTCTCTATCTCCCTGCTTTTGTTAGGCTGTTCCCACGCACATCTAAGAATATTCTGATGAGTGAATATGAATAACAGCTCTTTCTTCCTCCTTTCAGGAAACTATTTCCCCATTTGTTTCTCTCCTCTCCCTGCTTGGTATTTAGCTGCAAACGTTAATGACCCATTTAAGAGGAGGAAAGCACCTTCTAGGAATGACTTGCCCCAGGCTGTGAGCTGCTCAGAAGTAAATCCCATAATTTATACTCTCTTTGGTCAAAGATGAACATTCCCAGGACCAAAGAAAAGCACAGGTAGAGAGAGAGATGGAAAGGGAGAGGAGCTTGTCATGTTCTCTCTTGCACATTTTGCTATGTTTGTTATTCTAGTGCTTTAAAAAGTAAAGCCCTGGGATATCAGGGCTGAGCCCCAGGCCAAGTCTGCTCTGACTTGCTGCCATGTAATCAACAAGAAACTTTTCAAAATACCTTCTTTCTTCTCTTTTGCTCATTTATGTCTCAGCCTGCTACACAGAAGTTAAGACAACACTCCAGAGGGTCAGACAGGCATCAGTGCCACATCCCAGGATGGGACCACACCTGAGGGTAGGGAGGTAGCTCCTCTGCAGGAACCTGGGAGTCCTCACCCCTGACCTGGCTGTCTTTATCACACCTCCTGCCCTTCATTCCTGCTGTCTTGGCTTGACACTGCATGCTCACCTGCGGGCTGGTAAAAGGCTGCATGCTGGTTGGACTCCTTCAGGTTGCTTGCTGGATCCTGGTGACCATTCCCCCTCCCAGGAGCACGATGCACAACCATGGGTTACAAGCAGGAACAAGCCATAGAGCACTGCACATCCAAGAGAGCTGCAGAGCAGGACGAGATGGAGAATAAGGATAGACAGCTCTGTAAAAAGCAGGTTTGAATGAAGAGATATGGTGGAAACAGAAGCTGACCCCTAAAAAATGGAAAAAGAACAAAGAAGGTTGTGGAAGGGCAACCCGTCTGCTGTAGACTGAGCAGCTGGGATTGTGAAAGAAACAACCAGGTTACTGCTGATGGATTGATGAACAAACAGTTCAACTTCTCTCCTAGACCTCCCATCACAGGAAGATGGAAATGGTGTGCTAAAATCTTCATGAGGTAGAGCTAATAGAAATATATCTTTCATTTATCCCTTAAAAGTCATGGATCACAAAGGGTTTTCCTCCCTTCCACCATTCCTCTCACCTCTGAAGCATTTCCCCTGCCTTTCTGTACTGTAAAGCTACACTTCAAAATAGCAGAGGATACTGTGTATAGGTAGCCAGCCTGCTGTTTAGACACAGCATAAACAACATAAAGAAGAAAAAAAGCAGAGGGGAAGAGACCGGCAGATGGGGTAAACTGTGCAGGCAGGCATTGCAGCCCAAGTGTTATTGAAATATGCTGAAGAACCATTTGCACAACTTTTAACTCCCTAGTTTTTACAAGCTTAAAATGCAAATACAAAATCTGACTGCAAGGCAGAAAGTTGGGAGCTCAAGTTTCAGCTCAGAACTACATTCACAGCACTATTGTACTTAAGGTTATAAAAATAATGCATCTATACAGAAAAGGCCGATTTGGCATGTCTCTAAACTAAAAAAAAAAAAAATAAAAACTGATATCATTTGAAGATGCAGAAAAGGAAAAACAGTGTAAAACATGCTTTTCATCAGTTGATCATGTATCACTTGTTTTTAAGTGACTATATATATACCATTTTCACAGAAGTGTTTGCCAAAAATTTAATAAAGCTTCTATGAATGTGAAAGAGTACCTCAATACTGTTTGGTTACCCTACATTTGCAAAACAGCTTTGGACAGATTTTAAATGCATAATGCTTGCTATTATATAGACTATGTACAGTACACTTAGCAGAATAATACCCAAAAACTGCAAAAATATATCCAGGACTATTCATGTTAGAAAAAAAAATACTTCCCTTCCCTTTCACTTGCAATTACTGCAAAGCCAAATGGAGCAGGCTGCAAGGAGAGGGCAAGCACCCAGCAACACCTTGCCTGAGAACACACCAAGCATGTAGGCTCTGCTCTCTGCACCCTTCCCAGAGCCCATCTGAGATCCCTGAGTTTCAAACTACATCAGGGCAGCTGAGCTGTGATGTTCTCATTAATGCTAAACTTTGTTTTGATGAAGTAAATGAATAATTATGTTTGTGTCCTAAGTGGACTATAAATCACCAAGGCATTTAGCTATTTACCTTAGTAATGTCAAACATACTTTGCAATGGCCAAACACAATCCACATGATAAATTTATGCAGCTGAAGTCTTCAGACCACCAGTAGTTTCTGCCTTAAAACCCTCATGACTAAGGAGAGAGGCAGGACAAAAAGGAAAATGGGGAATAAGTACCAGTGACCTGAAGTGGCACAGTTTTCCCAGAGGATATGACAAGTGGAGGCAGAATAAAATAAGCCACAACTGAAAAGGCAGAGGTAATACTTTCAAATTCGCATTTCTGCGACCTCACGCTGTGTGTCAGCAGAAAGATGGGTGCTTGCAGAAATTGGTGCAAAAGATGGGATCTGTGGAGGCTGAGCCACAGATCAGATTTGGAATCTGCCTTGGTCCACTGCTGGGGCAGACGTGCACCCATTGACGCTGTTTCAGCTCAGCTCACCTCCTATGGGGTTTGTCTGGGGATCCACTAAGGGGACTGGTGCCAAAGATCCCACAAAAATAGAGAGTCACAATGCATTGCCTCCCTTTTCACAGAATCATAGGCTGCTTTGGGTTGGAAGGGAGCTTTAAAGGTCAAAACCCATGCCATGTGCAGCGACATCTTCAACTGGATCATGTTGCTCAGAGCACCATCCAGCCTGACCTTGAATGTACCCAGAAATGGGGAATCAGCTTCCTCTCTGGGCAACCTGTTCCAGTGCCTCACCACTCTAGTAAAAATTTCCTTATATTCAGTCTAAATTCCTCTTTTAGTTTAAAACCATAACCACTTGTGCTGTCAATAAATGCCCTGCTACCAAGTGTGTCCCCATCTTTCTTAGGTCAGATATTAGAGAAAAGGTTTTTCACCCATAGGGTATTGGGAAGTGGTCACAGCACCAACCCTGACAGAGTTCAAGAAACCTTTGAACAATATTCTCTGGCACCCGGTGTGGCTTTGGGGATGGTCCTGTGCAGGGCCAGGAGTTGGACTCGATGACCCTTATTCTGTAATTCTTATAAGCCCCTTTCGCGTATTGGAAGGCTGCTCAGAGGTTTTCCCAGAGCCTTCTGTTCTCCAGGCTGAACAATCCCAACTCTCTCAGCCTGTCACCACAGAACTGCTCTTGCTCTCCAATCATTTTTATGGCCGTCCTCTGGACCCGCTCCAACATGTCCACGGCTTTACTGTGCTGCGGATGCCAGAGCTGGATGCAGCACTCCAGGTGGGGGTCTCACGGGAACGTAACAGAGGAGCAGAATCACCTCCCCTCTTCCCTTCTGCTGAGACGATCTTGATCTTTAAAGAGGCCGGATCCGCCTGCGGGGCCCTCCCCCGGCCGCGCCACCGCCATCGCCGCGCCTGGAGGGGCCTCTAGCGGCTCCCGCCGGGCATTCCCGATCCTCCTCCCGAACATTCCTCCTCCTCACGCACCCGCACGGAAAACGCGTCCAGGGGCTACCCCTGCCACTCGCACACCCCGTGGGCTTCGCTTCTCAGAGTCGGCTGCCGGAGCCGGTGCAAACACAGCAGCAAAAGCAGTCGGTGCTGACGAGGATGCCGAGCGACCCGCGGCTGCCACCCACGCTGCTGCCGTCAGCCCCGCGCACACCGGGCACCAGCTCTGCTGCTTGCCAAGGGCTCGCCATCCCCAGCTATGGATGGCCCAGCCCCTTACCTCTGTTGGAAGGCTGGCATGCTTGGGGTGAGCAAGCTCCAGATAGCCCAGAAAACTTTAATCTTATTTTTCCTTCCAGTTTCTTGCAATGAAACCTGGATTTGCAGCATGATCTGGGTCAACTCATACAGTATGTCAACATTCACCGATCAGTTTGGAAAAGGGGACAACAGCGAGGCTGAAGGCTCGGACGGCTCCAGGGCTGTATTTGCTGCATCACAGATAAACACCCCACTCACCCTGCCAGTGTCCCCCCATGGGGAAGCAATTAGGCAGGCAGCAGTCAATTGCTCATGGGAACATTTGTTGTGACAGAATTTCCCAACACCAAGTCCAGCACAATTACATTAGAGTCACTTTTTAAATCCCATTTAGTGGAATACCAAAGGAAAGGCAAGCCCATGCCCCACTGCATTCCACTCACTTCCAAGCCCTGTATTTATGGATAGTGTCACTAAATAAGAGTGTTCAGGTGCAAAGGGACCTTGAGAAGTCTGCAGCTTTTTCCTCAAAGTAGGGCCAACCCTGAGTCCATGTGATGTTGCACAAGGCTCGGTTTACCTGGGCCTTGAAAACCCCTGAGACCAAATCTCCTAGAGTCTCTTTAGACATGTTATGTATAAATGCACAATTTTCCTCTTGGAGATATTCTTATCTCAATATTTCCTCAGAAAATCCCACTCCAGTTTGCAGTACTTGTCCCTTAGAGCTGGCTACATTTTTTCACCAACTTTTCCAAAGATAGGGGCAGGCTTCAGTAAGGTCTCCTCCAAAGCCATCTCCTCAGGGCTGAACAAACCCGTGTCCCTCAGTCTCTTCTTTCAGAGCACATGCTCCAGGCCCCTGGCCATCAGAAACCCAGCCATTTGACTGTTTCACACGATGTGCCACTCATAGGTTATAGAAAGTAACAAAAATGTTTCAAATACACATGTGAAGACACAGGTCCAAATTTCAATAGTTCTCCAATAAAAAGGCAACAAACCAGCTGTGCATTTATTTAAAGGAAAGGCAGACAGAAGAGGCCATCTCTGTCTAAAAAAATAAAAGCAACCCTCCTTCAAGGCAGCAGAGGGAACCTACTTACCATTTTTCACTTGGCTCTCTGTGAAATACACATGAACATACTTAACCCCTTGAAAACTTAATACCTTCAAGAGAAGTCATGCTCCAAAATACTAGCGTGCTTTGTACGAGTCTTCTGATTCACATACCAACAGGAGTATAGTGATCATTTGTTGCAGGTAAATTATTTGCAGGAAGGTCATATTAGAAAATAACATGCTGCAGTCCCAGAGACTGTGCTCAGTGCCCAGCACTTGGGGAAAACTACAAGAATGATTAGGACCTTTATATATTTTAAATAATTAAATATTACGAGCTCTGAATACAACACCCAGGTGAAGGAAGCTCAGGAGGTGTACCTGGCCAGCCTGGGAGATTAGTCTTGCAGCAGCCCTCCTCCTCTGCTACAGCCACAAGCCATAACCTTGGGCAGAGCTGCTAGGAGGTGCCAGTCAGAGCAGAAACTGAGCCCAAGCCCAACTCTTGTACCTGTTCAGGGGCCCTGGCAAGTCACTGCTGCATAAGTAGGAAACCCAGCCTCTGTGGAAAATGACATTTGTACACACATTTGAGTTGACACTGTCAAGAGCTGCCACCCAAATGCTGGCACAAACACAGCACCCCAGCTCAGAGACACCAAATAAAACTGATTCAGCTGCCTTTTTGAAACCCAGGAAGCTGACACCAAAACCACCCAGTCAGACTGGTTAGCTGGCTATTCCATTGCTCTGCATCAGAGTCAGGGTTTCCAGCCTCCTCCCCAAGCGAGCTGGAAAGATGAGCTGTCACCATGACAGAGCTGCATGGAGATATAATGAAATCACCAGCAAGGCTCCCACTGACCTCAGGTAAACTCTAGAACACACAATGACAGGCTCCAGAGAAACTCGGCAAAGACAATGAATATCACTACTCTTTTGGATAAGAAAGAAAAGTTATTTTTTGTTCTTTTCCCATACATTTCTGGGGACATTATTTGGAAGCTTCTCTCCAACTAACAGCTAATTGCTTTTCTTCCCCCATTGGTTGTATTTCAAAGATAAAACCATCACACTTATTTAGACCAAGAAGGTATCAGAACAGTCAGTGAACAGTGCAGACTCTTCAAGATCTACACTTGATCTGGAAGGCACATCTTTATTGTTTCAGCTGCAATCAGTCATTATTTTTCAAATTAACCAACACGAGGAAAAAAAAATCTCCATTACTACTCAGCATGCCAAAGCATACTTGAACTGCTTCAACATGCTACGCTGGAATTAAAACAAAGAGTTATTTCAGGTTTGTTTTAATTTATTACTAATGTGTCAACTGTTTTAGGATCCTTTGCCAAGAGCAGCTGCCCTTTGCTGAGAGCTAATGAAGTTAAGATCAAAAGCACTGTGTCCTGGACCAGACCAATGCCAGGGATCCGATGGAACTGCAGGGCTGAGAAGTGCAGTGCACGGTGCCTGGCACAGATGTGATGTTTAAAGCATGGATCAGAAGTGAATTAAAGTTTGGAGTGGTTGCTTACTCTACAAGATCAACTTCCCCAGATTAGCTACTCCCTGCTTGGCTACCCAGAAGGGTGTACAGAGATCAGTAACTGCACCTATCAGCAGCAGGTCATTTCTAAACTGGTGTTAACCACTACCTCTCTGTCTCTGTTTGACACACTTGCAGGAGAAGCTGAGCATCAAGTATGGTTAGAAACAGGGAGTGCATGACATGGATATGAATGTTGTGTCCTGGGTCTGCAAGGATGAGCTGCAGTGCTGGGAGCAGCAGGGAGCCCTCCTCCCTCTGATTCCAGAGATCACTACAGCACAACGTCACACGGACTGGACAGCAGACACAGCTTGTTGATCCCATCACCCCTGCAGCTCTGCATTGCTTGGAGTGCTTTGGGAAGAGGCCGTGAGGCACTGATGCCCTGCCAGCCTCGGAGGAACAGCCAGGAGGTAATGAATTCGGTGTCAAGGGCTGCAGCAGGGCTGAAGTGAGCAAGAGGCTACCAAAATGCTTTGAGAATGACCCAGTGCGTGACAGGGAGACAATCTCAACACAAACACGACAGATCAATGGAGAGACTCCCACCTGCACAAGCATGTTCACAGCATGAGAGGTGTCACAGCACCCAGCCAGAGCTGAGACCTGGCTCCAAAGGGCTGGCAACCAGGGTGCTAATTCATAATGCATCCGTAAACACCTTTATTTCTCTGGAGCTACATCAAGGTCTGGAAGCAGAAAAAACAGTTACTCCAAACCAAAACTTGGCACAGTGCCTCTGCTTGTGATTATTTAAGAGCCAACACATTCCCAGAACAGTTAATAGCTCTGTGCTCTGCTCAGAAAGAAGGACTCCACAGAAACAGAAGTGGAATAAAGAGAGAGGCAGCAGTGCTACCAAAACACCAAAGTTACAAACGGTTTGGAAACAGGTCAGGCATCAATGACACACAACTTCTGCAAGGACCCCCAAAGCACAGACTTGCCAGGTATCACAGACACAGTTCAAAAGTTCTTTCTGCTATCAGCTATGAGGCTTCAAATGGAGACTTTGCCCAGTCTGGGAAATAACCCTTTCAAACAAAAGGCATGCGCATTCGGCATAGAGTCCAAGAAGCAAGAAACAAGAGCCAAAAGACATTTGGAATCATGACCTATTGGGAAAAACTCAAATGTTTAAGAGGTTACAGAGGTGGCAGATACACCCTGAGAATATAGAGATCTGAGGCCAGATAACTGTTTGAAAAGGATAGTCAGCAATTTTTCTACTGCACAAAGAAGAACAAAACCTTACTATACACCTAAAAATTTTTGAGGGTATCATGAAAGTATTTTTCAGATATGAGAGTAAAGGCCTAACACAGGATTTGCTGATGGGTTGTGAAACCACCTTCATCAGAGGTTTTGAAGAAGCCTTCTTAGGGGCAAGGAGATGGATTAGAAGATATCTGTAAGTCACTTCTGGCCCTGAATTTCTAAGAGTATTCCAGTTCCACTGGTATATCCTTTCTTGTCAGTAGGGTTTTATTATTAACCTTAAAAAAAAAAAATCTTGTCCTTCATTGACTTCTGTGATGCCAATTCTCATTTTCTTGCTTCTTATTTTATTTAGTCAACACATCATACAGCTCTGTATCAAACTACAGGGAGCAAAACTTCTTGTGTTCGTACACATAACGGATATGATGGACACAGAAAACACCCTGTTTTAAAGCCCTGCTAGCTTTAAAACAAAATAGATTGATTTACTCCATGGTAGCATACCCTTGAGTCTCGCACAACACCCCCAGACACTAGCTTATCAAAAATAGAGAATTTTACTGAGCAGCAGAAGGTCAGAGGTGATGGGCAGCAGGGGATAATTGAAAGATTTAAAACTAAAACTAACATGTAATAGTCAGATCTGTTTCCTGTTTCCAGAGGTAAAGGAATTTCCTGTTTCCAGAACTGGCTATTTAAAGAAAATCCTGACAACAGAGAGTTTGGGTCTTTTTCCTATTAATGCCAATGAAAATAAATTAATAGGGCCGGTGTTCCTGAGCTCATTCTTTGGAGAGGAGTGGCCTCTCATTTGCAAGCCACACAGATCATCACACTGCCAGGTGACAGAGGATGAAGAGGAGGTTGTGGCCCTGGAAGGCTCAGCAAGAGGGCTCTGCCATCAGCCTCTTCTTTCAGTTCATGCCACAAATACTGAAGTCAATCCAGACTGACTAGTAGGAAAGCAGAAAAAACAAAAGGCCTTACAGCCAGCTAAAAATCCCAGCTGCCACAATTATTTGATGAAATACCCAAAGATTTCTTTTCTACAAACAGGAAGCTGGATTTTTTTCATTCTAGCTGTTTTTGCAGTCAGTCAAGGAGGGGAAAATAATTTTTTAAAAAAATCTAGATTGTTCACTCGTGCAGTATTTCTGTCATGCTGTAATTTTTGTGGTTTTCATCTCTGCTCCAGGGCAGTTGAAACAGCTAAAAATTGGGGTGGAAAAAGGTGTACTGAAAGGTGCAGCCCTGGTGGAAACTGCAGGCGAGCTCTGGCATCCTCACTATTTAAAAGGTTGGACATTGGAAAGGCACTTGTGTTGTACACTGTGCCTTTTGAAAATGAAGGTTTCATAGATTTTAAATAGCTAAAATTGCTCTTAATTTTTTTTCTTTATTTAAGTTACATTTGCAGGTTTTCAACACTTAAGCAGCAAAATTCTGTCCAAGTTTGGTCGTGAAGAAAAAAAGCTGTGTGGCCATTTGTACTGTATTGCATCAGGATTTCATAGTGATTTGTGAAGGAAAACCAAACTGATTGGTTTGCAGAAGGGTGAGCTGGGCCCAGGACTTTCACCCAGGAGATCATGAAGGTAGAGGGAAGCTGGTGCTACTTGGGGACAGAGCCAGGTGGTGTGACATCCACCACTCTGCTCAGCTCACACATTCACAGGCTTGCAGCTAGGGACCCTTCCACAGTAGCAGAGGTAAAAAATACACAAAGAGGTATTTCTAGAGATGGAAACAAGGCAGCCTGTGAGCAGTGTTCTGCTTCCTGCTCTCCAGGGGCCCACTTTATTCTTCCATGCATACAATGACACAGGGTTCAAAGCTACACACTCCTAGTTTTCATCTTAATCAATGAACAAAAACACTAGGGCTCTGAAATTGTCCTGATCTACAAGTAGAGAGCAGAACCTGAGAAGCTCCACCAGTCTTCATAACACTGGTGCTCCTCTTATTCCTGACTCCACAGGAACACACAGTCTTGCCCATCCAACTTTTAGGCAAAGCACATGTAAGCAGGCACAAGTTTCAGGGAGAGAAAGGGAGTGGGACAGGACTGCCACTAACTACCCTTCAGCTCCCTTGCATCACTCCTGTGATTAAGAAACTGGAAAGATTTGTTATGGGGAAACATGAGGGATCCCCAAATCCAAACAGGGGAGCAGGTGGCAAAGACAAATGGATAGAGGAGAGGAGGAGAGGAGATAAGGCTTTCTCTAGCTACAACTTCATATGATGCAGTGCCACACATAGTGCTGGTTTTGCAATGCTTGTTCTGGATGGAGGCTTCATATATTTGCAACATTGAGGTTAAGCATTATTTTGTTATTGGTATTATCTCAGCTGTGAAATATTCGGGGCATTTGAGTCAATGCACAGACAACTGTCAAAAAGTTTGAAAAAACAAATTTCCTGCCATTTTTCAGATTGAAACAGATGCTCAATGGAAACTGGCCTTCTCAGCCTAGCTGCCAAAACCCAAATGGCCTATTGCAAAAGCATGGTCCATTTTTCCTGGACAATTTTTCCACCTGTTTCCTGGCAGCTAATGACACCCAAGAGCAGGGAAACAGCATTGTTTAAGGGTCATGGTCAAAGCCCTACCTACATGGATCTGTGCAAAGTCTGTACTCCAGATCCATTCCCATGGCAGATGCTTTTACCCCATTGCACTCCCAGTCTGGATTTCTACAGACCCAAAAAACTCCATCCTCACTACAAGCAATCTGGACAGCCTTCCTGCTGCTGCCACCAAGGAGGGCTCACATGGAAATCAGCAAAATGACATTTTGGCAACATCAGCTTGTTGAGCCTGCTC
The DNA here is from genome assembly GCA_013398615.1 of Brachypodius melanocephalos. NCBI lineage: Eukaryota > Metazoa > Chordata > Aves > Passeriformes > Pycnonotidae > Brachypodius > Brachypodius melanocephalos. Next base: position 11,216,732 of record VZSR01003049.1, read on the forward strand.
AGAGGTGGCCCCTCCATGTGATGGTCTACAGAAAGGCTGCCCTGGGCAGCCCCAAACACAAAAATCCCTGAGTTAACATGACACTCTCTTTTTAGCATTCTCAACAGCTCAGTGCTTTTTTCTGCTCTGGAATTTCCGAGTGTGCCAGGCACAACGAAGCTAAGGACACGCAGGAAGGTTTACAAAAGATTTTCATAGTGTCATTTTATTTTCTTCCCACAGGTTACAAGACCTACTTGCAGCCAGCAGCTGTCACAGAGCTTACCAGGGCTGTCATGATTGGAGCACACAAAAGCTGCAAACATTATTGCATGCATTTCACAGAGACTGTGGTATTTGCCATGATGCTGTAGGACTCTCAGTGTGCAACCACAGCAGCATTCCCAGGATCTCAGGACTTGAAAAGGCATAGAGCTTGAGGTGTGTTCACTCAGCTCCGAACCATTAAAAATGCTAAAAGGCAAATTCTTGCCTCCTCACTCACTCTCCCTGTAGAGAAATACCAATGGCCACACCAAGTCCCCAGCAGCATCACCAACAGCCATGTGAGACATTTCCTACCAGGGAAGGACCAAAGCTGCTTCCTGAGTGACTGATCCCCAGAAATAGGGCAGACACTAAAACAAGCCTGGAGAACCATGACCAAAAGTCAGGATTACTACAGCACAAGTAGCAATAAGTTATTCGGTAATGTGAAACATCAAACCTCCAAGACCTGCAGTCATTCAGAAAGTCTGGGGAAAGGTAAAATTAGCTCAGATTTCAAAAACAGCAAAGCAAGTGCAAGCTTGACAGCAAGCATTCTGCAGTTCCTGACCTTTGGAAAATATTGGAAAAGGTATTAAGCAGGACAAAAAAAAAATATTAGTACATGCCTAGACAGACTGCCTCTACCCTACTGTTTTACAACTTCCCCAACATACCTCTCCCATGAGGTGGAGGTGGCTGGCAGGGATAAGGAAGGAGAGCTCCCGAGGTCAGCAGTAATAACCTAAGTGACACAACTAACGAGAGCAGAAATCAGTAAGCCTGGCTCACATGCTCACCTTCATCATTGCTAACATCAGATGCCATGCACAGAAGCCATGCCCGCCTTCATCACTGCTAACACCAGTGGGAAGTATTTGCCAAGAATAATCTGATCTAGACCACAGCAAATCATGGAGCTGCCACCAGATTCGCTTCACTGGGAGAAGTGCATGCAGAGCAACCAGAAATTATATTTTCTTTTCAATGTCAAAATCATAGACCAGAGCGAGTTTCTCCAGTTCTTGGCATGTAAACTGTCTCCCACATAACAAAAATGAGGACATCAGGTGTTAAACTGAGGGCTTGCTGAATGGGAAATTTTAAGTGTGGGATGGTACATGATTTTCCTCCCTCATCATGTACAACTAGTGCCCTGGATCCTGCATATTTCTGGCGTTTTGCACTGTGATTTGATGCTACAGTGACTTCAGTCAGAATTAGTAAGACAGCCTGCACACCAAGAAAATATTTAGGCAGTATTTAAAAACAACTTCTGGGTTTGGGGTTTAGGCATAACTGTGAAAAGAAAATCACAGTATGTAGGCTAGGTGCTTGAAAATGTTAGTTCAAGATGTTCTAACATGATTCCTGCAAAAACTTTGTGATCATCATGAACTACTTGGTGCAAAAATTCTCAAAACCTACGTACCTGCAGGCCACATGCAGAATCTAGATCTAAGTTATTCAGGCCATTCAGATAAAAAAGCAATTGCTTATGGCACAAAATGAAACAGAGGGTCACTTCCATCTTGTTCTTCTACAGCCAAACTAATATTTCATTATATATACACTTAAACTTTTAATTGCTGTTGAGATACCATTTACATTTAGTAACTTCAATTTCACATAAAAGCTGTGGCAGTCAATGGAAGAGACAACAGCTCTATGTAGCAGAAGGGAAGATGGTGGCTTACACACAGAGAAAATATATCATTAGCATCATCTCCACAAAACAGGAGAAGCAGCAATGAAACCGGAAAAGGAAAAAAAAGCAGAAGGGCAAAAGCAAATAATAAGTCAGGTAGGTCACACTACACAGGAAAATGGTTAGACTGAAACTAGCTCACAGACAGCTGGAATGCTCCAATAGTCCAGACTTTTTTCAGATTGCATCAAAAAAATTACATTTTAGCTCCTTAAAAGAGAAATCTGTGCTCTCCATTCTATCTGGAGACAAAACTTTGTTACTGAAAGATACTGCTATTAACAGAAACTGGATAAGAGATATGAAATCAAATATTTATTTGCTTGTAAATTCAGGGGCACTAAGAACTACTCACTCTTAAATGTTCATTTTACCTTTGTGCTTATATTTGTATCTGTGCAAAACTTTTATTTCCCCAAAATTTTCATGGAGTAACATATGACTCTGCAGTCAGGTTGTTCCTTAAAAACATTACAAAAATCACATGACTTTGAAGATCAGCTCCAACACCCCTTAAAGTCATTGCCTGTCCCTTCCAGGTGGAGCAACCCCAGAGTCAGGAGACTGAGAACAATTAATGACAGCAAGTCTTGCATTTTGAAACTCTCCTCCTACATGTGGTTTCTCCAGTGAGACCAGGACACTCTGGATACTCTTTAGATCCAAGGCACAAGCCTTTGCCTATAGGCTTAGTAGAATTAGTGTAATGCTATGGCACAATACAATTCTTAGTAAAATTGCTCCATATTACACTTTTTTTCTAAACCACTGGTTTATTTTCAAGGTCTAAACATTTTCCTTCTAAACTGGAAGATTTAAATTAGGTATCAATATTGTAGATATATTAGCTATTACATTTCTATCTATCTATAGATATACCTGTTCTCAGAAGGTCAGGACACCTCTGGACAGCACACACATTGCTATCAGCCCTGTGGGGCTGGTTTAGCCTGTCTCCAAATTTTAAAGTCTAATCCAAAGAGTAGAGTAGACTCTACTCTTATCCCTCCTGGGATAAGTTTAATCCTGTATAAAGCAGTAACAACATGTTACCCATGCTCACAGAGTGATCTTAGGACCCCAGAACTGAGAAGCCATTCACCAGTAATTTGCTAGGGAAAGAGAAATTGGTATTCTCACACCCTGTGACCTTGCTTCCCATACCAGCCAGAGGAACAGGGGCACCAATATGCCTTGACCCAGACCCATACAACAACTGCTCAGGGCTGGCGGATGTGGATTTCACCACATACCTAGGACAACAGTTTACATGGATTAGCTGGTTTGACTCACTTCTCTTTTGAAATATGAATACATCTTGAAATTACCTGGGAAGTGGCACTACCTGTGTATCCAGGCTCCCTGGTCAGAAGAGAAAAAGGTTGCTTTATTGATGTTTGAAGCATGGTTTTCCCCTGCAAGTTTTCATTCCCTTCTCCCCCTCGCCTTTTGCAGTGGCCAGCTGACTAATGCCAGTTGTATTTGCCATGCTGTAGGTCACAGCCCAACTGGGCAGGCTGGCAGAACTGACCAGATAGATATGGGAAGTCCAGGTTTTCCAAACATGGGTGTTCCTACTGCATAGTCAGACAAACTGAGTACAAGTAGTAGGCCAAATAATTAAACAGCAAGCTTGTATTTGGTGCTTTTCATCTGTACACTCCAAACATATTAAAAGAGAAGCAGTGTATTATTACTACTATTGCTGGTTGCTCTATGGGGAAACTGAGGCACGGAGAGATGAATTTCCCTATAAGGTTCACCTAGTGGGTTGAAACAAAGCTTGGGAGGGGACCTGTTAGCACAAGTTTGAACCTAAATAGCAAAGAAAACGAAGTAATTATCTGCATTCCATCAACTACTGTACCATATGGTTAGACGTGGGCATGAGTCCAAGCAAAGCACCCAAACGACTCCTTCAGCTCTAATGCAACAAACAAAATCCAAAACTTACATCCACATATTAATCAGTGTAATCCCTAAAGCTTTGCCTGTATTTCTGCTGACACTACGTTATGAGGATCTATGCTGAAAATTTAATGAAGGATAAACCCAGCAGATGAGCACTGTCTCTAACACTACACAGACCTGATCCCATCTTCCCAAAGCTCTCAGCTTCCAAGAGGGTTTTTTTCCTTTTGACTACAGGCTCTTTCCATTCCTGGTAAGATGGTACTTTACAGTATACTTTAACAAAGCATTTGCTAAGGGCACCTCGGTTCCTGATTACATCTCCAGCACGTGTCAGGAAGATACTGCACACACTAATTACTCTTTATCTGAATCAGAGATTCTAAGATTTAATAATTCAGAGTCTGAGACACAAGAATGAGCAAGTTTTCTGTTATTAAATATTGTATAGTTTACCAAATAGAAGAAAAAGGAAATGAAAACCAGATATAAATGGCCTTTGTTTCCTTTAAAATCTGCTTTGTTCTGCTGCCCCACTGCTTGAAGTAGATGAACTCATGTACACCAAGAAATAAGGAAAATTAACCAAGGGACGAAGGGCAGGAGAGGGAAGCCTTTACATGGGTGTCCTGTGCTGATGGGCTGGATACACAGAGATTTTCTGTATGTTTAAAATTACATTTCCTTGGGCTTCTGCTCTCAAATCTTGAATCAAGCAATCCTGGATTGCAAGTTCTGCCCTTGAAGACCTGCCAGAGGGCCTCCAAGGAGAAACAGGGAGAAGACAAAAGGACATACCGTGATTGCTCCACTGACTCTGAAATCAGACAAGCCTGCCCAAACCAGAGTGAATGCAGGAACACTACTTCATGTCTCACATCCAGGGGCTTCTTCTTCTCTGTATCTTAAGGGCTTGGGCATTTTACCCAAGAAACAAGTGGTGACAATGTTCACCATGCATCCAGGGGTAGAAAAAGCAGGTACATAGACAAAAGGCTCTTTCTCCATGAAAGCTTACTTTTTATGCTCTCCATAGATTTGCAGACATCCTGCAAGTAATTTCTGAAGTGGCTGGGTTTTTTTCGTTTTTTACAAAGGTCAGCATAAGAATTTAACTTCACTGACAGGCAATGTCATACAAGGGATAAGTTCACCAGAGCTGTTAAAAAATATTTCAGTACCAGGTTAGGATGCTTTTTATTTCCTAGGCTAGACTAAAATGTGGAAGCACCCTTATGTAGAAAGGTGTCCACCCACCTTAGACCAGGAGGGCAAGACAAGGAGAACTAAGGGGAACAACAAAATCAGAGCAATTGTGTCAAGGCTGGGCATTGACAGGGGGCTGGACATGCTACAGAAATGGCATCTCCACACAAAGGTATGAAAGCATCCAGTGGAGGCAACCACTGGGGATATTTCAATATAACAAAAGTAAGGCCCAGCCAACCCAGAAAGACACTGCAGACACACAAGCGAGCCCTTCTTCACCAGCTTGATGGGCAAGGGTAATGGGGGGAACAATACCTGGCAGACAGGAAGAAAATGAGGTAGAGCCTGGAGCAGCAGAAAGAGTTGTGCCAAGGGGCAGCGACAGCAAGTACCCAGTGCAGGTGAGCTGATGGTTGCACAGGCTAAAGACCTGGGGAGAACAGGGCTGTGATATATGTACACCGATGTGGTGCGTGCCTGCGTCAGGTGAGAGGCAGGAAAGAGGTCTCAGTGATGATGGCAAGAGGTAATTATAGGCTGCAAAGGTTGGAGCTCGTAAAAACTGAATTAGATTTCCTCGAAAGTTTGTAGCTGCAGATTTTGCATGTAGTCTGGATGCAAGGGATGAGCAAGAGACTGAACAACCTCTCCAAAAAAGTGTGTCCAAAAGGGATAGGGCAAGCAAAAATGGTGAAGGGATTAAGAAAAGGTGTTTGGGAGAGAGGGTAAGGAAATAGCTCATACCACCAGTAAGCTACTGAGAGGAGAGTCAAGAGAAAGGCAACAAAAGGCTAAGTGGGAAGCAATGAACAAGGGACAGCAGGTGAACAAAAAGGGTAGCAAAGACCATGGAGTAGGTTGGTGTACAGGAGGCAAGGGACTGGACTGGTGAGAGCCAACAGGAATCTGCAGGACAGCTCAGAAAAGGGGCAGGGAGAACGGAATCAAGGGCCAGCAAGACACCCAGAGAGGTCAGTGAGCATCAAGGGATAAGGAAGGAGGAGAGTTGAAAGCAAAGCAGTCAAAGAGATGGCAAAAGGTCACAGTGGCCTGGCCAAGAAAGGGTGTTGAGACAGAAAAAATGTGAAGACAAAGTTCAAGGAGAAAAGTTTCCTCATGCACAGCAGAAAGACTGTAGAGAAGACAGAGCATAAACCCCAGAATTTTTATATATCATTGATATCAGACCCCCAAACAGACATAATCTACAGGCACAATTCAGAAGTTTAAACAGGTGAAGTTTAAACTTCAGACCAAACATACACATTTTACAGGGTATGATTAAATTCTGCTCTCCTTCCCATCCCTCTGCATAGGAAAACCAAAGCCTGCCAGGATCTCTTTTACTTCACAATTTCCTTTCTTACTGCACCACGAGACTAAACCGGCACAGTAACAAGATTCAGAGAGATCCGTGTTTATTTCCCTTTGCTGTGTAGGGCGCAGTTCAGCCAGAACAACAATTATTTCCTACAATTATTACCACATTTCACGCCCTTTCCTCTGGGTTATGAAAAGCAGCACCCTTTCCTTGACAACACCTACAGTGAGCTTCCTTCCTCACCAGAAACCTGTTGATGGCCTCATCTTTATGCGTTTTTCACTCTGTCCGCTCCCCCTCCATAAAGAAATAGGGTTTCATTTTCTACCAAAAGCAACTCAGTCCTCAATTTCATCAGAAGAAAAGAATTCACTTGGCACTTGTTAAAATAATTTTTGAAACAATTAAAAAAATCTCATTTACACAGTTATTGCCTCATTCAGAAGCAAAATTTGATTCTTTAAACCATCATTAATGTCTGGCACAAGGCCCTATCTGGCCCATCACAAGTAACACAAGGCTGTCTGTTTTCCTGCACAGCAAAGGGGACTGTTCTGCATGTTCTCTGCAAGGATGGCCTTGTTTTATTTTCCTCATCACTACTGGATGCTACAACACCATTCCCTTGATGACACTACCAGTTACTTCTAAAGGGGTGGTCATTCTACCCCTACACACAAACTCCGTCATTCTAAATGCACCAATTTCGACAGAAGTGATTTCCCAATCTCTTGATGCAATTCTGAACTGCCTTAGTTGCAGATCTTCCAGAGGTGTACAAACACTGAGCCAGAGAGCACCAGCCATTTTCAAGAGCTCTCCATCAACATCCCTGTCAAATTCACTCCAAAGGAATGCCATAACAGTAGCAGGACATGCAACAAGGTCTTCAACTTTATTTTCATTTTGTAGACGAAGATTGAAAAAAACCCACAGTTTGTTTTCCTGAGGTCTGAAGAGTCAGTCACAACTCACAAGGGAAAATATGGTCTGTGTGAGATCCTAAAACAAAATACTTTAAATCAAATAGCTACACTTTGCAGGTGACATTTAAATTCCACACACCTTGTCATCTCTCTGTATGGGAAAACAAATAATTTTATAGGAGGAAAATGCTTCATCTCAGTTTGACAGAAACACCTTGTGCACTAATAGGGGTGATTTGAGGAGAGTTATGCAGAAGTTTGCACCAAGGGGCAAGAAACCACTTCAAATAACAGGGCAAAATGAATGTTTTGGAACCAAAAATCTCCTTTTTCATTATAAAGGCGGTCTGATAGCTAGAAGACACTTACAGGCACATCTTTGCCAGTCATCTCCCATCCACAGCCCCAAACACATCCTGCCTTGGATCGAGCTTCAGCTTCCTGACCTACCTCCTCTTCCTCCTTTCCTGGTAACACTCTGTTAATTATAACTGAGATAAAATAGCTAAATGGCCACTAGCAGGCTAATAAGCACAACACACCTACATGCCTAATTTCAGAAGATTACATCAAGCATTCCTTGTTGAACTGAAACTGTTCCCGGGACTGTGGGATCAGGACTTAACAAAATATGTGTATTTTGCAGGAGAGAAAAAACAGGAGGAGTAAGGTCCCGTATCACCTTTAAACAAGATCATGGGAGAAAAATACAGCTATTTCTTAGCCTTCTTTACCTGTCAGATAGGTCTAAAACATAGCCCATCTTGACAGCAGCACTTAACCACCCTGCATTCTTCACTGGGATAATTATACCCATAATAGCTGACCCTCTGTTCTGCAATGCATCAAAGGGGTTTACCTTTTGGAACATAAACCCAAGAAATAGCTTAGAGCAAAATGAGTTAGGCTTTACCAGTCATCCAGCAAGACACACATACCTTCACTTCCACAAGACAACTAATAAGCTGGACAAAGCCATTACAGAACCACAGAATCAATTAGGTTGGAAAAGACCTCCCAGATCAAGTCCAACCTATGAGAGAAGCAAGAGAGAGGGTGAAACCAGCACATTTATGTAGCTCACTGCAAGCGAAGATGCAGGCTGGAGTGCTACTCTGTAATACAATTTTACCCACAGCGAAGAGAAAAGCCTGATTCTACAACATTCTGCCACTATTTTAAAAGCAGAGAGCAAGTACCACAATGCCAACAGAACACCACAGGGATAAATTCTCCAAAATATGCAGCAAAGCAACCTTACACAACGGCAAGGAAACCCACTGGATTCCACACTCATGTATCTTACCTCATCTGGGCTTTTTAATGGGTAAGAATAGTTTGGAAGAAGAGAAGAACAGGAATCCAAAATGCAGTGATAAAACTCACCTCCCCAAGAAGCCACTCTTGCCTATCCTGTTCGCATTTTGATCAATACTCTATATCTGATATCATGCTTACGGATTACTTCTAAATCTTCTAGACAGAGAATCTTTTTGACATCCTGCTTACACAAAGGCCAAAGCCCCAAAACCCCAGCCACAATCAGGACATACAGCCACCACCACAGCACAATATACACACATACATGTACAAGACCCACAGGATGACTTACATTGGATTTCCTCTCAAAATGAATCTATAACCCAGATGTTCACTTTTACTATTTCCACCCAATTTCTTTCCATTCTCTCTTCCCTCTGTTTTTCATAAGACTAACACCAGACATAACCCATACAGTGATGATGTCTCTTGGCCACCAGTCTGGTTGGCTGGGCCAGCCAGATCATGCAAAGGACTAAGCTCTCATATCAGGATTTGATTCTGAAAGTTCTCGTTTTCTTAAACTTGAAGATCAGATTCCTCTGTTTGCAGTTGCAGCATAAATCCTCCTCAATATACAATCTTACTTCATGTTTGCAGCTATCAGTGCAATAAATGTTCTGTCAACAATCTGTTTGGTGCACTGCCCAGCAGATTGAAGCTTAAGGGAGTGGTTGTCCCAAAGCACCCATTGGATTTAAAGATTTCTCCTAGGATCTAGCATTTTACAAGGTACCTTGCTACTGTTGGACTTGGTCTGGCTGAGCCACACTAGCAGGTACAAGTAGAGATTTTTAGAAAAATATTCAATAATGCTGAAGCCACTGCAGCAAGGAAAAACTACTGCAAAGGAGTAAACATTCCAAAATTTCTTCTTTCTCCTCAGTCTGTGACACCAACATCTGCAGGCCTTGTTCCTAAAGTTGTTATCAGTCTGTCTTGCACACAAGCACAGCAACTAAGAGTGCAGTCCTTAACATGCTCAGCTTCCCCTCTCACTACCCTAACAAATTGCCAACACCTAACATGGGCTGCATCTTGCTCCCCAACCTGCGGAAGTGAGCCCTTCCTCTGTGTCCACCATACCTGGCATTTTTGGATATGCATGGCTCAGCTGTTTGTTTTCTAGGGCTGGCAAAGCAAAGCAATTTTGGGGACACACCATTACAGATTGTGTCTGCTCGAGGTAAGTTCCAGGAGCACACTGACAGGCTCTTGCTTCAGCTCAGTGCATTCTGTTCAATCAGTTCTTCAGCAGATTTGGGCAGAGGGAGATTCCCAAGCAACTGCTTCTCAAACCACCACATGAGATGGTATAAGAAAGGCCTCTCTCGAGTGAGCATCTTGCCGCTTGGAAACACTTTACTTATGGAGAGCTCAGCTACTTCTGTCCTTCCTACTACATGTTGCATACAGTGGTATACAACAAGCCAAAATGGGGCAGTCATTCTTACTGGGTGATCCAATCTTAAGGAGTGACACTAACAGAAAAAAGCCCACTATGACTATTTCATGCTATGTCATTTGCCATACTGATTGTTCCAGCAGGAAAAAAAAATTTAAAACACCAACAAACAAACAAAAAACCAAAACAAAACAAACCTCACCAAACAAAACAAACAAACAAAAAATCCTAACCAGTAATCAGAAACAAGCAAAATTCCTAAATGAGACCCTGTGTGAGATCCTGTATTCCACAGAAGTTCAGCAAGCATACTTTTAATTGTCAAACAGTTCCACACACACTATGAATAGGTAGTAGGTAGCAATAAAGTATTATTTTCTTTTATTGGAGGTGTTAATGAACTGTTATCTTTGTCTTGCTCATGCTATTCAACAGACATGACAAAAGAATTCTCTACACTTCCCTAGATTTTCATGTTATTCCAAATGTTTGTACTTCATGGTCATGCTATGGAAAATATTCACATGAGTAAATACAACAGTCATTGTAAATATCCCTATGAAGAGGCATTTCATCTCCTCTTCTGGCATTTGAAGAGATCAGGACCCAAAAACCACTAATGTGCTGAACTCAGTTTTTTCCAAGCTCAGCATTTTTAAATAAAACAGCTCATTTTGAAATCAATACTGTAGCAAATATCTCCTTTTGTAAGGAGCCCCTGACACCAAGAACCCCTGGCTCCACGTAGGTCCTTACAACTCTATAATGAGCTCCTGGGAGGTCCCCAGGTTTTTCTTTCAGCAACGGGGGCAAATTCCTTAAACTCACTTTTCTGGTCCTTGAAGCAAATTACCAGGCAAAGAAAATGATGCGTCTGCGAAAGTAGGAGGAAGATCGTATAATAGGCAGCATACCAGTGCACTGACCCCCTTCAACCCACGATGAGAATTCAAACCAGCATTTCCAGGCTGGCATCTTCTGCTCCATGCACCCATGCCTCGGTTTTCATGGAGGAGGAGCCCCTGTCTCCTGTGCCTACTGCCCCCCTCTCAGCCAAGTCAAACTCGCACGGCTCTGAGACCCCAGACCAGGCACTTACCCTGTTCCTTGAGACGCGCTCGCCACTGGCACAACACAGAGCAGAAAAGTGAGCACCTCCACACACAGCTCCCCTGAACTCTGCTGGGAGCCACCTGTGGCTACAAAAGCTCCAAATTAGTCACAGGGGGAGCCAGGAATGGGCTGGCAGCACACAAAGAAGTCCTTGTGCCAAATTTTTCTTCTGTGAATGTATCCATTCACTTTAGAAGAGAAATGTTTCAGGTTTGGGAAGGGAAAGGCTGTTCTGTTGTTTGGGCTTTTTATGAGAAATCTTTCATGTAAAATACAGAGGATACAAAAAATCTCTCAGGACTCATAATTCAGTCAGCTTCTACAATATGGCTGCTACATGCAAAAAATTATTCTCCAAATCTCAAAAATACCTGTCCTTGCATCTTTTCTAGTTTTCTGGCTTTTCTTAATTGGTATTCTATCACCTTCCATTTTATTACCTATTTCTTAAACCATCAGTTTGTTGGAAAAAAACTCTTAAGCATATGTTAAGGTCAAACCAAACTGGCAAAACACTAAGTTTCAAAACATCAAAGAGGAAACTTAAGTTCCTGCCTTTGTTCTATTTATTTCTATTCCATTTATCTTTTTGTTATCAAATTCAGTATGTTCTCTAATATTTTCCTATTCTTTAGACAGAAAATGTCCAAGTACTTTGCTGCCTAAAGAAGGCTGAGCAAAAACCTTTGGTCCAGTTGTCTGGTCAGCCAGAATAAATACTAGAACTCCTGCAATGGAAAAGCTGTGACCTTCAAAGAAAAAAATAAACCTAACTGTAGTTATGAAGGTGATTCACACCCTTGCCTTTAAATATACCTAACAAACATGTTCTTAAAAGGAAAAAAGACATTTTAATTGCATTTGTTGTGCATCTGCATTCTCAGCATTGTCCAGTCATCAGCGTGAACGCCTGGTCATGTATGCCAGGACTGTGGGTGCCCAGGCCACCACCACAAACAATAACAGACAACCTGACATCCAACACAAACATGGGATGGGGAAGGAAGTTATTTAAATAAGTGGCAAGTGGACTGAAAGAAGCAAATACAAACTGCATCAACAATAATCCTTTTAACATAACATCCATATTTTCCCCTCCTTATTTACAGTGCACAGTAATAAATTTTGCAAATTTCCAAAGAAACAGAATGACGCTTTTACTTTCAAGAAGTCAGGAGCTAACAGTGTGAGATATCTTGCCCAGACACTGCTAGCTAGTCAGGAAAAAAAAAAAAAAACAAAAACCATGCCATCTAATGAAGCCAAAACACAGACTCCTATCTAATAAAGTTAGGCATGCCCTTTCCAATGTATTAGTCAGACAGGCAGCTCTGGATTCTACATTTAGATATGTAGAAAATCTTGTATATATTTGCCTGGGCTTGCAAATGCCACTATATCACATTTCTAGCAATGCTTTGGGCAGTGTATTTTGTATGAGTTACACCATCAGAAAAAGTTTATAATTTTGCTCAGCTGGCAGCAAACTTTGCTTGCACATATAAACTTCTCAACTGTTTAACTGTAAAACAGAGTGACTAGGACTCATGAGCACAGAATTGCTTGATTTTATTCCATCGTCCCTTCTATAATTCACTGAAAACAGCCACTTACAGCACCACAAAGAAAGCTACAGTTTGTGTAAAAGATAATAGAAAAGTGAGGAAATGGATAGTAAAGGAAGAATCAGAATCAGAGAAAGTGCAAAGTCTACATTTCATATATTCTTTCTTCTCCTGCCTTCCTCTTAGCTTGAGGCATCTCTATTTCTCATTTCACTGAAAAAACCTTCTAACTCCTACTATCAGTAGGAAATTCCCATTGATGGAAATAAAAGTTGGACCTTTCACGTAAGACAGGATGGGAAGGTCTATAGTTCCTAAGCCTGCCTCTTCCAATAATCCACCAGGGTTTAAGTAACAGCCTCTAAAATCACAAGGGTCATCCATCTACTTTGCTTCTTCCTTTAGCAAGACCCTTCTCAGATCTGCTGTGGTGCTGATACCCAAATCCATTGACCTGGCATACTGAACACAGCCAATCTCACCAGGAGCAGATTAACGGATCTGTTGCATTAGAAACTGCAGCAGATGAGCCAAAACACTCACAAACTTTATATGTTTTCTGTGGGTTTACTGATGTTACGATGCAAAAATATATATAGGGTATTTTTCCTCCTTTTTTTTTGGTCAGTCAGTCACTCAGACAATGAATTCTCTGCAAGTCAATGAACCACATGTTTTCACACCCCAAAGGGTATCTGTCAGACTGCAGAAACATTTTAAAAAGTATGAATGGTCAATGTCTCCTCCTCTCCTCTATTCTGAGACCAACATCATGGCCTGCAGCCTCCGTTAAGTGCTTTCTGCCACAACTGAGGTAAGAACAAAGTAAGGAGATAAGAAGAAAATGTTGTCTAAGAGTAGTTTGAGAGTCTAAATTCTGATGAAAAACATGATTTAATGAGCTGAGCAAAATGACTGTGGTTGTACAAGAAACAGGTCAACTGCAGACACAGAAGTCACAAAAGAAGTGGGAAAATGAGGTTATGAGAGGAAGAAAAAACATTTGATTATTTGTTTTCCATAACTTCCAGTCACCAAATCATTACAACCTAACTTCTCAGCGTTTAAAATTAAAGAAAGGGCAGGGTTACTGGACCCTACCCTTTCTTTCAAAAGATTTATCTTCAAAAGATCTATCAATATTACCTAAAGCAGTTATTGCTGGGACTTTAAAAAAAAGTTTAAACCATGGATTAAGTGGTTCAAAAAAAAAGAAAAAGTCTTTTCCAAGACAAGTAGGGTAAGAAAAGCTCCTACAAAAAGCTGCTGGCAACTGTAGGTCTGCCAATCACCTCAAGTATCTGTCAAAACACAGAAATACATCCGAGGCAGGCTGGGGAAGGAGTTACATTTCTTTTTTTTAGACAACCACATTTCAACTAAAGGCAACAGCTGCCTAATCTTGTTCAGAGCTGTGCATTCAAAAAGGTATCCCATTTGCCTCAAGAAATCCTGTGTCCAAACAGTGTGGGTGGAAGAGAGAGTCACACAGCACTGGGTGCTCCCAGGTCCCCCATTACGCAGAGCAACTGTGGCAGAAAGACCAGGGGAACCTGTTAGGCAGGAGCCAAGATTCCAAAAGGACTTGTCCACAGCAAAATATGTGGGAATTGGGGAAATCATCCACAAGATCCACCAGAACTGCTGGTAGCTGTTGCTGTCTTCAGCAGGGCATTACAGGTTAGATGATGGGAACAATTTACCCAAAATCATGCCTGAAAGCAGGAGGTCAGACCAGAGACCCATGGAGGTCTCTTCCCACAAAAATTACCTTATGATTCCACACGAATTTGTTTGAAGGGTATAATGCAGAGAAGATAAGGCAGCAGGTCCACAGTAATTTATCCTGAACTCTTTTCCTCTCTCCTCCCTCCAGGTTAGTTTTTGCCTTTGAGATGGCTGAGTGTGGACTCCCATGTCAGAGCAAAGGCTGCGTGACCTCCTTGCTGCTGACCCACACCAGCTCAAATCACTGTGGCAGTGCAGGTACAGAGAGAAGTTCAGTTCCTGCTATGTATAAGGAGGGCTATAGTACTGCAGTCAAACATCTGGAAATGGACCTGTGCCTTACTCAATGAAGTGTAAACAAAAAGAAAAAAGGCAAGTTAGGAACAGCACTGGCATAGATTGACTCGAGCATCCCACATCTACCCCAGTAAGTCCCAGCCGTTGTTTTCTCAACCCCATTTTTCTCACACTGTTTGGCATCGTGCCTTGCCTTAATCATCTCATGTTTTTAAGGATCAAAAACATGCCCTTTACAAAAAAGATGGTCTGACTTCAAAGCATAGTATCACCATATCCATTCCTCCAACTTTTGAAGGCTCAGCCCCAGCTAGCACCAAATGCAACCAGTAAAATTTCTGGAGCCATCAGAAGAGACGAGATGTCTCCGAAGAAGGTGGATTTTGTAGAAGCAGGTAAAGCAGAGCCAACAGAAGAATGATGATGCTGCAAGCAGTGAGGCAGGTAGGCTGAGAAGGGACAGGCTGTTCAGGGCACTTTATCAGACTGGTGTGATCCTGGCACAAAGCCATTGTTGGAGAAGATGACAAGAGCTTACATGCTGGCATGAGCTTTTAAGTAGAGAGATAGCATTGAGAAAAGGTCAGTCATGAATAAAGGTAAAAGCCACACTTGTTAAGTTCACAGAAAAAGAAATTCAAAAGGCAGGAAGTAAAAAGCCCT
The DNA here is from genome assembly GCA_013398615.1 of Brachypodius melanocephalos. Lineage (NCBI taxonomy): Eukaryota > Metazoa > Chordata > Aves > Passeriformes > Pycnonotidae > Brachypodius > Brachypodius melanocephalos. The sequence continues at coordinate 11,232,144 of VZSR01003049.1, forward strand.
GAGGAACTCACTGCAATAGCTCAGTTTGTAAAGGAGAGTTACCATATCCCAGCATTGCAGTCTGGATAAGCCCGAGCTGGCTTTAATCTAGGAACTCAAGTCTCTTACTGCAGCAGCTCATCACAGGCTCCCTGAGCAGCAAGAGGAGTTAGACACTGCCGAAAACCATAATTATTGCTGGAGTTGAAGAATGTAAATCACACCTGAGCTGGCTACTTCAAAACTAACTCAGATATATTTATGTTCAGCTGAAACACATGCAGGAGAAATCAAGGAGCCCAAGGCTGAAAGAAACCTTAGTCATCTTGCAGAACTGCTGAGACCTGTGGTTTCAGGAAGGGAAAAGAAAGATGCCCCACAAGGTACCACTTCTCTTTCCACCTCTGCTTTTCCAGGACAAGAGTAAGTCACTAGTACAGATGTACTTCTGGGCATTGACACCAGGGACAAGAAACCTGACCGACAAATCTTAAAAGGACTGCACTGACAAACACGCTTCAGCAGAAGATGCAGAGATGCCTTCAGGGGCAAATTTCATCTTTTCTTACCACAACTAGGAAAGAACAAGCCTGCAAGAAGCCATATACAGTACTAAAAGCTCCAGGTAACATCACACAAGAATCACTATCTTTCAGTTTATTAAAAGAAACACCACATAAACCATGAGAGGCTCCAGTTCCCTTCTGTGCAATCACAGGTAGTGTTTACATGTCATATACCAAGAGTACAAGACCACAGACTGGGACAGTATGACGTGTCTCCTCTTACACCTATTGGCCCACTGGGCCCTGCTCTCATTTTATTAGTTAACAACTGGAAGAAATAAAGCAAGGATAGCCATTTATTAACTATTACACATTTTTGGCTCCAGATTGAAGCCAAACACATATCTAAGTATGTGTGATTGCAAACTCACCACAGCTCTCCCAAAGCCTTAAAGACTTATGCATGCAACTCATTCGTGGAGCAGGCTGAGGACTGCCACAAAAAGTAATTACTATTGCCCAAGTGGTGAGAAAACAGGTAAAGCAAATCCAGGCAGGTTTTGAACAAGAATTCTTTGCCTGGCTGCCTATTTACAGATTACCTCTCATTCATGAGTAACCTCATATATGCGTGTTATTATATAAGGTTTTGCACTGTGAGAGCAACTAAGGACTTTATCACCAGATCAGCACATCAGTGTGACAGAGCCACCAAGTTCTCTGCCCCAAAGAGGACACAAACAAACACAAGGCAAGGAACAATGCTTGGATCAACCTTTCCAGCCTGCAGTCATCAAACTCCCAATCATACCTGCTGCTCCAAAAGTTACCACCACAGGTATCCTTGAAGATGATGAGGAAAACATGCAGAGCAAACACTGAGGCTCAGGGCAGCTGTCATAGATGATAAATTGTGAATTATTTGATGGGAAGGTTTGGTAACTCTGCAGCATACTGGTAGGGGAGCACAAGCTTCATCTGTGTAGGTATCTGCACTTTGAGGCGTAAAATACTGGGGTTGGCGAGGTCAGGAGGTTTCAATTTGGGGTCTGCAGCTCCCCAAGGGATTTGTACTCTTTTCCAAATGGTCCACAAAATGATAAAAGTGAAAAGCACCCCTTACATTTGCTGTATTTTCACTGGAAACTCAGCAATCTACAAACTAAAGAAAGGTGAGGATCATCACACTAGTGGATTGTTACTCACCAGGACAGGAGGCAGCATAAACAAGCCAAACAGGTGTGCAAGCCAACAAGAAAAAGTGGTCCCAGCACAAAAAGGAAGAAAAAAAAAAAAGAAATAACACATCCAAGTTGTTAAATATTGTCCTAAGTAGCGGGAAAAGTTCTGTCAAAATTATTTCTTTTTTTACCCCAGTCACTCATCGCAAAAGTCAACACTGAATACTGTAGCTGACTTTTCTTCCATCTCACCAGATGATTGGTGTCTAGTGGCTCCCAACAGACAGGATATGCTTTGGCCTTTCTCTCAACACAAACATTGAAGAGACTGGAAAGACATCACTGGGATTAATTTAAGTAACCACTGAAACCTGAAGCCAAATGATTATCTGAGCAGAAAAATTGAAAAGACTCATGTGCTGGCACACAGATGAATCTGCTTTCCCCCTTTAAGAACAAGTATGTCACTGAATGAGACTAGTTATTGACAGAGAAAAGCAGAACAATGATAGATGTAGTGATTCTGACACTAAAACATTTTACAGCCATACTGCACTTGAAAGGCAGCCAAGAAGCAAGTCCCTACAGACCTTCCAACTGCTATTTGGCATCAGCTTCACTGAGGAGCTTTATCCACACACCTCTAGCAAAGACAAACTAATGATAAAAAATACCTTGGAAACAAAACCAAAGACCTTGAATTAATAAGAAATCTATCAGCTAAAGGCTACAAGCTACTGCCATAAATAAAAAATGACAAGACCATAGCCACTAACTCCTACCCAAGGAAAGAAATCAGAACGATTGTAGGTCAAATTGCCTACTTTTTATGACTTTATCTCTATTGACAGAGTATTAATTAAGACTTCCTCTTCATATTTTTACTGAAGTATTAATTAATACTTCCTCTTTGTTCTTTCCTGAAGTCACCTACAAAAGCTGGACAAGCTCTTGTGCTATTTATTTCTCAGAGTACAATATACATTAAAATAAAAATGCAAAGAATACTAGTCTTGGATTCCCAAGCTTAATTCTCAAAGGGCCTCCCGGTTTAGACACAGATGACCCACGCTGGGATTAACCAGGAAGAGATTCCTCTGGCAAATCTCTTAACAACAGTCAGGCAAATACAAGAATATATGACATGCCTATATTCAAAAATGTGAGTCCTCCCACCAGACTCAGACTTAACTTATTATAAACACGTAGGTATCTGTACCTTGTTGAATCAAGACCACTCAAAATAATGGAAAACTTCTGTTCATACAGCACTTGAAATGCTATATACACCCTCACACAGATGTCTATATCAAGAAAGCTCAGCTGAAAATTGCCCTGAGCTTCCAGCAGGGAATACTTAAGCACACAAAATTTCTTCGAGAAACACTGCAAAGCTCCACAGCCATATGAGCCCTTTGTTCTCCCATCCCCATGTTGCAGGCATGTCCCAATCTCCTTAAAGATGGAGATATCATGTAGCTAGACCTCCTAAGAAAATGCATTAAGTACAATTAAAGTCTCCACTTTTCATAAAAACAGAGCAAACCTGATACTTATCAACCTTGCCTCCCAACCACACGAAGCACTACGTCCAATATTATCTGTTCATTTCACTAAAAGGCTGCTGGCTTCCCTTCTCTTTTGGTCTCCAACTCTTTCCGGACTTTCATATTCATAAAGGAGGATTCCCTACAAGGCTGACATCTGGTCTGAAGATAACTGTTTGAAAAACAAACTTTTTCTAGAATATCTAAGACTGCAGAGATTTGGAGTTATTTTTCTTCTCCCTGTTTTTTATCAACTGTTTAGCCCTTAGTGACTTTTCTTCTCTGCAGCTTCTCACAAAACTATAGTTTTTCCCTTAAGCTGCCTAGGATTTTTCAATCAGTAACACCAATAAGATATTTCTTTTTATCCAACAGGGTAATTGTGATAAACCAGCAACGGTGGCAGCAAAGTTTAGTGTCCTCAAAGCTTTTTCCCTCACCACTTCAGAGACAGTGGGTGAATTTAAATTCCCTTTAAATTCTTTATTTTATTATTCAACCAGGGAAAAAATTCCTTCTTCCTTTTATTTATTTTCAGTAACTCCTTCTGCTAATAATGACTACTATGATAGATACTATATTTGCTTTAAAATAGATCTTAAAATCCTGGTTTTCAACTGATTAAAACACCTTGTGAGCATGTGACTCATTAGGACATTCCTATAACCCAGGTGAGTTGCTGACTTCCCACGCCCGGACCAGGGCCACTCAGGTGATATCAGGCACCTGTAAACATCTGTTCAGATCCATCCAGCTGTCCATGACTTTCTCCTCCTTTGAGCCAGATAAACACTGAGTAAGGGGCAGTCCCCCGGGACCCTTTTCCTCTACTCTCCTTCCTGGTGCTGTGGTTGTTTCACCCTCTGCTTTGTGCTCTCAAGATGCCCACATCAGGCTGGACCACCCCACTGGACTACTTGCAAAGCCTTACCAAGGGTAGCAGGCACACCAAGTGGATGGAAATCTTCACATGGCTGCTGGCCTACTCCTGACTTCACAAGCCAGAGCATCTGAACAGCATCCTTAGATTTAGCAACGTGTACATGTTTCCCTGAGCAGAGTCGGTGGAGACAAAGGAGGCCCTTCAGAGAAACCCAAAGAAAACACTTGGCTTTCTCTTCGTGCCAGCTATTGTTATTTCATCTGTCAGTGAAAAGGGAACTTGTTTGGGCAGTAGCCCTGCAATATGCACAAGCAGGAAAGCAAACATTTAATGCTGGTCTGCTGGAGTGGGAGTCAAGGGCATGGTCCAGTTCCACACACGCTGAAGAGTAGCTGGAAGGCTCAAGGGAAGGCTAAAGACTACTGGCACCCAAAAACCACATCATTAATCCTTTGAGGAAAACACCTCCCCTAAAAAAAAGGCAATTAAAAAAACAGAAACAAAAAACCAACCCCCCCCAAAAAACCCACCCCCAAAACTACAAAAAAGCCCCACCAAACATACAGAAGTTCATTGCAGCACCACATGGAGCTTACAGGACTTCAGTTACTTCTTTAGAATTCAAACACAACAAATTAACAGGTAATCATAAACCTTATTTATGTCAAGCTGATCTCTTTGCAAAGGGACATAAATAATAAACTGTATGCACTGCTATTGGCACAGTAGCAGGACTCTGTAACCTCATGCACCCAAGGATACTGTTAACACAAGGTAAGTAGACATGATATATTTATTAGGCCATTAAGCCTTTCTCCCAACAAGCTGGAGAAAGGCTGCATCTAGAAATTTATTTCTTCCATATTCTTTGCATATAGAAAGATATTCATAGATATTATGACCAAAATGGAAAATAAAACTATAATCTGGAAAAGTGAATATTAATTTTTCTTCTTTAGCTAAAAGTTTTCCTAGACTTGTTGTAGAGCTTTTTAAAGAAGAAAAAAATATTTTCATTTTTAGAAAAGAAATACTCATTTTATAGCCCCTCAGTAATACCTAAGACTCTGCTGCCAAATCTCAAACACACTGGCAGCACCCAGCTTGTTCTAATGCGAACAATGCATTGCAAGTTTTACAGCTCCAGTGAAAACACGCTCCTTGTAGTTTCGCTCCTTCCCAGGAGCCTCTGAACAGCCAGTGAGAGAAGACACTGCAGCACACACAACTGCAAGGCAGCAGATAAGCAGGAGTTCCTGGAGCTGCAGTTACTGACGAGGATAGACACAGCAATGCAACTGCCCTGCTACCAATGCAGGAGCTGAGACACTTGCTCAGCCACAGAGCAGCCCCAGCACATACCTTTATTCCCCTTCTGCTGGCACCAGAAGGAGGAAACAGCCTGCCCCATGGGCAGCCCAGCCCTACCGGCCACTGCGGTTTAGGCCATGGAATTGTGAAAGCCATTGCATGACCATGCAAGAGCCCATTCTGCTCTCTCAGTGGGATTCTCCATACTGGGGCCAGGAATGTGTCCTTCAGCATTCTCATCCTCCTCTAAAGACATGCATGAACCAGCATATGTGCCCTTTGAAGCACTAACAGTTACCCAAAATTGCTTTAAAACTAAAGCTTCTGGAATATACCCAAACCAAGCTCTCCAAGTAGAAGCATTTTACACAGTCATAGTATACTGATTCTATAAAGAACCAAATTTGGAGTTGTTTCCCAGAGCTTAAGTGAATTGGTTTGCACTTCTACAAAGAGCAATCTTTGATTCCCCTGCATGTTTCTTTGTTAATTATCTGATGGTAGAATTCAAGGTTAAGCTAAAAGGCTGCTGTGTTTTGCTCCTACTTCTGCTATTTTGCTACCCCATCCTGTCCTAATGTGCAAGAACAACATCAAAGTCTCATATTGCATGAATTAGAATTATATCCAGGTCCAGAAAATACACTACAGAAGTCATTACTCTGTGCATTAATTTAGTGCACAGAAGAGTAACTTGCTTTCATAAGAAAACCAAATACAGCTTAATAAGTACTTACACCATTGCTTTTCTGTTACAGGAGAAAAAATGCAACTAGAAAAACCCCTATTCAGATTCCCTGTGTAGTTATTGACCTTTGAATGTGTGCTCAACTGCTACTGTGGCTCAGAACAGGACCCCAATTTAAAAAGGAGGCATGAAGACCTGCTCAAATATCAACATGAAAGCACTTTGTTTCATCAAAATATATGTGTTTGTACATTCTTCACATTCAGATACTTCTCATCACAGGTCTCAGGTGAAATTCTAGGTCATAAATAGAGGGATCAAGTACAGCAGACAGAAGAAAGCATGTTTATATATTAGGTGAAGAGATTTTATTCCAAGAATGTAATATCCTTAAAAATCTTTCCAGATATGGCCCACCCAGGGAGCAGTTTCAATATCAGAAACCAGAGACTGCAATAACATTCCCAGCAGTCAACACCATCAGAAAATAATCAAAACATTTATGCTTTTGTATTTAAAACAAAGAAGAAAAAGTTTGGAGACAGCTTGAATTTTCAGAACCCTGTTAAATTTCTGTTACTACAGAAAACTATTAAGAAGTTCCTTCCATCCTCCACAGCCCCAGTTTCTGCAGAGGAAAACACCATCTGGTTGCAGTTTTTAATTTCTCTGAACACTTCAGGCTTTCCTTGACTACTGAAAGTAAAGAGAAGCCTGCCTATCATGTTTGCCATAGCCAAGGGAAGGAGTGATGTTGCTTGGGAAGCAGCTTTTGATGCCAGGAGTTTTGGAGGATGTCAAATCCATTTGGGTTGCACTTTTTTTTGCTACGCTCTCCAAAAGAGTGTCTAAAATGCAGACAAGAATGTGGTAATGCTTTGGCACATTCTGTTGGGGGGAAAGCTGTGATTCTCCTGGCCTGCAGAAAGGAGACTCACCATCCAAAATCATGGCTTGAGGAAACAGCACCAGAATTGCTGGGAGAGAGCACCAACTTTGTTATCATTGCCTTTACAAAAGAGCTGGAACAAAAACCTGCCAGTCAAGCCCAGGGACAGCAGTGTTTTCAGACACAGTTGACCCTTCCTGGAGCCCTTCTCTGTGCACTATATGCACACTTCTCCAGACTCAGGAGCTGGAGCACCTCTCTCACAGAGACAGACTGAGAAGACTCTGGGGAGGCCTTCTAGTACCTTCCAATACCTGAGGCCTGCAAGAGAGGTGGAAAAGAGACTTTTCACAAGGGCATGTAGTGACAGGACAAGGGGAATGGCCTTAAACTGAAAGGGAGTAGGTTTAGCATAGATGCTAGGACAAATTTCTTTACTGTGAGGGTGGTGACGTGCTGGAACAATTCGTCAAAAGAAGCTGTGGGTGTCCCATCCCTGGAAGCACTTAAAGCCAGGTCGGATGGAGCTCTGAGCAACCTGGTCTAGTGGAAGGTTCCCTGGCCCAGGCATAGGGGTTGGAATGAGATTATTATTAAGGTCCCTTCCAACCCAAGCCATTCTTTGAATCAAAACTCATTCAAAGCAAGATTTTATACTGAGGCAACATGGATAGAAGGTCTGTACTTTGTGAACTAAAATCATTACAGTTTGGTAAGTAAAGTATTTAACAACATGCCTCTTCTTAGCACATTACAAAGATGGACAAAAGGGGAAATACAATTGAGTTTTCATGCCACAAAATGGTAAAAATGAGTGGGCAGGATGGAGGTGCCTGTGACTAGCAGCTCCATGGTTATCCACTGCATGGCCCCTGGACATCTCATTCACCTCAGTCTTCTTAAATCCAAAAATGACTATGTAAAAAAGAAGAGTGGGACAGATGGAAAGGTGATTTAGTGAGTGGTCTGGTGGCACATGATGCTGGCAGCCCAGGAGCCCACTTAAGTGCTGGGAGTAACACCTGACAAGGGCTTCATTCAGTGCACATCCACTGTGCTGCTCCCGGGCAAAGACAAGGGCCCTTTGAGACAGAGAACGAGGAGCATTTAATGAAAGAGCAGACCCTCATGCACAAACAAAGAGCTGGAGAGAGTGAGAGATCTCTTGCCTTGTCAAAGCCCCATGGCCAAGGGCTGCTCTCAGCCACCACGGTTCCCTTACAGCATTGCTTTTCACACAGAACATGCACTTAATTTGCAGGGCTGTATGACTTATTTGCCACCGGAAAAGATGCTTTCCTATACAATGGTGCCCTTTGTGGGGAGGAAGGAGGTGGGGAGACAGTACTGGCTGGCTATTAACCTTATAAATCCTTCCCTTGAGTTGCACAATGAATATCACAGATCTATTTGACTTTACTTGTTCAAGAGAAGCTGCTTTGAGTGAAAATAAAAATGAAATTAAATAGGCCATATCTTTCCTTCCTTTGTGTTCTTTTTACTTTCACAACACATTTTTGATGACTAGCACTAGCGTTGCAGGCCATCCACAGTTTTCTTCAAAGAGTAGAAAGCAATTCTGACTCTAAGACTTCACTCCCACAACACAAGCACAAACCACATACTGAGAAATCAGGCACTTTATATGCAGTCCATACTCATTTAGCTCTTGTCTCTGTCTCCTTAGCCTCTGAAAGCTGCTTTTACAAATTACATTAAAGGCCCAACCCAACACTTTTGAGCAGTGAAGTTTTTTACTCAGAGTTGGGAGTAAATTCATAAGCACTTCAGCCTGGCCATAAGCTTAAGTTTACCCCTTTTTTTTTCAGGCTACAGTAACTACCTCACAGCTATAGAAAGTGCTTAGTGAATCTCTAACTGGCTCTAGGTTGGAGTGGTAGAGAGGGAGAAAAAAAAAAAGTTGTTTAAATCCACTGAATTTCCCATGGTAATGTCACAAGGCATACAAAAGTGTAGCTGAGTATGTGGTAAAGTCATGGGAGGTTTTATTGCTATGAAACCTAATGGTCCCTCACTGAAGAGAAATTTTCATTAAATAAAGGAGATAATTGGGAGGAAAAAAGAGAATCCATGATTTATAAATGTCTATAGACGAATGACATTTGATGTCCAACAGTCTACACTTCACCATAATCATCCACTAATGACTGTGAAAATTACTGAACCTAAACTGGTGGAGTGTTAATTTAATTTTTTGGTGGCATGAGAGGATATGGCAGGGAGAGAAAAGAAAGGGACCACTTAGCTCCAACTCCCAGCGTGGCAAAAAAAGTTTCCCCTCTATGCTTGGCCAAGCAGGAACAATACACAACAGCCTGGCCCTGCCGACTTTACTGAATTATAACTCCTGCTAGTTAGTTTAATTATTGCACATACATTTCTTAAAACTCCATCTAAACACCAGCCTCTAATTGGAGAAATTGCTCTGGGCATGGCCAAAGGGTTATAAAGTTCGGTCACTTCTTTTCAAGCAATCTTTACAAAAGGGCATGGCCCTTCTGCAAAGCGTATGAAAACCTCTCAAAGATGCCCATTGTCCATGACACAGAAATCAGGAGCAAGAGATAGAGAAGGAAGTCTCATCTGGGAACACAAAAGGCGATGAAGACATGAAAATGAGGTGGAACATCCTGCTACACTGACAGCACCTAGCACAGAAGAGCTGAAAGGTTAAAAAAAAAAATCAGCTTCCAGGATGACAAATATTAGTGAGTGCAAATAGAAGGTGTGTCAAAAAGAGAAATCTTATTAAAATACTAATGCTCATTAAAGACTTAAGTTGCAAAAGTCTTGCAAAGTTACAAGAGAGCTTCTGAAGACAATGAATTTCATCACTGGACCCATAGATTTGCATAAGGCTTCCTTGACCCCCTAAATCAACATATTAAGCAAGTGCTGTTTTGGGGATTCTGTTTATTCAAAGACTACTTATGTTTCCCAAAGTTTCCCATCTGCCAACTTGAAAACCTCAATGCACCCAACAATTTCCTAATATCCAAATAACTTTGATCACTGCAAAACTGGTCACCGAGCAAGCTTTCATGGTCTAACCATTTTGTTTAAGAAAACTGCCAGAGGAGTAAGTTTAAAAGTCACACATGAATCACTTCATCTCCTGTACCCTCCAGCACTAAGATGTCAGTGCTATAAGCAAATTTCTCATGTGTTTCATATTCCTGCTGTATTTAATTCTAAGGTCTAATTAGATCATTCAAATCTTCAGACACTGGAATCTCATGTGGATTTTAATCCATTCACTTTGTGGCTCAGGTATACCTGCACTGAGCACAATAGGACTGTCCAGTCCCTGTTAACTACAGATTATACTTCCGTGAACTTTTCATTATTAAAAGTGCGAAGACTTTTCAGCAGTGAGTCTCTCCTGGTTTACATTTTACCATTCCAGCAGCAGAAAACATGTTATGCACACTAGAGGTTTAGTATCCCCTCCTACCTCACCATCTACTTTTTCCTCCAGTTATTACCTCCACTGCCACCATAACCCACCGGAGCCAAAGCTCTGGACCATAATGAAAAAGAAACACCAGCAACATCAGCAGAGGTTTGAAAGTCAGGCTGCAGTTGTGATTTCTGTGTCATGTTAGCCTTTCACAAAATACAGGGGAAGGGAAGTGTTGTCCAAGGCTCCCCACTACCTGTGCATGGAGGTTGTGCAGCTGAGGAGATCTTTCTGTCCCTTGTCCCATGCTAGACAGCAGCAGGAGGTTGGGATGCTCTTCCCACACCACCCTGGGACAGGCAGCTGGTTGTCCAGCTACTCCATCCCAGCTGCACTCCACGGGTGGCTGAGGCAGAAATCCGTCCCCATCTGTCTGCAAAGAGACAGCCAGCTGAGAAACGAGACAAGAACCAACCCCACAACTTATTATGGCATTGTCCAGGTATTCCAATGGCCATGGGGTGCAGAGAAAGACCCCCTACTCAGACCTGCCCCCGTGCCCAGGCAAGGAAACCCCTATTCCCACCACAGCATGGGGGCTACCAGCTGGACCAGAGCAAGAGAAAACAACAACATCACCTTGATCAAAAACACTGTGCCACTTTTTCCCTTGACCCTACCAGTTATTTATTAACAGGAGTAAAATATTACTATTCTGTAACTCCCAGCAGGCAAGTTTTCCTATCAGCCTAAGACACCAACCACATTTTTTAAAGCTGAAAAGCATTGGGATTTCTTCTTTTTGTCTATATGTTATTTGGTGGTTTAATGAAACAAAGTAGATAATAAAGTATGAGAGAGCTCCTCAATAAGTCACAGCCATTTACACATTAGGTACCTAATTATGTTGAAAATACAATTACATGCGTTTAAGCAGATGCTCATGCCCACAGGCCAAGCCCATTATTTTGACAATTCTTTAACTTTACAGTAAGTGCACGTTGGATCTACTTAGATACAAGACTTAAAATATCACTTTGGGAGTGGAAAAAAATAAAAGTCAATCAGTTCCTCCTATCATATTTAACACAGCTAAGGCACTACACAGCAGGCAAGGCTCCAACAGGTCCCTGCTCTTCTTTCATAGCCTTTAATCAAATGCTGAGAGGCATTTGCTATTTTTAAAGCCAAATGAAAAACCCTGGCTCCGGTCTTTGGTAAATTTGCAGCAAAGATAACCCCCCAAAGGAATGCACATTATTTGCACACCAGTGAGCTTACTTATTAACGTGAACTTCTAGCAAAAGTTTTGTTTCCATATTTTAAGATAGGCCACAAAGACCTGTTTACATTCCTTGGGTGGTTTTAGTAAAGTCAAGGTCAGAATTCACCTTTCACAGCCCTCCTGGGCAGCAGGCCGAGGAATGTCACCCAAAGAGCAAGGTCCAGGAACACCTCAAATATCAGACACTGACCCTAATACTCCATCAGGTGACAGGGCTAATTCAAAAGCTCCTCAACCCCCATCCAACTGCAGGCAAAAAGCCCAGATGAGCCAGGCTGAGCAGCTAGCACTAACCACTGTCCAACTTCTTCCCTTCTCCAAATAGTGGTGGACCACACAAAACCTTTCTATCATCAGAACAGGATTAACCAACTGCTCTGCAACACTCCTGTCATCTGAGATTCAAATGAAAATTGGCTACTATGATGAAAAAAGGTGCATCAGTTTATTTTGAACAGGGCAACTTGTCTTGACCTTCCCTCTCAGCATAGAAAAAAATGGTAACGTTCAAGTAAGTCTGATGGGGAAACAGTGAGTGACAGACAAGTGTCTGACAACTCTGCAAGGGACAAGACTGCTGGTAACTAGAAATGATAAGAGTCTGCATTGCTTCTTCAAAAGGACAAAGGACAAAAACATTCAAAAGCCAGATTAAAAACAGGAAACTGGGAAACTTCGAATATGCATGTTCCATTCTTTTCAGGAACCTTACTCAGCTAATTTTTTATTAAAAGAAATGCATCGAAGCATCTTGTTTTAAGGATCTGAAATTTTCAGCACATCCAGAGCATCTCTAGCGTTGTGATCTGTTCATGGTGCCTGCTGCATAGGACACAGATGATATAAATTGTACACGAGGAAAAGACAGTTTGCCTCACCATCACTGCAGCAGCCATGTCAAGTCATTAAGCCAGCAATAAAGCAAATTCTCACAGTTTTCTTTCTCTCTGCAAGAGAAGCTACAGGTTTCTAGCTGTGATGAATGCTGAGTTGGCTTAAATCCTAGAGAAAAACTTCTGCTCTGTTGTTCTTCACAGCTCTCCTGTATATCCACCAAACAGCCACAGATTTATATCTTAGGGTTTGGGGGTGGTGGAGTGATGGTGAAGGGGTTGGGTTGGTTTTCTGGACAAGTCTGTTGATTTTTTTCATGTCAAAATAAGCGCTGAAACATTTTTGCTCTCCATGCCAGGATTTTTTCGTTTCCTAGAGAAAATTCAGATTGAGGTGTGCTTTGTCCTAGGCCACTGCACATTGATGGGATTCCCTTAGGGAATCACACTGTAACTTGAAATTTCAGCCCACCACGGCACAACAGACTTGCCGTTTAGAGCTCCAAAAGCCACCTGCCTTGCACCGCAAACAACCGCATGTTACTCATCTCCTACTACTACTTCTCGCTGTGAAAGACACCTTCACAACGACGCTGGGATACAAGCACATAGAGTCAAATATAAAGTAAAATATTGTTTCAGCACACCTGGAAATACTAAACAGAACTTTCAACTCCCGAACCAAGCAGCCCCGGGAGCACGCTGCGGGCGGAGCCGGCCCGTAGGAGGCCAGCGGGCATTTCATCCTGCGGGGGGTATATTCCGACTCTTCCAGTTTGTGTTTTTACCCTCGCCCGCTGAAGGGAAAGGGGGAACGCACCTCTCCAATCGACCGTAGAGCCGTGGCCGGCAGCACTCCCGGAGAACACCATTAGCCGCATCCCCGTAATGCCACAGCTTCCATCCCGGCTCCCCCCGTCTGTCACACTCACTTTTGGGAGCTAAAACCCCGCGGCGGGGAGGGTCCCCCTTTCCGCCCTCGCTCCCTGACCCCGCCGGGCACCTGCTGCGGATGCCCCGGGGCAGCTCCGCGGGCCCGGGCCCGGCCCGGCGGCACCTACCCAGGCACTTGATGTGGAAGCCGCTGGGGGGCTTGAGGGAGCGGCGCGCCCAGCCCTGCCGCAGCACCTCCAGGTGCTCCTCCTTGCCCTGAACCAGCAGCACCTGCTCGTCGATCCAGCCCAGGAAGAAGGTCTCGGCCACTGCCGCCGTGGCCCGCCGGTCCCAGAAGTGTTGCATGTTCTCCCGCTTGAAGTCCGCGAAGATCTCGTAGCCGATGCGGTGGCGGCCCAGCTCCGCCGTCGGCCCCGCACAGGCACCGGCCCCGGCACCGCCGGCACCGTCGCCCCCCAGCCGCCCCCCGGCCGCGGCGTCCAGGACGATGGCCAGGGAGTGCGGGGCGATCTGCAGGCACCTCTCCGCCCTGCGCGGCATGGCCGCTCACCGCCCGCCGCCGGGCACGGGCATGGGCATGGGCACGGGCATAGCTCCCCGCGGCCGCGCTCCTCCCGCGGCCGGCTGTCCGCGCTCCGCGCCGCTCCGCCCCCGCCGCGGCCCGGCCCGGCCCGGCCCGCTCCGCCCCCGGCACACCCCCGGCGCGGTCCGGTGCCGCGGGCGAGGCGGCGACAGGATCCCGCTTGTGCTGGCCCCGCAGCGAGGGGCGGCCGCTGTCTCCGGCTCGGGAAGTCTGCACGCCCTGCAACCCACCGCTCCCCTCCTCACGCTTCCCAGTCCCACCACGGGAGCACCATCTCTAGAAAAGAACCCGGTCACTGTCCCGGCTGGTGGTTTAGGTTTCCCGGCATCGCCCACCTCCACACCTTCGAGAGACCCTCAACCTTCCATTCTACGGGTGAAGCATTCCCCAGCTACATCTCAGCAAGTCTTATAATTCCTTATGGTTTTGTTTCTTCCAGTGGCTGCATATCTGTAAGTAACATACACAGTGAGAGCGACTTTGACTCTGCCATGTCGAAACGCCTCTCGCTTCACTCACGGTAATCCTGAGTCACTTTGTGTCTTAGTGGTACTGAAATGTGGAGCAAGTGTAAGGTTCATTCCTAACTTCTGTAACTTTTTCCCACCAATTTAATATTTTGTCTCCTCTGTGTTCCCAATCACCTGCTGCCCATGAGGCTCAAGAGAGAACTCAGCAAATCTGGGCAAGGTACATGCAGAACTGAAGGGGTCCTTGCTGGCAGTGCAAGGCTGACAGCTGGGTTGTGCGTCGAGGTGGTAGGTGGCTGCTGAACTGCAGGTGCTGGCAGCAGGGTGCTGATCATGCTTGTGAGAAGGCAGATTTAGGAACTTCACTCCTCTCTTCTATAGGAGCCCTGAAATCCACAGCACAGCTGAGTCTCAATTCTGAAAACAGGGCTTGAGTTTCTGAATGGTCTGTAGCTGTTGGACACCTTGGTAATGTGTGAACCATGGGTGGTCTCAGCAGCAGCTCTCACCTTGCCCCAGGGAAAAGGACACCATGGCAGTTGGGCCATGGGCAGTGAAGCATGAGAATGCACCAGAAGGACAAATGACACAAAGAAGAAAACTACTGTAGAGAAGCTGGGGCAAGAGTGGAGGCAGAAGAGAGATGAGTGAGAGGAGGGAGCAAGCAGCAGCCACTCTGCCAGGAAGCAATATGAGACCTGCTACAGCTGCAACTCCATGCTGTGCACAAACGACAATGCTTTATCTGCTGCTTCTGAGCTCACTCACATCAACATCCCTTGACATATTTGTCCCTCATAAACTGTTACCCTTTTGGTTCTAATCTCTGGCTTCATCCAGTTCCTTCTCTGGGTTTCATTCAGTGCTGTCACTGTACTGCGGAAGGTCAAAATTACCACTATCCCAAAGAGTTTTACAAGGAAAAAAGTTGTATGAAACTCACGTTTCCAAATAATAAATCAGAGGTTAAATAAATTACCCAGAAACACTGTGAATCATTTTGAGCCAGGAGCAGAGAGTATTAATACGCAGTTTGCAAGTCTCTATCCCTTCCTAAGTCTCCAGCACAGCGAGATCTCAAGAGGCCCCTCACTGCAGCCAGAAATAGTTTTAATGTTGCTGCTGTCAGGATTTCAAAGGAGCTCTTCTATTGAACTTTGCAAGAGGACCCCCCTGGCACCCTCACTGTCCTCCAGAATGCTTCCCAAAGTTCAACTGAGCCACTAGTTGTCTGTTGAAAAACCTAGTCTTAGTGTGTTGAAACTACTGTCATGATCTTGTCATACTCATGTTATTCTTACCTTGTGCCTTCCTCCTCTGCATTATATCAGCCTTTTATCTTGCCCATCATACTTGCATTTCAGTTCTCTGGGCAGGGCTCACCTTTGTGTTGCTTTTACGTAGAGAACATCACATTGACATCTCAACTGCTGAGCAGAGTCACCAGGTAAATTCAGGGCTTGGATAAGTTTTCATTTTTATTCCTACCTGCAGAACAAGGGAACCAAATTAAGCCCTTTAACTGTTTTTAGGCCTTTTCCTCCAGATACATCCTGAACACTTAGATGTGGAGCCCCACACTTTGCCTACAGCCCCCAAATCCCAAGTGCTACCCAAATCTGTGATCCTTCTGCTGCCTCTGACATAAACATGTGTTCAGTGTGGCATGTCTGTCAGCCTTTGGTAATGGCATCAGTGCAGCTCTCCCCATTAGCTGAGCTCCTTTCCCCTTCAATACTGATTTCTGAAGCCATTGCTGTGATGAAAGTTGCCACACAGTAATTTCCCTCCTCCTTGCAGTAATGTTTGTGGGTTGTCAACCTCTTCTCTACCCCTGGGCAGGTTTCCTGTAATGGCTAGTACCCAGCCTGCTAGTCCTCTCCGACTCCACTTTCAACAACTTTTTCCTCATGCCACTTAAGGCCTCTGTGCTCACAGGCTGGACCTCCCTCCTCCCTCCCTCCCACCCTTCCTCTCCTTTTCAGCATGCTGCCCCTCTCTGCAGCTTGCACACTTGTTTCATACACAAGTGTGATGACAAGGCAATTAAAGAGGACACGTAACAATTTTTCCAACACTTGTCAGATGAAGCTGTGGCACAAACCAAAATACACTGTGTGCTAGGGGTTAGGTGCTGTCCCTACAGAAGCCATTGCCAGGATTGCCTAAGCAAGATCTTGAGGGCCTGGTTAAGAAACACCCAGGGCCAGGGGAGATGCTGTGGACAACAAATATGTAATGAAGTAAACTGCACATCATTCATTACTTCCCTTTTTCTCCCATCTCCTTATTGAGTCAAACATTTTTTATCCTCAGAAATTGGGGTGTTTGGTTCATTTACATTTTTATGCTTATGGGTTTGGTGTTGAGTAGCACCTCTTTCCTTTTCATTCACTCACTTCAAGGGACTTGTTCCAAGATATCCCCATCTATAGCCAGACTAAAGCCCATCTGGTATTTCCCAGTAGAAATACAAGTGAGAAGACAGCCTACAATCTTCTTATGGCCGAATTATGAAAGCAGGTGAAGTGGAACTCCTAAGTGCCCCTGAAGTGTTTGGAAAAGGAGAAGTTTACGTTGTTATTAGGACAAAACCCCTGAAGATTTATGTCTCTTTGAAGTGCATTAGTCATGCAGGAGGTCTGCAACAAATGGTGTTCATTCTGTGTGGGAGCAGAAAGCCAAACAAACCTAACAGACTTGTGTTCTCTGGCTGTCTGTACTGACCCATTGCTCAGGAGTGGCATCCCTGTCTGCTGCAAACATTGCCTCATTAAAAACTTCCTGGAAAAAAGGTATTACCCCAGAATTCATCCAAGGACACAAAATGGAAAAGCAAGACTGGGGTGGAATATATAGTGATTGTGTGTCCCTAAATTGTACATAATGAGGCAAGTTACAGGATCTCACAGCCTACACAGTATGTCAGCAAGTGATCTGCTTCAGAGGCAGTACTCAGGCAGGATATCAGCAAGTGCCTTCCAGGAGAGGTTTTGAAAGATTACTTCCTATTAGAAAATTATTTTAAAATCTCTCTAGTCATTTTATACAAGTAGAAATGATACCTTCCCTCCCACTGTCTATCCAGTGTTGCCACCTGTCAAGACAGTCCTGGATACTTCCCAGCCCTGTTGTCTCACTCTTGGGAAGAAGCTTCTCTTATCATTATGTGGGTTTTCAGGTGGTTGAAGCATGTTTGGCAAAAACTGCCAGCTATAGGATGGCCTTTTAAGACATTTTCTGACAGGGTATTTTTTTGAACATATCTGCACATATTCCCATGTGGAAGGCTGACTGAAGCTTGAGACACACTGGTGGTACAGTCACACATCTCAGTGCAACTGCTGTTGTCAGAAAGGACACTGACTGCAGCCCTAATGAGCATTCAGACCTCAAAAATAAATTTTGAAAAGTGTTACACCCTCCTCCTGCTGCATTTGAGACTTATGTGAGCCTGGCCAGACTTTCCTGGACATGGAGTCAGTGTAAACTGGGTCTGGCTTTGCTGCTACAGGTATGCAGGAGAAGGGCCAGCAGCACATGTGTTGGTAATACATGGGCTGGATGCTGCTCTTCTTGTCGTGAGAAAAACCAGGAGCAATCTTAGAAGAGTGAATGCTCCAAAATAGCAGATCATGAACAGTGGTGGGGACTGGCACCTAAGGAAAAGCAAAATGGTGGAAGGGGCATACTAGTAGTTGTTCCTTAAAACTCTTCCCAGAAATGTGGCATCCTTTGTAGGTAAATACAGCTCTATATTCACCTAGTTTTCATCACATGATGACATTTATTTGCCACCAAGAATTCCCAAAACGCTACCTTGTTTAGCTTCACCCTTTTGTTTTGATAACCAGTTTTTGCAATACAGGAATAATAATACTTCTCGTATTTGTGAAGTCCCTTGAGGCCTGATATTAAAAATCAGGAATGGCCGTTTCACTGCCTCTGCCCTGGTAAGAGCCAAGTACTTCTGTGCTCAGTCCTGTCCTGCCATCCTCCATCAAGCAGCCCTGCTCAGAAATCCTTGCTCAGACAGTGTTCCCAGTGAAGTCAATGGGAGTTTCCTGCGTGAAGAGTGATGAGCTGGTTCCAAACTAAACACCCAACTAATAAACAGAGCAGGAAATAGCTGACTGCACCATTTTTAAGCTCTGTGCTTTTACCTGACTCAGACACGCTGGCATCAAGAAGGATCCTGGGGGCAGGATGCGACCCAAGGGAGGAGAGGAGATCCCAGGTTATGGGCAGGCGTGTCTGTCTTCCTCTTCAGGAAAATCTTTGGCAACAGTGTTAAACCTTTGCAGCTAGGTGAATGCTGCTTGGACAGGTGAGCTGGTAGGTAGACTATTACATATTGTCTGCTTAACAATAGCCTACACATACTGGGGAAGTTACAACTGACTAGGAGGAAAATCACCTCCCAGCAGACACTGAAAAGAAGTTCCCATTTTACTCACAGAATATGCACAATACAGGGTACAGGTTTCTCACATTGAAACTCAGGTGCCTATGTTTAGATATGTAAATAACACAGCATTAAAACACCTGGATTGGAACACCCTTTAATTTTACTTATGTATGAAATTGCATAGAAGGAAACAAGACTTGCAGATGTTTTTGAAGCAAAAAAAATGTTGTACAGCTGACAACAGCAATGTGGGTTAAAGAGGCCAGAATAGATTTTCTGCACAGGAAATTCTTGACTGTAAAATAATAGAGGCAAGAGAAGGGTATGTTTATATCTTGACTTTCTAAATCTTTTTCTAGAGATGTTTTTTATGTGCCTTCCAACCTATATATGTGTCTTTCCTGCTACAGTACTGATGATTGCTTTTGGCCAGATGACAGTCAGACACTAAGGTGAGGGCTTAGATGATGTATTTGACCAAAACAGGATTTATTTCTAACTCTGCAATTGTAGTCTACTGAAGCCATAAAGGACTCAATACTTGGAGGAAATACAGGATTTTAATTATGGAAATGGCACACCAGTCTGCCTTCAAAAATATCTGCTTGTCACGTTGCCTTGCAAGAACTACTGAAAACACATTGAGACAGCTCAGGCAGTGGCATGCAAAAAGAACTAAGGTTTGGTTTTATGGTTCCCTTACCGGTAATGGAAAGAGCTTGTGAATGAAATGGCCATTAATTTTCATGAGTGCTTTGGAAGAAAGAGCAATAAAATCTATTTCTCCACCATTTTTGATATTTCTTTTTACAGCCTGTGGCCTGAGCCAGCCTAGCAAAGGCAATGTGATTGATCCCTGGCAGATCTCATATCTCTGAATTAATGATGCCAAAGTCAGAACAAGCAGATCAGAAGTTCTTCCCTAGCCTTGGCATTTTAATCTGACACTTCTCAGCTTTGAATAGAATGCTTTCCTCCTATAGTCCCTTCTCATGTAATGTAAGGCAAGTTCTGTAGGTGCTGGGGGTAGTGCAAAACTGCACTTAGGAGAGCAAAATTCTGGTGAGACACCTATATCCCTAAGAGTATGCAAATGCTTACATAGGCAAAGTGAGATAAAGGGAAATCCTTGTTCATGTAACATGCACAGCCAAGAGCTCCAACCCATACTGGCTCAGTTCTCCTGTAGGGGCCCCATTAAACTGTGGGCCAAAATGAGAGGATGATGACCTGTGACTCCACATTTTCCTTTAGGAAGCACATTTTATGCCTAAGCAAGAAAGCAAGGTGGCAGAGCTGACCACTTCTAAATGGACAATTAAATGAACTAGTCTACCTTCCAGAAGAATTTATGCAGGGGCTGCTATTACAATGCCCACCTGGGGTAAAAACAAAAATGAAAACAGGATTCTGTGCCACAAGGCACTCTGCAGGCAGGCTGATCAGCACATACGGTGAGAGAACCAGAGCTGGGCATGGCTTTGTAAACAGCCTTTGCTCTGCTCTGGTGGCAGAGCTGTGCGTGACAAGCAGACATTGGTCTGAGCTGAACAGCTCTGATGTGAGCTAGAAAACAGTAGGAATACCACATCTCTAACTCAAACTGCAGCTATAAAGAACTGCATTGGTGGGAACCATACAGTCCATCCCTGCAGGCAGAGGTGAGTGACTTGCACTGGTGCCCCCTGGCATGGGGGGAACTGGCATGAAGTGCTTGAAAGACGAGCTGCTGCGTGTTGGCCTCTCTGAGAATCCCTTGGTGGCACAAATCTTGGGAGGCTTTCCCAGATCACAGGGTGGGAAAGCTCTACAGTCATTTGTCTTTGTCTTGCCAATTTTTGGATGGCAGCTTCTCTTTCTGACCGGGCAAAGGGAAAACGACTGGTGTCACTGGTTTCAGGCGAAAGCCAGTGGCGATTTTGCCCTCCTCTTCAGATGGACTGGCAGACACCCATACTGATACACAGCACAGAGATACAATGTATCAAGATCCAAGGAGGCTCCACCTGTGCCATGGCATTCTTGCTCTTCCTGCCGGGAAGCACAGGCTGAATGATAGGCTTGCTCTCTGTATCCAGCCTGTGACATCTTTCCACTTTCTGTGCACTGATCCACCGACCACGACTGAAAAAGTGACCCAGGCTTACAGCCTCCCTCTGGGCCCCCCTAAACCAAGGAACTGTCTTTCCCACCCACAGAGCTCTGCAGGAAGAGGATTTCTACAATCAAGCATAGGAAAATGCCTGTGGAACTAACAGGCTTTGCAGGTAGGGAAAGGCTGAAGGCAGCAAAGAATGTTGGATAAGATGCCCACTTTGGATTTTGATTCTCTGCTCTTCTCACTGCTTCTACAGCCACTACCAACACATCAGTTTGCTTTTAACTCATCAATACATGTTCTTGATCAGGATACCAATTTTTGGTGTTACTTCACTTGATACAGATGCCTCTGGGAAAGGGCAAAGTATGCCTGAGAAATAAATTACCATACTGTTTGGTTTGGGTTTTTTTTTCTCCTTTTCCTTCACAGAAAGTTTTTATTTAGTTTGCTCAATTCAACAACCTTCTCTCTTTTCACTTTGGGCCTTAAGCTGCTTGCCCTTGATGAATTAGTTCAGTCAAAGCCATGCTTGATTTAAAAATATGAAAGTAACAGGCACCTTACAGCTGCCTACAATAAACAACCACTACTTTTTAAAAAACCCAATACCTGTTACACTTTGCTGTGGAACATTTTCTTTTGCTCTTTTAACTGGTGAAGGGTGGTGGAATAGCTCAGCAAATGCTCTTGTGAGCAGGTGGGAGGTAACAGACCCCTTCTCCAACAGGACTTGCCACAGCTCTTCCAGCACCGGTTTTGTGCCTGTCAGGTGAGTGCTAAGAACTGGCACACATTCAGGTTAGGGTGTCGGCCAGCCATCAATAAGCTTCTTCACTCCTCCATTATTTTCATTTCACTCAGAGCAAAGAGACAAATATGAAGGCTGATGGGCTAGATGCTCACCTTCAGGTCCCCTTCGGCAACAAGGAATAGGTGAAAGAGGTGTTAGGGTGGATGTAAGAATTTATTCCTGATTTAATAGCCCTTCATTATAGCTAAGCTTTTTGTGTAAACAGCAATTTGGCTCCCATCTCCTGAACATTGCTCCCTTGTATTAGACCTCCTATAAAAGCTGTAATTACAGTTGCAAGATCTGCTTTTATTTTATGGGAGCCAACATAAACCTGCCTGATGTCCCAAGTGTTGATCCTCAAGTACAGCCATGTCTGTGAGTGTCTCCGTGCAGCGGGATCTAATGGATGAGTCACAGCAAAGACCTGCCAGTTTCCTCACTAGCCCTGCCTGCTCTCAGGACTGATCTCTCTTGCAGGTAATTTTAAGCAGCCACCGTGCTACTCTCCTGTCTCTTCTCTTTGCCTTGGCTTGTCAGGATTAGACATTTTAACCAATGACCCCAGTTGTCATCAATCTCAATATTGAGTGCACCAAGATAATACAGGCACTCTGTGAAGACAGGCATTTATGAATTATTTGTGAAACCATTTTAGCTAAAGAAGACAGACAGCTCTATTTTGTGCCTAATATTGTCTGACAGGTGTGGACACACCCTGGGATGACTTTCTTGTCATCCCAACTAGAAGGTCAAGAGTCTATGTTTGACAGAGAATCGCCTTTGGCACTCCAACAAAAAATGAAAACACAGCAGCATCCAGAAAAAAACAACAAACTTTTTGTGAAACAGATGTGCCAGATTTAACATTTCCCAGAACATAATTCCTTTTAAATTTTGTAGCTCTTTGAAGATTATCCACGCACCCAACACCAGGCTAAACCAGAAAGTTTAGCTTTTGTTCTTCTCGGCCATTATCAGCTTACTGTTTGAAACATCTCAGGTAGGGTGGGCAGCGTCTCTCCTCTCTCCTCTCCCCTTCCTCCATTTTCATGCTTTCCCTAGGGACCTCTATGCAATACCACCATGCATTTCCCTGCCATTTCCAGAATGCAGCTGAGATCCACTGTGGAAGAAGAGAGCAGAGGCTGACCTTAATCACTGCAGCAGTGCTGTGGTTCTGGAGAGAGATCCCAGTCTCACCAGGATAAGAAGATCAAGTTCAGAAAGTTCACCAAAAGCTCAAGAGCTCAATAGTGGGACTGTAAGACATACAGGTAAGCTCTCCTGAGTTATTTCTTTGGCAATGCACATTTCAGCAACTAAGTCTGAGCCCACTCCATTGGCAAAGGTCAGATTCAGGAGAAAATACAGTTTTCTGCTAAGGTAATAAATGTGATGCCTATAAATGAATTTTATCTTGGTTTTGAAATGAGTTTTCCTGTTTGTACAAAAATGGACACATCACTGCTTCATATTTGTGCAGAAGAGAGTTACATGTTAGTAGCCAATAATCAGATCCTTTCTTTGCAAGGAAGAGGTGGCAATGAGTAGTTTTTACCATGGGTTTTATGGGAGGAGCTTTGCCAGGGTATGTGTTAAATTTAGAAAAAAACTCCTTAGGCTTTTCCTTCTCTTTGCCATAGGAAATGCTGCAAGTTACAGACCCCAACAACAGCCACCTTTTGTACTAACTGTTTCCACACACTGAAAGGGCACATTCAGAGATGCTGCAGCAACCAGTTGTAGTCAACCCATACTTGACTTTTTGACCCTTTCTGAGACCAACCTACTGCTGCTTTCAAAGGCTGGATGGTTTCCAGGAGAATCACTAGAGGATCACCAATCCAGGTATTGGAATGGGGGAGGGAGAGAAGAAATCTTAGGATTTTCTTGCTTCTCTTCTAGCTCACACTAACTCATTGTACAAAACACTTGAGGCAGTGTACCTGGAAAGGCCCCTGTGCAGAACAGAGCTGGAGGTAACCCTGCTCCAACTGGCTGATGGCTGTGGCAATCCTGCTTCAGCAGCTGTCACTGGATGGTGCTGTAAGGAGAGGAGCAGGATCAGTTGGGTTTGGTGCTAATCTGAGCCTCAGCAGCTTTTGCTTTCAAACTTGATCTTTTTGACACAAAGCAATGTGCGTGAAGTCCATGGCCACCTGTGAGGCTTAGGCAGAGAGCACTGTGCCTTGGCCCTCATCCTTAGCTGTGGGCAGCCTTGGGGGAAACCTGAAAATACAAAAGGGTACAGCTGACAGCAGAACATCAACAGGAGCACCCAGCAGGCACTGAAAACCAAGGATGGAAGAAGTTAATTTGAGAATGTCCTGATAGACCTACTGCTCTACCAGTGCTGGTTTAGGTAGTCCTAGGAGTTTGGCTTCCATTCATTAACTTTCTATTCTCCATTGCCAAAGGATAAGAAGGGAGGAGGGAGGTGGCATCCAGGCCAGGATAAAGAGGGGATAGCTGGGTCAGTCCTCTTCTTAAGGATCACAGCCCCAAGCAAGGCTTCTTCAGGCTCCAAAGCAGGCAAGAGTACTTCACAGTTGGTGCCATCACTACTGCTGGTCAGCAGTTCCTCAGGATTCCTTGCCTAGTCCTATTTCCATGGCCTGTTGGGATTTTCTTTCATGCTGTTTAACCATTGCAGACTTCAGCATTCAATTTTTCCTTGCATTAACCTTTCAATCAAACCAGTTTTACTTCCAGCCTGTGCAGATGGGGTAGAGGAAACTCCAAGAGATCCTGATTGTGGTTTTCAGGAGACAGTCATTGGTTTTACAGCCCAGGAAGGCAGGTTACTTCCAGTAAAGTCATGCAGCAGAGTTCAAACAGCCTGCATTTGTAGATCTCCTCATATGGATAAAGTAATAAAACATCAAATTAATTTACCTAGAAATAGGACAACAATCACAAGCCAAAGTTCACCACAATGATTTGCATTACAGTTACAAACACAAAGCCTAATCATAGCTGTACATCTCCCTTCAGAAAATACTATGCCCTCTGCCCATCAGGGATAGCTCATAACTGATCATGCATGTAACTAATGCTGGTTTTCCTCTAGCAATGAAATCTCAGGTAAATCCCATGTGCTCTGTTCAGCAGTGCACACTTCATCTCATGGAGTAACCATGGCACAAAGAACATTGTGCCAGTTCTCCCCAGGTGCAAATGGGCACAGATACTTTCCAGTCAGTGGAGCAATATCAGGTTGCTTCTGCAAAAAGTATGACCTCTTAGGGAAAAATAACTAACCCAAAAATTAGAAAAACATTTCTGTTAAAATTAGCTGGTGTACACAGTAGTACATGGCTGAGAGGTTAAGAGCATTCCTCTCTCACTACCTAAAAAACTCCATTGCATTCATTTATCAGTCTTATCAGCATGCCTTTTGTTCCTGGGCTGTAAGAGTACTTGAACTAAAAGTTTCTCAAGTCCAAATCTACTCTAAATGACAAGTATCTTTGAGGTCATAAATTAATGCAAGCAATTGTTATGTTAGCCACATGAAAGTCTTCAGTGGAAGAGCAGTGACACCAAGAGACAGTGAGATTTTACTAAAGATAACTTTTGTCTGACCTCTCTGCAATCTCCTAGCTAGGTAAATATCTTATAAACATCTTATAGGATAATTCTGTAGTAGATAGAGAATTGGCATTTTTCCTCTTAGAAGGAAGCTGGTCCTTGAAAACTGGATTAAAATGACTTTATTTTGCTTTATAACTTTCTAATGTTGGTGCACAGAGAACCCATTGTATGGAAAACCAAACATGGAACATTCTGAGATCTTTGAGTACATTTCTATTTTCCTTCCCTCTGTAATTAGCATATATATTTTGACATTTATTATTACAAGCATAATAATAAATGTAGACTATTTTGAGAAAGCAATCCATTACTGAGCACATATGTCCCAGTACCAAGCTTCCAGGAGATGCTGAGGTGGGACTCCTTGATGTCAGTTACAAAACAGCGGATGTATATATCTATATATCTGTATGTGTACACATGTGCTTATGCCAGGCTTACAGCTGGTTACTCTGGAGGGACAAAGTATTGGCTGCTGTAAAGCAGCTGCATGGTTTTGTTTACACTTTAGGGTTGGAGCAGGCACATGGAATGCCCTGGCTGAGGGTGTAAGACAGCCACCCCCACCTCTACTGCTCATGAAAACAGGTGCCAAGAAGATTTCTATTATGGCATCATGAAACCTAATGGTGAAGAACAATCAGGCTACATTCATCCCAAGCTGCAGGCTACTGGAATGTCTTCTGTATGGGACAGGGAACTGAAATACAAGGGGTTTTAGCCTCATTTGAGTATTCATTGTTGTTTCACTGGAATTTATTTATTTCACTGGCATACATAGGTATGAGTACATATACATGTATGCATACATAAAAGCTACATAACGAGAACCAACTGGATTCAATACATTTCAGCTAATTACTTATTATAATAGTTTGGGAAATGAGTGGCTTAAATACCGTTAGCAAAAAACAAAAAAAAAAACAAAAAAAAAAAAAAAAAAAAAACAACCCACAAGGTTAAAAAAAACAAATTCAAGATTTACCCTTACCTACTTTAAAGTATTAAAAACCCCACAGTAATTGCTAAAGAGTACAGATAAGACAGAAAAGTTAAACTCTTGTATGCAAAACGATTTACATGGGGAAGTATGTGCATGTTCTAAAGTAAAAATAGTGTTGGAGGAGGAACAGTTAGACTTCTAGAAAGATTAACTGCAACTTCAGCCTTAAGGTCAGCTTTGAACAGCCCAATGGAAAAGCAGGCAAAAAAGTATCACCTACAAGTTTTAATTTACTTTCCAAATATAAATTTCTGACTCCCAGATCTTCCCATCCCACTGGCAAATTGAGATGACGGTAACCAACACACATCGTTAACATAGTTTTGCATTGATACAACACACCCTACAAGAACACCCATACAAACTTGATTGCCTTTGCACAAGTAACATGTTCCACAGCAAATTATACAAACTATCTGCCATGGAAAATTTGACATCATTTGTTTGAAAAACACCAGAATAAAATATCTACATTTTGTTCAGGTAAGGGAATTAATATCATCTTGAATAAGTCTTTGGGGTATTTTGAACTTTTATTCAAATACATAAATGCCTGGGCTTACTTCTCCAACATTTGCTATCTCTTTGGCAGAAAAACACTAAGACATGTAGAGTTTTAGTTTCCCAAAATCTTGTTCATTCCTATTATTATTTTCAACATTTATTCCTTATCTATCCCAAATTAAAACTGAGTTTCACAAAGGCTGCTGTCCCCATAACCTCATCCTGCTGCACTGCACAGTCACAGTGTCCACAACCCTCTGCGTGATAAACAAAGACAAGTCTCAGAGCTGTATAAAGATTGGAAACTTCCCTGAGCCCTGCACCACACCTAGGTATTTCTACAGCAAAATGGTCCATATGCATGTTCCCACAGGGGACAATGCCAAGCAGTATTAGCTCCTTCAGCCTCAGACTAGGAGTGATCTCACAGAAGGCTTTAATTATGGAAATACACGGGCACAATCTCACAGGAGGTTCCAACACGATCTGCTGTAGAAACAAAGTAAGGGTTTTCCCACCTTTCCCAAAGAGTACTTTGCCCTGAACAAGCAGAAAGCTAAAGCATGTCTGGCATCCAAGGTGCCAAGGACATTCCAGCCACAGAGTTCTGGGGCCCAGGAAAGGCAGAGACCAGTTAGTTCCCTGACTAAATGCAGAAATCAGAATTCATTCTAGAAGAAATTTGTAGAACTTTTTGAGGAAAAAGTGTGTCAAGAAACACAATAACATACAGACATAAAACAGAAGGCCCCAGTGCCCTCTGGAAGCCAGCACCTAATTGCATGGGCAAGCAAGCAAGCAGGAAGGCAACTGCCTAAGTATGAAGGGAACCTTCAAGCAATTTTCCTGAAAAGCAGTGAGCTCGCTCCTGTTTAACCCTCTGGGAGCAAGGGGAAAGGCAGCGAGCGACTTGCATGGATGACATTCTTGCCAGTAGAGAATATTGCTGACATCCAAAAGTAGAGAACAGCTGGGATAAGTTTTGACCAGCCTGCAATAAGTTGGGATGAGTCTGCATCTGTGTTATCTGAAGTCAGCTCTGTGGATTTTTGCAAGCAGACAGATGTAGCCCAGCTACATGCTAGCCCTTAAATTTAGCAGGATTAAACGGGTTCTAGGTAGCATTTAACACTTCTACTAGGTTTCTTCATCTCTAGGGTTTACTCCAGCAGAAACCTCAAAGCAAATGAAACTACTTTTCCCCTTATCTAGTTCTATCAGACTACAGTACCCAGAACCATCCCTACAGAGAGCTCTAAAGAAACTACTCTGAAATTATTTTACACATTACATAAACTTATCTTCTGAACTTTCTTTAAGCACAATGATTAATTGGGACATACACAATTTTTTATTGACAACTTACTTTACAGCTACTCAACAACCACATTCCTGGTGAGGTAAGAAGTGTTATAATCATGAACTATTTTACAACCCAGTGTGGCAGGGCAATGGGACAAAGCTACTTGGCGAACAGGAGCTGCCTCAGTAGCCCATTAAGCCACATGTATGTCAGGGCACATCTGATACACTGAAAGCTGAGAGATGCAAAGCACTCTGCATGGGCATCCTGAATCTGAGAGAGCTGAACGCAGTCACAAGTCCTGCACAGTTCCCTATCCTCCACTTCAGTTAACCAGGCAGCATGCCTAATCCTTGGAATACAGCAGGGATTGCTCTTCTTAGCCCTAGAAGTCTCTTGTCAAAACCATCCTTGGAGTAGGATTGGGAAGGTACTTTCGTGTAAGATAGCCATGTTGCTCTCCTTTAGCCTAACTTCTTCCCATGAAAAGACATGAAGGAGCTCATTGTTTTTAGAAAATGAAGCAGCAGAGAAGGTTTAAGGAAGGAGCTGCTTTTGAGATCTTGTTTTTCTTCTTCCTACTTTACACACAGTAACCTCAAACCCGAAGGAGGGTCCTAGCAGAAGTATTCTTACCCACAAGGGCTTTCAATCTCCCAGGTGAAGGCACTCAAAGCATGAAGAGAAACAATTTGTTCATTAGAACATGCAAAATGGAAGCTGGTAGAACCTCAAACTCCTCTATAAATCAACAATCAGAGAATACTTCATGCAAGACCCTGAAACGAAACTGAACCTAAAATTAAAATCTTCCTTTTAATCCTTCACTTTTCCTTAACTTCCTATAACTACAGTTTAGAGGTTGGAAGCAATGAAGAAGAAACAGAGTACTTTCTCCACTCCAGACTTTGCTGTAGGCCAGATCAGAGATGATGGGAAATGTTCTTCCCCTCCCAAGCACTAAGATTGGACAAGTTCTCCCCCTCTCATGCACCAAGTAGCATAAAAGGGGAGGAAACAACAGTGCTAGGGCTAGGTCTACAGCTCAGTAGAAGTTTGAACATGTTCATCTCAATCTTTTTTCCCTGAAAGCTATTTTTAAACTAGTCTATAAGTAGCTTCTCTTTCCTTTGATACTTAATTAGTTCCAATTAAAATAAACTACATTTATGTAGCATACATTGAAGTGTGAATAGTGCTCATCAAAATACAGTAAATAATAAAAAAAATTGTACTTACACTAAAATATATGTGAATATATCTCCTTAAGACTTCCAAAGGGATTTGGGTTATGAATCACAAACATTCCCTTCAGCATTAGAATCTTATGAGTCAGAAAGATAGTCATCATTAATCACTTCTCGAGCATTTTTAACAAGGTGGCTCCTGCTTGCTGCATGTTTTCATTCACATCAGCCATTTACATAACATAAAAGGTGTGCCTAGCACTTTAGAGACAATTAATACAAAAATATTTGCTTTGTAGTGTTTACAGCTATAGTAAGATCATACAAAACAAGAAAAGATTCCCTTTGTGAATGAAAGAACAGGAACTGCAACTATGGCAAAGTAGCAAGCTTTTTCCATGGTGGGGGATATGCCTGCATTTCTGTATTATTCTTACTACTCACAATTTTATGTAGGAACATATTTATACAATTCCCTTAAGACTTCAACATTATTGTAACCATGAAAGTATTTTATGCCATCCCCTTTCTCAAAGGGATAAAAACCACTGTTAGACTGTTTTGGGGGTGAGGGAAGACACCCAGTTTTCCACCAAACACACTACTTGCATCAACACGTCTTTTAAGAAGTAGTAACAGAGTGCCAGCATTGCTGCAACCTAAGTGGCTACTTAAGACAAAAAAAAATCTGGAAAAGAAACACATTTTCCACTCTTAAAAAAAAAAAAAAAAACCACAACAACAACAACAACAAAAAAATAAAAAAGGAGAGAAAGATAAGATACCTATTCCATGACTGCCATGTAGTTCAGTACATTTAAGCAAAGAATAAGGAAGGTTTAATTTGTTCTTCCCAGCACAGTTTGTCAGTCATCATCTTATCCCCATCTATACATTGGGAAAACCCTCACAATACAACTACCTCTGCACTCCATGGAAAAGTTGTATATCCTCACACATTTTTTCAGGACTTCACTCATGCTCTCCTTCAAGCATTACAGCTGTTATTTTGGACTTCAGTGCCATAGATGGATGCATCAGTCCACAAGTGAGATCAGAATTATGGAAAAACTGTGAAAGCAATGCAGTTAGGGACAGTTTCAGAAGCAGTCTGTCACAAGCAGTTTATTAGAACATCACTTTGACAATAAATAAGGTATTTCCCAAGCAACCAAAATTTAATTATTTAGAAAGTTAAACAATGCAAATTTTCACAAGGCAATTTTTTATATATACATATTTTACTGTACTTTACACACCAGTTCACCCAGAGCTGTACAACAGTAGGATGTCTATTTTTTAAATTCACACAGCAGGAGACTATCAAGACATGTCTTTAATCTGGAAACTGTGTTTGTAAAAGCAACCCCAAACGACATCAGGTCCAGGTTGGATAGTCCAACTGGTATGACTGAATCTCTGTTCTTTAGACTAGCTGCTGAATTCAAAATCAGATGTATGGCTTACCCAGGAGAAATCGTGCCTTTTGAGAGTTATGGTTTTAAAGGACTAGTAAGCTGCTCAATTGCAACAGTATGTAACCATTTGTAATTTACAGTGCTACTGCACAACCTGCTCTGTCTTCAACACAAGTGGCACAGGACAAACTGTAAAAAATGATAATTTCCAATGTTGTAAATCTCTAGTAAATACAAACTTTGCACTTAAACTGTTAACTGTGAAAACACATTTCAGATTTGGTCAAATGAATTAGCATTTCTTCACTTAAATACTCAAGACATTTTATAGGCCTCAATAATACTTTTAAGAGTTTGACATTCAAAATTAACTTCCAAAAAATGCTCCCGTTAAATAAAGCACCAAGATTTCCCCATGTGTTTATTCCTTAAAGAAAGTCTATGAAACACTAGCTTTTTTTTCAAACATTAGTTCTGCTAAGAGTTGTAATTTCAAAATAAAATTTAATTCTTATGGTTTGATCAAAGCCGTGTTTCCAAAGTGAGCTTTACATATTCTGTGCAACATCCCATCTCTAAGTGCAGAGGTACAGGTCTCAAAGTTATGCAGCTGCAATCGAGTTGTCATCTGCTTGACGACCCTGAGGCTTTAAGTAAATAAAGACAGAATTAAAAAAACAGAAAACAAAAACCCCAAAACAAGTCACCCAAACAAACTCCCCTCAAAAAAAACCCAAACCCAACCAAAAAACCCACACCTGGACAGAAAAGATAGACTACTAGGAAACCAACTCTGCAATACACTGTGCTGTCAATGTAGCTCTGGTACCCAAGGGTAGCATTAAGCTTATCCTACTTCTAAAGGTTTCTAATCGCGGCACAAATAGAGGACATAGAACTGAAATTTCAGTTTGGCCCCATGAATACTTGGTGGAGGCCTCAGCTCCTCAACTGCCCTGTTAAATACCTTCTCCACACACATCTGCACAGCTTAGCACAAGGCCTGACTGATTAGAGCGCTGAGCATTTACTGCAGTATAGAAAGCTGATAATTATCAACATGTAAAACAGGAATTAAACTGACAGTTTCTTGGAGGAACTTTAAGTAACATCACTAGAGATAGAAGAGAGCAAGGAAGAAGTTTTAAAGAAGAAAAGGCATCCTTAGAATAAGGTTTTCTGAGGTTCTGACAACTCCAAAGCAAAAGCAAAGAATTCTGAAGCCTTAAAGCCCACAGGAGTTTTATGAACACCATGCTTTCAAGAAAAAAATGCCTCTTCTATTTACTTAGGAGGACACCCTGACAACCAATCTTGAAGAGCCAGTGACTTCCAGCATAGTAAAAAATTAAAATTTTGCCTATCTCTTTTGGTTAAAACAAAATTGAAATAACACCAGGCCTGTTTCCTAGAAACATGATTACAGATGTCTGAACAAGTCCATCTCAAATGATATAAACAAGTCTTTGGGCTTCTTGCTCATTAGGAGTGTGAATAAAATGTGAAAAAAGTATTCTGGAGACAGCAGCAGTGGCATGAGAAAGCACTGTTTTGGACAAATGGATTTAAATGTATCTTAAGAAGTCAAAAGATCTGTTTTTCGTGGCATGATTGGACTGTCTCCCATCGTAAGTTATACCACTTAGGAAAAAAAAATCTAGACTGATTCACTGACAGAACGTGTTTTTAGAAGTTATTTAGGGAGGTGTAGGATGCTATAGTGTCTCTAAACCTAGTCATATGGGTTGCTTAAACACTTTTTTCAGAAGTGCTATGAATTATGTTATTAAAAGTATTTGATTATTTGGCTCACTCTTATGCTCAAAATAGAGCCAATTTGAAAACTCACTTTACAGAGTGAGACATGGAACAGAACAACAGGGACATGACAAGCATCTAATGGTAATCAAATACATACTGCACTGAAAGAGATGTCCTAAAGATTTTAGCTGACAACACCAATGCACAACACAAGATTTTTCAAAGCAAGTAACCCTGTTACAAGCTGGACATTTTAGTCTGCTTAGAGACAACTCAGCTTTGAACACAGCTGGGATGGTTGTCCCTAGAACGTGAGCAGCCCCAAGGGGAGCCTTTGAACACCAGTCACTCCTCCCAGCCTTACCTTTACAAAAATGTGTGTTGGTATGAAACGCCTGAGCAGTTGATTGGTGAAGTTTGGGAATCGCATCAGGTTAACATGAAGAGAAGGTAACTGCTGATACCCAGCCATCAGAGGATAGAAGTTATACAACATTTCCTGCTGCGTGCCAGGAAGGATTCTTAGTCGGATCTTAAACAAAAAGAAGAAAAGAAAGCCACAACCACATGTAAGTTTTGTGTCCAAAAGCTCTATTTACTTTCTATTTATGCACTGGTTACTTTCTGAAGCTGGAAAGAATGCAACTAAATTCCAGTTCTAGTGAAACTATTGCTTCTATACTCAAACATCATGTTACCCATAAATGATATGACAAACAGGTCCTAGACAGGCTTCCATCTTGCCCTTTTAAAAATGGAGTCTGCATTCACATATTCTTCCAGACAGAATTTACCATACTTTAAACATCTAAAAAACAATGAGTTTGCCCTCTCTGTACATCAGTGTAAATCTAATCAATGTATTCTTCACTAGCAGATAAACCAGCAGGATCAGTGGATGTGACAATTCTGTACCTGTTTAAGGCCAGAGAACATGAAGGCATCACTGGGTTCCACGGACACCTCCACATCTTGGACTAAATTGGTCTTATTTTGCAGGTGATACCTGACAGGTAAGGACTCTCGGACTCGACCAAATGATGGCAGATCTTTGGAAAGAAAGTAAGTAATCTCAAATACAAAACATATCTTCAAGTTCCACTCCAAAAAAAAAAAAAAAAAAGTCTATTGCAAAAAGCAGTGAAAATTTAGGAAAAAAGATACAAGAACTAGGCATCTAAAGCACTTCTGACAAATTTTTTTAGAAACAGATTAAACAACACAACACAGCTTCATTACAGTTTGTTTCAACATCTAGTTACAAACCTTCCAGCTGCTAACACTGCCCAGGAATACTAACTAGGAAGTCATTTACATTGCTGCTGACTATTTGCAGCTTACAAAAATGTAATCAGATCCTGTCAGGAAGCTCCTTCAAAGTGTAACAGGACAGGAAGATAGTGGAAGAATCTCAGTACAAATGAAACCAAGCAAGGAAAGCACTGAAATTATGTGTGTTTGTCGGGCATTTCAATCCCCCTCTATTCTTGTGCAGGTAAAGTGTAGAAGAGAAACATTTCGCACGCCAACAAGCATCTCCAGCTCTCCAGTCTGTTTCTTCCTGGGATGCACCCAGAATGTGGGTGGATGGAACAACTCTAGTTGCCATAGGCATCTAGAGAAACCTACTGGGAAGGCAGCATCAGCAGAGGTAACTTCAGTCTCTGTGCTGCCACATAACACAGGTCCAGTATTATGTCAGCTCCACTGACAGCTTCTAGGAGAAAAGATTTGTGTAACTCACTACCTCCTCTTCCCTTCAAGTGGAGCAAGAAGAGCAAGCCTTGAGGCAGTTTCTTTCTCTAGCTCCATAATATTCAGCATCACTCTTCTGTATTTTGCTACAGTAAATTGAAGCTCTGGGTGCTGTAAAAATTTTGGCAGTGTTAAAAATTCTAATAGGGGCATGTATATTGCCAAATTAATATTACCTGCATTAACATGAAGGGGAATGCTCTCTACAATCACATGTGGTAGAGTGATGACTGTGTTAACAACAGGTACACTTTCCACAGGTGAACTTCTGCAGGAAAAAGTAAATACAGACCATGTTGAATATTATGCTACGTAAAGTAACAAGTAAGTATACAAACTAAGTAGTAAATACTAGGTCCAAAGTCTAGACAGTGCTTGTCACAGGAAAATACAAAATTTTTTGTTTGTTTTTGCACTTCTCCCCACTCCCAAAAAAACCCAACAACCTACTATCATTCCTAAAAACAAATCTGCTTACTTCCTCTCCTTATCAAGGCCAAGAGATGTTTACCTCTTCCAGGAAATTATGTAACATCCAGTTGCCACTCCACTAGCATTAGTAACTGGAGGACATCGAAGACAAAAGCACTCACTGGCACTCTCACCTGTCTGCAAAACAACTATCAGCAAGATTTTGTTTAAAATCAAAGCATAATAAAACCCTAACCCACCAAGTCCAGGAATGCAATATGACACAAACACAAACATTCAGCCAGAAGGGCCTTTGAAACGCTTTGCTAAGTATACCTACATAATGTATAAATCCAATAGATTGGGAAGTATTCCACAATACGTGAAAAGTTACATACACAAATATATGTCACTTTACTTTCTGAACAGCATTATAATATCTTTAGTGTACACACAGAATGAGTAATTGCAAATTTAGAGTTCATAAACACACACAAAAAGCAAAATAATGCCAATCCTAATTCTACACTTCTACAGCAGATTCCAAGACATCAGCGTAAGAAGCCTCTGATGCTTGATAATTAAAATGAACATGGACACATCCCCTCTCCCTCTCAAATGGATGAGAGCTGGGGAAGAGAAGGAATACAGGAAAAATCTACTGGCTTTTCAGTGAAACTGAGTTCTCACTTTTTCTTCTTTTCTTTTTCCTCTGCTCAAATAAACTTCAAAAAAGAGTGACTTTTCATGTGGAGAGTGATTTCAAAAATGTACTAAGAAAACAGGTTTCAGTCTTTCAAAATTCATCATTAATATTCAAAAAAACCCCTATCAACCAAAAGACAGACAGCTGAATGGTTGATACCTACAGGATTCATATGTCCTGGCACTTAGCTCTTTAGAAGCATCAACCAGAAGCCATGAAGCACAAGGTGCCAGAGCTGAAGATGAAATATAGTTTGAAGACTAAGGGACCTGGGAAATAATTGTTTTTTTCCAGGCAACCCTTGAATCAACAGAGCAAGTAGAGCCTTGCAAGCCCTTGATCACATGAGTGGACAGCTTCCCCACAGCCAGACAGCCACCCAGAATACCTCACTGGATCCAAGGTTTTGACAGACCACATAGTTCACGTCTCTGATGCCACAAATGCAAAGACAACGTTTTGTTGGATGATTTTGGATCAGCTCTACTTTCAAGTACTCCACTTATTTAACTTTAAAGCTAACACACTGCAGTTTTAATGGCTGAGATCTTCAAGATAACTTTTAAAATGTAAGTAATAAGTTACTAAACTGTGGTAATATTAAAAAAAAAAGATGGTTACAACTGGTTGTTCTTTATAATCTACCCTTTCTAGCTTCACATTTTTCAATTTTGCGACTGCAATCACGGACACGGATCATTGGCCTTTGGATACTGCCTCTATCACATGGTAAAGTGTTTGCATTCCAGAAAGTATATATGGCCCAGAAACACTGGAAATATGGAGTATCTTTTCATATGGCTATCTAAGAAGTTGCATTTCAGAAGTACTTCAGGTACCTTCCCTCATGTCTGTCACATTTAGAATTTTGTTTACCATCCATCATCTAAGTCTATTTAGTTGACCTAGTGAACCTAGTGGCTTACATTTTAAAGAACTACATTTTACAAGTTGTATTCTGGCCAGCAACTGGAGTACTAAGCAACTTTTTTCTACTTACATTTCAATAAGCAAACACTATGTAAAGTGTCCCCCACCTTTATGACTCCCAATTTATGCAAAAAGTATCCTCCTGACAGAGAACATCCTCTAAGAAAACTTACCATTCTCCACATAAGATTCCAGCTGATCTACTGGGGTCATGGAAGCTGACAGCTGTAACTGGCTTGTTACAATAGTGAGAGGCCAAGGAGAGGCACTCAGGATGTCCGTCATCAGTAAAAATGGTATATCTGCAAATACTCTGTCCAAGTGCTCCAGCTGTCAAGACACACACAAGCTCTGACTATTTCTAACTAAACAGGGTGTGACTCCAAAGTGTTGTGATTCCAAAACATGAACAACTTTTCAAACACATACCTTTGTGGAGACAAATTTGACAGCAACATCAAAAGGAAATACCGTGTCTATGGTTACGGTTTCATCCTTTAGAGGCAACGACAGAGATGGGAAGAAGAGAGGAAAAAATTATATTCAACTTAAGGTCTGGCTATTGATGTCAAAGATTATTAATGTAAAGTTACCTTTAATCATTATTTTAACCAAGTCCTCCCCAGGGAAGAGCATATCTTTAAAGATATTTACAAATAAATATAGAAAACTTTTCTTCTGCTAATAATTATGGAACTGCTCATGCTAAAAAGGACTACCATACTGCTGATTTACCATTCATTCCATCTCCTGGAAAGGGTTCTAAGATACTCAAAATTACAGCTTTTAGAACATTTCTTGGATTTCACAAATATATCTGTATAAAATGCAAATGGTGCATCTTTAAAACCTACCCGGTGACACCTGCAGAGGATTTCTTTGCCCTCAACAACAGTGTTGATTAAGTAAGAAATGTAAAACAGAAACATTCTTGTACCAACTGTTCCACAACGGATGTATATTGGTTTTTCCAGCTGCAAAATAAAGGAGACTGTATGAGCTATTTCTAAACTCCATTAATTAGGCCTAGAGCTGCCCAGAAGTTCTTAATCATCTGACTTAGTCTAACAGGGCAATGGTAGAATGGGCATTATTTTGACCATAATGTACCTCCTACAATGCACAATCTGGATCATGCAACAAATGACCTTAACCAGAGCAGCACAACTCCAGCTGCTTCACGGGATTTGTTTGTTCCAGATGCTTGTCTTTTACTTAACAATACAAAAAAAGAACCATAACTGTGTAGTGTATGACATAACCAACTTCTAACTTACTAGTCATAACTTCAGTTTAGTGCATATTTGATCCTCTACCATCTTGAATCACACTTGCTGACTATTATCTACTGTCCATTAAGCAGTGCATTTCATTAGCAGTTGAAATTAGCCTCCTTACTTCATACCTCCCAGCTGTGTCATCAAATCCAGAACATACCTTATTCTCCAATTTAGTCCAAAAGGTGATCTCATTAAAGGAATACTAAACTACATATAAATAGCAGGCAAAATATGCCATAAGCATTTAATTTATTGGTTCAGATATCAGAAAGTAAACTGAAGTCTGTCCTGGGACTCCAAAGTCACCCTAGGACAAAGTCTGACGAAGAGTCTTTTATTAGTTGATCCCTATTTTCCTGTGATATAGAAGTAAGGTTTTAAGCCTTGACCTTTTCCCCTGGTTGCAAGTCTCCTACAGGAATATCAGGAAGCAGTGCAGGAAAAGAGTCATCACATGCATCTGTTCCATGAAGAGTCACCTGAGTTTTCTGAGTCAGGTTGGCATCTTGCCCTAGGATTAAAAACAGTGTTCATATCCACACAGGCTTACATCACTAAAGCATGAAAACTAAAAGTTAAAAAAACCAAAAAAACAAACAAACCTCAAAAGCAACACAAGAAGAATTAACACAGTTCATTTTGTCAAGAGAATCTTTTAAAAGTACCAGCAGAAGATAGATTTGACAACACCAAGTTGAAGCATTTGCACCCTTGCAAGTTTATTGTTTCATCTCTTTGGGCCAGGAAAAAAAAATCTCAAAAATCAGAAATCATATCTAGATGTTTCCTACCATCTATGTAATACAACAGGATTATGTGATCCAAGTTTTACTTGACACTCTATAATGAAGTAGAAAGGAAGTTTCACTGTTCTGTGATTCTTTTGTTTTCAAGAACATGGTTTAATGATTTCACATATTTTTAAAACTTTTCTTTCAAGTCAGTGTTGAAAATACATAAAAAGAAATGCATAGATGTTAAATGACACCATTCTTCAATCAGAGCTTAACTAGAATAATGGCATTACTGCAATTACATGGGATAATTTTCAAAGCAAAACAAGCCACACCTTGCCAAAGAGTTACAACTGTGGAAAATACATCATCTTACCTATAAATGAAATGTCAGATTTCAATTGTTCTTTTAATGCAATCAGCAAACCCACACTGACCTTGCATATCCCATGTTAAAGAGATTAGTTGGAGCAAGGAAAAAAAAAAAACCAACAAAAAAACTAAGAAAAACAAAGACCATCTATTAAACACGGCTTCAGGAGCCAAACCCAAACACCCAATCAAACAAGTTTCAAGAATACTTCACTGACTTTAATGAACCATACAACTCTATAGAAAACAAGGGTCTTTTTCAGAATACACAGAACATATGGCATCCTACATGCTAGTGGCTTAAAAAATATTTTTGTCTTTCAGGACAATTGCTACTAAGAGGCATACTGAGTATAACATTTGGGCTTCACACACTGAAAACTGTCAGCAATATCTACATGCAGACAGCTAGGACTTAAAAATACAATATTTGCATTTGTTTCCTTTGCTCTCTAAGAAATACTGCTTCAGTGCTCCACTGTTCCCCAGATTTCAAGTGGTTTAAAAACCAAACCACATTGTCCAGGGAAGGGAAAGCAAAAAAAGCAGGGTGGGTGTGAGAGAAAACCCACAAAGTCTATACTTAGAAAACACTTATCTAGCACTGTCTAGTCCTTTCAGCTCAGCAAGAAAAAGATCTCTGTTTGGGGAAAAGAAAAATTTAGTTACAAGCAAATTGAATAAAAAGTTAGAAAGGAATACAAAAGCTTTCATGTTTTCTTTCAAACTTGTGAAAATTTATATTCTGAAAATACCTGTGTAAGCACCACAGACAAGTATTGGTTAAAATAATCATAACTGAATGAGTCTGTTAGCTGCTGTTCTTACCACTGGTATTTCATCATTCCCAATTTTCACTTTGGTTTGGCTTTTAATTACTGCAAGAAAACAGTTTACTATATTTCTCTGCATTCCAACCACAAAAAGCAGTTAATTATGAAACTGCTGGATTAAAAGAAAATAACCCCAATTACCTGGCTTTAAACCTGCTGTAAGCTTGACATCTTTGGCCACTGTCTCCTCATGTGACTGGACTGTCACAATCAAGCAATACATTTCATTAGTCAGGGCAGGCGGTTCATGATGGAGTTGAACAGAAATGTTCGGCACTCTAGAAATAATCCTTTAAGAGAAAAGACTCAGTTATTGTATCTTTCTTGGCTTGCTTTTAAGCCTAGTTTAAAGGAGGATAAAACACCCTATTGTTTAAGAGAGTTCCCACAACTGGTGGCCTATTAAACTAAGAGATGTAAGACTCTTGAAAAACAACACGATGGAACAAGTCAAGAAAAAACGACCAGTTTGAAACCCCAGTTACTCACATCGTGCTTGCCTGAATAGTCAAAGTGTCCCAGTGCACTTCATTGTCTGGAAGCTTAGGCCTTCTCTTGAAGGACCGTGCTGCCTGCAGAGCTTCCTGAGATGAGGAAGCATCTCCCCCTCCTCCTCGCCAGTTCAGAATCACACAGCGGCCGGAGTCACTTCCCAGGATCAAATCCACAGAAGTGATCTGATAGATACAAATTTAAACACCTATTGGTGAGTCTTCCAACCACCTATTGTAGAAATACAGTTTTCCAACATACACAGACATAATAAATACATGTACCATCAAAAATCTTCTGACAAAAAGCTTGGAGACTGAGGACCTCACCAATCCAGGATTTCATTTAATGAAACAGCAGTAAAACAGTATCCATGTTCATGTGCAAGCAGTGTAATAGGTTGCAATTTCCTACCCTCTCATAGTACTATAACCATCACTCACTTTTTAAGTATTGCATATATTTAAAAAAAAAAGTTTAAAAAGATCTTGAAACAATTCTTCAACTTTTGTGGTTTTGTGCTTTGTCATTGTCAGTAGTTTCACTCACATTTGACACTCAGTTTCAAGAATTCAGATATTGAGAACTGCAGTGACTTTTTAACTGGTGCCAGATTGGGGGCACATTGTAGTCTGAGTTCATTGTATGTAACAGTAAGAAGAATACAAAATGAATGGACAAACCTCAATCTTCTTTCCTACATCTTCAGTTTTTGCAACAAATTTGAAAGAGAACTTTCTTGTTTTGCCAGGCACTAAGCACATTGTTCCTTGTGATGACTGTTCTAGAATATCACTTTTCTGATAGGCTTCTTCTACAACACAGT
This sequence comes from Brachypodius melanocephalos, assembly GCA_013398615.1. Taxonomy (NCBI): domain Eukaryota; kingdom Metazoa; phylum Chordata; class Aves; order Passeriformes; family Pycnonotidae; genus Brachypodius; species Brachypodius melanocephalos. Next base: position 11,273,025 of record VZSR01003049.1, read on the forward strand.
ATTGGTTGTAATCCTACAACAGAGGAGTGGGGAAAAAAGTTGACACATTCAGACTAAAGAAATCTTTAGAGAGTAATGGCAATATAGAAAATACTAAGACTCTGTGTTACTGGATCAAACTGTACGGGTTTTTCCTACTTTTCGCAATATCAAAGTTAGACTAGCAAGTAATTACACTGCAATTCTTTGACACAAGATACCCATTATAGTAATATAACTTCATGAATCAGAAGAAATAAGACATTAAAAAGATCCTTCTAAAACTTTAGCAAGCTTCATAAGAAAACCCAGATGACAGATGAACTAATTAAACTTCAGAGTCTTATTCCAGTATCAATATTCTTGTCAAAAGCAATAGATAATGCATAAAAACCCAAATATCTTTCAGCTTAACATATTAGGAAAAAAACTTTTGATCTTGTTTTTAATGTTTAAAACCAATAAAAGGTTATTCCATTCTTATTATCAGTTTTGATCACTAGGTCAAAAACAGAACAGAGGTACCTGATTATTGAAACTGATGCAGAGCTTAGAAAACCTGATAGGATGAGGACAATCCGCTCTCAAGTATACATCAAACTGCACAGGAACATCAACATGAAAGCTAGGAGCAAGAAATTTTGCTTTGCACTGTACTGGAATTAAAAAAGAAAATAAAAAGAAAAAGCAAAAAGAAACAAGAAGTAGGTGTTAAACAAACTGTAACATTAAATTCCAGAAGCCCACTCCTGAAATGATTGTGGCAAGAATTGTTCTGTGTATACTCTTACAACTCTGTTTTGCAAGTGGACAAATTTGGCTACTAATACTGTCACAGAAAGCCACTTCTCAGCATTTGGCCAAAACCTTTGAACAGGAGAGGAGATGCAGATCTCCAGCAGAAAACATAATCCTGTACACTTGGATGTCACTTATGCCCCCTTTTCAATGGCAAGCATTACTCTGAACACATTCTGCCCTCTTTCCTCAGAGTCCTACTTCAAAGCACACTAGAATGTCAGAAGTCTTGCAAAAAGCAGGGAATTATTTAGTAAACCATATCAGGGAAAAGAGATCACTGACTTCTCTCATTATTTCTTAATAAATAATTCCTTGTTGATTTAGACAAGGAACAGAGCAAGGCTGGAACACTGTTATCAGTTTTAATACACCCTTTGTATTTTCATCCTAATTAGTTATTTTCAAGGTATAATTACATCCAGCTTTACGATCTGGTGTAAATTTGCTTTTTTACTTACCAAATGGTATAAAATCTTGGACTTCTATGGTAAAAATATTACTGCCTGCCAAGGAAACACGGTCAGCCCACAATTTCTGTGATGCTTTCACAGCAGCAGTGTCACAATCAGGTTCAGGATCGGGGCTTTCATTCTATATGCAGTCAAAGGATTACAAAGAACAATAAAAGAAGCTTGCCAGACACTGACCACTCTTAGGATTATTTAAAAGGGTAATAGGAGTTCAGCCACTTACCATCAGAACTTTTATGAGATTTTTTTCTATTCGAGATTTCTGATCATCTTTAAGAGTAGATGCTAATAAAGATAACAAAACGAAGATTACAAGACAGAAGCAAGGGTCTCTGCTTTATTTTTAACTTAACAGTAAATCTTTCCCTCAGACTGCATCTTTCAAATAACACATTCCAGAGGAAAAAAAACATTCTAACATCCCCCTACCAGTAACAAATGACATTTCCATTTTAAATGTTTCATCTTAGTTTCACTGGAACCAAGTAAAATATTTTTTGATTAGACAAGCATTTTGTAATTTATTGGAGCAAACTCTTGGAAGAATAATGCTTATACCTCTTTTTTGTTTATATTTAAAAGCAGAAGAAAGCATAGACAAGTCTGGAACACGCAAAGAGGCCAGTTCAGATCATACTAGAAAAAAACAACTGCAGAAGGTGACATGAAGAAACAAGGACTGCTTAAAATAAGCATTCTTTTATTGAAGAAAGTTGGTTTTGCATCATTTTCTATTCTTCAATACAAAGCAGAGTAGCCTGGATAGCTCTAAGAAGATGCAAAACCATTTTTACCACACCTGCACTAATAGTAGTATTAGCAATTTAGGGCTCAGAAAGATTATTTTTTGCAATGTCAACGAGCAGGCATTACACAGACCAGAGTGCCTGCATTGTTACTGTGGAGCCATCCTGTGCCACATTTTTTCCCTAAAGCATCCCACATACGTATTTCATCAGCAGAGTTTTATTAAAGAGTCTGGGAGAAGCATATTTGGGATATTAAAGTCCAGAAAAATCGTGTTAGTTTTCTTACTAGGAAAAATGGTTTTCTCTTTTAGCTGTACTACAGTTCTTTCCCATCCCAAAGCTCAGGAAATTCCTATTACATTATTTGAACAGTCTCAAATGAAGCTCTCTGACCCAGATATCCTGACACAGTCTATTTGAATGCAATTAATTTTATAATAGAAGAGAAAGACAACTCAACTCTCAGTGTAGCACAGAACGTAGTAAAAATCCAGCACAAGTACAGAGTTATGTTGTAGTCAAATAATTTGAAGTACTGTAAGCACTGTGTCTGGCAATGACTTGTCATATTTCAAAATATTCTTGAAAGAGTACCTCTGCCCAGTAGCTCTAAAGAGTATGTTATGTAATCTTTCAGCTGGGCCATCAGATATGAACATTTGAGTGCTGTTGTCAATATGGAAGTGAGGAGGGTCCACCATCCTTCGCTGCGATATTCACACATAACATAATCCAAGAGCCTGCAACACAGCAAAGTTGAGAGGAAACAAGTTATGCTCACCAGTATTTTTAGAAGCTTGCATTTATTTGGTATCATTAACACAAAATTCATCTTCACTAATACAAATTTAGATTAAAGTCTACTGTTTATACAAGGTAATGACTTACTGAAAACAGCATGAAACAATCATAAAGATTTATTCTCTGAATTTTCCATTTCGAGCTAGAAAAATTTTCACAAGAGAACAACAAGAAAACTCACATGCCTGCACATAAAGAATTAGCAAAACAGCAACTGGACAGAAGAGCCTTATTCCAATATTGCATTAAAAATATGCCTTACTATTGAATATGCAGAAAGTATTTAGAAAAACAAACCAAACCCCCACAATAAAGTCCCCTTCAAAACAGAAGCAATTTAATGTTCTTTAAGCCAAGATGTTTCTTTTCTCTCCTACTTCCTATCCCCCTTCAAGGATTTCAAAGGTCCACAACATATGCATCAATCTTTATCAGGCAAAACCACACAACTTAATATGTTCCTAATACTGATCACTGTTCATAATACTGATCGCTATTACTAGCAAAGCAGAGCAGTGATTTTTTTTAACTCTTTTTAACTATTTAAAACAAGAATTTCTGCCTACTTCAACAAAATCTACTTAACATAAACAAAAAATGCTTGTTCATAGCACAATCAGCACAAATTGATCTGCTTATCCCAGCCTATCTGCTCTTCCACATAAAGTCGAGTCAGCTGCTAACAGACAAATACATCTCTCCTACCTCAAACAAGAGAGACAGACAGCACTCGATCAGTGAGCTAGAAATAGATAATATTTGTCCAATATGGCAAATTCTCACAACAGCTCAGAGCAGGAAGATTTTATGCTCTAATAACCGACTCATCTGTTTTACTTTCTTTAATATAAGTGGGGTTCACAGACTCAATAGCTTGTGCTTCCATCACAGCCAGATACAAGGAGCATCTCATACAAGCTTCCAACATTATTGCATAGCAATAAGACATGGGAAGATAGCACATAAAAGAAGCAATCATGAATGATACTCACTTCAAAGCTTTGGCATAATCTTTAGCATAGTAATATTCTTCTCCCATTTGAACCACTGAAAAAAAAATTCCAGATCACTACTGAAGGCCTGTGCAAAACTTAATTTAAAAAATGCATCTGATTATCTATACTCACTCAAATGACTTTTCATTCTTGGACATTTGTATTTCTTGAACTGTGCGACAGCATTACTCAACAAAGTGATTATTAGCTCCTAGCAGATAAAACCATTACTGATATCATTATATATGCAAACATTGGGGTCGTGTTAAAAAAAACAGATTTTTTTTTTTTTTTAAGAATAAAACCTACCGAGTGAAGAACATTTTTCTCTTTTAACTGTAGGGATAAAATCCCCATTTTTTCCTTTTCAGGATCAGAAAGATCAAAGCCTGCATAAGACAATGAAAAAGTCCATGAACCTGGAATTCTGTCCAGACCCAAAGGGAACAATTTATACCACGAGCAATATGCAATGCAAGCTTTAATTCAAACACACTCACACTTTTTTTTACCTCACAGGCAGCTGTACCTCCCTAGAAGGGAAATTCTAGAATACAACTATCTTTCCCCTTGTTTTAAAGAATCTACCCAAAATCAGCCAATTACAGTAAAACAACCTAGTCCTTATACTGCATCTTTTGACATTTAAAGTGTGTATGTTAAGGCAAATTAGTCCTTTTCTATTCTAATCTCAAATAAGGATTCAAGCTTATATTTCTGTAGCAGTAGAGAAACATACTTAATATTCCTTGCCGCCACGGTCTTTGCCCATAGAAGTCAAGCACTCCAGTTTGCGTTTCCAGGGGATCCGGATTGGGATATGTCACAGAGGACTGTAAATTCAAATACAGTAATTTAAAGGGTTCCTGTTTCATTTTCTGCTAGGCAAGTGCTAGAAAAATACTAAAACAATACCCTCCCACATTCTAGTACTAATGCTCTTGTTTCTCTGCTTCCTCTAAGTCACCAGATACAGTGCATATATAAATATACTGGAAAAACAAAGTGAGTTTTCAGATATCCGGAGATGTAAAAGTATATTAAAAACAAATTTAAAAACATGTCAGAATTATTTGTAAATAAATAAATACTAATGAATTTGTTCCGGGGCAAATATATAAATAATGAATACATGTAATCTAACAAGCATCATAAAGGCACATATCCATTCCTTGGACAACATTTACATGTATTACAGATTTCTCCACTTCTATTTAAGACTACATTAGGGAATTCACTGTCTGGTTAATAACAAAGCATTTTTCCCCTCCCAACTTACATCATGGTTACAAAGCACACTTGCTAGTTGTTTCCGTTCCTGTGCGTAGTAAGCTGCCTGCTGGTAATAGAAACCTGGATTCTGAGTTTGAATTGCTGTCAATCCCAGCTTAATTGCTTCATCAAACAAGTCACCAAAAGCCTGAAACCTGTTAAAAACCATTCATAACCAAGATTATGTACAGAACAATACAAACTGAAAGGTACCCTACAAATGAAAGTTCTGGTTACGCAAGACTGTTGATATTTCTCTGAACATTTGCCTCTAAGTTCTATGGCTGCATTTCTTCATACTCTGTTCATTCCAAGAGAAAAGTAGTCAATGATCGAAGCAAAACAGAACAACAGTGTATTTTATGCTCTTATGTATCTCTTAGAAAGCTAAGGATTTGTATCTTCTCTAGACAAGTGAACCTTTTCAAGTTCACTGTTTATCTAAAACGCCACTAAGCAAAAACATACTGTTTGGACATCCAGGCAGCATGTTCAAAAGCCAGTTCTGCACTTCCTATTTTCTTCTTGCATAGGTCAATATGCTTCCTGAACTGTGCAATAGCATCCAGTGGAGTATTATGTTGAAAACAGAGGCGACAGATCTAGGAAAAAATAAAAATAAGATGAAAAACCACTGTTAGACTGCTAAGGATTAGCACTCAACCCTGCTATTCCCCAACTAATTTTATGCATTTCTGTAGTGCAAAAATTGCATAAAAACAAAGGAAGAAAAGTAGATGTAGACCATAATGTACTACACCTGAAACCATGTGCTTCTCTATTTCATCTAGTACTATTTATCATCCCCTTCTTACCCAAGACATCAATGGACGAGTGTATAACTCATTGCCAAATATAACAGGCAGCTTCAGAGACTCTAGAAAGATTATTACTTTGAAGCCTGCAGTCTGCAAATGGAATTTGATGGAATTCAACTCCAAGATTCTTCTAAGTGGTGGGATAGTTTTGCCTTACCTAAAAGCCCTCAAAATACCACAAAAATATGGACTGATTCTTAGAGAGTTACTTTCTTCCCTCTAACAAGCAGTAACTGAACTATATTGGACTAAGCTTTGCAAGAAGACACAAACATTCAAGGAACGAGCAGCCCTGGTGTTTGTTCTCCCTGTGCAGAGTGCAGAGTCTTATTTCAGAAGGTTGCATCTCAAATGAACTCAAATCCTCTAAGATAATCCCAAACTTCAGCTAAGGACCTTTCTTTTGTGTGGAATTCAGAAGTCTCTGCAAGTCTGAGCATAATTGGTGTTCCAATGACAACTCTTCCAAATCCACCTCTGTAAAAGCAATACAAGACTGAACTCTACAACCTTTCCCCATTAAAGGTGCATCAACTTTTTTCTTTTAAGTAACAGTTGTCAAAGACTAGAAGGTACAGTTGTTACCTTGTAATTTATAAATCCTGCCATGGTCTTGATTTCCAGCATGTTTGTTTCATGAGCCCTCAATTCATGCACAAGATTATATGCGGTTCTGTAATTCCTAAGCAGGAATTATAAGAGTTAAATCACACACGATAATAAAGTTTCAGAACAGGACTGCCAATAATGAAAAACCACCTTCCAAGCAGAGCATTCCTCCCAGTGAAGAAATTGCCCCTGACATACACGTTTTAATAATTTTGCATTCCGGAAAATATTTGTCACAGTTTATGGCTTAGCAGTAATTTGGGGCAGAGAGGTAGGGGAAGATAAGGAGTCTTACTTGAGAGCATTCTGTGTATCCTGTTTCAGCTCACTGAAGAAGGCGATTTTGAACTGGTGTCTAACAAACAAAAGCTGCAAAACACAACCAATGTACATCATTCATTAACATCCAAACATACCTTGTTACCTACAAAGAGATAGGGGAGGTAACTTCAGAGGTTTACATAATACAGCACTTGACTTGAAAAACTGACTGTGCAACTGTTTCCTAATAGATCTGTCTGCCACCATGACGCAGCAGAGATCTTTCAATAAACTTAATCTATTCAAAGCCTGTTACCCTGGCACAGGGGAGAGGCTTTGGAACACCCCAAAATCTCTATGCCAACAGAGCTGATTGTGGTTGGGAGCTCACCACTTGTATTCCAGCTTCCAAGAGAGCGAAGCTGGCAATTGCAACAGCACATAATGTGTCTGAGTGGATTTGAAAAGCAAAAGTTAAAAACTGAAATCAAGTGCAACTGTACAAAATATCTAAGGGAAGTACAAAATATCTAAGGGAAGCACATCCCACAACTTAAGATACTACACTCAAATAGGTTAAACCATGTAGATAAATGAGAAGTTTTTCTTTTTTTTAATCTGAGAACTTAATTTTGCCCTGCAGCCATTCTAAGGAAGATGTGAGAAAGACAAATGTAAGAACAAAACCAATTATAATAAAAGTTTAAATGGCAGAAAATAGAACCAGATTTACTTCCCACACTAAGAGAGGACATCTCAAATTGGAAAGGAGGGAATAAAAACATTTAAGGAATAAACCCTTATTTTCATGTTTTAACATGCAATATAACTTGCACAGTATTTCAAAAACAGGGTAACATTACCTGATGAGTGGTTTTGTTCAAGAACTCCTTATGAGATTTAACTCTTCTTATTTCTGTATAATAGTAAGTCTGTGCATGCTCATAGAAAGCGTTTTCCAATCTGCAACAAAGTTGCTTGTAAGTTTCACAAAGTCTCTCCCACATACAAATAAATTGTGAAGTTCTTCAAAATAAGTTACTTTTAATCATGTTTGTTTTAATGTTGGCAAAGAACCTTGTGGTATTACTAAACTCCTCTTTAAGCCACCACACAGGGTAAGAGTCTGCAGACAAAAACCTTTCACAAAAGGGGTAGCAATAAGTAGAACAAGTAAGTTTGAGAGTTTTATATACTAACTTCTCATACAACAAGCTCTAGCATTTAAGATAGTCTCAGGATAAGCTATTCTGATTTTTTAAGGGAATAGAAAGTTGAGAGATGCTCCTAAGTCAAAACAAGAAAACCCTGCTGAGGCTCACAGAATATGTCTGAGCAGCATCTGATTTGCTGGACTGTGGGTGAAGGAATGGGAAGGAAAAAAACAGCAGTAAATAAAATTATGAGGGCACAGACTAGGTTTCATCATTCTGTCCAAACATCAACAGCTACCTCGGTTGCAGAAGTAACAGTGGAACTTGTCTGCAAGAGAAATAGCCCAAGGCAACTCACAGGGGAAGAGGACAAAGAAGACAAGAACACCAAACGTAATATGAGACTGAGGAGGATCTAAAGAGCATATGCTGTATGATCAAGCTGTAAAGATTAAAATCAACTATAACAAGATCAGAATCCAGAAGAGAAATACATGGAACAGCACCGGCACATGCAGGAAATAAAGGCTGAAGTACCAGTTCTGTTATTATAATCTCAATTTAGCACAAAAAAAAAAAAGAAAAGCTAGAAGTAATGGTTACTTTATTTTGATCAATTCCAGTGGCAGTTTGTGAGCAGCATGGATACAATAACAGCACTAATTTATGTTGAGAATTATACTGTTTATATATAAATATGAGGGTGAGAGAAGAGTAAGCCTCAGACTATGACCCCTCCTCTCCCTGAGAATACATGGAAGAATTAAAACTAATTAAAGTAAAACATGATTTGCCTTAGTTTGAGCCCTTCTTTTTAGATCTACACAAAAATGTCTACTTTTCCTCAATCTGCTTTTAAAAGGCCTTCCTAAATTATTTGAAGTTGTAGTCTACATAAATATCAAAACTGAAGGCAAAAGAAATGTATAAAATTACAAAAACATTGTATTTGCAACCAGATAAATGCCACTTAGTGTACATAGAAGGAGAGAACTACATGGCCAGGAAGTGGAACCGGGGGGGAAATCCAAAAGCCTGCTAAGAGTTAAACCTAAAAACATATTTGTATGGAAAATCATTTAGAACCAGCAGGGTCAAAACCACTGTAGAAGTAGAAAACCCCACTTTACCTCTACCTGGGGAACATCTTGGGATATCTAGTAATATTCCTTTAAAAGCAACATCTCTGACTGTCATTACCCAACCTTGCAGAGAAACGAAGTTGTGTGGAATTCATGAGAATAACCTGAAGAATTCCAGCAAACAGGTAAAACATTCACTGCTGGTCTACAATAAGTATGCCACATAGCATTCATCTCAACCTATGACCTCTCAAATTCTCTGTTAGAATCATGGAGTCGTTTAGATTGAAAAAGACCTTTAAGAACATCAAATGCAACTGTCAACCTGTTTACCAAGTCCACCACTAAGCCCATCCTACTGTCCCTAAGCACAGTATCTACATGTCTTTTAAATGCACCTTCCACGGTGACTCAACCTCTTCCCTAGGCAGCCTGTTCCAATGCTTGATTATCCCTTTGTTGAAGAAATTTTTCCTAATATCCAATCTAAATCTCCCTTGATGCAACTTAAGCCATTTCTTCTCATCCTATGGCTTGACAGGAAGCCTTGGGGAAGAGCCTTTAATCCCTCCTTTCAGGGAGCTGTGGAGAGCAATAAGGGCTTCCCCAAGCCTCCTTTTCTCCAGACTAAAGAACCCCAGCTCCCTCAGCTCCTCCTCCTAAGACTTTTGCTCCAGACCCTTCAGCAGCTCTTATCTGGACACACTGTAGCACCCCAATGTCTTCCTTGCACTGAGGTGCCCATAACTGGACACAGCACTGCATGGATTTCCATCCACTATCTCCACTGAGCCAGCAGAATGAAGGCCCTTGCTAGCACACCAGTAGTCCAACACATGCATGCTGAACCCAGGCTTATTTTTAGTGAAACTGGTTTTATCCCTTTCCCACTTTAAGTCTAGTTTAAAGCCCTTTCAGAATGCTCTCCTAAGTCTTGTGTGCAGATCCTTCTTCCCCTTTGAGACAAATGTACACTATCTGTTGCCAGCAGGCCTGGTGCCGTGTAAGCCAACCTATGGTCAGCAAACAAAGCAAGACAGGGGTTTACAGACACTTACCTTATAATATAGCCAACAAGATGATCAGTGTGTGGAAGTACAAAGAGTGATTTTCCAGAAAGGTCACAAGCATTACATAAAGCTGCAGCCCTCTCTGATGCAATAACATCTTCCCCTAGTGAAGTCAAGGAAAGCACAAGTAAGTGGTGTGTGGTGCTGCAATGTCAAACTAGTTCTAAAAGCTTAAAAGTCAGGTTATGAAATTAGGTAGACCAAAAGGCCTAAACAGTATTGAAAAATTTCATAAAGACAAAACCAAGCACATTCAGTCTTGCTTCTTTCAGAGTATTACATGCTTCATCCAGCAGAACACATTACAGAAACTTTCTACCAGTTTTTAGCAAAAAATTACGAGTGTGATGTAGGTTTTTCATCTCTCATAGAATTAAATAGCCCATGTCTTGAGAAACACAATAACATCCAGGAAAGACAAACACATATAGCAGGTAAAGCAAAAACCAAAAAATTGTTTGCCAGACATTAGAAAGCACGCAGTAGCTCTACAAAAACGTAAAGTTCAAGTGTATCACATTTCACAGTTCCATGTGGCTCCTAAATTTTATTGATTAAAACCAAGTTAGATGAAAGACCACTGCAGGTAGCAAATACCCTTCCTCTAAGTTCTCAATGCCTTTACTAGTTTTCCTGATCTCAAGCAATGTTTAAAATGCAACTTGCTGACAAGAAAGCAGGCCAGATGTATTATCAAATAAACCATCTCTGATACTGTGTGTCAAAAAATGCACTTGACCTTAAGAGTGAGAAATCAGGGATAAAAGTATCAAATGTTTAGAGTCAACAGTCCTGAATGCCCTTTCTATCCTTATACCTTCCTGCAGTCACAGTGCATTTAATGAATGTAGACGACACCAAATGAAGAACCGCAGAAATGTAGACGCATCAAATGAAGATTATGTGACAAACCAAAGTCAGCTTAGTCAACGAGGTCATTTGAAAAATAACTCCACAACTGTGCATAGAGTTTTCAAGTACCTGGAGGCAATGGTGTTTTTTTCTGAATCAAAACCACGGCAACTTTGGTATTTCTTCCTTGCAAACTTTGCCTAAAATAAGAACAGCACAGTGTCAAGGTTTCACTTCTTATTTCTGAATAACCGGAACAAAATAAGATTTCAGTCTAAATCGAAGCACCAATAGAATGCTACAAACGTGAAAAAGCCAAACAACACAATATGCTCCATCATTCAGAGAATGCTGTCTTCCCTTTTTTGGGACAGACCAATTGTGCTGAGTTTAGCAAGTAAAATTTCTGTTTTTACTTAAGCAACTTCAACAAACAAACTATTACAAAAGTTCTTTACTGTGAGTTGCATACTAAAAAGCAAAGTTCAAGTTCCCCTTAATTTCTGCTTAAGAAAAAAAATTATATCCTCTAGAATGCAAACAGATTCTGCAATGCAGTACATATTAGCTTGCAGTACATTATGAACCAAATGAAAAAAATCTACCTGACAATTTCAACTCGAGTAGCACATTCCAGCTGTTTTTCCTTCCACTGTGGCTCATCCCAGTCTAGTTCATAGAATACCACCACAAGTGCTGGAACCAAGTTCAGGTGTTTGTTCATCCAACCAGTCTTCAGGATTCCTTTTGGAATATACCACTCATAGGATGTCCTCTGAAAATATTGAGGATATTGAAAAATCCATTTACAAACATTTACAGCAGGAGAAGGGGCATAGCCTCTAGATTCTCATAAATTAATATGTTTGTCATCTTTCCTTTAACATTGTTCCCCTCGAACCTTTGCTTTCTATTAAGCCATATCCCTCAATAGCTCAGGCATCAGGGCCTGATGTCTGAGATATTAGCAGCAAAAACCAACAGATTCCAGGAAGACTGGAGAAGAGGGTGAAGTTCAGGAGCACGTCTCATACGCTGCTATGAAATATTAGGTTCAGTTGAAAACAGTGGTCTCAAAACAGTCACACCAGTTTAGATTCTTCGTCTTTGCCAGCATCATGGAATTATGTAGTTTTCCGGTAGTTAAACTCATTGACGTTGCTTCTTAACTTGCCATTACAAAGCAGAGACAATAGCAGAGATATCCCTTCTGCTGTGTTTCACTCAGTTAAAGTGAAACGTTTTTTAAAAAAAAGCTTTATAGGTTAGATTAGGGTTTTTTCAAAATACATTAAGTATCTAGTTTCTCCAAAGTTAAGTTTTGGGCTTCATTAAAGCTCAAATTTTACAAGATACCTTAATGCTATACAGAAGAGTACGAAGTACTTTAAAAAGTAAACCATACGGGCTTTCTCTGCTTCTGGTTCATGAGCTAAGGCACCCCTAGGTTTTCTATGCACCCACAGTGCTCCATCACAAGCTCCTCGGCTTCCCCTTCGACCTCACAATTTCCCTGATTTGAGGCTCCCACACTTCCCCTCCAATACCGGGGAAGAGGCAGCCGAGGTCCGGCAGAGCTCGGTGCCAGCTGGCCGCACTCCGGGCAGGCCGGAGCACAGCCCTTCCCCGCGGGAAGCCGCCAAGCCCCGCATCCCCGCTCCCGGGGCCGCCGGCGCCTCGTGCTGCTGGGGCAGCGGGCTGGGACCCCGCCAGGACCGGGCGCAGCCAGGCCCGGCGCCGCTCGCTACCTTCGTCCTGCACTTGGGGTACTCGTGGTCGCCGGGCAGCACTTTGAAGGAGATGGGGACGCGGTCGGCTCTGCGGTTGGCGCAGAAGGCGTCCCACACGGCGCGGTGCACGGCGTTGTACACCACGTCCAGGCCGGTGAGCGTGACGAACGCCATGGGCCGGCAGCACAGCTCCACCGGGAAGTCCCAGTGAGTCGGAGGGGTCATCCTGAGACCGGGACGGGGGCCTACGAGGCAGCAGGACAACGGCGGGAGGGCGGCCCAGGCCGGCCACAAGAGCGCCCCGCTGTCCCGGGCCCGTGCTCCCCGTAGCGCCGCTCACTGCGGCGGGATAGAGCCGGGAAGCGCCAGCTGGGAGCGGCAGCGGGTCACGGGAGGCGGCGCGGGTGGGCCACCGCCTCAGGAAGCGAGCGCCGGGCAGCGTCGGAAGGGCAGCGGGAACGGCCAATCCGCGCCTCCGCTGCACCCCTCGGACCACTCAGGAGCGCTCACGCGGGGACGTCACTGCGAAGGAGCCAGTGAGCGGAAGGAGGAAGCGCGGGGGGACGCGCAGCCGGCCAATGGCAGGGCAGGGGGCGGTGCCCGTGGGTGCCCCGCGCTGCCCTCAGGGAAGGCGCGTCCGTGTGAGTCCGGCGGGGCCGCGCAGCCAGGCCCGCCCAGCCCCGGCGGCAGCGGGGCCGGGCCGGGACGGAGGGGGCGAGGGTGGGAGCGGGGCGCTCCGGCCATGGCGGCCAACGAGGACCAGGAGGTGAGTTCCGGGCCTCGCTGCCTGAGGGAGAGCAGAATCAGGGCTGGGAGGGCGGGGTAGAGCCATGCGGGGAGAGGGGGCGGGAGGGAAGCGGCGGCGGCTGGAGCGGGCCGTGGAGGGTGCGTGAGGAGGGAGCTGGGCGGCGGCGGGGCCGGGCACGAGGAGGGCGGGGAGGGCGGCAGGTGCGAGCGTCATGCCGAGGCTGCGGTCAGGTAATCTCTGCTCTGGCCCTGGCTGCAGATGGAGCTGGAAGCTCTGCGCTCCATCTACGAAGGAGACCTGTGCTTCAGGGAGCTCAGCCCGGTGTCCTTCCAGTACAGGGTAAGACGAAGTTGCACCTCGAAGTTACTTTCCTGCCTTGTAGTTGCCATACTAGGGGGTTCTAAGCCGAAGACATATCCGATGTGCAGTAAAGGATAGATATAGAAAAGATAGCGTTTCTTCAGGATATTTGGTACAACGATGCTTCATAGCACAGGGTGTCATGTGTATGAACCTGCTCCCAGCATGGGTTTATTACAGAATCACAGAACGGGTGAGGTTGGAAGGGGCCACAGTGGGGTCATCTGGTCCAATCTCCCTGTTCAAGCAGTGTCATCCCAGAGCACTTGGCACAGGATTGTGTCCAGATGGTTCTTGAAAATCTGCAGTGAGGGAGACTCCACAACCTCTCTGGACAATCTGTTCCAGTGCTTGGTCACTGCACTGTGAAGAAGTCCTTCCTTATACTCAGGTGGAACTTCCTGTCTGTCAGTTTCTGCCATTGCCTCTTGTCCTATTGCTTGGCATCACAAGCCAGTTATCCCTGAGCCAGGCATCCCACTTGCAGATCTATGCCCTGTGTAGCCAGAACTGTCAAGCCCTCTGAAGGAGCCAGCCTATGGTGTAATATTTACCCTAACAGGTCAGAAATTGAGAGTTTTTTAGAGGCCTTTCTGTGTAAAATTTCGAGCCTTTGTTAACTGCTCAGTTACAAGGTACCAGTTTCTTGTCCAAAGGCTGCTGATCATGTCTTGTTTACCTGCTAAAGAGAAAATCCACAAAATTTTTTGGGTGTGTGTGCTGATACAGTCTGATCAGAAGAGACATACAGGGAGTGCTGAGCTCAAGGTACACAACTGGCATGAAATTCTCACCAGCTTTCTCAAATTTAAAAACCTGGAAGTTCTTCTGGGCACAGACTGAGGCAGATGGGCAGAAAAGTTTACTGATGACATCTTAGGCACCCGTGGGACAGAAGAAAGACTTCTGAAAATGCCATATACCTGTTTCAGGGAGAAACCATCTAAAATTACCTTCCTGGAACTTCTCAAATAACTTAAGAATAATGTCACTAATTGTGATGAGATACAGCTCAATTAATTAATTAACTTGTAATCCCAGCCATGTAAGAACAGCCTTTCTTCATTGACTAGGTCATTCTTAATAATTTTAATTTCTTTGAAAGGGGAAATATGACATGCCGACAAGCTTAAAGTGTGTCATTTTACATTTCACTAGCTTTGGTTGTTGATGATTATTATTAGACAAAAAATAATTGTCAAAAGTTAGGATAACTCAAATACAATAAAACTTAGTGTCATACAAAGGCAATAATACATCTTTCCCATGAAGAAAAGTTTGTATTGTGAGAAGTCATAATGCGGGTCAGTGCATGGGAAGATGGAAGGAATTCGTATGGCTTTGCAGGATTTGCTCTGCACACAGACAGTGCTTTCCTGAGAGAACCCTGTGAACTTTGCAGCCACTTCTGCTCTTGGTGGCTGTGGGAAATGAGCTGTAAATGCTGCCTTGAAAAAGGTTGCAGAATCTTGATTTAAAGTCTTATTTATTTCACCACTAAACAAGTGGTTTTGAATGTCAGTTCAGTCTGCTGAAACAGATATTGTAAATAAGAAAGCAGCAATTTTTTTTTTTAAGTACTATAGCCTTACCTTGATTAGGACTTCTCTTGTGAACACACTTTATTCTACATAATTAGATGAAGGCTGATTTTTATAATGAGGTGAATAAGGAAGAATTTTATTTCTGATTGGATGTCTGCAGTATGCTGCAATTTATTTTTTTTAAATGCACACTCATTCTACTGACTTATTAAGTCTTTTACTACTCATTCTTTTGTACAGGGAAATAAAATATCTGTAAGTATGAGAAGTAAATATTGACATTACCTGTTATTTTTGCTATCTTGGTTACTAGTTTATTATCATCCTTATTTCAACCCTGTTTGATGGCTTGTTTTCATATTGCTCTGTGCTTAAATGCATGGGGAGGAGAAAAGGCTTCATATTTTCTGTTCTCTTATGTCTTAGTATAATATTTAGCTTGAAGATACTACAAAGTAGCTTTTAAAACAGAGGAATTTAAAAACTCCAACCATAAAAAAGAGATTTGACAGTTTCTGCTGCTTCTTCTGGAACGAAAACTGCAGGGTAAATGTTGATATTGATGTTCAAAATTTAATGCTCTTTCTAGGTAACAGCTTTACTTTCTAACTGATAACTATCAAAATAGTTGTCTGAAGGAATTTTGATGGTCTAAAAGAAGTAATAGACTTCCATATTGGCTTTGTAATTTTCAAAAAGTGACTGGAAACTGTTGATTTACAAACTTGGGGTTTTTTCTCTTCAGATAGGTGAAAGTGGAGATCCTAAAGCCTTTCTAATAGAAGTTTCTTGGCCAGAAACATATCCACAAACAGCACCAGTCATATCGATGGATGCTTTCTTCAACAACACAATGTAAGTATTTGTGACAGCTTCACTCCCTGGCCTTGGGGTGGGGGCTCTTTGTTTGAAGAGCTTCTTATCATCTGTCTAGTTTACAGTTGAATGTAATCATTTCTTTTAGATCTTCAGCTATAAAGAAAAGTATATTGGATAAGTTAATGGTAGAAGTTGAAGCAAATCTTGGAACTGCAATGACATACACACTTTTTGAATATGCCAAAGACAATAAGGAGGTGTTCATGGAAAATCAACCTGTTAACACTGTGGTAAGTAGATAAATTCAGATTTTAATTTTGCGCCTTTAAAACTGAAAAAAACCTGATTATTATAACTTGAATACTTCAGAGTTCTCTCTAAGTTGTAAATTAGTTCATTGGTTATACATATTAGTGGCTGAAAATGACACACAAGTTATGGTGCCACAATGCTCTGTGGTCATGATTGTTCTATTTGATAGTTATTTTGCTGTTACACCAAAATGCGTGCAGCCTGCTGTTATGTCCCACAGGATAACATTAAAATGGAGACTTTGAGCAGAAGCAAAACTAAAGGAATCTGAAACAGATGTGTCTGCTTAGAATTGGAGGGGTGGCAATGAATTGCAGCCTTCCTGGGATTGCATAAGTGCACCTCCAGGTTCTTAAAGTAGTCAGGCTGGGTCAATCTGTGACTTTTGGGTTGTGTAAGCACATTGTTTGCCATGATGGTGCAGCAGATCTGCTTTGAGGAGGAAGGAATGATTTCTATGTTTGAGAAGTCTGAATCCATTCAGGCTAAATCACACGCCATGATTAAATTGTAAAAGTGAAAAAGGTGCCCTTTGCAACTAGAAGAGAATAAATCCAGTCCCTAACACATGTTTTTTAAAAGTACAGCCCTGATTATATGTTGATTAAAAGCAGCCGGCTGCTGACAGCATTGCTTCTTTCTGACGGTCAAGGTATTTCAGTATGTCAGGTTCGGTAATCACATCACACAGAGATATCCATGCAAAATGTTTACAACCACTTCTATCCTTCTCAGACTTCAGTAAGCAATAACATTTCAATTGGAACTTCTGATGTGCCACCAAGTAAGAAAAAAGAGAAGAAGGAGCAGTTATCCAAAACCCAGAAACGAAAACTAGCTGATAAAACAGGTTTGTTCACTATAATAATCATTGCTTTGATCAGTATGAAAATCCAGATTTTATAGCAAGGACACCTTGCTAGAGAAAGAGTAACTTGTAAGAGTAATTTGTTTATAAGATGAACTACTTTAAGTATGTTGTCTCCATTTTACTTGGTATAGATGAATTATTCTTGCCTGACATGTTAGTTCTGGTCACAGCAATTTTCTATAGAGTCATGATTTAATTTATTTTATAAAAATTTTCTATTGAGTCATTGTTTAGTTTAGTTTCGTTTAGTTGGTGACAGTAATTAAATTTTCAAAAAAACACTTACGGAAGGAGAGGATTTGGGACCTCTAAAAATTCACTTTCAGCAAAAAATGCAGGTTGTTGATGGGCCCTTGTAAATAATTCACATTATTAAAAATGTGATTTCTAAACAAACTTATTTCTTTTGCAACCCAAAGCAAAACATCTAATTTAGTTTACATTCTAGAAATAGAAGTGCTTCTGCAGGTATTTAATGCTTTCAATGAAACAGGATTTTGATTGACAGTGTTGATTACTTCAGTTAATTTTGCTGATGTCTCTTTCGTGTTCACCTTCAGTTTTCAATCATGATCTGGGTAATACTATCCTAGTTTAGCAATAAGTTGTACCCTGTGATAGTGATTTCTGGGTATAATCTACCTAATCTAATCTATAATTGGCAAGCTTAATGTTAACTGTATAGAGGAAAAGCTGCATAAAATTTAGTTCTTTGACAGAATTCGTCATTGCTGGTCAGCCCAGCTCATATTGGAGCTAGCTTCTAAACTAAATTTCATGTGGACTGAGGTGTTTTTATTTAAACTGAATTACTTTGAGTCACGTAATCAGAGAATTGCCAAGGTTGGAAGAGACCTTCAAGTTCATATATCCAACTGTCAACCCATCACTACCATAATCACCCCTAAACTATCCCCAAGTGCCACATCCAGACACCTCTGGAACACTTCCAGAGACGTTGACTCCACCACCTCCCTAGGGCACTTACTCCAATACCTGATTGCTCTTTTAGTGAAAAATATTTTTTTGAAATCTAGTCTGAACCTCCCTTGGCACAGCTTAAGGCCATTTCATCTCCTCCCTTCACTTTGAGATTGGTTGAAGAACACACTGAGTTTAAGACATTAAAATCTGTTTCTGTCCTCATGGCTTCAGACTGCAGAAATTGAAGGGTTTGGATATTTAGAATTTTGTGAGTTGATTTTGAAGGAAGATAAATATTCCCCTTGGCTTGTGTGTTGAAATTAAAACCTTTTTCTGCAGATAACAAAGGGGAGCTTCCGCGAGGATGGAACTGGGTTGATGTAATTAAGGTAAAGTGAGTGCATTATACACAGTATTGTGAACATGCTGTGTATGTAAGTTAAAATTATTTGTAGTTGTATCTGAAGAAAACTGATCTGATACATATTTTCTTGCTTTTCTTCCTGACTATGTTTGGATTTGACTATGATGTCTGATTAATTTCTGTATGTGTCCAGCATGTAAGTATTTTCAAGTTCTCTTTTTTTACTGTTAGGAAGTTTTGTAAGAAAGAGTAAGAACTGCTGCTTGTTTTGGATTCTAATTTACAAATTTCTCAAAAGCTTTAAAATGCTAGTTCTTCTGAATATTAGTCTGAAGGACTTCACTCTTTGAACTTAATCGGTTTATTTTTTTATTTAATGAGTAATTTAATTTTATGATGGAAGGGCTTTGTTAACCAAATGCACTGCAAATATTCTGTCTTCATCTGACAAGAAGACTTAAAATAAAGTTAGTAGTGCTGCCAGGTTCTGAAGGGCAGTGGATAAGTAAGAAATTAAAGGGAGCTGTCCCAGGTGGGAGCAGCTTGCTGTTTCCTACAAGCCTCATTCTCTGCTGCAACTCCTCCAGTGAATAATTCTTTTCTACTTGCACCCTCAGTATTGATTTCTTCCACCTTCTTGTCTTTGCTGATTCAGTAAAAATCACTGCTTGACAATTTTGAAAGCAAACTATTTTATTTTACGCAATTGAAGTAATTTTCACCATAAGACCTAACACTAGTTCTAGTTGTTAAGTAAGAGCAAGTAAATAATGAAGGTTGTTTTGGGCAGAGTCCTTCTGAGTTAAAAGTGGCTATTTATAGTGGATGTCTTGATTTTCAGAGATTTCATGATATGCATGAAATCTACTTTTAATAATTGTAAACCTAGCTTTAAAAGGTGAGAAATACTAAGTTAACATTAACATCTATTTTTATATTGTCTAAATTTCTATATGGGAATTCTCTCAGAGATGTGTGAAGATGAAGTTCCATTACTTCATCTTTTTTTTCTTTCTTTTTGGAGAGCTGGGATAGAGCCTTCAAATTAAATAGAAGCAGTGCCTTGAGGTTTTTTGGGGGTTGGTTGTCGTTTGTTTGGGGTTTTTTTAAATTCAACTTTTGTGGTCAGGAAATAAGCTCATTTAGTGTTTAAGCTTAAGAATTAATTTTTGGTGCTTTTCAGTCTCTTGGTACAGTAGCACAATCAGTTTGTATTGTTAATTAAGTATACACATGTTCAGTGTGAGATGGAAATAATGTTCTTCTTTCCTAATAAATGGAATGACAGTCTAAACTTTGAATACTTTCTTTTTGTGTCTCTTTTATAGTTAAGCAAAACTGGTTCTAAAGATGATGAATAAAGGACTTTGGTACAAGGAAACTCCACCTTTTAGTACAGTGCAATTCTGTGTCACCATCTCTCTCTTAATAAATTTTGTATTTGTTGAAGTAACATTTTATAAAGCTCAATTTCCTAACATGTAAATCTAGTCACATAAGTTTATCTAGAGACCATGTAGTCATCTTCAGAAAAATCAACCAACAAACTTGCCTTAAACGAAGGTTAGAATGTGACAAAGGATATAGAGAGCCAGTGTGGTGAATAGTGCTGAAGTGTTTATTAATTTATATTTAGTCTGTAGTAAAATCCGGTTATAGTGAACCCAATGATACTGTAAACATTTCCTGATGTTCTTATTCCAATTGAAGAAAAAAGCACTATAACAGTGATTGGTCACTTGACAGCTTAATTCATCAAAATAAATTGTTCCATGGAAATAAGACCTTTGTCATTTGTTTATCTAGTATGAACTAGAAGGAGAACATATAAATTGTTGCACTGCAAAACAGGCTAGAGCTTGTGGTCTTGTTTTCACTAGTTACTGGCTGAAATAGTAATAGTAAATACTAGGGAAAGCAATGCCAAATGTTCTAGTCTGCTCAAAAATGAGTGGTTATAGCAGGAGTGCAGCTTCTTTATTCTCCACAATATCCCATCTGTTGATCTTTCTCCATTGTGCATCTTTACAGACAGTGGGATGTCTGAGGAGGGGCAAAAGTGCTTTCTTTCACGTCTCAATGAGTGTTGGGATTTTGTAGCTGCTTCATTGGAGAAATAGGCATTCTTTGGGGGGATTTGCTGACTAAGTGGTGGGACAGTAGAAGTCAGTAATCCATCAAACATATTGGGAGAGCTCCTTCACAAGAGCTCTTTTTTTTTTTTTCCTAATCTGCTCTCTTGTATAAGAGGAAGTCATCTTTACTGTATGAACTGTTATTGAATACAAGATGCCTTAATGTCCTTTATTATTTTTGTTTGTTTTGAGATGAACTTTAATAAATCCTATTTATCTGCTGTGGTATGTGTTTATTGTTTTAAATTCTGTATTGCCTACTGCACTTTTCACTTTGCAAAATTGAAATTGAAAGGACTCTGTTACAAAAAAGCATTCTTAAGAATTGCTGGAAGAATTCTATCTTCCCTCTTGTGGTATTTGTTTACACTGTTTACATCTTCAGGGTGTCTGTGTTTGTTTTTGAAAGGAGGGTCAGCCACTTTACCGGGAGCATAGGACAGCATCCATTGTGTTCAGTACACACAGAGCAAGTCCAGTGTCCCTTTGGAAGAGTGTGCTCCACTGTATACAGCATTTATCATTTCAGAAAGTCTGGTTTCTTTTTGAACTCTACTCTCATGCAGTAAAACGTTGTAAAGTACAAAAGGGAGGACTTTTCCCCAGTGATGCAGCCTTGCCTTTGACATAAACTGGAGGCTCATGGCTGCAGTCTGAGCAAGAGTGCCTGGCATGGAGTGCCAGTGCTGGGAGAAGTTGCTCTGGCAGTACACAGTGAACCTGTAGAAGGGAAGGACATTTAGCTTTAGTCTCTGCCAGCACCAGCATAGGCAGCACTATTCATGCGTTCTCCAAGGGGAATTGACATGTCTTCGCTGGCATCCTTGGTACATAAATCAAGTTGCTATGACAATTTATCTGAATAGATTAGTTAGGGAGGGTGGGGGAAGGACAAATAAGAACCAGATCTCTCCCTTTCTATAGTGTTACTGGGTGTAATTTGTTATCCTTGTGAAATGCATGATTTTTCATCTAGTCTGCCTGTAAATCACATGATCTCATGAAGATATTTGAGGGTCTTCTCTGGCTCTGTTAGTAAATGTATATACTTTGAAGTCTACTTTCGCAGGAAATATTTTGCATTGGAAATTTTTATACCAGTTTTTTGCTTAGTGTAAATTGTGAAAGGTAATTTGTGTCATTTGAACCATTTTCTGATATGCTGTGATGGCTGAAACAGGATCATTTAAAGAATCTGGGTACTTGCTATTATGGAGAGGCCTGAGCAGTGATAAATGAGGAGAAGGAAAAATGTAATGATTCTTATCAAGAAAGGCAAAATTGTAAATAAGAGGTTGTGACTCCTGAAGGAATTCTAAACACTGTTGAAAAATCCACTGCCACCTTTTTTTTTTTCTTTAAGACCTTCTGGCAGTGGAAAATCAGTGTTTACTCAGTAGGATGAGAGTTTCTTGATTGTAGGGCTACACAGCCTGTTTAAAATCATCAGTAATGTGGTAGAGCTTTGTTTGGCCTGAGAAGACAAGTGTCAATACTAGTAACAGTAAATTAAATGTATCAAATTGCAGGGAGTAATGCAGACTGCCTTTGAGTGTGTTGAATAGAGAGGTGACAGCTGTGATTAGCCAGCAGTGTGTGCCTACCATATCCTGCTCACCTCCTTGGTCAGCCTGACACAGATACGCTAAAATCAAGGCTGATAATTTCTGCAGTCCTGCTCTGACTGGTTGTATGTGGGGTGGATAAAGAGCACCCAACTGAGGAGCAGCTACATTTTGGTGGGTAAAAGACCAATAGAAAAAAAGCCAGCATTTCTCTATAGGGGACCTGTGGTAAAAGTGCAAATGTAAGGATATTATCCTCCTCCCATCTGAAGCAATGCAAATGACTTTGGGTTATACTGTGAAATTTGTGCTGTGAAAATCCTTGAACTAGTCTGAACCAGTAATAATTTCCCTTTGGAAATTGTTTCCTTCAACTGTATGGCACTCTAAGCTCTTGCAGTTAACAGCAGAATGAAGTGGGGAGGAGATGTTCATTCAACAGAGAAAATATCAGAAGTATGAGAATTCTGGGTGGACTGGAGGAGGAAGAGAATGGGAGAAAACATCCTCATATGCAAAACCAGAAGAGCATAGGGGATAAATTTTCATTGCTGCAGGACAATACAACAAAAGCTAAATTCTGGCATGAGTTTCGGCTATGGTAAAGGACAAGAGGATTGTGTATTTTCTTTCTGTTGCTCTGGTTTCTTTCGCCAACATGGATTTGGCTTCATCTCAGAATGGGTCTGTTTTGGGATTGTGAGAAGGATTTTTGTTTGCCTGACTGTTATATTTCCTGTTATTCTCTTTCTGAGCTCATGCAAGCAGCCTATGAAAGCCTGGTGTACTCTCAGAAATAACTTAAAACATACTGACAAGGCACTGGAAAATCATTAACTGTTTGTCCTCTCCTTCATTCAGAGCAAAGTGGGGAGTGACTCCAAATGGCTTAATTACACAAGACATATGAAAATCTACATCCAGGCACTGGTGTGCTGTGTCAGACTGAAAATGTTACATAGCTGTCCCTCGCTACTGTGTCTGAGCATTCATGCCTGTGGTTCCTACAGATGTTGTGTTTAAAGTATTAATGTTAAAAAAGGACAGAAATTTGAAAACTCTTATTGTGGTTAGCTCCTACAAGTTGTTTATGTTCTGAGACAGGATAAGGTCAGAGCAATGAGAGGGAAAGCCAAGCTATAACTACAGAGCCTTACTGGAGAGGAGTGAGGGTGTGTGGGTGACTCTGAGGGCAGTGTTTCTTCTGTAGTGTCTGTATTACTGCTAATGATCAGAAAGGGAAAATTAACCTAGTCTGGGTTTGGAAGATAGCGTTCAAGAAGCGATACAGAAGGAAGAAAGAAATCTTTTTCTCAATCATCTGCTATAATGTCATTGAAAGATAATAAATGCAGCCTTGCATAAATTTGCTCTTCAGAGCAGAATCTTACTTTAAATTGAGTATCTGTTAGTAATGCATGTTATGATTTCCTGAAGGTAAAACAAATGTGAAGAAAGCATTTTTCTGTGAAAAGCTGCTGTTCCACTGTAGAAAATCATTTGATCTCTACCTATAGGGAAAATGATGCTTCATTTGACCTTGAAGACAGATTTTATAATAGCTCAGGGAAAGGGTAGCAGACCATGGATAAAAAGTACACAGCTTCTGTAGATGATTAACAAATTTTGCCCAGCATTATCAGTTCTGTATTCATCTGTGAAAATCAGCACTAGAGTATTACCAGGTTTTAGTTAACTGGCATATTGCATAATTATGATTTTCCTTTCCCCTCCTCATGCCATATGTCTTTAGATTATAAAAGTACAGGATGTCATATAGAAATTTATTTCCAAAATTAAAATAGGGCGAAAGGAAAGGAAATAGTCCTACTCAGAAGTAAGGATGTGCCAAAATTAAAGCTGCCTGTATGATGTTTATATGAAAAAGAATTCATAGGAAGATTTTCTTTCTGTACCTACGTGGTTTTTTGAGTTTGTTTGTGGGTTGTTTTTTCCCCCAGTAGAGTTCAAGCAGATGGTTAATGCTTTTCTTCCTAGTGTCCCTTCTAGTGGGAAAGAAATACAAAAACTGAGTTTTAGTACTCTCCTAAGGCTGACAAGAGAAAAAAGTTTTCACTTAGTGAAAGCAAATAAAGTAACAGAACTGTCCCTGGAACAAAGTGGACCTTTGAGCAGGATGGCCAGGTATCGAGGCAAATTAATTTGCCTTAACAAAACTGAGTGGATCTGAGTGGTTTAGTCTGCTTCAGAGTCTATCTTTATGTGGTGGATTTGTAACTTACAAATGCTTATGGATAATTTTAGCTTGACTATACAGTTACAGTCCCTGTGATTTAACCATTGCTTTCAATAAATACCTGTTACAGAAGTCAGTGCAGATTCTAATGTTAATGAGCTCTAGTTGCATCCCTTTTCATTCGAGGGAAGGAGAAGAGACACAATGTTACTGCTCTGGGTGAAAGATACATGTATGCTGTCAACAAAGAGTTGTCTGGATGTGATTTACAATCAGTCTGAAAGAGTTAAAATGGTGAAGTTCTACAAGATAGGTGTAGTAGCCTATCTTAAGATGGATCCATTATTTCTGTATATTTCTCTCTTTTTTTTTTTTTTTTTGTCAACTTGCTTATGATGTTTAAAATGCTCAAAGTGCAAGTGATACATTAGTTTATTAGCTGGAGTGGATATGTATAAAGTAACTAATTGTTTACTCAGATGAGCAAGAACAATTACCTTGTTAACAGTTACGTTATCCTGAGTCTGGAGCCTTAAGAACATGGTTGGTTAGTCTTCTAAAAATTACAGTTGATAAACATATATTGTTTCTCTGTATGTTAAAATATCTCTTAAGGTATTTTAAAAGATGATAAAACATTTTTGAAGTGTTAATAGTAAACCCTTGAGGGGAAGAAAGATTGTCACCAGAAAAAAAGTTATCCACAGAAACAAATCTAGAAATTTTGATTTGAAGCTGTGGGATTTTTGTATATCAAGCAAATGCACTTTCTGTTATGTGAAGAAGTGGAGCCAATTCTAAAGCCTCACTTCATCTTCTCTGTAAAATTCTGAGTAGTTTAATATTTTGAGTGTTGCAAGCTCAGAATTTTATCTGCTGGAAGGAAGGTAAGTACACAAAATTTGGATTTAGATGTACATTTTGCAAATTAAATCCAGCTCATCAGTATTTAAATCTCCAGTTAAATGTATGTCTTGTAAGCAGAATGGTTAAAATGTGATTTGCCACGTATGTGCATATAAATATAGTCTTGGTGAGGTACATCATTGCATCAAATCACTTCAGGTATCAATGATACAAACATTAACTTCATCTCCAACTGAACTTTGGCCGCACAAATTTTCTTCCTACAGTGGCAAGAAGCATCTCTGTATTCTTCACCTGACCTTGGATCCACTGGGCATTTTTTACTTTATTCCCAAGAGAAGGTCTCTGTTCAGCCTTCTGCTTTGTCTCACTTCCAACATTTGGGAATTGTTGCTCCTGTGCTCTTAGGAGGTGATCTTTAAAAAGTGACCAGCATTGATGGACCCCAGCACCTGCAAAAACATTTTCCTGTGAGACTTCATTTACTAGTTCCCTGAGTAACCTGAAATCTGCTCTTCTCATGTCCATTTTGTTATAAGTACTTACAAACTGCAGCCTACAAGGTGAGTGCTGAATTCCTTCTGTTCAGAAGTTGTTTGGTAAGGAAATAAATATGCATTTCTTTCCAATCTGTTAAGGAGATTAATTTATTTCTCATTAATCTGAAGGTGATTCACTTCTTTAATCAACGGAAATCTAATTGCTAAGCACTCATATGAAAAAAATACTGAGTCTGAAGAGTTTCCTTCAACAATTCATCGTGCAAATGAATCATATATTTAAATGTGCAGTAGTGCTTTTCTCATTATAGCATGAAGTACAGCATTGGAAGATATCTGAAGGAAAATATCCACTGAGCGTTTATTGATGATGCTGGTTACACTGTCATCAAATAGGCATATGAGATTTTATCCCTATCTTAGAGATGGTGTGTAACTTTCCCAGTTGAGATACATACTTGTTAAAAAAGAGGTAGTAAGTCTCAAACCCATATCTGTCCATCTGCCAAACTGTGCAGCAATTTGGTAGGCTTGTGCTGCGCTTACCTTAAGTAATGGTGTTCTTTAATCATGTTTTATGATTAGAGCAGCTTCTTAACTTTCCAGTTCTCACAGCTTGTATTTTAGTCATGTTTGTAATACATTTTTCAGGGATATTTTCAGCAGAAAGCTGCACACAGACAGCAAGCTAAGAGCAAATGGCTGAGCACTTTCCAGAAACTGCATAACATATTTCAAGAGTATGCTCCACTTGCTGTCAGAGAGGAAGCATCCACTTAGCTTCTGGAGACAGGTGAGACTAGAAACCCCAAATTAGGAGAAGGGCATTCAGCCAGAGTTACTTCCTAAAAGAGGGAGATAGATTAGTTTTGGTAATAAAATAAGTTACAAGACGTCATTGGTTTTGGCACTCCTCAGAATCTTGTGGTAGGACAAGCAATACTTTAGTGAGAATATTACCACTGTAATAAATATGTAAAATAGACATTACTTCTCAATAACCGTAAATGCCTTTTCCTGTTCAATGTGCTTTTTAATCCACTTAAACATATGTAACTCTTTTTACAGTCTGCAGGCAACTCTTTAGGCTGTACTAGAGGACCAGAAAGCCTGGAGTTTGGCCAAACAAAATAAAACACATGCTGTGAAATGCTGTTTAACTGCAGAGAATAAAATGACTACTGCAGAGTAGTCTTAATAACGCAATAATAATTTAACAGCAAAGCCACAGATTTCATGAGCTTTGTTTACAAAGAGATCTTTTCAGAGTTTTATACTAAGAACAAAGGAAAATCAGGTATTTTCTCTGAGGTTCAAAGTGGTTGTACATCAGAGCTAATGAAGTCACTTAGTACTTCTTTCTTAGCACAGAATTATGAGTATAGTAAGCAGGTTCATACAAATGTGCTCTGTCCTCAGCCCATGATACACAAACAGGATTCAGAAATTTCGGGATTAATTAGCCAGCAGAGACCACATGGAGGATTCAGTCCTACATGTCTACAAACATGTCTGTCTATACAGTATATGACTTGCATGTAAGCCCCTCACCTCATAAAAATCTTATGTTACTTAATATAAGTGCAAACATATGAAGCAGCATAAGGGGAGAAGAGCTAATTAAAATAATTCTGGAAGAGGTTTCTAGATTATTTTATCCATTGCTTAGAATTCCAGTTAAAATTATGTATCTTGTGAAGAGCTTCTGATATCAGGTTCTTATTTCTACCCGAAAGTTGGATGGTTTCCTTTTTTAAAAGGAGAAAAATATTCATAAGAAGGAAATGCCTTTTGTAAGTTCTACAGTTTCTTTCAGAATGAAAGTTGTGATGTAAAACACATGCCTGCAGCTCAGCTTACTTATCAAGAAATCATAAAATGGTTGGAAGGGACCTTTAAGCATCATTTAGTCCAACTCCCCTGCAATGACATCTTCAACAGAGCCCTGTTCAATCTTACCTTGAATGCGGGACTGGACATTCACCACCTCTCTGGGCAATTCCTGTGTTTCACCACCCCCATCATAAAAATCTTCTTCCTTATATTCAGTCTGAATCTATGCTCTTTAAGTTTAAGACCATTACCCATTGTCCTAGGACAATAGGCCCTGCTAAAATAGTTGTCCCCATCCTTATTAGAAGCCTCCTCTAAGTAGTGACAGGCCCCAGTCTGGTCTCCACAGAACTTTCTCTTCTCTAGGCTGAATGACCCCAACCCTTAGTCTTCCTTCATAGGAGATGTGCTCCAGCCCTTGGAGCATTTTTGTGGCCCTCCCCTACACTTGTTCCAACGGGTCCATGTCTCTCTTGTGCTGGGAACCTCAGAGCTGGATGCAGCATTCCAGGTGAGGTCTCATGAGGGCAGAGCAGAAGGGCAGAACCCCCTCCCTTACCCTGCTGCCTACACTGCTTTGGATGCAGCCCAGTACGTGTTTGCTTCCTGGGCTGCCAGCACACATTGCCAGGTCCTGTCCAGCCTCTCATCCACCAAGCTGTCTTTAAATGTAATGTAATTCCATAAGCAATTTAATTAATAGGCTATATAGTTGCTTAAGTTGGTCCTCAGCCTGAGCAGTATGGTCATGATCCATGGAAGAACATGAATTTACGTGACATTCTTATCCCAAATGTTCTCATATTCAATTACAGTTTTCTGATGTGAACATTGGGGGGTTTTTTCCAAAACAACTGTCAGTATGTGATTCAGACCAACAAGCAAGCTTTTGAATGAAAGAAAAACCAACACAGCGATGAAAGAACTAAAGTTTGATTTATTGGTGCCACATGTGAGAGCAGAAAAGTATGATTCATTCAAAGCCTCTTCTATCAGATTGCTGATGTTTGCAACATTTCCATGCATTTTTATGAGGCAATCAAAATTTAAGTATTATTTTGTAGAGGAGAGATTACTGGTTTTATTTTAACACAAGAATTTTATCACAAGTTGCCATTATCATAACTGATGTATTTGGGATACTGCCATATAGTCTGCACATTGTTCTTGGGGAAGAACTTAGATTGATGCCCAAGTATATAAATTATAAAATATGCTTTAAGTTTCAGTTATTTCAGCTGATAAATACATGGGCATACATGTTTTGTAGGTAAGATAGCACAGATTTCAAAGCATCTTTTTTTTTTTTCACTGAAACTAAATTCCTTTTAACAAATGAAGAATCTCTGGGATGTGAGATTTGCCAAATCATTAATATTTTCTAAATCCTGCCTACAAAATGCTTTTTAGAAAGGGCATCAAACTTTATGCCTTTGCTGTGCTTTAATCCCAGCCAGCAACTAAGTATCACATTAATGCTCCATTACTCCACTCATTTCCCATGGTGAGGAGAAGAATCATGAAAAAAACCCAAAACCTCCTTGGCTGAGATAAGAACAGTTGATGAATTGAAAAACAATGAAATATATTACTAATACTAATAAAAATAATTGTAGTTAAAAGGAGAGACAGTAATAAACCCCAAGAAGGACAAGAGGTACACAGTCCAATTGCTCACCACCTGCTGAACAATGCTCAGTCTGTCCCCGACCAGCCATCAGTGGCCCTTGACCAACTTCCCCCAGTTTATATCCTGGGCATGACATTCCATGGCATGGAATCCCTTTGACCAGTTCAGGCCAGCTCTCCTGGCCATTCTCCCTCACAGCTTCTTGTGCACTTCCTCACTGGCAGAGCCTGGGACACTGAAAAGTCCTTGAGCTGGGGTAAGCACTGCTTGGCAACAACCAAACATTGGTGTGTTATTAACATCATTCTCATACTGAATCCAAAACACAGCACCACACCAGCTACCAGCAAACAAATTAACTCACCTCAGCTGAAACCAGGACAGCTCAAAGTATCAGTCAAGAACAGAAATCCAAGTGAATGTTCTCATAAAAACAAATAGTGTTTAACTAGTTCTTCATTTTAATCAGTGTTAGATGCTGGAAATCAGTTTCTGCCTGGACTGAAGCCCCCATCTCTTAATTCAAAGGGTGTTCCATTCTGATGGGGACTTTGCATCTTCTACTTCTCAGCACAAATGTGTGAAGTTGCAGCTTTAACTCTGATCCCAGCTGTAATCATTGCTCATCCAATATATTTATGTGCATTTTAAGAAAAATGCAACCTGCAGGTGCTTTCATTTTTTGGTGGTTACGTTTAGCAGTAATTGCTGGTCTCTGGAGTGTGCATTACCCACCAGAGGGAGCTGAAGCCAAGAGCAGTGTGATTTTCCAGGCTCATACAATCATTTAGGTTGGAAAAGACCTATAAGATCACAAAGTCCAACAATAAACCCAAGTCCATCATTAAGTCATGTCCCTAAGTGCCACAGCTACATGTCTTTGAAGTAACTTCAGAGATGGTGATTCAACCTCTTCCCTGGGCAGCCTGTTCCAATTCTTTGAACCCTTTTGGTGAAGAAATTTTTCCTAAAATTCAATCTGCCATCTTCTGGAGCAACTTTCAATACCCAAGAAGTTGCCAGGTGAAAGTCATCTCTTACACTTCACAGAGCTTTGGATTTGGGCATTTGTCTTCAAGTTAGCTTGGGAGTAGATGGTGACCAGGTAGCAAATAAGTTTATCTCCCTATGCTAAGTTATTATGTCTTTTGGGAACCCTCACTTCAGTGTCAAAGCAGGCAAAGCAAAACCTTGTGATGTACATGTCATCATTCTTTGGATTTTATCTATGCTGTTCTTGTAACATGAATAAAAACACCAGGATTGTATGAAATAGGAATGTCTGAGAATAAACTAGTCATCTAGTCAGGTAGAAGCAAGTGTGAATAGGTTCTCTGAGTCTTTAAAAGGAATTCAAAATTCTTGACTACAAACCATGTGCCAGTACTGACATGGGCAATGAAGCAGGAACTCCTTGGGGTGTTTATTTTTGGTAAACAATTGGTGAAGGTGAAAGAGGATTTCTTGTTCTAGTTCTAGTTTGTTAAATCATAAGATCAATTTGTATTTAATCAAAAATGAAATCTTCCTTTGACTTAGAGTATGGGAGGAGTGCTGGTCCTTGTGGACAAATGAGCTTATTTCTACACATTTCCTTCTGCACTTGGAAGAAGTCGTCCACAGAGAATTAAGCAGATGTTGAGACATAGAGATTAACAGCTGCGAGGTGGTCAAGAACAGCTTCTTATACCATTTCTGAGTTGTAGCTGACCACACAAACAAAAATAGTCTTTAGAAAGAGGTGGAGTTGACTTCTTTATAGTACAAAAGGCAGGAAAACACACACAACTAATTATAGCTGAGCAATTATATACAAAGCTGGTCCCACGTTCTGGAAACCAAGGTGTGATTTTCAGTGCTGACTTCAAGCTTCTATTTCTATCTCAATAGTTTACCTGTAAAATGAATACTGATATCAAAGTTCTATAATTTAATATATATTGAATATATATATATTTTAGATCTTCTTATAAATAATAAGCAATTAATACATGTATTTGGTGGAATTACAGTCATAAAACCATGCCATGTTTAAAAAAATGTCATGTGCCACTTGGCTCAGAAAAAGATACCTGGAAACATTCCCTCTGAATACAGCAGTTTTGGTAAGACAGTTGAAGAAAGTTTTGCTGATTTCTACTTTCTCTATAAGCCAAATTACATCAGACTTTACACATAGTTATCACCACCCTGTATTTCACTTAGAAACTGAAATGTTCACCACTGCAAACATTGGTGTACCTGGCATTTGCGTACTTACCAAAAAGATGGACAGCAAAATTCAGGTAGACTGTTAAGCAAACTCCCAAGGTAGTCCCAGTAGAACAACCACAGACACATGTTAAACACAGAATATCCTATTCCTGTGCTACAAATGCTTTTTTTTTCAGTTTAACCTGAAATTTGTAGGTGTTTGTTTTGAACTTCTTCGTTTATCTTTTGATGATGGAGAGACTACCTTCAAATGGAACTCAGCTGCAAAGAGCAATATCCAGGCAAAAAATACAAATGGAATTTGAGAAATTGTGACTATACCAAATTGTTCCAGACAAGTTCAAGATACATAGGTATTTGATGTTCAAACACTGCCTTCCTTTCAGTTGAGGACAGGTAGCCGACAAGACAACATGAAAAGCGTGATGTTGCCTTTGAAAACATCACTGAAACGTTTAAAGGGTGGTTTTGCCAAAAAGGACACACAAAAGGTGCTACTTTCTGCAATTTCTGCCTGAATTGCCTTGCCTGTTTACACACTGTAATGGGCTGGATTCAGAACTTACATAGATTAACACAATGCTGAGCATTGCTGGAATCATCTCCTTTGAAAGCAAATTGAACATCAAGCATTAGCCAAAGGACTCATCCTTGCAACACTTTGATGTGGTGACTTTTTTAGGCCATGTCTCAGCCAAATTATAGCAAAAAAAAAAAAAAAAGTTTTATTTTTCTTAATTAGGAAAGCTCAGAACTCCAAAAATGAATTCCTGATTTCCACTGGTTTCAGTGAGGCCAGGATTTCAGCCCCATGTTGCAACTGGATACATATACATCTGTGCTGGGGAATTGGAAATCACTGTCATGGAATTGTTCAGAAGATTCATAAACCAAGCCACTTCAAACTTCAAAACACAATGGTGACAACTCTGTAGGCAGAATAATTATTAGTCATAAATTATGAATGTTGTGGGGGTTTTTTTGTCTCAGAGTTATATGCAGGAATCTCATTGCTGGAGTGGTTACAGTGTTAAACACAGGAAAATCAGAAAACAATGTTGTTAGAATGGAAAAGGTAGAAAGCTTTGAAATTGTGCTGATGAGGGATATGAAACTCTTTGTCTTTACAAACAAGTGATTTGTCTGTCTTCCAGACACTAACACTAGTGTCTAACTTCTCTAACACTCATTTTTCAGGTACCAAACAAAAATTTACTCAGAATGTAAGTTTAGAGGATGTGCACGCTTATGGATTTTTTTTTACATTTCTATAAAACCTAACTAAATAATACACATCTTTAGATAGTTAATTGCACAAAGCAGGCAAGGCATCTTTAAAATATGTTTTTAGTAGACTCTATTAACTTATGACCTTTTGACAAAATGCATGAAGAAACAATCAGGTCATTATATCGTTCCTTGCCAAAATAAAGAATACAGTATTCTTGAGGGAGGGCTACTGCTTGGCCTCTCTGAGAATGGGTAGGAGTTCTTCTCTGGCACTGACTGCAGCATCCACTAAGTTTTATATTAGAACAAACCATATGTTCACTCTCCATACAACTAACTGCTAAATACTTTTGATTAAAATGATTGTTGAGTCAACCATCTTAATTTTATTTTCTTCAGTCACAATAGTTATTAGCATAAAGAATTAAAACATCCATCAGATACTCATGGAAGTTTCTAAACAAAGTTCAAATCTGAAAATAAGCATTTCTTTATGGTGTGTTGTGAAACTGAGTAGAAACTTTAAGTCTGGTTAAGGTCAGCTTTACTTCTTAGTTTCAAAGCTACTGTGGGATCTGAAACAGGAACTAAGGCCCAGTTTTCCAGAAATAAAGGGAGACAAAGGAGATTGCTTTCTGGAGATAAAACCCTCTAATAGTAATAAAGACCTCACTGGAGCAGAAAGATGCAACTCATTCTTCCCTGTGCCTGTTGGACTGAGTTGATTTTCCCTAGGGTCTGTGAGGTCTGTGAGAAATGTTTGGATAAGATCTTTTGGTGCTGTTCCCAGAACATGGTTCATGTGATATCAAAGAATCCTGATGTTTTGCCAGGGACCTTTTTGTCATTGGGAATTTAGGAGTTGGGTTTGCAAAGAGTTGGCTGAGCTGCAATACAAAGAAAACTCCTGAGCAACCTATTCTGGCAGGCCATCTTCAGCCAAAGGCTGCCAGGGAGCTGTACCAGCAGGCTCCACCCAAAAGGACAATGAGCAAAAGAGAGACAAGTGACAATTTTAACTTCTGCAACACTGCAGAGCTGAAGCTAAAACATCAGTTGTCCAGGCCATGGATTTACACTGAAATATGAATTACTGGAATAACTAAAAGAGGTCATTGTAACCTTTCTTAGAGCCAGACTGTCCCAGTTTTGAAGCAGGGAGATCAAAGAGTTGAAGACCAGACTGATGTGCAATAATTATGTTCCTTTAACTGCAAGAATTAGTGACTCAATCTGCCTGGGGAGTGAGAAGGAGGGATTTTGACTGACCTCACTTAAATACTATCTCAGTAGCATTTAGCATTGGTAGTTTCCAATCTTTTTTCCATGTGTCATCCATAAGTTTTCTTCACTGACAAGGCAGTCCTGGATTAATGGGAGATAAACATACTGACAATTTTCTTCACTACTTCCATTCACCTCTGGAAGTCTGGAGTTACAGACAACATGTTTTGACTTAATCACACACTGCTGTGCACAGTACTTACTTCAGGTGCAGTTTGCCACCACATGCTTACAATACACAAAAGATGAGAAGGAAGCAGGTTCTCCAGAAGCCTTACATTTGCAGTGATGACCTATTAGGTAAATTTGCATCCTTCCTGCTTAGTGAAAATGAAAAGGTATAAACCAATATCCTAATGGATCAAGTTTATACAGTTTCTCTCAGGTCACAAAATATTGTTCTGCTTACTGATGAATATGTTATGTAACAACTGTTAGAAATCTGAGAAGCTATTTTGTCCAACTTTGTCTTCAATTTTTAATTATTATGCCACTAATTTCTGTATTGATTTCACTCCATAGTTTCCTTTATGATCTGTATCAGGAAGGTCTAAAATAGGTAAGTGTTCTGGGGTCATAACCATAATTAAGGCCACTTTTAAATTGTTTAATTTACACTGATAATTAAATCTCAAATCAGGAAATCTTGTTTTTCTTCCCACAGATAAAGTTTAAATTGTACTAAGAATCTTATAGTTTCATTTTATTGTCAGCAGAATTTCTTTTTTTACAACTTTGCAAAGTTTATTAATAATCTTTGCTACTTACTGTCACCTGCATAAATCGCTGGTGGGCTGGGCTTGGCTTTACCATGAGCATTTTATCTGACCTGCTGTAGGTATTCTCATGTTCATTTGACATGATTAACTTTGGTTTTTCTCGGCCATCATTGCATCTGGTTAACAGACAGATCAGCTGAAGAAGTTATTATGAGTGCATACGTATACATATACAAAGAATTTTATATGTCCTTTATGCGTAGAGGTGTATTTGGTATTAAGGTTCATTGACCACCACCAATGCCACTTAAATAATTATGTAAGTAAATATGCTAAGATTGAGGAAAAGATAGATATTTTTAATTAGATATAAATCTAATAGAAAAGTGCAGACAAATCTGTAGAAAAGTTTTGAGCTTGTGACTGACTTGACACGTGATCTGCATCTCCTTAGACCAGTGGGTTCATGCCACATGCACCATGTCTCTGAGTTCAGTGTGCAAGCCTCTGCCTTCTTGAAACCAGCCCATCTATCTTCTTTCTAACATTACTGTCTTGACTTACAATGGCCTCTATGTGGTGCTTTCCTGATACACTGAAGAAGAGAAAGTCATTGTATCATACCATGAAACATAGAAACTGGAATGCA
Source organism: Brachypodius melanocephalos (assembly GCA_013398615.1). Classification (NCBI taxonomy): domain Eukaryota; kingdom Metazoa; phylum Chordata; class Aves; order Passeriformes; family Pycnonotidae; genus Brachypodius; species Brachypodius melanocephalos. The sequence continues at coordinate 11,308,433 of VZSR01003049.1, forward strand.
AAGTATTACTTTTTCTAAGTTTAAATACAATTTTCATTTTGAAAAGTGACTGCTATATTAAGAAAAAGAGTTTTGATGGTGAATAATTGCATGACACTACTAAAAAATTATTAGCACGGTAAGGATTACATACTATCTTATCTGAATAGGTAGCTAAAAATTCATATTCTCAATTTGCCAGTTCCCTCCACCAAAAATTTACACTTACCAAAGAAAATACTGTGAAATGTTATTCCAGTGTTTCTTGAAAAGATTGAAACCAAAGCAAAGTATCCAGGATTGCTGCTTAAGATTTTATCTGACTATGAAAAATATAATAATTTTGTTAATTGTTTATTAATTAGGTGCAGCAAGTAGAAAGCAGAGCTGAAAATCATTTTTAGGAGGTAATTTATTTCAATGGTACTGAAATTTATTATTATTGGGCTTATCTTTCTATTGTAATGGGATAGGTTCTTCATATATACAAGCATCTCTATTTTCAGTCCAGCAAGTAGGTGTTACTTCTGTGCAATGGCTGGAATCTCATAGCTGGGTAATTGTGTTCTGCAGCTGCTTCCTGAATTGCCAGGTATCAATAGAATCTTCCTCTCCCTAGCCCAAGTTTTGATACCTCAGGGAAATTACGCCATTCCTCACATCCTATGCCTCTAAATGCTCCTCAGTAGTGGATCTGAATTTCATTAGAAAGGGAATGGTCAGCCCCCACTCTCTGCTTCTGGGCTAGTATAACCTTCACCACAGTTCCCTTTTGCAGAGAGAATGCAATGAACACGGAATAAGCATCCCCCAGCTGGCCACCGGCAATACTCAAAATGTGCCCCTAGGCAGGGAGCATCTGAAGGCTCTGCTCTCCTCTGCTCCCTTCCTGTCCTGCCGACTGAGAGTAAGTACAACATTCTTCAAATGACTTCGAGAGAGCACTTCTAAGAGAAAAGGTTGGAAGAAAGAGAAATACCAAATTAAATTCTTCTGGAGCTTTACCTGGGCTTCCAAGGGTATGTCACTGTCTTCCCACAGCTCAAGAACTCTTCATCCAACCCATCTCCCTTGCACAAGAACAGGATCAGTTACAATTAAGCCCATATCAACACAGTCTACCCTGCCTTGTAGTATCTTTGTCACTTGACATCTTTACTTTCAAATGTAATATATTCCAGTGTTTCACTGTCACTGTGGTTGACAGCTCATGTTTTTGTTTTCTCCCTAGTGTCTTATTTAAACTTCCAGTGCTCCATCCAAGGGACATTAATTGTCCTTTTCACTTAGACAGATTGTCCTTTTCCTCTTGAAAGCAAACTTTCACATTATTGAGGATTCCTGACATCAGTCCTCTCATTTCTAGGCTCTGTTCTATCATTAGAAATCATTGTCTTCTATATCTTTTCTCTATCTTGTTTGTTTGAACTTCTTCCACCTTTAATTGGGGTTTCCAAAACTAAATAGTGTATAATTATTCAACATCTGAAAACAGAATTCCTATTTATTCATCTCACAAGACTTGGTGGGTTTTTGCAGTTTTGTTGTTTTGTTTTTTGGGTTTTTCTTTTTTTTTTTTTTTGCTATGGCACAAAATCAGCAACATGTAGATCTTAATCTCTTCACGTCCTAGGGTGTTTTATCATTGATTGTTGTACTATATTAAATAATCATTGAAGCGCTGTTCCTTAACACTAGAATCAAATTAATATTAGATATGTTTATCTGACAGATATTTAAAATTACTATTTTTTCTAAACTTTAAATTTAAAAATTACTGAAGAATGAGCCAGATTTGTACTGCTTGACAATTACATATGACACCAGGAGAACTGGATTTGGAGTCATGATGGAAAATGGCTTAACTCCTGAATATGTTCCTCTTTTTTCTTACGTGAATGGTACACTCCACAACTATCAAATTCTTCTACCACGTCACTTGGTCAAAAAGGACAAATGAGGAAGCTGGCTAATGCTGATATGGTAACTTCATGAAATGCAAAGAATAAGTTAATAGATTTTGTGCTTCTGCTGATAAGTCAAGGATTTATGATGTTTGTAAAAATTATTTCAACATTTTTAAACAAAATGACACTCATGTCATTTTCATCCACTCATTTGCATCCTTTCACTGTGATAAAACCATGGTCAGTCATCTTGCCAGGTTTTTGCTACTTTAAGTAACGACACAAATATATTAAGTTTCTACTTATATGTTCTCATCTTCTAAACTGGAAATGAGCAGGAATGTTAGGCTCTCACTGATACGGAGTTGCATGATTTATTTGAAATTAGGCTTTGATTTGTGTCATCTTTAGTAAGCAGGGCATGGGACTGGGACTCTTGTTTTAGGTATGACTATTTGAGAATGATCCCCTCTTTTCCCAGCTGAAGTAGATGATGATCATTCCCCTCTGGACTAAAAATCTAATCACTGTGGCACAAACAACACAGGGAGACCCTGGACTAAAGAAGGTACAAGCATCAAACAAAATAAAGAGCTCTAGTGAAATTTAGTGATAAATGCAGCCAGCCATCCCCAACTACCCAGTGAGATTGCAGTAGAAGGTGATGTGATTCCAGTGGCTATATTCATATCACAATAAGACTTAGAAGGAATCTAATATTTTTAATTCATGAACAGTAGTAATGAGAGACAGTTGAGAGAAGTAATGCATGCCATTTATTTAGAGCTATTGGAAGACCAGTCAACTGTCTCATGATCTTGTCAAGCCTAACAGCTCACACGAGTTTTATTTAGGGTTTAAACAGAGAACTTCATGAAATGATACACTGAAATAAAACTATGACAAAACTATTATATAGTCTATTTAATGGGGTTGCTTATATCAGCACCACCTTCAACTGAAACTCATAATATTCCATTGAATATCTGCCTACATTGTTCAGAAGCATGACAGAAATAGCAATACCACAATTATAGCTTCAGATACATCCCATGGAGTAACCCATGACACCTAATGGATTCTGTCAACCATGTTTCAGAGCCTTAAGTTAGATGACTTCAATTAGGATACCTTAGTTAGGATGCAACCAAGCATTCAGTAGTAACTTGGCCATTTTGCTGAAAACACAAGCAGTATGTTACAGGAATGAACTTACTGCCCTTCCATTACTCAGTATGCGCATGCCTGGCTTTAGTTCAGGAGCTGGAACCAGTGTTTCTCCTCGTTTTTTCTATTCAAGGCAAAAAACACCCTACTTTCAACATCATTATGCACTCATGGCTTTTAATTTTTTTTTTAATAGAGCCATCTTTGAACAGAGACAGAAGCTGCTAGGTGCAGATTCCATATTTTGCCAAGGCCATGGTTTAAAATTCAACTGCAATCTTATCTTTTGAATAAAAGCTTTTGAATAGGAGATAAAGCACCTGATTAAGAGCATGTCTGCATAACACCTTTGGAGAAAGGGGCAGAGTGAAAAGGCACAAGTTTTTAGAAAAAAAATATTGGTTGAGATAAGTGGGAAAGTAAAAGGTGTTCAAAGGCACAGTCAGCCTAAGGAACTTGGTTTCAGCTATAAAGAATTGAATAGAGGAAAGTCATTTATTCATCAGGTAATTCCATTTAAAATCTGTGCCTTATTTAGTAAAAAGGAAAACTAGAACTATATTTGGGGCACATTTTATATATCTTATTTGCAGATTTACTTCAGCAGTAAAGCTTAAGGAGGAGCCTTACCAACTGGTAAGTATACTAACATGACCTTAACTCACTAACAACTTTTTCATACTGAGTTTTTTGACTAAACTTCTGTCTCAAATCTGTATTTCAAAAATAGGAGATCTTGTGTTTTTTCAATCCTTCATGCAGCAACAGAATGGATGCAGGAATGTTTCTGGGTACTCTCAGGACATTCCTCATCTGAGGAATCTGCAATATTTCAATTATTATGAGTAAGTTTTAAATTTCTTTTCAGTTAATTCTCCTAAATTTTAGCAGCCTTTTACAGTTGGCAGTTACTTAAGCTGCAGTTCTACTCTGGTACACTTCATAAAGTCAAGTCTTTGAAATCTGCGATGCTTTCTTCTCTGCTATTGCACCTCATGCCAGCAAATACAGATGAAAAGTCATTAACTACAACAAGATAGAGGGTTGTGAGAAAAAAAAAAAAACTTTATTAAATATGAGACTTACATCTGACCTGCTTCCCCAAACCATTTTTCTCTCTGTGGCAACAGCCACATGGGTGTGACAAAACACTTGGGATTTTTCTACAGAAAAGTTTACATACTGAAAATGTCACTTTCCAAGAAAGCATCATATTTTATTCTTAAGCAGGTTTCAAAAGTGCAGAGCATGTTTACTGAAAAACAAATCTTGTGGCTGTAAAGCTTCATCAGATAATGCATTAAAGACCCTCCCCACAGTGAGCGTGGCCAAAAGTTGCACAGTGTAGGAGTGGACACATCTCTGTTAACTTACCTGGTCTGGCAGCACTTTGGGAGGGGGCAAGTAGATCTTCTGAAGTGGAGTCTAGAATACTCTGGTATAATAATCACTAGATCTATTGCATGTTCTTTACATAAAATGATCCAGAAGAACTGTTACAGTTTACTACAAATATTTAAATTGTTAAAAATTGTTACTACAAATATTTAAATTGTTAAAGTTACCCTGTTTAATTAAGAGGGAAAAGACCCAAAATTATTCTTACCTTCTATTGCTACATAAAATGTAATCATACTGTAGATGAATTTGCCATGGTGGTGCATACTATCATTAGATTGCTGATTACTGGACTGAAAACCATAGCCAAAGTATATATTTTTATTTAGAAAATCTCAATTGTCTGTTTCCATATCAATTCATCTATTATTGAATATTTTCATGTTTTATGAAATTAATACAAATAGTTCTTCACCAATGCAGAAATTCTGATTTTCTTATACTCAGAAATACAAAATCATTAACCATATTTTAAAGGCTATGTAGTAGTGACATTATCTCCTGTGTCCCAGCTCTACTTGTTAATTTGTTCAACTCAATGTGTTCAACTGGCAATTGTTTGTTATCTAAATATTACACCCTTGGGAAAAAAATCTGTATTTATTTTTTTTCTTATAGACTTTACTATCTATCTGTATTTGAGTATCTTCTTGTTATCTGTTCACAGGATAAAAGCTTGGGATCCATTTGAACATCAGCATATAATTTATCCAGTTTATGAAGAAGTCCATTATACTGTGATCATCAAACTCTGGCTGCTGGAGGAAAAGGCAAAAACAATCCTACTTGCAGGCATGTAAAACTGATGACACTGGCACTGCTTCTTTCTCATCTTTCTGCAGTAATAGATGGCATGTTACCATTAAACATTTTCAATGCAAAATTTCTACATAGGCAATAATGTAGGAATGCAGTGGGCTGCAACTCTAGTACATTTTTGAATGCAAGTAGTACATATCTAGTACATATCTAATTTTGATATTATCTTGGTATTATTTGAGAAATTATGGGTGTTTTTCTCCTTTTAAACACAATATTGAGGACTTGAACTTTGCTATCTGATGAGGTCAAAAAGAGCCTTGGAATAATTCTGTCTGCCCAGCAACATCTGACAGGTTAGAGAGTATGCAAACTGCTCCCTCTATCCTGCTTTGTTCCTGAACTGCAGGGCAGGATCCATGATCTTGATTACCAATCCCTCCCTGTGTCAGCCACCAGGCTATCCAAGCTATTTTAATGGATCCAATAAAGGGCCTGAAAAACACATAGTTCAGAGGATAGGGTGAAAAAATAGTCAAAGAACAAGAAAATGGAACTAAGTAAATAGCAGTACCAGATAATCTTCATGCAAATAGAAGTTTGGGGGCTTGTGTTATTGTTTACCACAGATTCTGTTTACTCTAGACTTCTAATGTCCATTTATATTCATTCCTGCCACTGATACCCTATGCATTGTGAACCTCAAACAACAAGAAAGCAGTATCTCCATACATGTCTGAGATTCTGCTTCTGTAGCACAACTGAAACACCTGTGGGCAAATGAATTCACAACCTCCATCTATTTCCCTCCCCTCTCCATTAAGTATAAACAAGAAAAAAAACAACGAAAACACACGCACAAAACCCCCAACCAACAACAACAACAAAAATCCCAAACGAAAAAATGAACAAAAAAACCCCAAACACCCAAGAGCAACCAAGTATACAAAAAAACCTCCAAACCCCAAAAATCCCAACCCAGTACTGTTCCTTCACTGCCAGCAAATGCAAGTATTGTGATAACCTCATGTTGACCCTATCAGGGCTGTTGTTTCCCAGTTGAACCTTGTTGCATTCCGTACTTGAAGGTTACAATTGCAAGTAAATTGCAGTCTTTCCCCTAGAAGTATGAAATAAGTTTACACACCTAAAACTTGTCAGATTTTTATTCATACTGCATATGCATCACATTTGCCTCCCATAAAAATCTCTGCCTCACTGATACCACAAGGGGACAAAATGAAGTGGCATCTACAAGCCTTCCATTTCCTAGCCTGACTGGTGACCTAAATAAAACTTCAGTATTAGGTTTTTCCAAGATGTAATTTATACTATGGCTGTCAGGAGTTAAGATAGTAGTTGCCATGGAGCTTTAATCTTTTTTTAGGCTTTAGTCAAAGGAAGCTGGAAATCAGTATGCTGGGTAGAACCCTGCTCAATAGAATTTTATTCAAATTGGGGCAGGATTTAATCCTAATTTTTCTGCTGAACATTAGTATCAAACGTTCTAGAATTCATTATTTTTCTTCTCTTCCTCAGGAGATGAACATTTCCTTTCCAGATTCTTAAATCACACTACATTCAGCCCAAAAAGTAACCAAGTTGCTTCCTCTCTATTCCTTCAAATATGAACTGTAGCTTTCTTCCAATCTTAATGTGCACAGCTAATCACTGTAGTGAAATTCATTCACCAGTTCTTCCATTTTCAGTGAAGGCATTCTGTAAGTATATGAAAGCAAAGCTTTAGGGAGGATTTTATTTTTCTGTGCACACACTGATCTCTATACTGGAAAGCAGGGCTTTGAAACAGAAATCACAGTTTGACTCTATGTCTGTGCTACTTATAACTCCCTTGTTGTGTATTTAAGAAAAGAAACTCAAAAGCATGATGTGCATCTCTGGGAAGTACAAAATTGGCCATGCTATAGCCAGTAATGCTCTGCTGGAACACTGCAGCAGCAGAAGTGCAGTTCAGTTTACTACTTGCAGTTAAGTTCATGGCTGACTTAAAACTGAACTTGCCCTGTAGCAGGTAAATGAAAAGAATGCAGAGGTGGGAAAAAGGTGGGAAAAATCCAGAATTTGTTAAAATGACCTTTTAGAACTCTTACAGACCAAAAAGTTAGAAAGGATTCAGATGAAATCTTAATTTGACCTTGAGAGTTGGATTCCAAAGCAAGTGACAGCTTTGCTTTCTGAAAAATATTCCAGAATTTTCACTAAATACAACTGTTTACTGCCCAGTTGTAGTGGCACTGCATAATCCTCAAGCTGTTCCAAAGACTGCAGAGTAATCAGAAAATTGTCACAGGAGAGAATTTCAAACTCCTTTCAACTCTCTCATGGCATGTATTATAAAACAGGCATGATATCAGGAAAAAAATTACACCTTTTCCCTTCTACAGTAAGTGCGGGACTTGAACACTTGCACATTAACATCTGTTTCTACTACTGACAGCAAAAGTCTTACCTAAGTAGCATTGGACAGAAAAACAATTGTGGGTTTGAGTGAAAGCCCTACTCATCAACTTCAGAGGATCAAATGCAAAGACCTGTGGTATATTTTTCAGTCTAAGCTGTCAATATCAAAGACTTGCAGAGCTACTAGAGATGAGACCTCTTAATTAAAAAAAAATATACATGCAGGTAAGAGGGAGAAAGAACTCCAAGCCCTTAACCTGTTGGTGTGGCCAAACAGCTGATATTAAATATAAATTCAGACAAACCATAGAAGTTTCCTTAAAGCTGAAGTTAGAGACTTTTAAATGAAGAGTCTTCAAAGTTACAAAATGCCATCTTCTTTTTAAAGGCCCAGCTTGGCTCTAAAAGGACATCTGAAACAAAATCCTTATATAAATTCAGGGAAGAAAGGGGCATTTCCCTTACCTCTATTCTGAACCAGTTTCAAAACCTGTATTACATTACCATTTCTGGATGCGTAGATTAAAGCTTGGCCAGCAAATACAGTTAAAACTAGTTTAAATACAGAAGTATTATAGTGCTGCAGATATCAAGATGGCTTTACAATATAGATGGGAAGTATTAAATTGCTTTTGCTTTCAAAATAGTATGCTTTCTCTTATGTGTATTTGTGTTTTGCTTTAAAGCTTATTATGTCAAAATTAATCAAACCAGTCCACAGGACAGTGATCAAGAAACAGTCTTGCTCCAATATAGTTTCTTTTAAATAGCTTATGGGGACATTTTGCTGCTGATGAACTTGCATTACTTCAAAACTGAAAGGCAAAAAGAAAACTTAGAAGTGCTCCATTTTTCCAAAAGCTGCAAGAAAACAAGATGTAACTAGGCTGAATTAGAATGCAGCATTAATTTTCAAATGAGAAAGCAGTTAACTGTGTAGTCACATATACTTCTATTAACTTCTAAAGTAAGCATTGCCCAGATTCTTTTTTTTTTGCAAGATAGACTTACTTAATGAGATTCAATTCATATCTTGAAGATGAACTGCTTAACAGTACTTACTTTTCATTTTGAGTTCTCTAGCAAGGTTCATCCCTTTAAGAAAAGTAACTCAACATTAAAAAGCAACATAAGAATTCTCTACTTACCTTTCTGATTTCATACTAGCATCTTATGTGCATCTTCAGCAATTCCCACTGATCTTCTATGGGAATGGATAGAAACCCACAAAATTCAGGTTTTGTTAAAAAAAAGTGGTGAAAGGCTAAATACCAGACAACATCAGATCTTTTCTCATGTATGTCTTGACAACAAATTAGCTAGATCATTTAAAAGAAATAATTGCAGAAGCACTCAGTATATTTGAGACATGCTGCTAATTTGCAATATAAACTGAACTATTGCTACATTTGAGTAATTTCATGTATTAAGCCAAGCAAGTGCCATTTTGCCAGCACTATCTTCACTGGACAATTCCTATTAACTACTAGAAGGGTCGTTAGCATAGAAGAAAGCATCCCTGCATTAAAGATATTTATCTGGACCACTTTCAAAATCTAAAATTTCCCTTCTGAAACACCCCAACACTTCCTACTTCAGTAATTATTTCAGATGAACAATTATATAAGGCTCCCAGATTTCCTCTCTACATTGGAAAGAAGTATTCTTGATTTTTCCAGTACAAATTCAAGCAATATTTTTCCAGAGAAAATCAGTAACAATAGTCACAATTTCACTTGTACTTTGTTCTGCAACTTCAGTGCTTACTTAAGCAATGTTCGTTTTTTTAATACTAGGGAGCATATCCATTATAGGTAAACATTAGACGTTCATATAATCCTCAGTCCAAGGCTTCCAATCAATCTTCTCAAGAAGGAAATTCGAAAATCCTTATGCCATAACAAATAAAAAAAGGAGTCATATATTCAGAAGACAACTTACTGCCACTTATCTCCAACAGCTTCTGATCATTTGCCATCAATAGCCATGATCCAGCCCCTCAAGACTATTTTTGCAACCTGAGATCAGCCAGTAGGCCTGGAAAGCAAGGCAAGGATAAGGTTTACCCTCTACCCTACCCTACCCTACCGATGGTCAGAGCCCTTACAGGAGTTTCCTGCAGGAGCTATTTACTTACTATGGTACAGGTCTCCCTACTGGAGCACTACTCCACAAACCTACAATTTCAGAGCAAAAATTCAAACCTCTGCCTTTACACTTCCCTGGTACATGTTAACTACCTGCAAATGCTCCATCCTGCTAAGGAATCAGATCATACCTGAGGAAACAGGCTTGGGACGTTACTTACCTTATAATACTGAGCATGCTGTGCATTGATTTGTGCCGTCTGGTCTGACAGCACTGAGGCTTTATGCCTTGCACAGCACATTCCACCCTCAAGCCCCAGCTGGCACGGCCATCTAGTGGAGATGCAGGAAGGAGTTCTGATGGCATTCATCTATCCCAGCTTGCTTTTGCTGATCTGCCTGCCTTCTGGGCTGTTCTCAACTCTCAGTACAACTGCTTTCTAATCGGGCTTGGCCAGAGCTGGTGTCATTTTTCCCTCTGTACTGTCAAGGGAACCCTTAGCAGCAAGGGACAGAGACCTCCAGGGACTTCTGAGCACTTGCAGCCCACCCACAGGTTACCCCACAGCCAGCCCTGCAGAGCTGCTCCCTGCTATGCCAAGCCCACCCCAATTCCATTCTCAAAAGCACTGCTAAGCAGGAACCCTAGGATCAAGCTTTGGTATGCCACTCACTTCTCTCTTAGCACCTCCCATTGCAAAGGAGCAGCAATAGCTGTTTTCATCTTTTTTTCACCTCCTTTAAGGCATGGGCGTGAGGAAGTTCACTTTTAACTACCACCCAAGTAGTGTTTAGACATACTTCATACTTCAGGACAACATTCTTATACATTGCCTGTCAGATACCTGTTGGGATTTGTGTATTGGCTCTGTGCCATGCATGCTTATGTTTTGTTTTTTAATTACCTATCAACTTTTTATTGAAAGGTTTTGCCTTCAGGCTTTTTAGGTAGTTGCCCAAGTCCAAAAACTTTGGTGCTGTGCCTAAATCCAGGTTTGGCCACAGGCACACAAAAATACTACTTAAAGAAGGGCAAAGTTTACACCCCAGAGAACACCAGTCATGTTTCAGCTCTCTACAGATCGATTATAATGAAGATTCCAAGACATTTCCTGTTCCTGTTCCCTGAAATGTTAATACCCCCTCCTCTCAAGGGCTCCTTCTACCACTTCAAGGCTTACAGAGAGATCCTGTTAAATGATAAAGACCATATTGGGATGCTTGAGAAAACCTATTATCAAAAATTGAGTATACACCATAATTATATCATACCCAAAAACTGACTCCCAAGTATAGTCACAAAGACAAGAGTTTAATGTTGGCAAAAAAAGTAAAGTTTAAGTTAGTGGTATTTTCTTCCTTGCAATAACATACTGGTCATATGAAAGTCACTGGAGAGGTCTGCTTATAGCTCGGAAGACTTTTACAGTTACAGCTGAATTCAAAACCCCTAACTCCAAACGCGTGATGTTAACACAAAAACTGAAAATGTAAAACCTGGGATAAAGAACAAACTCAGTTGTTAAGATGCTAGCAGAGATGTGAGGCCTTTCAACCCCTTTACCATAACATGACAAGTTCTTCAGTATCTTTCCCACCACCATTATTTCAGGATTCACAAGGATCTTTAAAATACTAATGGGGTTAAATTGAAACCAAGCGCCATCTGCTTGTAATGTCTTCAGTAAAAGGTCTGAAGCCACCCTGTTTCAATTATTTGGTTATTCAGTGCAGAAAGTTAAAGATCACAGAAGGTATAACAGCTTTTAATACTCCATAATATTATAGATTAAAAATTATTGCATAGTCTTACACATTTCCTAAAACAATGTTCTCTGGAAATGAAACATTTTAATATAAAAGGAGCAACTCTTTAAAACATAAATTGTTTTCACTACCTCGATCTCCTATCCTTTTTTGATTTGTCAGTACATTTGTCCATTGTTTTCTCATTGTCTCCTCTGCATTTGGGGCAATACCATTTCCCCTTTGGTTTGTATGTGAGTCCAACACAGGAAAAGTGGAACCACTCAATAGGGCACTGTTCATTGTCACATCCTATCATTTCACCGTAAGACACTTGGTTGCATAAGCAGTAAGTTGGTTCATTGGGATCAATTGCAAATTCTACAGGTGAAACCTCTCTCTCCTGTTTGGCTTTAGAGCGTTTTTTCTTCTTGGAAGATTTTGATCTTTTCTCTTTAGGTGGCTGATCATCGCAGTCATCAATACCATTTGCTATGTGGCACAGGTCACGGCTTTCGCTGGTTCGCTGGCGACGAGGTCTACGGGAGGATCTCTCTGGCTGGCAGGACTCCATCTTGGGCTTTTCTAGAGGCTTTTCATTCTCAGACAAATCTTGAAAACACTGAGAGTGGGTTTCCATTTGACGGGCTCTATTCTCTACCAGTTCTAGCATCTGAGTAACTATCTGAATTTTTTCATCTCCAAGTTCTTGACTGTTGATCAGTGCACGCTGAAGATGCTGCTGCAAGCGTTTCTTCTGAACAGGATCGTTTTCTGACTTGTATTTTTCATAGACATCATCTATTTCTTTTAGTGCTTCTATAAAATAAAGATAATCATAGGAATAATTACACAGGATGGAACATGCTCAAGAAAACAGAAATATATTTCTAACTGATGAGAAATAGTACAGATCTTAATTATAGTATATCCTAGTGGGTTAGATTGAATATATCATTGAAGTGCATGTGGTCAGCAAATCAATATTTAAGGTCACAATCTGTTGCAAGAAAAAATTCTCATGTTCTAAGAAAGAGCAGGCTTACTTTAGCCATTGGAATAAAAAAAGGATAACACAAGAGAAGGGGACACTATGATTTTTGAGGCATGAATAATTCAGATCCTCCTTCTACCTGCAACAGGAAGAATTTCTGTTAAGAGCCCTTACCACAGTAATTCCAAAACTCTGGCCAACAAACCAAAGCAATAGCTTATTTTATCACACAAAGAATCCTGAAATTTGTAGAATTGTCATATATCATGATATATAACACTCCAGAATTAGTTTATTCAGGTCCTCTGCCTTCCCTTCTTATTCATCTCAAGGTTTGGCATTATATTTTCAAGACAGTTATAAAAAGAATATGACAACCAAAGTTACATAATAGCAAACTTACAATCAGAATGAAAATCAACTTACACCCCTCAAAACACTTTCCCTATTACCAAAACAAATTACAGCAAGCTGCATTTTAAATCGGGGTTGAACTTTTCAGAATAGGTGACCTTCTCTTTAGCGCATCATAGGATATTTTTAAGCAACTAGTAAATGAGTGGCTCACAGTTTGATTTCTAAGCTTCCTCTTCCAAGTCACGCAAAGTAACTGCATGAGTTGCTGTGAATCTTACGTTAAATTTAGTTCTAAGAAGCAAGTTTAATGAACCTGAATATGAGATCAATAAATGTCTTCTAAATCAGTCTTAGTCTGTACTCTGCTGTTATATACTGCTGGATTTTAAAATACTATTTTTCCAAGCCAAATGTTACACTAGGTCTACACATAAAGGACAGAGAAACCCCAAACAGAGAAGGAAATAATCAGAAGAACTGACAGTGAAACTTGGTATACAGTGTTAAGTACAGTATTGGTTCAGTCAGAACTTAGGATTTTATTTGAACAGGGAGTTAGTTTATAAATGGCACTAAACTATTTACTTCTAAAGCAAAAGTTGTGCAGTAAAATCTACCTCTTCCTAAAGACCTGCATTTAAATAAATTGCTTTCATTTTAAAAGAATTTGTCTCACTGTGGTGAAATGAATCAAGCTTGCCATCTCAACATCATTCCTAGTGATTTTTTTCCTGCTGATATCTTGAAACAGTAGCTTAAGCATGAACAGCTGCTTTTTACTATAAATTCTGAAACCTGTATGACGACGGGAGCCAACTACATTTTGTTCTGTTCCAGATTTTCACTAAGGTAAGATAAAAACCACTAATCTGCCTGTCCAGTAACTCAGCTTGTATTTTCTCAATAGCAGCATTCCAACTACCATAAAAACCATAAGCTTTATTTCCCTGTACCTTCAGCTGCATCACTTACCTGTCGCCCTGACAAGAGAAATAAAATTATAAAAAAATCTTACTCTCAGCTCCTGAAAAGCATGAAGTAGGGTACTTTGTATGCTGTCAAACAAGAAAAGCATAACCAGAGTAAAATATTTTACAGCCACACTATCTCCCACCCAGACTTCTTGTGAATCCCCAAAGATTAGACAAGGCATTCATACACTCTAATAAACATCTCTGAAACCTCTGTTAAAAAAAAAACCAAACCAAACAAATAAAAAATAATAATAATACTAATTTTAAAAAAAAAAAACACAAAAAATTCCAAACCAGGGCCAAGTGTTCATTACAGATAATCTGATTAAGTTTGGTAGAGCTAATATAAGCTAATGATTTGTTTTCTAAGCACAATCGTGACTTTTTCCCTCCTACACAGACCATCACTACCTTTTATATTAGCTGGAATAATATCGCATTGCTTTTACATTTTCAGACTTGAGTCTAAAATGTTTTTAACCCATGACTGGGGTTTTGAAGATTTTTTGTCGTCGTTTTTTAAAACAGTTAAAGTCTTTGGCTAAAACTAACAACAGACTTCTTATATGGCCCAGTATTGTATTAGTGACTGGATAAATACATAGAGAAGATACAGTCTAAAGAAAATATTTAATCTCTTAAAGGCTGAGGAGTCAGCCTGACCCTGGCTAGTCACCATGGATCAGAAGATAAAGAGCCAGCTTTGACTAAGGAATTCAAAATGCTGCAGGCAAGCCTATGCCGTTTAAACTTTAAAATCCCAGGCAACTTACAAAAGCCTGTTCTTATGTGTCTTCTCAGGTAATTAGAAAGATAATTGAAACAATCCCTTCACAACAGCTGCCTCCTGAGGTGACCCTTCAACGTCTGAGAGGCCTTGACCGTTCCCATGGTCCCGCCTGCCCACGCCGAAGGAGGGAGATGCGGCTCCAGTGCCGACTCCACAGCACCAAATTCCTGCCTCAATACAGGGGCCGGCCGGCAGTTGCCGGACACCGATGTGCCCCGCAAACTCCGCGGGGCGCAAGTCTTTAATCGGCATTGAACTTGCCTTCCGAAGGAGCCGTGCCTTTGGATGAGGTTTGGGGCAACATCCCGCTCCACAGCCTCCCTCCACGACCCAAGGGATCGCTCTTAGCGCTTTATGTATCCCCGCCCCCACCGTGCGGTCCACCGTGGGACGGGCTCTGGGCTGCGCCGGGACGCCGCCCCCCCGGCTGCGCACGGCGGGAGGAGCTGCTGGGAGGCCGATTTCCGCACCCCACCTCCAGCAGCACCGCCGCCGGTTCGGGCGGCAGGGCTGCCCGGGGGGCGGAGCGGGGCGGAAGCAGCCCCATACGGCGGAGCCGGGGCCTAGCGCCGGGTAGCGCGGCTCCGCCAGCCTCGAGGTGGGGCGGCCTTCCCCGGGACCGGCCGGACGCCGGGAGCCCCGCGCCCCTGCAGGCTGAGCCCCGCGGGGCCCCAGCAGGGTTTCATCGCGGCCCTGGCCCCGGCTCCTCCGCGCCGGGCGCATGTGCGGCGGCTTGGAGGCCGTCCCCTTTTCCCCTCTTTCCCTGCCGTCCGGTGCCCCGCGGCGGCGCCCACCTTGACACTGCGTGTCCATCTCTCGCAGCAGCGAGGCGTTGCGCTGGATGTCCAGCGGCAGCGATTCCACGCACTCCAGGTAGTCCTGCACGTAGAGCGAGAGCAGCCGGGCCCGCTCCCCGCCCGGCGCCGCCGGCCCCGCCACCAGCTGTGGCCCCGCCAGCATCATCCCCCCGCGCCAGCAGCACATCCGCCGCCGCCGCGCCGCCCGCACCGGGCGCGGGGTCCTTGCGGCGGCCCCGCTCCCTTCTCCGTCTCCTCCTCCTCCTCCTGCCGCCGCCCCGCTACCCTCGGGCGGCCGCGCCCGGGGGGCGGTGAGCGCTCGGGCCGGGCGGGTGCGGCCGCCCCTCAGCGGGGTCCCGCGGGTCGCGCTCCCCTTCCCGCGGTGCCGCCGCCGGAGCAAAACCCCCGCTCGGCGCCCCCGCCCCTGCCCGCAGCGCGCATGCGCGAGGCCCTGCCCTTATAAGGCGCGGCCGGCGGCACTGCCAGGGGTTCGCATTCTCCCGCCTTCCCCAGGCGCGCGCTCCCATTGGCCCCGCGCGCAGCCAGGGGCGGGAGCGCGCGAGGAGGGGCGGAGTCTCCCTTAAAGGCGCCCGGCGCCTCCGCCGCTTCCGCGCCCCGGCGGAGCCGTGACCCGCGGGGGATCCGTGTAGCGGGCAGCGCGGGCTGTTCCTGCCCGCAGTAAGAGCCACCTGATCTATCTTTAAAAAAGAGAAATGATGATTTGTGATGAGCTATTATTTAGGGAAGCTGAGTGACTTTTTTATCTTGAGAAATCATTTCAAGAGTATTTTAAATAAGGCCTTTTAAAACCCACTCTCCAAACAGCAAATCTGCAAAATTTGACAGAGTATCCTGTCTTTCCCAAGCCCGTTGCAGAATTTGTATCAAATGTTGGCCGCAACAATTATAGTAGGAACCAAAGTTAAATTATACTTTTTGACTGTGTACTAATATGGCGAGATTTCATCTCCAGTTCTGAGACATTTTTCAGGTCTTAACTACATTAATAATAATTGGTAAGCATCAGGAAAAGGAAATTAATTTTGTTGAGTCTTTAAACAGCCTGAGGAGACCTCTATATTTTGCATTGTTTCATTTATATTTTAGGCATCAAAAAAAAAAATCAGGGAAAATGCATACAGTAAATGTAGCAAAAAACCAAACGAACAAAACCCAATCAGAGATGACTGAATTCAGGAATAAAATTGACAAGAAGAAATAAATTCGAATCCCCAGAACCCCTTCTGTCTTACATTCCTGCCTCTAGTTAAGTAGCCAGCACTAAAAGAGTATCCATACTAATCTCATAGATAGCATTTCAGGATGGCAGGGTCTGGAGTAGTGGTGAAGCAGCAGCACAGGTTGCACAGAGAAGCTGAATAATTTCCATTCCTGGATGTTTTTCGAGCCTCCCTGGATATTTTTTGAGCCTCCCTGGATGAGGCCTGACACAACCTGATCTGGCTATGAAGTTGGCTCTGCTTTGTCGGCCTCCCAAGGATCCCATCCAGACTCCTTTGTTCCTGTCATTCTGTCTCTATGTGGTCTGCACCAAATAAAGCCATGGCTAGTCCTACAGGAAAATTAGTGTCTCACATGATGGCAGTCTGCAAGTGTTATTTTTTCAAGACCCTAGTTCACAGAACTATTTAAACATTCCTAACTTCCAAGTCATGCCGCCACGAAGCGGGTGTTCTACATGACAGGGATTTTCATGTGTCTGTGTCCAAGCTGTTGTGTAATTGTAGGTGCAGTCAGTCAGCTTTGCCCAAGTCAGCAATGTGTTAGCAAAGTCATAAAAATGAATGAAAACAAAGTTGTAGGCAGTTTCAAAACATCCTTCACTACACTGATGTCACTTTGGCCAAAAAACAGGAAGTCTGTAATTTTGTGTGTTCATGTTCTTAAGAGGGCACCTTCATCTTAGAATGAACAGTTTAAGTTTACAGTGTAACACCTGTAAAACCAGCTGCTTTTTTTTTTTTTTTTTTTGTGGACTATTACAGCTCAGGTTAATGAAGCCTCAGATCATTTTTCGCTCCTTGTCTCATTTTTGCACAAATAGATTTAGGAAGTGGCAATAACTTGCTTACTTTGGCTTCCATCAGCACTAACTCACTGAAACTTTACTGTGTAGCCCTCATTGCTGTCACTTCTGAGTAACTGAAGTAATCAAATATTTAATTTTTTGATATAATATTAACAGATAACAGTTACAGGCAAAAAGCACTACCTGTATGCCAGTGAAAAGGACCAGGATTAATATAATTGATATAATATTCTTGAGAAAGGTGTTGGCTCTTTTGAGGGGTTCTGTTCCTGCTTACAGTAAGTTTGAATGGGTGTAACATTGTGCCATCTCATGAAGAAATAAAGCTAAGAAATGGGAGATTCCCCTAAGAGCAGAAAAAATAAAGCAAAAATGTTCATGTTCTTTAAAATTAAGTGTTAATTACTATTAAGTATGAATTTAAACCCAACATTTTGGCATACCTTTTTTTTTTTTTTTTTTCCTCACAAGAAACTGTGCATGCAACTGTCAGGAAAGAAATAGCCATGAAAATAATTCATAACATTTGTTACAGGTGGTTTTTGTGCTAAAAGCTTGCTGTTTGTCACTACAGGGAAACAGTATCTAAGGTACAGCAGAGAATAGCTAATGATTTCTGAATTTGAGTGTTGTCTGCTGCTTTCAAATGCTAAAACAAAAATTTAAATTTTGAGGAACCTAAGAATGCAGCAGTGGCACTGGAGCAGATTTCCCTAGGAAAAAGAAGCCTTAGCTTGCTGCATGTTGGAAGCCTCAGGGGAAAGGAAAGCAAGAAGAGTAGACTGAATTCTCTGCTTTGCTCATGCCTCAAAATGGCTAGGAGCAAATACAGGAGTATTTTGATGTATTGGGCTCAAGTTTGTAGCTTGATAGATAGCTCTGAGACCCAATTATGCCCCTTCTTTCACTGTCTGTATGTGAGAATAATCTGGAGATAGGAAGAGGCATGATAGAGAAAACCTTGCTAATTGTAGAGCTGGACAGGCAGATTGATCATATTTCCACCAACCCTCTCTGCTAAGTGGGAAACTGTCAGCTTGAGGTTGACCTATACAGGGATGTGATAGTAGGGTGCATTGCATCCAACATAGCTCAGTAGTTGTCCACCAAGGGTAAGTAATAAAGAGAGGTCCTACATCCAGTTTATTTAGATTTATTTATATATCTCTAAACTAATCCCAGTTTTCATGGAGAATAGATCCCAATAGTTTTTGTTTCTTTATAATTTACCACTATAGGTTTTTAAGGTCCCAACCAGAGTATTCCCCTTCTTTTTGTGAAAGATGATTTCATTATATTACAGATTTTACTATGACAAAAATATTTCCAGAGATCAACTCTTTTGATGATATATATTTCTTGTCAGAAATGCTTCTCTGGCTTCCATAGGAAGGAACGGATGAAGAATTATCCAAGATATCACAAAAATAAAACAGATTTTTAAAAGAACGAGTACAAGCCAGATGGACTTCTTAAGAGTCAGCTGAAGGGAGCTACAGGCCATAGCAGAGTTTTCTACAGGCGATATTCTGGAAAGAGGCTATCCTTGCCAGAAATACTATGTGTTTGACCAGGTAAGCTATTCTCAAAAGCTTCTCTAACATCAGATCATCCAGAAAAGATACTTCCCTGTAATGCCAGACATGCCTTTTTGTTTTCTTTAAATATTAGGCTTGATTTATCTGGTGGAATACAAATCATATTAATTCAACTATTACTATTTTTCTCTTTCATGTATACAAGTGTAGAATACATAAAAATAAGACATGGGCTGACACCAGATAATTTCAATAAGATGGCAAACTAAACCGTAGATTTCCTGAAAATACTGGCATGTGCTTTTTTTCCTGTTAGCTTCATCCTCAACTGTACCAAAGAGCTTTCTAGTACCAAGTAGTAAATACCCTGCACTTACCAGGAGATGTATGTTCTTCCTCATCCACAACACTTACTCTATTTTCTGCCAATATGCTATACAAGAAAATCTCTTCCTGAATCTGACTTAGTAACCAGTTGACTTGTATTAACATGGGAAAGAGGGCAGCCACAATATCCTGCTCATTTTTTTTCTTTAAGCAGATAGGTTCTGCTTATTTCACCATGGGCAGACTGAAAAAGGGAGTAAAAAGTGCAGACTAAGTTTACTCCATGCTTTGTTTTTTAATACCGATTTATTTATTTATTATGATTTTTCATTCACCTTCCACACTCTAATGCCACAGCAAAAAGTCTTTTGAGAAATCAGTAGGCCCAAGGTAGGACATGTTAAGAAATTCACTTCTATAGGACTTCATTGCTTTCATCAGAGCATACTGACACATTGTCACTTGGTTTTGACTAGAGCCACCCTACTCCTTTTTCAGGCTATCAGCTCTGTTTGGAATGCCCTCTGGAAATCAGCAGGAGCTGGACACCACCTTCTCACAGGTGCCATGGAGCATTCTTGGCTGGCATAGGGCCTGCAGCTCCTTAGAGGAGGGAGATGCTGCTGATCAGCTGAGGAGCAGCATCTGGACACTGTGATGATAGCACCACATGGATCATTTCCTGTCATTTACAACATGGATCTGTCCACTTGTGTCTGAAGTAACACTTACCAGTCCTTTTCTCCAGGAAACTACTTTCAGACAGTAACTCTTCTTACTCAGCTGCTGTTATAAAGCAGAAATGATCAGTGGGTTTGGTTTCCAGCTCTAGAACCAATCACCATGTGAAAAACCTCCGGAGGCGTGCAGATGATGTTTATAGAAGCCAAGTTAGAAATGGTAACAAGGTAATCTTACTGCAAACATAACAATCTTTCTGGTCTTACCTCAGCCCTGAAACCTGATCCTCTTTTAGTCTAGTAAATGGAAGAATCCATTCGAATTTAAGTGAAAAGAACCAAGACCCTTTTGCGCACAAAAAAGAAAGGATTTTTAATGTGTTCTCACCTGAGGTACCTACTGACATGGATGCTGCATTTCTGTGATTTTGCTTCTCAGCACAGGTATGTGAAAAACACATTCTTACTTCTTCCTTTTGTGAGGAACAAATATACACAAGTGCACCTTTGCAATGAAGATTATGAAATGAGGATGGGCAGTGCACCTGCAGAATGTTTTAGGAGGTGATAGTTTAAGACATTCATAATACTCTCTCATACGCAGATGTTAATTTTTTTTTCCAGCTCAGGAAATAAAGGTGGGAGTCATCTAGCTAAATATGTGGAATGAGAGAGAATCTTAGTATAAATAGATCTTGCTCTAAAAATGTCTCTATTGACTGTAAAGGAGAGCCCAGGTCTCTTGTCACAGATGTCAGTGAAATGAATTCCACTCTGTATGTGAAAATGGGGTAATTACATGCCTGTGATTACAATTCATGAATTTCAGAGTTCCCCTGAAAACTTGGACAGAGTTTTTGCATAAGTCATTAAAACTCTGCAACAAACAGGAGAATGCCTCATTTTATTTCCCTCCTAGTGTGGTTTTTTTTTCTCCTTTGGAATCTGCTAATCCTAACATAGTAAAAATGGTTAATTTCTAGTGCAACTGAAAAGTCACTACAAATAGCACCAGAGAGTAATTTCATATCTTCAAAATAACCCTGTAGTACCAAATAACCCACATTAGGGGTTTTCTAGCAGTGCTTCTGCAAGCAATTTTTTCAGTGCTATCACTTACTCCAAGTTACCAAAAAGTAGTATTATCCTTTACTACTAGGATATGACCAATGTACAGGGTTTTTTTGTTGTTGTTGTTGTTGTTGGTTGGTGGTGGTTTTTTTGTTGTTTTGTTTTTTGGGTTTTTTTTTTTTTTTGGTTTTTTTTCCCAAGAACAGAGTTTACATTTGCTTTATTATTCAATTGTAATTGTGAGAAAAAATAATGGTTAAACAACATTAACAGATTCCTTCCTCTCAAACATTCTCTTCCCAAAATAATGAGAAATGTGGCATTTACTCCAAACTAAAGGAGCCTTTAGGCTGGAAGACTGCTGTAGAAATATAGGCAGCATCTGACTGAACACAGAATTTAGCTCCAGTTAAAATCACAGAATAACAGAGTAGGTAAGGCTGGAAGGGACCACAGTGAGTCATCTGGTGCAACTTCCCTGCTCAGGCTGGGTCCCTTAGAGCACATTGCACAGATTGTGTCCAGACAGCTTTGGAACCTCTTTAGAGATGGAGACTCCACAACTTCTCTGGGCAATCTATTCCAGTGTTTGGTTACCTGCAAAGTAAAGAAGTTCTTCCTTGTATTCAGGTGGAACTTCCTATATATTGATTTCTGCATGTTGCCTCTAGTCCTATTTCTTGGTACCGCCTAGAAGAGCCTGGCTTCATCCTCTTGACATCCTTCCTTTGAATACTTACAGACATTGATAAGATCCTCTCTCAGCTGTCTCTTGTCCAGGCTAGACACTGGAGGATTTGAAATGTAAAATGTAAAACATCAGAAGATTTAGTAAATTCATTGGTTAGATCAGTTTTCTTACTAGTGACAAAATACCTTTTGCCTGATGTAATTAATCTCTACATTCATATTGAGAAGTCCTTTTGCAGCCCACTTGGGCTTAACAGTTAATGGTACTTGACTAGCAGGGGCAATGAAAACTTTAAAGGGTTGCAGGCTCAGATATTGAAGCTCAACAATGCTTTTTTAGGAATGTTACTAGAGCAGGAAAATACAGAGCTGGTAACCACCATAACTCAACCTTCCATTGCTTTAGGACTGGCAGTAGTGCTCAGAAATTATCATGCACCATTTTCATAATTAGCTCACAACATATATGAAACAGTTACATATCAACATAAAACCTGTCTTCCTAAATGCTCATCTGTGAGTGAGTGTTAATTAATCACAGACTAAAAATTGATGGATCCTGACAACGGATTTAATGACACCATTTTCTTAAAAATGCTTAACCTACCTAATGGCAGTACCTCTGCCATGGCAGTGCCAACTAACAGAACCATCTAGAAGGCACATGCACAAACACAAGTTAATTTTTGTTACCTGAACAAAGAGCATGGCATATTATACATTATGCAAAAACATTGCAAAAATGAACATCTAGCTGAAAGAAAAATTTAAAAAATACAGGTATCGCTTTTATTTTCTCTGTATTTTGCAACTTACAAGCTCAGGGGCAGATTTGCCCGGTAAAAGAGAAAGACAGCATCAAAATTCTTTCAATGTGTGCTTTTTTCCCTCAGTCTCTGGACCACTAGACCATGTTGTGTCAGCTTAGTTTAACCTATAGGCAAGAGAAGTTTGATGTTTGACAGATTCTCTCCTACTAACAAATTTGAAGACCAATGTTTACTGTAACCTACAAGTGAGACCATTTTGCTCACACATGCACAGAAACAGTTCAAACCATTAAGGTGCCATAGTGCAATTTTAGGGCCAAAAAAGAAAAACAAGCATACATCAGTCACTGCACAAGCTTCAGCTTGTCTCCACAAGCTTGACTGTGGTCTTCAGCCTGTATAGCAGGTGCTCCATAGAGCTTTAGACATATCCTTTTTAGTAGATGAAACTGGGACA
Source organism: Brachypodius melanocephalos (assembly GCA_013398615.1). Taxonomy (NCBI): domain Eukaryota; kingdom Metazoa; phylum Chordata; class Aves; order Passeriformes; family Pycnonotidae; genus Brachypodius; species Brachypodius melanocephalos. The sequence goes on from VZSR01003049.1 coordinate 11,331,392, forward strand.
CTGAGATTTCATCACAGTTTCTCAGCCAAAAAAACAAGACTTCATAGAGCTGTGCCCCAGATTAGTTGTTTCTTTGGAGATGGGTTCTTTGATAATGTTTTAATTCGAAATCTCTCTTCCCCCACATACATGTAGGTGATCACATGCAGCATCATAGGAGAAAAGACACTCGAGTAGTTCAAGTGGCTAAGACAACCACCAAAATAACTGCTCAAGCCAGGTGGTTTCTGAGCCCCTTGCACACCCTTTCAGGGCTCTCATGTGAGGGAGTCAGAGGTGCCACCACCAATTCTGCCAAGGTGCTCCCCGCTCTGCTCACTGGTCTCCTCTGCCTACTGTGGGCTCTGACATGGCTGGAAAAAGGTCACTATGAAGATACTGCTGGAAGAGGAACAGCAGGTGTTGGAAACTCACAGGGTTTGCAAACTGTACTGTGTCTGCACATAGGACACATGTATACACCACATATAGGCTCAACCAAAGAGAAAGATGCTAGACCTGGGAACTTCAAAAATACCAAGACAGAATGAACCAGAAAGAAGTATTTTCTCTGGGGTGCTTGGGAGCTTTTAAAGTAAAGTAACAAAGATAATTCGGGTAAGGTAATAAACCATTTATTTTGGGTCTGAGGTGCCCGAATTTTATGTCAGTTTGGGGATCTCTGCCAGGCGAGTGTGATGATGTGCTATTTGCTTGAGACACTAGAGGCAAGACTGGCACTGCCTATGAAATTAATTGAGTTTATCAGCAGGGCAGCATCTTGAATAGCTAGTACCTGGGAGTTTAAGCATGCGAATCTAATTAAAGTGGGCAAATAACACTGGTGGCATGCACTGGTCTTCTCTGCAGAGCAGGTGGAGCAGGGGATCCCGGGGGTAGGTACGCCCATCACAGCACAGCCCGGGTAAGCGGTCGCTGCGCTGGCAGAGTGTGGTGTTGTAGTCAGTGCTGTGTCAGCGTTTGTGCCGACGCTCAGACACCCACCGAACCCTCCTGCGCTGGTGCACCACGAATTTCTGCGCGGTTCAAGTGCCCACGGCAGAGTACTTCCATCCGGCCTCTTGCTGCTTCCTGGAGCAGGGAAGGAGGGAAGGCCTTTTCAGGCAGGTAAGTGCTCCGCCCGGAGTGGCTCCCCAGTTGAATGTGCTCGGCTTGGAAAATAGGAGAAATGTTTTCACAGAAAGGATTGCCAAGCATTGGAAGAGGCTGCTCAGGGAGGTGGTGGAGTCACGGTCCCTGGAGGTGTTAAAGGAAAGATAACTTACTGGCATTGGTCTGGTTGGCAAGATGGTGTTCGGTCAAAAGTTGAACTCCATGACCTCAAAGGTGTTTTCCAACCGAAATGATTCTGCGCGCCAGGAGGCACCTGAAACCCAGCGGGTATGAGCAGCAGAGAGGCGCGGGGCTGCTTGCCGGGGAAGCAGCGTGACCCCCGCCAATGCTTTGCTGTGCCCGCGCAGGGCTGTGCCGCGCCGGGAGACACCAGCCAGCCGTGAGCCGTGCCGTGGGATGCACCGCCCGGCAAAAGAGGATGGCCTGAGAGTGAGCCCCGTTCTGTTGGCGCGCCTGCCGCGCTACCTGCGTGTCTGTGGCCGTGACGAGAGCCCGCCCCGCGCTCACCCGCTCGGCCCGCGGGCGTCTCGGCGGAAGGGTACGTGAGGCGGCGGCGGGCGGGGGCGCGGCAGCGCCCGGCACTCTCTGCCGGCGGTCCGGGGACTTTCCCCTAGGCGGGCGCGGGGCCCATGAGGAACACACGTCCTCCGTGCGTGGCCTAGCGAGCAGGTCTTCAGAACATCCCAGCATTCTTCCGTGAATAGCGGTATATATCCCCCGGCATAGAGGACAACTTTAGGGTAGGGCGAGTATTTGTTTCTGTTGCGTTTGCCTCCCTGCTGGTCTCCGCAGGCAAGGCACAACAGGCAGGTGGCTTGGCTCTCCCTCGAGGGGCGCCACGGCCCCGGGCGGCCGCGGAAAACGACCGCGGTGGGACCGAGTGGCCCCGGGAACGGGCTATGCAAATGAAGCACCTCGGCCCCGCCCCGAGCCGGGCGGGCGCGCCAGCCCCGCCTTGTGGCCGCTGCTGAGGCCGCCCCAGCGCCCGCAGGCTGCAACAGGGAGCGGCGGGAGACACACCCCGCACGGGTGCGCACCCCGCAGCTACTAACAGCAGCCAGCGGACGGCTGTCCGCAAGGACCTTGCCGGACGTGTTTAGGCTGTGCTAGCAGTCCCCAGAGGAAACGGGAGCCACTTTCTGATGGCTGCGATTTCCTGTACGTCCGTAGAAAAAACAGGGTAAGTTTTCCTTTCGGTTGGTTGGCTTTGTCCCCCTGAGAGAACTCTGTACACCGGGCCCTCGTCAGCGGGGTCTGACATTTAAGGACCAGCATCCCAGTCACTAGATACTAGGATAGTATCTGGATGAAAGACACAGCGATTTTAGGGCAGGACTGCAGAAACACTTCTTGCCACAGCCAATTCTTCCAATTTCTTTCTTCCTTCCTCTAGGGCTAATGAAATGTTAATAAATTCTCATTCAAATACTCGTATAGTGCTTATTCACTTGTATGTGAATCCATGTGTTAAGCTGCTTTCCATGCAGAATGTGAAATAAAAATAACACGCTTCAGCTTTTAGTTTCAATTGAGTAGCTACAGACTTGTTCTTTAATGATTCACAACCAAACATCAAAGAGGAGTAACATTAAAATTTTCTAAAAAAGTAATCCTAAATCAGGTCTTCTAAAAAAGAGCACCTCGGCCTTTGAACACAATTACCCTAACAGCCCCTTGAGGTCAGTGAATACTGAGAGCTTTGCTTTACAGACGAGAAACACAGGTTTTCACATTACAACACGTGCTGCAATTCTGAACCAGAGATCTGGAGATGATCCAACTAACAGCTGAGAAAGCTGTACTACAGAGGGCACAGGATGCAACTCCTGCCCCACAAGCACAGTCCTTACATGTGTCTACCTGAACAGGGTAAGGACTAGAAAACAGATCTGACACTTCCCATCATGAACACCACAGCTCCTAAGCACAGCACGAAGCTTGCCCTGTGCTAGAAGCAGACACCAATTCTTGCACTAAGATGCAATTTAGGACACTAGATTCCAAACGCTGGGTGGTGTTCCAGGAATGCCAAGGGTGAACTCCTGAGAAATCTAACTAGGGCAAAGGACACCGAGGGCACAGAAGCACAAGGGTCAGGTGGAGGAAGTTGTCAACCAGCCGTCGGGAAGTACGAGCGCCTTGCAGGCTTCTGGTGCTATGGACTGGACAGCCACTGCTGTTCAAAAGCACGCAGGGTATAGCGTAAACACCACTGTGGTTTAGTCCCAAAAATTACAAAATAACTGGAAGTGGACGTATGTACTACTGAGATCCCAGAAATTCCTATTCATTCCTTTAGCACTTGATCAATGGATCTGTCAGTCAAGTGTAAGGACACCACTAAATGATGCTAACTACTGTAATAGGACAAGATTAATTCAAAATAGCACTGAAGACATTATGATTTTACAATTACATGTCATTATCCAATATACCAAAACATGCAGTTTGTGCAGGTATTTCAGCAACATTGACAATAAAAAGTAATCTCCCACTTTGTTTGCCTCAAACTATTCTGTACAGGGAGTAAAAATGTAGCAAAGGAAGGGCTTGATTAGAATGAACACTTTACAATACACTCACTGTCTTCAGCAGACAGCAGCATTTTCATTTTGCTTACCTTGGTGTTACAAAAGTAGAAATTGATATTCTATAGGTCCTCTCTATCAATTTTACAGTATTTCAGCTACACATCTAAAGAAACAAACTCATCCTTGTGGGATTACACCTTGAAGCCACTCGAAGTAAAGCTTTACTGAAGGTGTTGCAGTGTTATTGAAATGGCTGGAGTATTTAGTAGCCAAAACCAAAATACTATAAAGGCTTATCACAGAGGTTTTATTGTTCTAGTAGCAGTCAAAATATACTTTGTATAGAAATCCATGTTCCTTTGGAAAACAAATACCAAACAAAACTGTAAATAATACTTCACCATATAAATTAAATCTGCTTACAGTTTTGGTGGCTGAAATAGCTGTGACTTGACTGCTAATTGCTAATTTGCCAATGTGATATTAAACGGGCTCTAACCTGATAATATAGTGTTAAATGGGATCAGGATGTCACTTATATTGCAAGTGTTATGAAAACATCCCATAAAAATAGTCAGTCAACCAACTACTTTTTCTCTTAGTATGAGCAACAGTGAACATTATGAGCAACAAGCCTGAAACAGATAATTCAACTTTTTGATTGAAATTTTTAAACAACTTTCAATTATTCAAGTATTATGGTCCCTATGTACACACTTCTACAAGCCTAGAAAAGATATGGTAGACAATTGAGCACACTACCATCAAATTTTAAGAATTACAAAAACATCAGGTTTTAAACAGCAAATTGTACCTTAATAGTTTAATTAAAAATAGAAGAGTTAGGTAGACTATTTTGCAAATACAGCAGCACACTAGTGTGCTATATATTAAGGCAATACCTTTATATGTGCACTTGTCATCTCTAACAAGTTTTATACAATTGCTACCAAGTGAAAGAACTATCATTGTCTTGCAAAACTGAGAAAGAAATACAAAATATCTGGAAGCCTATATTTTCAAAGTACAAAATTAACCTTCAGTCCTTGTGTTGAAATACTATATACAGTACAAACAGTGATTCTCCCCTACAAGATCTCACGAGGATTTCTTAAAGCTGGAGGCAAATTTGAAGGTTTTGACTCTTCATCCAGAAGCACCAAATCTTCAATTTCACTACCTTTGTATTTTCTTTTACAGATCTTCACAATAACTTTCTTTTTGAGGAATAATTTCAAAGCTTCTCTTGAAGCCACTGCTTTGGCATTTTCCGTAGTTTTACCACAGCCAGTACCCAAGTAGACAGACTTGCACCTCAGTTCACAAACTATATTTTCTAGAGAGCTTTTATTTTGAGGCAAGTCTGCAAGTTCCTTCAGGGGAACAAAAGCAACATCTAACGTAGCTTTTACAGACTGAATAGATGAATTTAGAAGTTCTGCATGATTTACATTAGGACTGAAGCCTCCAACAGCAACCAGTTTCCAGGCTACAGCTTTGTAGAGTCTGTTGAAAAAAGGTTGTCTCTCCTTCGCATCTTCGCTGGTTAGCGGTTTGCACAAAGCCTTCGCAGGGCCTTCGCCTGCCTGCGAGCCACTCCTGGAGGCTGGCAGGGACGTGCCTGCCTGAGCTCCACCCCGGGAGGGCCCTTGCTGAGCTCCGCTCCGAGCAGCCAGCAGCGAAGCTGCCACCTGAGCGCTGCTCTTGGAAGTGAGCAGTGAGGATCCTGGCTGCGCACCGCTCCGAGCGGCCAGCAACGAGGCAGCCACCTCCGCACTGCTCTTAGAGGCCAGCAGCGGGGAGCCCACCTTAGCCGGGCCCTTGGAGGCCAGCAGCAGCGAGGTGCCCACCTGAGTACCACTCTTGGGGGCTAGAAGCAGTGAGCTGCTCACCTGAGTGCCACTCTTGGACACTGATGCTGGGGCATTCACTTGGGTTTTGGAAGACAGCAATGCAGCACTTGTTTGGGGGGTGCTCTTGGTGGTTGGTGGCACTGCTGACACCTGTGGGGTGCTCTTGGCAGCTGGTGGCACTGCTGCTGCCACTGCTGCTGCCTGTGGGGTGCTCTTGGTGGTTGCTGGCACTGCTGCTGCTGCCTGTGGGGTGCTCTTGGTGGCTGCTGGCACTGCTGCTGCTGCTGCTGCCTGTGGGGTGCTCTTGGCAGCTGGTGGCAGCGCTGCCACCACCACATCTGGCTGAGAAGTGCTCTCGGCAGCCACAGGTGCTACACTTCCTGTAGTTTTCTTTTCAGGTGATGGCACATTTTCACACTTGCTTTCCTTAGGTGGGCTTGAGCAAGGCTTCTTTCCTGGCTCTTTTTCCGATGAAGGCGGCTTTTGCTCAGCAGTACTTTCCACATTAGCAGGTTTTCCTTCTGTTTCTGTGTCTGGGACTAGGATTATTTCTTGATCTGAACTGGAAGTTGACTGGGAAGTTTCTGGATCTTTGCTAGTATGTTTTTCCAGCTTTTTGGGCAAGGTGCTCTCTGTTTCCTTCACTCCTTCTGTCTTGGTTGTTTTCACATCCTTTCCAGCATCCTTAGAGTCTCTGCTTTTCTCAACAGCTTGTCTCTTGCAAGGCTCCTCTACCCCTTCTGCAAAACAGGTAAAATATGTGATCCTCTTTGATTTCTGCACTATGAAATATCCATTCAAAAGAAATCATCTAAAGCTTTCTAGAAACAGTCTCTGTGAACTTAAAGGGTATATATTAACAATACACCTTGAACTATCATTTCAAGTATTAACTTACTATTTCAGAATTTTGGGATTTTTGGACAAAATCCGGAAAATACTCATGAGAGATTTCAGACGTTGGTTTGGACCCATAGGCAAGTATGTATTTCTATTCTTGAAGTCCAACCCAAAACAGGCCCACATACATTAAATGGGCTATCTGACCTAAAAATAAAAGAAGTGTATTTTGTCTACTAATATCACAAGACATCTTTTAAACATTAGTCTGAGAATTATTTTAAGAAACACAGCAACAATACCTGACTGGCAAAAAAGGCAAAGTAACAAGAACGTATTTAAGCTGGAGCACAGCAGTCCATATCACAACGCACAAGTTATCAGATTTAAGTGCACCAGTCGTAGAAATTCAAAACAACAGCTCTACATCACCAAAGGACTACATACGCATTATGTCAATTTTAGAGACATTATATTAGAAAAAGAATAGCACAGAGAGAGGAGACTATTAACGGGAGTTTTAAAAGTAAATTATTTCGACTACTTTCTAAGCCCGAGCCAAACCGAGAACATTCAGAAACAAGCATTTTCTAGACTCCTATGTATTGTCACAGCTATGATCTGCTAACCATTGCTACTTGATATGCCTCTTTTCTTCACCTTGGCAACCAGTTCGTCTCTCGTGGTGTGGACAGGCGCGTTGGTCACTTGGATGCCTTCGGCCATTTCCAGCGCCTTCTCCATGACCTGCGGCGGGTACCTGGAGAGGCGACAAGAGGAAAAGAGGGAAGGGGCCTCGTCAGACGGTCGCGCCGGGCCGTCCCCCCCGTCCCCAGGCGCGTCCCGCTGAACTCACCGGCATCCCAGGAAGACGTGGTTGGCCCACACCATGGAGAGGGACACCAGGCGCTGCAGCTGGGCGCTGCCCGCCGCCGGCAGCTCCCCTACGTTGCGCAGCAGGAACTCCCGGCGGTACCGCCAGTGGTGCTCAGGCTCGCAGGCCCCGCGCAACGTCTCCGCCCAGGCCGTCTCTTTCGCCGTCCGCCCCAGGAGCTCGACCGCCGCCGCCTTCCCCGCCATCGCCGCCGCCACTGCGGAAACGCCCGCCCCGCTGCTTCCGCCCGGCGCGCTGTGAGCTCACATCCGCCCGGGCCGCGCCGGACGGGGCGGGGCGGGCAGCGGAGCCACCGCCTCAGGGCTTGGCGCTGTCACGGAGCCGCCTGTGCGCCGTCCCACCCACACAGCTCGGGGTGCCGGGGCAAAGAGACACTCTGGGCGTGGCTACTAGCCCTGCATTGTGACTGGTGAAAGCGTGAACAAAAATTCTGCTTTACGGGTTGGTTCTTCGAGGCTCGCTGAGGTCGAAGTTCGTGAGGGATCAGTTGGTGTTTACCACAGAATCACTTAGGTTGGAAAAATCCTCAGAAATCGTGGACTCCAACCTCTGACCGAACACCACTTTGTCAGTTAGACTATGGCACTAAATGCCACGTCCAGTCTTCCTTTAAACATCACCGGGGATGGTGACTCCACCGCCTCTCCGAGCAGTTCCTATGCTTGGCAACATTTTCTGTGAAGAAATTCCACCTAATGTCCCGCCTAAACCTCTCCCGGTGCAGCTTAAGACAATCCTTTAATCCTGTCACTGGTTGTCTTGGAGAAGAGGACGATCCCCACCTGGCTGCGGCCTCCTTTCAGGTAGTTGTAGAGAGTGATAAGGTCTCCCCTGAACCTCCTCTTTTTCAGGCTAAACAGCCCCAGCTCCCTCAGCCACTCCTGATAACACTTGTGCTCCAGACCCTTCACCAACTTAATTTCACTTCTGTGGCCTTGCTCCACCACCTCAATGTCCTTCCTGAATTGAGTGGCCCATAACTGGGCACAGCAATTGAGGTGTGGCTTCACCAGTGCTGAGTACAAAGGACAATCCTTTCCCTGTTCCTGCTGGCTACACTATTTCTGATCCAGGCCAGAATGCCACTGCTCTTCTTGGCCAGCTGGGCAAACTGTTGGCTCATGTGTTGCTGGTTTATGTTTCCCCAAATTATCTTCCACTGGTGAAAGAAAAAGGACCCTCAGGTCCTTTCCTCTCTTCCTCCTTGGTGTTGTCCACACAATTGGATTTGTTACCTGGTGTGCAGGTAACACGACAATAATTGCATACTCAAGAGTGAGCCAATGATTATTTGTTTCAGAGTTGCACAAGCCTGGGTGCTCAAGTGCTCGGTGATATTCCACAAATCAAGCACAAATCAAGTCCCCTCTGGACTTTCTGTGCACTTATTGCTGTATAGAAGCTTGGAATTAGTTACTTTCCAAGGAGAGTCCCTCTATTATGATTGGTTAGTAATTTCCATACAAATTATGTAACCCCAGCTAACTTCTATCCAATGCTCTAGGCAGGGGTATTTTGATCTATAGGCACAAATTTTAATATCATAATGAGCGTAGTTCAGGTATAGGATATGTGGACCTTGAATAACTTGCCAAGTTAGCAATGTATACATAGATGTACATTTGCTGCTACACTCTTAAAGCCTGTTAGTCCGTGGATGTCCTTGACTACGGGATACTAGCTGCAGCCTCTTCCCCTGATTAGATCTCCTTTCCTGATGGCTTGCACCAAAGACTTACCCTGACTTAAAATAATCTTGACATATTCCATGTTGTACAACATTGGCATGTGACAGGAAGGATGAAGGAACGTAGTGGCAAGGAAATGAGTTGTTGTGGCATTTTGGAGGAAGCATTAAATGAGGACTGCTGGCTACAAAGGGTTCAGCTAATTGCTCTTGCAGCTCTGTAGGCTGTCTTATTTTGCAAATTACTCCAGAATTTAACAATTCTCTGTGAAAAGGTAATAAGCACACTGTGAAAATATCACAAGCTTCAGTCTGCCAAAGATAGAGCTTGCTGAATCAGTGCAAATGAGGAAAGAATTTTGAATTCAGAAGGGCTGCCCCTGGAGAGCTGTATTTATTTTTCCTCCTGAATTAAAAGTCTGGGTTTGCTTCAGTTTTCAATTTTTAACACCTACATGTTGTCATGAACTGAACTACAGGATAGATTGCATTTAAGGAAGGAGTGTTTCTCCATAACTGACTTAGATGTCTGATTGTGGAAATGGTTGTGTAGTGGTTTAACTAAGAGTACTTCTATAGAGCAAAAAATAAGTGATGAAGTCAGAAAAATTAAGTCCAATGCACTTTTGTTCTTTATCCATTGTTAGAATTCAAATGCTTTTCCTTTGATTTCCTGGTGAGGCCACACAATCTTGTGCATTGTCGAGAATAGTTCAGTGAGAGCAAGGGAACAGTAATGAATGGGATGGTGCTGACAGGCTCCCTGTAGTTTGTGTTTGCATGTAAAAGAAGGAAAGGGCAGAAAGTGTGTACCCTCTCTGCTGTGGGTGTCTTGGAGCAATGGATTTGTTACAAACCAGAAAGTTTAGAAACTGTAGTCAACATATGTTTCCAGGCATTATTTGTATCAGTCCCACGTGTTTATCTGGTCATAAAGGCTCAAATACAGGAAGGGTACAGTGTGTCACATTAGGGTTTCTGCTTAGAGGTGAGGTGGTCCTGTCTCCTAGACCTCGGTCTCTGATACCACAGTTCTTGACTTTGCGGTCCATACAGACCTTACAACGGAAAGGTGAATGGAATCCTTGGCAAACATAGGTTTGAGTTTGCACCTCAGCCAAGATCATCCATTCTGCCAGACTGTTTGTTCACACTCTTTAATGAAACAATTTGCTTTCTAAGGAGGCTGGTTGGGACATGACCCAGGCTTGAGGTCTGCCCATCAGAGACAGCAGGAATTAAACCAAGCCTGAGTAGCTGCAGCAGAATTGTGTGTACTCTTGCAGAAGAAGAGCAAGCAGTACAGACAAGAATGCCTTGCCTCTTCCACAAGCATCTGAGTTGCCAACTGGACGAAGAACTAGTCCATGTTGAGCTGCTCACATACCATTTAAGAGTGGGAGCTGAGGAGGGTTAGATTCCATAGGATGGTGATAGGAACATTTGACACACTCCAGAAGTCATATTCTGGTGTTGCTGTGTTAATGATGGCCAAACCACAGAGGTAGGACTCCACACCTCAGGGCTTTGCAAGTGCTTCCAGTCACCCCGTGTGCATAAGATTATATGGAATAACCTGTGAGTCCTGGGCTGCTACAAAAGAATTTTTCTAGCAAGTGTTGGAGACTCAGCACAGCTACAGAGCTTGATACATTATCTGGTCCTAGAGTGGCTAAAGGACTGATTAAAAGAATTATTCTTGCCTAGTTTTAGAGAACAGAGATTAACTGAGAGCCATTTCACCTCTTTACCCACTGACTATATGTGTGAACACAAATATTGGTGACAGTTGGAGAAAAATTAGGAACAGTTTTGCACACATGTAGAATGGCTAACAACAGTTTTTGATTGTAGTGAACAACTTCTCTGGTCTGACACCTTTCTGGAACCTTATGCTTTAATTTTGGGTTAATTTTTTCTGGTGTTACTGCTGCATCAATATATCATCGTTGATACAAAGATGACTTTAAAAAATGAGCCTTTTGTCTTCCCTGCCTGTTTTTTTCCCAGTCATATTCTTTCTATATTATTAATGTGTGCTTGAATTACACTGGAAACAGGATAAATCCTGCTCCTGGAGTATGGGATGGTGTGCACAGACAAGCATAGGTGTATACCTGCAGTACTCTCTGAGCACTAAGAGACATACTGTGTCTCAGGTTGATAAGTGTGTGTATTAGAAAAGAGAGAAAAACTGCTGTTAATTTTGAAAAACAAAACAAGTACTATTTTCATTCTCACCAGGAAAGGCAATTTTGAAGTTAAACACCTCACTGATGGTGCTAATGCTGTGCATTTAATTTTCAACATTGGAAGAAAAGAGATGGTTTTGTTCCCACTGGGGAAGGAACTTCTAAATGCCATGTCAATAGTAGTGTTGTTAAGAGTCATTTGGGGTTTGATAATAGCTGCTTTTGGCAAGATAGAACAAAAATCTCAAGGTGAATCATACCAGTGTCTATAAATCACAGTATTGTGCTGCACTTCTTTTATAATAAGTTTATTTGTGCCTTTATAAACCTGTGAATTATTATTTCTTCAAAGTCAAGTCCCACTGAAACACAGAGGGCAGGATCTCCCATTGAGTTCAATTATGTTCTGTGCAGTTAAGGTTAATATATTGTGACATTCCCTACTCAGCTTAATATGAAAACTGTACCCTTAACATCATGCAATGCAAAGAGAGCTCAGAGTTATTGCCACAAAAGGCAATAACAGTGGAATCTTACTGGCCTGACACAATAAAACCCCCAAACACCATCTTCGCTTGGTCCCTGCTATAAGTAATAAGTAAACTACTGGAGAGTTCTGGCTTAAGTTCATTAGAAATGCAGCTTGAAGAAGGATGGGCAAGAGATATTTTGCTGTTTCCTGATATCATGTGTTCTGTTAGAGCAGATCATTGAGGTTCTCCTACCCAGGCAAGGGACAGCACTTCCAGGGAGATGAGGCTTGTCAATGGAAGCTAGAGTAGATCTGTTTTGGTTTCACTACAGTGAACAGTCATGCGACTGTTCTTATGCTCATGTAAACAGCTCTGGATTACAAAATAATCCACTCTTCTGAGATTGCTGAGCTGAGGAAAATGTATTGAGCAATTACAGAGTATAAAAACCAAGGGTGAAAATGAAGGTAAATTCATAATAATTTTCCTTTACACATACATGCCCTTATACTAATTTAAATACTATTTTGCATTTAGTAGTACATTATACTTTAAATATACAACAGTGCTACAATAGGGCTGTCAGTAGTTGCTCTTTAAATAAGTTTGTTAAACTTTGATTACACCTAAAGGTAGCGTACCAATTGCTAATTTTTTCTTGCTAAACTATGCTTTAGGTAGCATGCCACTTGCTGAAAGTCCACTTCTTGGCATGAAATTTTCCATATTGAGGATGGAAGTTTAGAATGACTTTACTGCTACCAAATATGATCTAAGAAAGAAGGGCTTTTTCTAGGGTAATATATTGTGGAGATCTTATATTTAAGGTTCTTAAATGCCTTTATGCTCTAGAGCAAACTTGGAATTTGTCAGAGAAAACTGAATTGGGGTGTCTGGTCTTTTGACTACATTTACTATAATCTATAGGCCTTGAAGAAAATAATTTTCCAGATTCCTGAATTAGCATGTGTCTCTACAATCCTTATGGCTATTGCAGTCAAGTGTTCCCCTCTTGTGGGCCCAAAAGAGACCTCTGTTTGCCACTGTGGGCTGGGGGGGCAGTCTGTGGACTGAGTGAGACTATGGAAATCATCCCCTGTGCTCCCCCAAAGCTGCTGTTTTCTCTTTCTCGTGGATGTTTGTGTGTTTTACGGGATTGGAATGGTGAGGGTACAAGGACTTGACTGAAGGGAAGGAAACTGTAACTATGGAGGCAAGACTGAAACTGTTGGAAGTGGGAAACCTTAACATGAGAGCAATAGGGATAGGACACTGGGATTACGTGAGGAAGGAAATCAAATTCTGAAGGAGAAATGGAGGAAAATGAGTTCAAGGCAATGGAATAAGTACGTATAGACAAGAAATCTATATGAGAGAATAGATGTGGAGGCCAGTAAGGAAACCAGAAGAATAAGAGCACATTGGTAAAGCAGACAAAATCAAACAGAATCAAGTCTTGACTCTGAGAAAAGGGACAAGCTATGATGGGAAGAGGAGCATTGGCAGAGGAACTACCAGGATTTCAACAGAGACTTAGAGAAAGGAAAGTTAAAACTTACAAGCACAGAGACATTAGCATTTCAGTGACTTTTTTTTTCTACTTCCAATAGTTATGTGCTAGGGTAAGTAAAACCAAGAAAATATTCTGACTTTTTAATTTAGTAAAGGATCTTCTCTTGTCTTTTCTGTGTCCTATAAATGAACAAAAGAGGTAGAACTCCATTTAGTTGCAGAAACCCATCTCAAAAGCCACCTTTAAAGAGTTTTTAGGTAGTAAGCCTTAGGCCTTTGCAGAAAGCTGTAACTTGGAGTTGGAAAAAGCAAGAAAATGGCCTTAGGAATGTTAATGCAAATGTTGGCATGAGTTCATTGTAATTTGAGAGGATTCAGGAAAGTACTAAAAGGGCAAGGAAGTTTTATATGAAAGAGAATCTATTGTGAGGCTACAACAACGTACCTACATTTTATTTGTGTGTGTGCATATATATGTATACCACATGTATGCATGTCTGCACACACACACATATGTAATACAACATAGATGTGTGTGAATATGTGTTAAAATACTGTATTATTGATAATGTGACCACCTTTAAATCCAGGTATCCCTGTTCTTTCGGTCAAGTTATTCATACCTCAGAGGAGAAGCAAAATTACAAGTAATATTTTGCTGGCTTAAGTTGTGGATAGGTGCATTACACAAATGAATGCTGCTAAATCATTATACCATGCTCTACCTGCATGGCTTTTGTATGTCCTACGTATTTTGCAGACACAAATAACTATTTTAGAAATTATATAAGGAGCTTTCCTGAGAATACAGGCAACAATGTCAGATCTAATTTGAATTATAGCTATTGGAAATCATGGTTCTGTTTTTCATTACTGTTATACCAATATCCCTGGCAACCTGCAATTTACCTGGTGTGAACAGCACCTCCTGAAAAAGTAGAGCTGTTTTGTGTGTTGAGTGCTGTTGTTTTTTTGTATGTCCTCCCTGTGCATGAGTGATATTTCACATTAATTCCACTGGATGGCACTGAAGGAGACAAGATTGCATGGAAATATCTCTAGAAGTTGGGTATAATTCAAAAAATTGAGAGTGGCTTACTTTTTCATTCCATTATTGAAATAGAAAAATGCGGACTCATTTTCCATCCTGATGTAATAATTTGTCATCAAAATCAGCTCTTAAACACTCCTAGCTGCAGTTCTGTTTTGACAGTAGCAAAATTACAGTGGAGGCAGAGTCAAGGCTTCTGAATCTGAATAACCCTTCTTCCCCAAGAAAGGTAAAAGCTGAGAGCAGCAGCTTTGGCCCATTCTGGATTCTTATGTAAAGGTTTACAAAGCATCTGAAAAATTTTGACCCCTGTCCTCCATGTGAAATGCTGTTGATACTGTCCACTTCTATCCTTATGAGCAAGTGCAAGTTTTTTAGTTTTCAAGCTAATTTGAAAAACTACATAGGAAGGCATTCAGGATTAAAAGCTTCCACCTGTTGAGGAAATGTCGTATACTGTTTCAGAGAACCTGAAACTCCATCTGCAGTCCCTAAACAAGGACTTCTGTTTTTCCATGGATAAGGAGTTTGCAATCCTGGCTGGAGGGCACACAATTACAGTCTGTCAATCAGACCTGTAGGAGTCATGGGAGTCATCTTTGACTTCACTTTTTTTTTGACCTGTTTATCTTGATGTATATGAATTTTATTTCCTTTTCTTCTCTAAAGTATCTTCTTATCTTTGTTCACATCACAGATATGCTTTTTTAGGCTTTTGTTATCTCTCATCCTGCTTATGACAGCTTTTTTTTCCCAGGCCTGACCTGACCTGTCAAAAAGGTCCCTTGAAACACTATTCTTGCACTTATCTCTCTGGCCTATTTCTGTGGTTCCTTTTTGTACTTACCTCTTTAGTGTATCTCCATAGATTTCTCTGTCTCTGCAAACTCTGTAGCCCTCTGAGAGTGCAGTTTGACAATTTTTTTGGCAGCTGTGCTGGCCTAAGACAGTTTTTGCTCCCAGCCATCCGTGCCTGTCTTTTTGATATGCCCGCTGGTTTGCTGGCAGAGTTGTTTTGTTCAGCTGCATGATAAACCAGATTAGGAACCTGATTTGGCTGAAAAATAGCACAGGGGAGGGAGGAGAAGAGTGTTTTACAACCAGCTTATTTCTCCAGTCAAGGCTATGAGGCAGTTGGGTCTGCAGCAGGGACAAGCAGTGAGAGATGCAGGATTGCAGAGCAGCCATGGCTTGTGCTGGTTTATGTAGGGCTGTTGCCAGCTGTTAGGCTGTGACCTGATTCTGATGATAAGCCAAACTAATAGCTGCCTGCTGCCGACAGGATAGTGCTGCACCTCCTTCCTCACTCCCCAGCACGGGTTGGTTCCTGTCTGTTCCCTTGTGCCAACACAGGTACTTATCTCACCCAAGTGAGGCAGCTGTGGGAGCTAACCCAGCACAGGAGCACTCACTTCTTCTGAGGGCTTTCCTGGCTATTGTTTCAAGAGCCTGTGGAGCCCACCCCCTTAGCAGCATCTGGGTGCTCTGCCAGCTCAACTTTGGCCTCAATTGCACCAGCACTTCACAACTTTGTATTTTCCTGTCATTGCCTGTCCTCTTCTCTCTCAGTCTCCATGTCTACTCCATCTGCTTTTCTCGTAGCTGTGTTAATGATGTCCTTTTGGTCGCCCTCAACATATGGAATACACTCTCTGGAGCACTCTTTCAAATCTCTCAAGATTTTCTCTTACCATGACACATATTGTAAACTGCCAGCAGATAATGCCCAGTTTAGTTGCTTGTAGGAATTTTGGATTTCATTACTACTGTTAATGTTTCCATGTGTTAACTTGAAATAGGCATAGTCTATCAGTTTATTTGAGAAGCTAAAAGGGATTAAACAGAATCTTTTTTGGTTTTTTAGAGCAAAAATTCCCAAAGCTGTACCCTGAAGGAGATGTACTTCCCTAAGGTCATATATAAATATCAGAGGATTATTTTCTGTTGCTTTCACACCTTGGATCATCATTCATGCTTGTGTAAATGGACATAGCATTGCTACTAAGCAGTTTACAGTAACACCTTACAGAATTGTAAATTAGTGCCCCAGAGACATGATAGCAGAGAGTCAGCACTTACATGGGCAGCTGAGCATACAGATTTAGGGATTTCTTTTCACCTAGCTGTTGTTGCTGTTTGGCTTCTTTTTAGACACATGTAGAAGCATATTCTAAACATATTTCACCCTAGTATCTTGGTTTGCTAAGCATTCTTTTTCCTATTCAGTTAAATAGAAACTGTATAGAAAAAAGCAGTGAGTAAAGCAGCATATTGCCTTGGAAGCAATAAAATAAAATTATCTGTGTTTGCTATTAAAAAAAAAAACAACAAGCAACACAAACATGACAGGGGGCACCTCTACACCATGCAATGGAGCACAAGACTTAGCATATATTCATCAAGTTACTTGTGAAGTAGGAGACAGCAGCTGTAGACTTGTGTATGACTGCTGTTGCACCCAAAGTACTTAACCCTGTGGTAGGTGGTGCTAATTAGGTTGGACATGGTGCTAATTAGGTTAGATACAACACTGTGGTCATGCAAATACATGGTGCCCGTGAGTCCAGCTCAGACCTGGCTGGAGGATTCTGCACAAACTGCTGCATGAGGCCATATGTGTGCATCCAGAGAGAGAAATCGTTTGCTCGTGGCCTCTTGTTCACTACACCTGTAGGGTTTAGCTTCAGTAACAGATGCATTTGCCACATGCAGGTGTCACATGTGGCTTTGTTCCAGGGTTAACCTCCCCCTTGATGAAAACAGAAGATGCACTTTTAAGTGTGTTTTTCAGGCTCTGAGTTGTTGCTGTGGAATAATGGGCATCTAACATAGCTGCTTCTTAAAACCATTTTGTTTCACTTCTTAATTAAGGCCATAAGTACTGAGAGGAGCAGAAAAGAAAGGGATGGTAATTTTTTCAGTCACCAGAAGTTTATAGAAATGGTGCATATCTGCTGCAAGGTCATGGAGGCAGACAGCAGTATGACAAAGAGCCAAGCATATTCTCCTCCAGTACATTTGTCAGGAGACCTGCCTTCCCCCTTCAGTGAGACAAAGCAATGTTTCAGATTGGAGATACGATCATGACTACAACATAAATTCTGTGACTGTGTAACTGGATGGCAAATATATCCCCAAAGCACTGACTGCAGAATTGCTGTCTTTTAAAATAACTGTTTAATATATCTATAAACATAGCATTCTTTCAAAATTGAACGTTCAAGTTGATGTTTGTAGGAAAGTTAGTGCTTATTAGTAAGAACAAGGTTAAGCTGAAGAAGCATTGTTCAAGAGGCAGAGTTCAGAATGACCTGTGAAATAAAAGGTATTACAAGATCTTTCTCCTTTTTTTGGTATTTTTTAATGGATCTCAAATAGTCATTCTGGCAGCTTCTCTCTGTTGTTTCATTTCTGTTTGACAGACAGATGGGACAGACGTTTGATTAGAGTTAGAATTAGAGCCATCAGTAATAAGTAGGAAAGACTAGTGAAAATGTGGGCTCTGTCTGTAAGGAAATGGGACAATGTGGTTATCCAGTATATGGAGAAAGCTAAGGTACCTAAAAACTTTTTTGCCTCAGTCTTCACTGACAGATGCTCCAGCCACAATGCCCAAGCTATGGAAGGCAAAGGCAGCGACTGGGAGAAGGAAGAAGATCAGGTTCTTCTCTAGGAGAAGATCAGATTTTGAGAACTTGAAGGTGCCCAGGTTCATGGGACCAGATAATATACATCCACAGGTCCTGAGAGAAGTGGCAGACGAAGTGGCTAAGCCACTATCCATTGTATTTGAGAAGCTGTGACAGTTTGGTGGAGTTCCCTCTGACTGGAAAAGGGGAAATGTAATCCTCATTTTTAAAAATGGGGAAAAGGAAGATGTAGGGGACTAGACCAGTCAGTCTCACCTTGATATCTTGCAAGATCATGAAGCAGATCCACCTGGAAACTATTTTATGGCACATGGAAAATAAGGAAGTGGTTGGTGACAGCCAGCACTTCACTAAGGGCCAGTCATGCCCGACAAATTTGTTGGCCTTCTACAGTGGGATAACAGCATTGGTGGATAAGGGACGAGCAACTGACATCATCTACCTGGTGTTGTGCAAAGCATTTGACACTGTCCTGCACAATACCCTGTTTGTAAACTGGAGGGATACAGATCTGATGGATGGGCCAGTTGGCAGATAAGGATATTGCTGGATAGTCACACTCAAAAGGGTTGCGGTCAATGCCCAGTGTCCAAATGGAGGAGTGACCAGTGGTATTCCTCAGAAGTCAGTATTGGGACAGGCGCTGTTTAACACCTTTGCAAGGTGACATAGAGAGGGATGTTGAGGGCACCCTTAGCAAGTTTGCCAACAACACCAAACTCTGTGGTGCAGTCAACACACTGCAGGGAAGGGA